>CM056394.1:25468083-26138930 GCA_029718625.1 Synaphobranchus kaupii
AGAAGGCCTCTGGTACCTTTGCTAGGTACTATGCCACTCCCTTCCTAAGGACGATGGGCCTGTGTGTGCTGGACCTGACCATACCGTATAGCTGGGACCCCCCATATGTATATCGAGCCCTGAGGGACTTTGCTTTTAGGGCAGGATTACCCAGGGCCGGGCTGACCTCGTGGAGTTACAAAATAATCATGGCTCATTTAAGATCTAAGGAGACCATGACACTCCTGAGGGGCAGCACGATCCTGGACCCGTCTATAATCTGGGCAAATGTCCTAAACAAATGTTTAAATAACAAGCAAAAGGACATTGCCTGGATGTCTGCCCACATGTGTCTCCCCACCAGGTCATTTATGTTTAAGCGGCACTTGGCCCTGACTGAGCGCTGCCCCCACGGATGCACTGACTCAGAACACATTTACCATCTGTTCTGGGAGTGCTCCGTGGCCAGACGGGTCTGGGGCCTTGTTGTTTCCTCTGTCTCCCATAACAGGTTGCTGCCGAGGTCCTCCCTGACTGCTGAGAGCGTCCTCTACGGTCCAAGTGGAGGCTGCAGGACTCCAGAGCTCCAGCGTCAGTGGAGGATCGTCAACACCGTGTAGCAGGTCCTGTGGGAGGCGAGGAACATCAAGGTCTATCAAAAAACATCAGTAGACCTGGTCACTCTCAGGAGGAGGGCGCAAAACTTCCTCCAAGACAGCGTTATGGTGGATTTTGTAAAGGACAAGAGTCTGGCGAGAGAGAAATGGGGGGTGGACCATTGGAAAGAACTGATCATCTAGTCCACCCCCCTCCATCCCAAGGAAGAGAGAGAAAACAAAACTGAACTTTTTGCCCGCCCAATAACCCAGGAACAAATGTTTTTTTTCCCCTTCATTTCAATGTCTTGTGATTTCCTTTGTTTTGTAAATTTTTTTTTGTATGTGATGTAATTTACTGTGGTGTCTTGAATGTTGTATGCTAATTTTAAAAATTAAAAAGGGAAGGGGAATAAAAATCCCCGCCCCCCCCCCGATTAAGCATCTTTTTTTTAAAATGTGAAATGATGTGATGTTGAATCATTGTAATTTAAAGAAAATGTTTTTATTGGAAAATTTTTCAAAACCAATAAAAGACAATGAATAAGGGAAAAAACTTATTCTGAGAGCTTATTCTGGAGATGGTTAAAAGGTGTTGTTGAGTAACTTGCAAAACAGACACATGCTATCCTAAAAGTCTGTTATTTTTATTCCATTCCCCAAACCGTAGACAAACTTGCAAAAGTGTCTGTTGATAACACTTTGTCGATGACCACACCTGCACTACGTTACCATAGACAGATGCAGTGAAGAAAAAGTCTGCACACAAAGTCGGCGTTTCACTTGACGAAGATCCAGTTCAGATCGAAACAAGTAAGTGTTGTAACGCAGTTTTGTGTGTGGGTTTTTTCTTCACTGCATTATTCTTCATTAAGTTACGCTGTTTTGATGTGCGTGCATATTCTCTCAATAGGCTACCGTAGACACACACATACACAAGCATGAGTACCTAGAAAAGCGCTATAGAAATTGAATGTATTATTATTATTATTATTATACATTTGCTCGAAGGTAAGCTAACTTAGCTATATTTTGCCGTCGGATTTTTGCCATTATTAATAAAGCCGGATAACAAATCGAATCTAAAGTTAGCCTAGTGATTAAACCCAAATCAAAGTTTATTTGTCACAGTGCTCAATGCACAGTTAACATTAGCGCTAACAGTAAGCTACAGCAGATAGGCATTTGTTAGTTGGCAATGAAATGCTTAGCCTGCGAGCGAAGGGAAGTCATAGTAGGCTAAAATAGTATAAGAAAGAATAAAATAAGATGGATAAGAAATGAACTATAAATACTGCTGCCAGAACTGTTAACGTTAGATATTGAACATGATTAGCTAGCTAACTGTTCTTTCTCCCACAACGTAAGTTAGTGTAAATGGGGCGTAGGACTAACGTTACAGGTAAAAAGTTGTCAAACTAGCTCTAGAAACATAAGATAAGCGAGCGCATCTTGGGATACTTTTTTGCAAACCTTGCCGTGGTATTGTTATTCCAATCGCTATTTGGTAGCTAATGGAAGATAAACTTTTCCAGTAAAGGCCGGTATACACTGTACGATTTCTGCCACGATTTTTCAGTCCCAGACAAAATTTGCGAATCGTAGAAGAATCTTTCGTCGTGGCCGAAATCGCCCGTCTTAGATCGCTCAGTGTGACATACTCTCCGACGGCCGATTTTGTGAATCTTCGCCTACGACGGAAGACTGACAGTGTCAGAAATTTCGGCCCAAAATCTTGCAGTGTGACCGCTGCTACGACTACAGACTGTGGAAGTTTCATGGACAACCAATAGGAGAACAGCAACGCATGACGTAAGAGACAAACTCCTTTGTTTTCTCTATAACGTTACCGGTTTGCAAGCGCTCTCAAACCATTTTGCGTCCCAAATAAACAAAGCGAAGAAAGTTTCCTTTGAAGCACATCTCTCACTTCAGTAAATTTCGCCCCAGCCCATCTTGGATGAACAAACAAGTGAATGAATGCTCGGCTAGCTGTGTGCAATGTTGCCATATTCTTATATTAATTCCCCCCCAAAAACTCCTGAAAAAAGAAAGTTTTGTGAATGTGATGCAATTGATTATCATTTAGCTATCAGTGACTCTTAGCCTACAATTTATTAGTGCCAGAGGTTTATACGCCGTCAATGCACGTAGTGCGGGTCCCTACTGCAAGTAAGTTAGCTACTAGCTAGTTTTCATTGGCGTAGCTAACATGGCTAAACAAACAGCCTATAAATCACTTCATTTAAAAAAAATTTTTTTTTTTTTTAAAAACGACGCTTGTGGGAGATTCAGACAAGCAGCTTGGATCAGACTCGGGCCGAGCTTTGCGAAACCGCGGAGCTTGCGCGCAAGATAATACCAGGGGAGGTGAAGTAGCCTAGCCTACAGTGAAACTAGTAGGGACGCAGCGTAACGCTACTGTAAAGTCTGCAGACACTTTCCGGCAGTGCATAGAGAGTTTGTGGAAGTATTTTAGGTAGGCTTGTTCAAAACACGAGAACAGCAAACAGCATTGTGTAGCACTTTAAGAAAACCCCGTAAATTTTGACTTACGATCGATCCTGTCGTGACAGCCACAGACTGTAATGCATATAATGCCCTGTTTACGAATGTATCTTTCGCCCCTCCCCCCAACTGTAACTCCTCCCCCCTCCCGTCTGTGTTCTCTAACTCAAGCCCAATTTGCGTGTTTTGAAATTGTGAAGTGGGCGGAGACAGAACAAAACCGGTGTTTATTATCCCTTTAAAGGGGTAGTAAACACTGCCTTTTGTTCTGTCTCTGCCCACTTCACAATTTCAAAAGAAGCGAATTGGGCTCGAGTGAGAGAACACAGACGGGAGGAGGGAGGAGTTACAGTTGGGGGGAGGGGCGATAGATCAATTTTTGACACACAATGCGGTGGCGCGGCTTAATTACATTTTAGTTTTTTTAAGCAATAGGATATATGTGATTTATGAAATGGAGGCAAGATACTCGGCTTTATAACTCAAAATATTTCATTTAGTGTTTATTACCCCTTTAAAGGGATTGTAAAGGGGCTGAAAGGTAGTTAAATAACTATAAATTATCACAGAGGAATGTATCCACTACATATTCACCAAATATTTATTCAAAGTAATGTCAATAACTATAATAAACACACATCTCAAGTCAGACATAAAATCTGTATTGAAAAAACCTCAGGATTGTGTGGGCGTGGTCAGGACCTCGTCGTGACCCGCCTCCCCCTTACAGGCACATGGATTGGATCACACTGGCATTCTGCATCCATGGTTGATCGAATTGGGTAGGCTACTGTTAAATGCTCAGGAAGCGTATCAGATAACTAAAAATAGCTAACTAGTATAATAGCTACTGAGCATAACAGATTTACCGGACCTAGGGCCACATGTAGCAAAGGTTGCGAATCCGCACTAAATATGTAATATGTTGGACTTATATACTACCTGAAGGAGCATGTAAGCTTTCTAATGATACCAAAATGATCTCTCTAATCCAAATATCTAGTGAGTTATGTCCCATTATATTTGTAATGCAATCAAACCATGTTTTTGAGAAAAACCCCTTCAAAGTTCAGCCGCGAAAGCTGCGTTAACGTTACTGAAGAGAAACTTGGCTGGGTCTTATAACCGAAAAAATGAAACTCTGGTGTTAGCTTGTCATATTACGTTTAAATGCTTCAAAACTATAGTTTCATATTGGATTTGACATCAAGGCACGCAGATAATGAAAGCCAAGACATTTTTCGAGTAAAATGAGATGAAACCGAATAAACTTCATTAGCTTGTCGCCGCAAAAGCAGCATATTGTGTGACTGGTTACAAGCTGGCTATAACGTTAACTACGGTTATAACTACGCTGTTGATGACTAATGCTACCCCAGCGTAACCACCTGTGCCCACCCGCCAAAACCAAGCTAGCTCGTCAGGTTGTCCATAAAATGTGATGAAAAGCAATGGGCTACATTACAATGGCAACTATATCAAACATATATTATTACAGCAGCAGACTACTCTATTATTTATCGAGAATATAGCTAACATTACGCATACCAGCTTCGGTAAATTAGCAGCAGTTCAAGCTAGCAACTTACCGGTTGCAACAGGTTCATCTTCCCGGCGATGGAGTAGAGAGGGCACAACCCAGCAAACAAATTTGAGGAATTTGGGAAAGCCAAATTGTTATAATTCTGAAAGCTGTCTGGTTTTGTAAAATGGTCGCTGCAGAAGCGGGTGTTTGCGCTGAGCTTGCCATTGTAGCAATAACTTTAGCTTTCCAAAAACGCCACCCATTTCTTACGAATTTCAGCATCTTGAGGAACCCGAGAAAAAATTATACGTAGCATTACCCTCGACCTCATCCTCTGTTTGTGCATCAAGGGAGGGCACATACACGGGGTATATGCGGCATGCTTGCAATGCAAACTCAGGCGATAACGACAACTAAATTATAACTCTTAACTTAGCTCTAGGGTTAAAGTAGCCTTGATAGCTAGACAGCTAGGTCGCACCACCACAAAGGGAAGGAGAAGGTAGGAGAAATGAAATAGTGGGTTGAAGAAGGAGAGAGACTGGGAGAGGGATTATATCAAAAATAACTACATCTAAGGATTACAAAACTATCGATAATGCAGACAAAGCAAACGATTGTTTTGCTCAGACTCAAATAGGCTGTTTAGTGGGGCAGAATAGTTTTATTTGCCTCCAACTATGGGAGGAGATATGCCATGACATTAAAGCATTTATTCGCCATTATGTTAGGTCCTTCATGGCGTCATGAGGACCTGTGCCCAATAGGACTGAGCCCAGTAATAATTTGAACTCCACCCATTTAATCTCCACATTGGAATAGATGGAAATTAATAGATGGATATGGATCGAGATTGCAACTTGATTGAAATTGAAAACTAATACTGTTGCTGATGCTTAATACATACCATAACAACCCCATATAATGTAGTATGAAGCAAATTACGGATTTACCTTTACAGTCCCAACCTACAAACTACGTGTAAATTGCCTCTGGAGGGCCAAAGTAAATAAGGTTAAAGGGTTGTATCGCCTACACGGTAGCCTAGTAACGCACGCATAGCCTACAAAGCACTAGCCTATTTTGTAGCTAACAAAATAATTGTTTTTCGTAGCTGCAATAGCCTAGTAAAAGTAACATGAAGAAAAATAAACAAATCTTTACAGAGGTTGTTACCAGGGAACTCCTGTATCAAAGCCAGGCACAGTAAACAGAAGGCCATAATGTAGCTGCACATAGGCTATGCCTATGTCCAGTACAGCTTCAGTGTAGGCTATATTTTTTCCGGTCATGTTACCTGGGGTAAATCGTTTGGTCTTCGTGGTACCAACCGTAGGCTACCATGCAGGTGTAGTTTAGTTTTCTGTACTGCAATGGACATATAATAAGGAATTTTGACTCACTTGTAGTAGTAGGCTAGTTTCCGTTACACTCATAGTATGTTAGTTGACCAGCTGACTGACGTTCAAATTTCTCTGGGAAAGCTATTTCCCAGAGATAGAGAGAATACCAAACCCGGACTACTTCGCTAGGACTAACCCGAGATAAGGAGGACTGGAGCACACAGAGCTCAGAGCAAAACAAAATATTTTAATACGACTGACGTTTCGACGTCAACGACGTCTTCTTCAGAGTCAAAATGGAAATACAGACAAATGCACCGGGAGGTATATAAATACCCTCCCATCAATTACACAAAATAAGGTGCGCATGTGTAGGACTAATAAATCTCGTCATAGATACCACATATACAATGTTATCTTCTTTAACAGGATAAAGAGAAGAACGACAAATGTCATAGGTAAATGAACTAAATAATTGTCTATTGTGAACATGGCATAAAACAATATAAAATGAAAATCAAAAAGCCTGTACACAAGTTACAAAAAACATGAAAGATTCAGCGACTCATTTAACCCATTGGGTTCCACACTATTGAGTGTATGTATCCAGTACGCCTCCCTGCGGAGCAGTTGCTTAATAATATCTCCGCCTCTGGATGATGAAGTGACTCTCTCAATACCCCAAAATTTTAGAGAAGAGACAGAACCATGATTGGCTTCAGCGTAATGTCGCGCAATAGCATAGTCCATATTTTTAGACCGGATCGCGGTCTTATGTTCAGCAATTCTAAGTTTGAGGGCTCTCTTAGTCTGTCCGATGTAGATTTTGGAGCATATACATTTCAGCATGTAGATAACATGGGTAGTGTTGCAGTTAATAAAAGTGGTTATTTTAAATTCCTTGCCCGAACGTGGATGACAGAAGACTTTAATGTCATTAGAGTTAGAGCAATGGACACAGTGTCCACAACGATAGAACCCTCTAGGGGGCGTAGGTAGCCAGGAGGGTTTTGTCTGCGGACTACTCACCATGCTGTGAACCACCTTATCTTTTAAGTTTTGTGGCCTTCTAAAGCACACTCGCGGAGGTTCGGAAGTAAATTTATTTAAAAGAGGGTCACTCTGGAGAATGGGCCAGTGTTTACGGACAATGTTTTTAACTCTTCCAGCGACCGGACTGAACTCAGTGGAAAAGCAAATACGAGGAAGGGTAGCACGCTTAGGCTTTTTACAGAGGAGGGACTTCCTATCAGTATGGCGGGCTCGGTCAATAGCGGCAGTAACGTCAACAATACTGTAGCCTCTTTGAAGAAATCTGCTACGCATCTGACAGATGTTGCTTTCAAATTCTGCATCCGTGCTACAGTTGCGTCTCAAGCGCAAGAACTGTCCAATCGGTATATTACGTATCAGTGGACGGGGGTGATTGCTATCCGCTCTTAACAGAGTATTTCTGCTTAAGGGTTTACGGAAGATGGTAGATTCAAGTTTACCGTCATCACCTTTAAAAATAGTCAGGTCTAGAAAATTAATGGATCTCACATCATGTTCCTCTGTAAAAGACAAATGACGATCTCTAGAATTCACATACCTCAAGAAATCTTCAAATTCGAGTACAGTACCATCCCACACGAGCAGTATGTCGTCAATGTATCTACGCCACAGGGAGATTTTGGAGAGAAAGGGATTAATGGAATTATGGATAAATTTCTCTTCCCAGTGACCCATGAACAGATTAGCATAATTCGGTGCAAAAGCTGCTCCCATTGCTGTACCCTGAGTCTGTAAATAATAACAGCCATTGTATTGGAAATAGTTCATGGTGAGTGCCATCTCCGTAAGGGTGATAAGGAAACTTGAAGGGGGCAATAGGTCTTCCGGGCGTGTGGAGAGGTAGTATGACAGAGCTTCCAGACCTCCTTTATGGGGAATGTTGGTGTACAAACTCTGTACATCTAACGACGCTAAAATAGTAGCTGAATTCACATGAACACCTTCAATAACCCTAAGAAGATCAGACGTATCACCTATATACGAAGGCAGGGTAGGAACCAATTTTTTAATAAAAAAGTCAACATATTGTGAGAGAGGTTCTGTAAGGCTACCATTGCCTGACACTATAGGGCGCAGTGGAGGATCAGATACAGACTTGTGAATTTTTGGGAGACCATACAAAATCGGGCATTTTTGGATAAAAGCGTCTGCTAAATAAATGTAATGTAATGTAATGTAATGTAAAGAAATCTTGGCCGAGACGAGCGTTGAAACTTCAGTTTGTGAGTTAGACATGACTGCAAGAGCACAGCATAAGGCTCCACACAGACAATTTTTTTTGTCGGCATTTGTGTGAGATTAAAACATGTAGCCAATGGCACAGTTATTTATAGAATTTGTTTTACATTAATGCAACAACGCGATGTTAACCTGGTGATATTTTGTGTTAGAACTGTATTGAAGAAAATGCAGTGAAGAAAATAGTATCTGCCTGAGAAAATAGTATCTATGTGTTCCTGTAGCCTACTGCAGTGAACGTTTTGTTGTCAGGTGACATTCAACTATGTTTAAGTAAGAAAAATAAGACAAAATAACTTTTGTGTTCCGGTACCAGGAATTGTGTACCAAAACTAAATGCTAGGATCAGGTGAGAATCGAACCAATCTGCTACATGCTAGAGCAGCACTACACACTAAGCTACAGACACTTATACAGTTTGTGTAGTAGGTAGACAGCCTCTGAAGCACGTAAACGTGACGAGCTAATTTTAAACAGAGCTTCTGATAGGCGGATTAAAGGCAGTTGTCCAATGGGGAGAATTATTCCTTGAGGGTACGGAGGCAGGAAAAATGGGAAGCAGAAAGAGAAAAACAGGCAAAATAACCCAAGTTTGGGGCTTTATTGTATGGATGTGTGAAGTTGTATCTGAATGCTGGTTACATGAGGTCGAAAATTATGGGGGTGCCAAATGTAAAGTAAAACACAACACGTTTTTCCTGTGTTTTTTTCTCAGATTTAGCAAAAATGTGGCATTTTCCTGAAGATTTATGCTAAATATGAGTTTTTTTCAAGATTTAACTGACATGCTAAATTAACCTTTTAGTTCATATTTTCAGTTAAATCTGAGTTTTCAAAAATAGATATAAAAAAAATATAAACATTTAGCTTATATCTTAAATCTCTGTGACAAATATTTAGTCAAGTATAAATATTTAATTTAAATCTCAAATCTTGGTTTCAAAAATAAACTCCTCAAAAAAAGTTCGGAAACGTTATTTCGGTCGATTATTCCTCCCCTTTAATAATACCAATTGGTATTGTATTTTATATCGTTGGAAAGCCTGATTAGTCACCTTTACAAAGAGGTACAATTTGTAAGGATCATGCATTCGTGGAATGAGCAACACAGCTAACCGTGTGGGTAGCGGCCCAAAAAAATGTGCCAAAATCCCCTGCAATATTCTTCTGTTGGTATTCACTCTCGTTTTGAGCTTCAAGTGCTGGCAGGTGTATGCCAGTCACAGGTGTGTGACTGGCACCTGATTGGCACCTAATTGACAGCACTTGTGTGCATGGGTCCTGCAACTTTGTTGAGTTTGTGTGTGCTCCAAGCATAAACATGCCACGTTTGTCCCTTCAGGATAAGGCCCGTGCAATAGGGCAAGTGGAAGCTGGTGTTCCGGTACGCAGAGTGGCAGCATTATTTGGTGTCAGCCCTGGTACCATTTCCAAACTTAGGACCAAGTTCCGTGAGACTGGTGAAGTCAAAGACAGACCACGAAGTGGCCGTCCCAGGAAGACAACACCCCAAGAAGACCGGTTCCTCACCCTTGCTTTACTGAGGCTTTCACGTAGGCTTTCTTCCAGAGATTTACAGGCAAGATTTGCACAACGGTACCACAGACAGATCTCTGATCAGACGGTGAGGAACAGACTGCACATGGCCAGTCTTCGTGCTTATAAGGCTGCCAGGAAGCCTGCAATGACTGCCCTTCACCGTCAGGCCCGTTTGCGCTGGTGTCGACAGCACCGACAGTGGAACCTAAGAATGTGGGGCAACGTCATGTTCAGTGATGAATCAAGGTTCTGTCTGCGGAAGCTGGATGGCAGGATCAAAGTATGGAGACGGCGTGGAGAACGCTATGCAGATTGCTGCACAGATCGCGTGACACCTTTCAATGGGGGCAGTGTCATGGTGTGGGGCGGTATCTCTCTCACAGGCAAAACAGACCTTGTCATCATTGAAGGCAATCTCAATGCAGTGAGATATCAGAATGAGATTCTGGAGCCAGTGGCGATCCCATATCTCCAGAATCTGGGACCTAACTCCATCCTCCAGGATGACAACGCTCGCCCCCACAGAGCCAGGATCATCACAGAGTACCTCCAGAATTTGGGAGTGGAGAGGATGGAATGGCCTGCCGTGAGTCCAGACCTCAACCCAATTGAACACCTGTGGGATCAGCTTGGGCGTGCTGTACGTGCCAGAGTGACCAACGCAACCATGTTGGCTGACTTGCGGCAAATACTGGTTGAGGAATGGGATGCCATCCCACAGCAGTGTGTGACCAGCATGAGGAGGAGGTGCCAAGCTGTTGTGACTGCGTATGGATCTTCCACACGCTACTGAGGTCCCTGACAGTGTAAAATGAATAAAGTGTAAAAATGGCCAATATGTGTTGTTTTTTCCTTATTACTGTGGGAGAGTGCAATCATCCAATCCACCAAGCAACTCAAAACGAGAGTGAATACCAACAGAAGAATATTGCAGGGGATTTTGGCACATTTCTTTGGGCCGCTACCCACATGGTTAGCTGTGTTGCTCATTCCACAAATGCATGATCCTTACAATTTGTAGCTCGTTGTAAAGGTGACTAATCAGGCTTTCCAGCGATATAAAATACAATACGAATTGGTATTATTAAAGGCGAGAAATATTCGACCGAAATAACGTTTCCGAACTTTTTTTGAGTTTATTTATTTTACAAAATAAGATTTATCTTAAATCTTACGTTTTCCAAAAACAAGATTTAAGATTTAATTTATATATTTATTTATATCTTAAATCTTTGGTTCTAAATTAAATATTTAGCTTTTATCTAAAATCTTGCATTTTTATAAAAACCAAGATTTAACATTTAAATAAATATTTATTTTATCATAAATCTTTGTTAAAAATTTTAATATTTAGAAAAAATAAATATTTATTTATATCTTAATCTTGGGTTCTAAATTAAATATTTAGCTTATATCTTAAATCTTGCGTTTTTATAAAAACCAAGATTTAACATTTAAATAAATATTTATCACAAATCTTGATTAAAAATTTAAATATTTAGTCAAAAATAAATATTTATTTATATTTTAAAATTTTTGTTCCAGATTAAATATTTAGCTTATATCTTAAATCTTGCTTTGTAAATTCAACATTTAGCTAAATCTAAATCTTTAGTTTAAATCTTTTGAAAGATATACTAACTAGCCCCGGCCTTTCGTGACTGGTATGTAATGCAATTACACACATTATTTACATAGCCAACACACAGATAGCATCTGTTATAATCATGTAAGATGTCCAGCGAACTAACTAGATGGCATAGGCTACGTTTTGGGCATATTGGCGTTTCCTTGACTGATTTCTTATGGTGAAGTTGAATATTGACAGCCAGCCAAGCCAAATAACAAACTGGCAGCTTGATACAATACATGGTTAGAGAGCTAGCTCGCTAACCTGTCTGTCGGTAATCTCATAAAATAGCAGATTTCTTGAAACCAACTGGAAACATTAAAACTACCATTAGCACTTAGCTAATGTTCATTGAGATAGGCAGCGAATTGACATTGACAAACTGGGGCCCAGCAGTCTGACAAGACTGGTTAATATAGTTGCGAGTGTATTAGGGCTGAGCCGAATGCTTCGGAGCTCCAAAGCTTTGTTTGTTGGATTGGGATTGGGATCCTAAATTCAAATTCGATTAGTTCATTTTTTTTCCTCAAAAAAAACAAACAAAAAAAAACAATTTTTTCCCCCTCAAAAAAGAAGAAGAAAATTGATGGTTTACTGGATGTTTGTCAACATATAAGTGTTTATCCTATACTGATTGAGATTTGAATCGCCTGGAAGTTTATCGAACGTACAAGGGATGTGCTGCCTACTAGCGTGGTTCAGCCTTCCACGTGACTTGTCTCCACATTCGCTCATAGACTATAAAAATAGCATTCGCTACGCTGTTGCCCAAAGCCTGAGGTAAAGTTACAAGATGTCAAAGAAGTCAGCTGTGTGGAAACATTTTAATATTACTGCTGACAATCCAAAAAAGGTCAAATGCCAAATATGCCAGCAGAAATTGGCATACCATGGTGGAACTACGAATTTGACAAATTATTTGAAAAATGTAAGTAGTCTAATTTATATATCTTCGTCAGCATAATATCCTAGCAACATTAGCATTAGCTAGCCGGTCTGACTAGGCTACATTTCATGATATAGCCTAGGCTAGCATAGCATGACAACCTATTACGTTTTGGAAAGAAAAGAATATAGCCTACACTCGGCTTTATATAGCCTACACTCGGGAAATGCCTACACCGGGCTTTATACTTTTTTTCCCATACCATACGCAGTATGTAGGCTACGTGAAGTCTGAGAGTTTATAGGCCTGCACATAACTGTGAAGACTGCGGCTTATATTTATCTTTTAAATTTATTTAGGCCTATGTTTCATGTCCTGAACTTCCGTTCCATTTCAATTTAATAGTTTGTTGTTTCAATAAAAAAAAAAAAACAGTTGTTTCTTTTTTCATGTGCATATTACTGAAATAGATGTGAGCGCGCCCTCTACTGGACGTATCGTAACATTGTTTTCATAGACTCAAAAAAAATTATATTTTCAATAGATTATTATTAAAACGAAGCTTCGGGGAAAATTGCCAACGAAGCTTCGAAGTTTAAAAACTGGCATTCGGCTCAGCCCTAGAGTGTATGGCTAGCAAGGGATTTGCCTGCTTATGTGTTATCACACATTGACATAGTTACAATTGCCATACAAAATTTGTAATTTCCAATGCAGTAACACACTAACGTCTCTACTACCAACAGGGACAATGGGCGGGTAGGATGATTATATCTTGCTGGACAAATGAACTCCTGTTCTGTATGGTTAGACATTATGTCAATTATCAGGACGAGAACGCGCACAAGAACACGCATGATTGAAATACATTAGTGAGGCAGTGGTTCACGGGTGGGCTCAAAAACGCGTCATAATCCACAATTATCCAATCATATTTTATAAAGTCCCCCATTGATGTCCAATGGTCTAGTAAGCAGTCAGACACAGTGCTTCACTGAAGTTCCTTTTAAAAGTCTAAGGGTGGCGCTGTTTTTCACGATACAAGGCACATTTTTGAATCGAGGCACTTTTTTTTTTAGCTTCACAAGGGAAATGGTAGTTGTGATGATAATTCAATATTAAATAAAGATGTGTTGTGTGTGTTATGCATGTTCTTTTATTTATTTATTTTTTATTTTTTTTGGGTGAAGCACTGCTTCACCTGTTGTCTTAGAGAAACCTCCTCTGATACAAATACAGAGAATAGATGATATGAATTCTAACACGATCACCATTCTCAAGCTTTTTTTTTTTGTCTCAGCATGCAACTCTTAAAGTCCACCAGTGCCCTCTAGTGCCCCTGTTGAGAAACATCAGGGGAAAAACGGAACAAATCAAGTCCCATATTAGTTTGACGGAGACGCAAGGTTTGCAGAATTAGCTATTCTCTGTATTTATACGGCAATTGTAACCATATCAATGTGTGTTAACACATTAGCAGGCGAACTCCTTGCTAGCCATACACTTGTAACTATAACCAGTCTTGTCAGACTACTGGGCCCCAGTTTGTAGGGGTGTGAATCTTTGGCTTCACAGCGATTCGATTCGATTAACGATTCAGTAGTTGGCGATTCGATTCAAGGACACTTTTTTTTTTGGAACGATTCGATTCGATTCTGTAAACCACGATTCGATTCAGTAACTTTTAACCAAAATTCTATATCCATGAAATAAACATGCAATAATGCGAGTGAGACTATCTGTATTCTTCTGAAAGGTGAAAAAATAAACAGACAACAGAATTACTTATTAAATATATTTATTCTATAAAAAAAGTAGTCCTGCATAATATTTTATGCTGAATACAAAAATGTAATTAAACATGGCTCAGTTATTTTGAACATTTTTCAATAGGCTACATGCTGGCAGGGGAGAGAGTGGGTGGGTGAGTGAGTGAGTTAAGAGTCAGTGAGTGAGTGGGTGGGTGGGTGAGAGTCAGTGAGAGGGTGGGTGAGTGAGTGAGAGGGTTGGTGAGTGAGTGAGAGGGTGGGTGAGTGAGTGAGAGGGTGGGTGAGAGTGAGTGAGTGGGTGGGTGAGTGAGAGGGTGGGTGAGAGTGAGTGAGTGGGTGGGTGAGTGAGTGGGTGAAATGCACCAGTAAAGGGTGAGGGGAAAAAAAACTCTTGGCGGTACTTCCTTGCAGGCTGACTAGCTCAGTGTTTCCCCTACCATTATCTTGGCCGGGCGGAAACTCGCCCGGCTTGGACAAGAGGGAAAATAAATAATTTTAATGAAAAATTAAAAAAAAAAAAATTATTCTTTTTTTTTTTTATATAATCTTTTTATTATTTTTTTTATGTAGCTGCAATATTTCCCTTACCGCAGAATGCGGGAATGATCAAAATAGCATCTGGAAAAACCCTTGCCAAAACGGTTTCCCGTTAGGCCTAATTAAAATTTTCAATGGCAGCGCTGATATTATGAGGGTGTAATTATAGTTTCCGCCTCTACGCAAAATGGCGCACTTTCACCGCCCGGCCTGAAAAAAAATCTAGGGGAAACACTAGCTGATGACAGAGTTATGGATTACCGAGCTGCATTTCACAAAAAAATGTGTAAACTAAGTCTTAAAACAATAATCATAATTAAGAATCGCGATTCATAAGATTTAAAGCATTTATATCGATTATTGGTGAAGCCAAAGCGATTCATTCTATTTATTTATTTTAGCAGATCGATTTAGTTGAATCGGTAGGACTGACAATCGATTCATCGATGCATCGCATGAATCGTTACACTACTACCAGTTTGTCAACGTCAATTCGCTGCCTATCTCAATGAACGTTAGCTAGCCACCTAAGTGCTAACGGTAGTTTTAATGTTTCAAGAATCCTGCTATTTTATGACATTACCGACAGACAGGTTAGTGAGCTAGATCACTAACCATGTATTGTATCAAGCTGCCAGTTTGTTATTTGGCTTGGCTGGCTGTCAATATTCAATGCTATCTGTATGTAGGCTATGCAAATAATGCCTGTGTGGTAAACAGGAATTAATATAGGAATTATTATATGTAACGTCAAGTTTTACACTTCACTAGAAGACCCTCAGTTACCCCCCATCACTAAAGCCAGCTATTTTCCCTCCTCCCTCCATTGGATACCAGTCACCAAGGGACGGGTGTCCCATTGGCTCATCTTTCAAAAGATTACATTACATTACATTATAGGCATTTAGCAGACGCTCTTATCCAGAGTGATTTACACAACCTTTAATCATTTTTTACATATTATCCATTTATACAGCTGGATATATACTGAAGCAATTCAGGTTAAGTACCTTGCTCAAGGGTACAACGGCAGTGTCCTACCTGGGAATCGAACCTGCAACCTTTCGGTTACAAGGCCAGTTCCTTAACCATTATGCTACACTGCCGCCTAGATTTAAACTAAAGATTTAGATTTAGCTAAATGTTGAATTTACAAACGCAAGATTTAATATATAAGCTAAATGTTTCATTTGGAACAAAAGATTTAAGAAAAGAAAGATTTAAATATATATCTTTGACTAAATATTTAAATTTTTAACCAAGATTTGTGATAAAATAAATATTTATTTAAATGTTAAATCTTGGTTTTTATAAAAACGCAAGATTTAAGATTTAAGCTAAATCTTATATTTTTAAATAAATATTTATTTTTTAAAACTCAGATTTAACATTTAAGTTAGATATTTGGGACATGCTTATTTGAGATTTATCAATTAAATCTGAAAATATGAACTAAAAGGTTTATTTAGCATGTCAGTTAAATCTTGGGGGAAAAAACTCATATATAGCATACATTTTCAGAAAAATGCCACATTTATGCTAAATCTGAGAAAAAAACACAGGAAAAATGAGACGGGTGTGTGCGGGTTGGACCCGTAATGCACGACTCAGAACACAAACGTGATAATAAATGTCCGCAAGGACTTTATTATAGGGAAATCCAGAAATCGTAGTCACACAAGCAAAGTCCAAAAACCAATAAATCCAGCCAAAAAAACCAAAGTAAAGTACCGAGGGAGAAGGCAGTCTCGGAATCGGTACACCATGCACAAGTTCAGTAACCAGAGTAGCTGTCAGCGGAGCAGAAGTACAATACAGGGGTCAAGCAGAGTTCGTAGGTCGTGGGACGTTGCAGGAGTCAGACCGAAGTCCTATCCGCGGGGCAGAGGTACAAATAGACAGCAGGCAAAACTCGTGGTCAAAAAACAGGCAGTAGAAAACGGTAGGCAGGCAGTAACGATGGTCAGTAAACAGGCTTGGATCTATAACAGTAGTCAGACAAAGTAACCGCTCAAAAGTGACAGTAGTAAACTAACAGGCAACAATTTCGCAAAGACAAGACATGAACACTGAGCTTATATGCAGGTGTAGACAGGTGCAGACACTTAACTTGAGAGCAGCATGCAAAGGGGAATCAGGTGTGGAAAGCTGACGAGGTAACAAGATAATTAGTAATCGTTAGTAATAAACCTATCCTGACCTAGCGTTAGTAAATTAGTAAATGACATGCACAAGAAACGTAAGGTAAACGTGAACACATGGTTAGAGAGTTAGTATTACCCAATCCTGATCTAATGTTAGTAGATTAGTAAATAGACACGGGAAAATGAAACAATTAGGGAAGGCTGAGTGACCGCAAGAGAGAGAGGGAAAACAGCATGAATGCAAGGCTGCAGAAAAACATGGAAATGTCTATGCTACCAATGAACTGCATCGAACATAAACAGAACACAAGCATGACATAAACCGAAAATAAACTGTGACAAACTAAACATGAAACGTGGCAGAAAAATGACAGAAACGTAACAAAAAACGTGTTGTGTTTTACTTTACATTTGGCATCCCATACAAAATGTACAGAAGTTCATGTTTTTAAGGACTGAGAGTCATTGTGGTTACTTCTGTAGGAAACCCTGAAAAGTGCCAAACTCTGTGCTGTATAGGTATGGGGCATGCCCCGCCAAGCCGTAACTTGACGGATGGCATACCTGCCATCCCAGTTTTGTTGAATCTCTAAGTGAAAATAGTTAACACAACCTCTGCAACTACTTAAACGTGACATATCTCTCCAAGTTCTAATGCACGATTACTTTTGATTTTCTGAATTTAGCAGGTTGAAAAAAAAAAAACAGTGAATGTGGCATGTCCAAAAGTTTTGGCACCCTGTCAGTCAGTACTTTTTAACATCTTGTTTGTCAGAACAGCTTCCAAATGTTTCTTGCAGTCAGCTAAGTCTTTCTTTTCTTGCTTTGGGATTTTTTCCCCATGCACTCATCCTTGCATAACTCATATAGTTCAGAAATATTCTTAGGTCTTCTTGCATGCACTGCATGTTTGAGATCTCCTGACAGATTTTCAATAATATTAAAATCTGGGGACTGTGAAGGCCATTTCAAAACCATAATCTTTAATTCCTTTAATGAAGTAGTTCACGGTTGTGTCAGTATGTGAATCTGTCATGTGTTTTTTCTGTACTTTAGTTTCGGTTGTGTTCGGTTTTGTTTGTGTGTTTTGAGTTTCGTTTTCCGTCTCCCCGTGTTCTTTTGTTTTCACTTCCTCATTGTGTCTGCCCCGCCTTCCGTATTAGCACTTGATTACCTGTTTCACCTGCCTCGCTGTTCACCTGTTTCTCGTTTGCTTGTTAGTCAGTGCATTTAAACCCCACTCTGTCTTGTGTTTATTGCAAGTTCGTCACAGTTGAATGCCTTCTGTTTCGCTACAAGTATTTTCTGACTCCCCTCCCCTCCCCTCCCCTCCCCTCCCCTCCCCTCCCCTGCTTTGCTATGCTAGTTTCTACATGTGCCTGTTTTCTGTTTTTCTGACTTTTGGATTGTGTTTTTTGACTTTGTTTCCTGGATTGTGTTTTTGTACTTTTGCCGTGCCTGCCTGGTTTTTGACCATTGCCTGTTCCTGATTACAATTCTGCCTTTTCCTCGTGGCTTTTGCCACTAATAAACTTCGGTTTATTTTTCAAGTACTGTCTGCGCTTGAATCCCTACTGCCCCCTTGACACGTTGATTTTGAGGTATGTTTTTGATCATTGTCTTGTTGAAATATATTAAGTTTTTTTCAGCTCCCTGAATCTGGAATATTAGCTTCTAGGATTTGGTAGCTATTTAGTTGAATTCATTCTTCCTTGTGCCTGCACAATATTTCCTGTGCCACTGGCTGCCACACAACCGCAAGGCAGAATAGATCTACCCGCATGCTGAAAGGTTGGCAAGGTGTTCTTTTCTTCAGATGCTTCCCCTGTTTTTTGTGTAACACGGTGGACCAGTATACCACTACTCCAGTGTCCGCTAAACCGTTCTGCAGGCCTTTGCAGTGATATATGGGTTTTGCTTTGCTTACCTGATCAGTCTACGAGCAGTTGTATCCATTTTGTCTTTTCAAACTGTTAAATGTCACCGAATAATTCAAGACCCTGGTGCTAAAAGTACTGAAGTCACAAAATGTCTATTTTGAGAAAATCTAAACTGAAAATATCATTGATCCATTAAATGTTTTGCTGTTTTTATCCATTGCTTAGGCACCTTTTCTGTTAACAATATTTATAGGGTGGACTTAGCTAAACACATCCAACATGTTTCTATGCTCAACTTGAATTGTCTAAAAATGTGACTTCAGTACTTTTAGCACCAGAGTTTTCAAAGTATCGCAGATAGATATATCATGTTTAAATTTATACCATGCAGAGTTTGTGTTAACATCTTTTCACATAGAGATGGAACAAAACATGCAATTTTACCAGGGGTGCCCAAACTTTTTGATACCACTGTATATATTAGGTGGGACTCTTTGACACAGCTAATATCATCTTTAATGCAAAAAACATGCTCATGTCAATTAAAATCACGTATTATCATGTAAACGATGTTTTGATCTAAGCATCATTGCTGAAATTATATTGTACTTACAAAATACAGTTCTCACTGAGCCTTGTAACACGGAGGAGGGAGTAATTTTTAGAATCACACGTCTGAAAAATATGCAGACGGTAAATGGCATGTTAATAGACACTGGAACAATATGTTTATAAGCCAGTGAACTTCCAAAACTACTTGTTAATAACACAGAACTTTGGAAAGACTGTCTACTGAACCAAATGGTAGACACATTTGACTTAAAAGCAATCTTGTTTAAAAACCTGTTAAATGGTTAACACAACACATAGGCTAGATAAAGTCATGATTAATAGGAAGTCAGTCAGGAAGTATCCAAATGTCTCAACTTCTGCTTTCAGTGTCTCGATACAGCCATTAAATCTATTGAAATGGATTTTAAAAATGGAAATGTCTCTCGCACGCACACACACACACACACACACACACACACACACACACACACACACACACACACACACACACACACACACACACACACACACACACACACACACACACACACACACAGGATAGATTGTTTTCTACCAGGAAAATAAACCAGCATAAGTGATACACCAGCATAGAGGTCAAACTAACACAACGTAAATCACAAACCAATATATGCATGAATGATAACCCATACATGCACATATAAAACCAATGTACTTGCCAAATAAACCTCATACATATGCACACTAAATGTATTTTGTTTTCATAAACAGCACCCCCATACACTATGGCTTATATTGTCCCATTGTAAGAGGCAGAATATTCAGCGTGCCACACCACCATGGGCACGATGCTCTGTTAGAGTAAGAGGCAAACGGGGAGGACCAAAGATAATGCATAAACATTAAGAGGGCTGCAATACAATTACTTCCCATGAATTGAATCTCACCACTGAACCCACACTTACCACATGCGGGTTTCCATGAGATCAAATTACCCAGGTACTGTACATTTCCTGCATTAGACTAGCATCTAGAAACTGTTAAAAAAATAACCGATGGCTGCATTTGCATTAATGGGGGGGCTTTTTTAGCCATCAAAATAGTGTGCAATATGACATTTTAGTTGCAACTTAAAGTAGTGGTTTGGTTTTAAAGGAATTAATTATAACTGATTAATACTGTGTTGTGATTGTAGAGGAATAAATCAATGTTTCTTTGGTTAAAAGCTTCTTTTTTTAAATAAAGAGCTTTGATCCAATATGAGTAATGCCCAACAGACAAAAAAAGGTCACACTTTGCAGTTGATGATGGTGAAACACAAAAATGCATATTTGTTTCAAGTTTTAAATAACAGTCCCAATGGAAATTTCTCAACACTACTTGGATACTCACATTACTCTTGAATTTTTTGCCCTTATGTGATTAAATCTCCCATTATATATAAATATCTACTGTAGACCTTTCCTTCAAAGAAGACAACCTATTGAGTATTGAGTATTATATATAAGTTATAAAGAAATATATGATATGGATAAAGCTTGTGAAATGTGAAAACTTGCTTAATATATTTGTTGAAACAAAAACAATACAATCTCAGGTTGATTTGTGGGACAGAATGCGTTCTTTGCCTTGCGTTGATTTCTGAATCTTTCTGCATAGGTCTGCAGACATTGTGACTGCTTTGACCCTTCCTGTGGAAGGAAGATGGCATGTTTCCTGCTCTCTCTCACCCTCCTGCTCTTCAGTGTTGGTGCCTGCTGGTGTCATGGAATGGAAGGCTGCTCCAATGACTTCAGGGACAGTAATGACATTTGGTGTGCCAAGAGAAACATAAAAAACCTAACCCGGGTCGTGAAAATGATCCCGCGAAATGCCACCAGAATCAACTTTTCCCATAACCAAATAAGCACCATTCCCACTGACATATTTATAAAGTTCTGGAGGCTGCGAGACCTGTCCCTGCAAAGGAACAATATATCTTCCCTGAAAAGAGACCAATTCAGAGGCCTTGGAGAACTGAAAAATCTGAACCTTTCGAGCAATAATCTATCACAGATCAAACCGTATGCATTCCAAGGGCTAAAAAAACTTATGGATCTCCACTTGTACAACAATCGCATAACTGAGATCTCGACTGGATTTTTTGAGTACCTCCCTCAGCTCATAAGTATTGATCTTTCACTAAATAGACTTAAATATTTTGACAGTAGTCAATGCAACAGCAGCACGCTAAAAAATCTGGACCTTTCGTACAACAATATTTCTTGGTTGACACTTTCAGGATTGTCTAGCCTCGTTTTTGTCAGCCTCTCCTTCAACCCTATTCTTTATCCAATGCCACATCCTCTTGCTCTAGCCCCTTCGGTTACATCACTTTTTCTCCAGGGGATTGCACCTGAGTTCCTGGTTGGACTGTCAGAGATGTCCCTGCGTGGTCTCCAGAAGATTTATTTTTCCATCTCTGTCCAGAGGCCAGACTTTTCCGTGTGCAGTGTGCTCGCGGGAATGCGTAAACCTAAGTCTGTGAACATTGACCTGGGAGGATCTGAGTTTCCAAAAAATACTTCAGTCTTGATAGGGTGCAAAACACCACACAAACTTTTACTCAACAATGCATCCCTCGGCGACATTAAAAAATACAGATTAGCGCAGGATGGGAAATGGACATTTCAGCTCTCGCTGGTGGGGTGCAGACTTCAGAGCATTTCGCAGACAACGTTTCAAGGCTTTACGCATCTATTAAATTTGAATGTGCAGGACAACAATGACCTGGATATTCATCCACAAACCTTTTCTGTCCTCAGGAATCTGATGGACCTCAGCCTCAACAACGTTGGGCTAAGGGAACCAAAGGCAGGCTGGTTCCAAAATCTCCCAAATCTACAATCGCTGTGCATGATGAAAAATGAGATGACAAAGCTTACCACTAAAGCTTTCAGTGCACTGCGCAAGCTGATGAGCCTGTCGTTGCGCTACAACTTCCTCCAGGTCATTACTGGTCAACCTTTCTGCAACCTCACCTTGCTTCGAACATTGGATCTCAGCATTAACGTAATCTCCTACATTGAGAGTGGGTCTTTTAAGGACCTAGTAAACCTTAAAAACTTGAGTCTCAATGGAAACCGTATCACAACCATGAACCCTGACATCTTACATGGTTTGGAGCATCTGAGTACCCTGAATTTGTATGATAATCACCTCCACTTCAGTGAGGGTGATTCCCCTTTTATTAAACTAAAATCCCTGACTAATATAAATTTGGGTTACCAGGGTCCTATTACAGTAGGATTTGGGTATTTAGGACCCACTTTGTTTAAAGGATTAGAAAATCTAGATACACTAATCCTTACATCTGTATACAAAACTACCTTTCATCCAGACACATTTGCCCCTCTCATCAGTTTAAAAAGTTTATATATTAGTGATATTACAATGACTAATATTAACTTGACTGCTCTCTTCCGGCCTTTTGTGTCACTTACGGATTTGGTTTTGACTAATGCTGACCTTGATGTTCTTCCTAACTGGCTGCTTCCTCGAAACAACACTTTGAAATATTTCAGACTTCAGGGCAATCATTTCCATGTTTTGGAAAAGTCCTTGCATGACAACTTACCTCTGCTCAAGTATCTTGATGTCACAGGTAACCCTCTGTCCTGCAACTGCCAGAATGCCTGGTTCAAAAACTGGTCATTAAAAAATTTGGAAGCCCAGGTGACATTCCTCTACGACCTCCACTGTGAGAATGATCCCACTCAGCCTTACCTTTGGGAGTTTAATGACAAAGCATGCAGCTACGACTCCGCTTTCAACTGTTTCCTGTCTACTGCCCTGCTGGATCTATTCATCCTTTTGTTAGGCCTCACCTGGCACAAACACCGGGCATCACTCCGCTATCTAATTCTCCTTCTCCATTCACGCATTAAGGGGAGGAGGAAGGGCAAGAAGAACTTCACCTATGACGCATTCATCTCCTACAGCTCTCTGGACGAAACCTGGGTGATGAGGGAGCTGGTGCCCCGCATGGAGGGACCCAGGGGGAAAGGATTCCGGCTATGCCTTCACCACCGTGACTTCCGCCTGGGGGCGGCCATCTTGGAGAACATTGAGGCAGCCATTTACAGTTCACGTCGCACTCTGTGCGTGGTGAGCAGGGACTTCCTGCGCAGCGAATGGTGCGCTCTGGAGTTCCAGCTGGCCAGCCTGCGGCTCCTGTGCGATCGGAGCGACGTGCTGCTGTTGGTCTTTCTGGAGGAGATCCCCAACCACTGTCTGTCCTCGTACACCCGGCTGCGCAAGATGGTGCGCAAAAATACCTACCTGCTGTGGCCTGAGGCTGCCACAGAACAGGAGGCATTTTGGATCAGACTCCAAAATGCTCTAAGAGAAGATCTAGAAGAGGAGGGAGAAAGATTTGGCAGCCTCCTTGTTGAGGGCAAGTAGAGCTGAAGGAAAATAAACTTCTGTGTAACCAAAACAAGTGCTTTTTAACTTAATCTGTCTAACCCATATGAAAAAATTCAGTAAGATTCTTATATGGGCGACATGTTAAATTTTCATGCCTTCCTTATACAATTCTGGCATAACAGCATTAGTGTTTCCTATGTTTTTCTACATTCTATTTAACATGTCCAATGTGTTTTCTTGTATGATTATGGCCACTTTAATACTAAAATCACACATGAATTTTGGAAGGGATTTTCGTGTGCATATATGAACATTGTATTTAGTCTTATATAAGCATTATATTGAAACTACACTGCCCGGCCAAAAAAAAAGTCGCCATTGCACCCGTCATGCATAGTGCCCACTGTACAAGCCTCTGGAGGCAGTGTTATGATCTGTGGTTGCTTCAGTTGGTCAGGTCTAGGCTCAGCAACATTGTAGGAGGGGAGTCAATGTGGAATTCAGGAAAAGACTGACATTTTGAAAAGACCTGAGTACTGGGATTTGTCATGCGCATCAAAGGACCAGGCAGTCTTGGAATAACATTTGGCGACTAGGATGTCCTTTGGATGTGTGGGCCATTGGCTCACAGGAATGTCCCCATCTGGGGAAAAGACTGATAAGGAACTGTGTCATGAGTGAATATGTGTGTTTTGGGGCCATTAAGGGCAGAAGGGGTCATTAAGCCACTGACTGACTATGGGAAAGGGAAATTGGAAATGGCCGACCCGGACACCTGTTGACCTCTCCCGTAACCTCATACCTAGGTCAGTCCTATGGGAAAGACTACGGACAATACCACAGTGCCCTCATGTTGAATCCTGTGTCATTACACCCTTTATTTCTCTCCTGGAACAGAACTCTGAAACTTCTGTTGGGATGGTCAACAGACCATGTAAAACGTACAAACATTGCTCATGTGATTCTTATATTGTTACATTATGTAGTAGTAACAGGAATTGCATGTAAAATGGTTAATCAGAAGGGAATTTTCATGACAACTGCAACATAATAATATTTAATCTGTTAATAATAATCATAATGGTAAGCTGTTTGGTATGGATGTAATCCAGTAAAATCAAGGAATCAAATGAGATACATTTCATACCAAATGGAGTTTAGTAAAACATAGTTTCAATAACTCAGGAAAAACTGTAACACTGGAATGTCCTCTCTGGTAATCAACTCCTTTTCCCTTCACCCTACTCAGCAACGATGGGGGTCTAGATTCCCGATTCGACCACACCTCCAGGTTAATTTATGGCACTGCCGCCTGGTTCAAACGCAGGATTTGGCTTAAAAGACAGGGAGACAAACCTATCTGGGAGAATCGTAACCGATCTCCCACACCGTGCAGATTGTGTGCATACTCTATGTGTTTGTGTAGGGAGAATCGTAACCGATCTCCCACACCGTGCAGATTATGTATGTATGTGTGTGTAGCTGAAGCAGGCCGGGTAAGATATTTACTCTGTGTTTCTTTTCTTATTTTCTATGTTTTGTAATTGACCTAATTTTAAGATAATGACCTACCTGCCTGTGAATAAATTCTTATTATTTTAACTTGCGTGGTCTCCATGACTCTAATCCTTTTTTATACCTTTTTCAGCCTAAGTTACGACTGAATACTCAGGGGAACAATTCTGACCAATGACCAACTGATCAGTGGCGGTGTACAGTATGTGGAGTTACCAAGTTAGATAGGCGGCTAAGGTCGGCCATTATCAGGATTGGTTGAATGCACGGCTCTGGGAATTTGACGTGAAGAGAGCCCATGGACGTTCTACGTCGGTTCTTGTCAAATTAGCCTTAAGGAGCCCTTTGAGTGCACGCTGACCTGGGCTCGCAACTATCGATGTAAAATATAATACATGTATTGTGTTGGCCAGATCCCCAACCTCTGAGTTTCTCTAAAATAAAAAAAGCCAAGTTACCTCACGCATAGCCTACAGAGCGCTGTCTTTAAGTCCTTAATTCCAACTTGCAAAAACTAGGCCTGCCTTTAAAAGTATTGATATCAAAATGTGGCCAAGTTACAACTAACAACATTGCCTATCGTAGCTCACACTAAACAAACTAGCTCTATTTCAAAGCAATGCTATCCAAACTTTCCTAAATTATTTAATGCAACTTGGCCCTGTGTTTCGTAGCGTAGACTAGAGCAATGTTTGGAGGCTATAGTAATTTTTTTAAAGTGACTAACCATGAATCAGATATGTTTAGGGAATTGGATGTTTATAAACCCGATCTCTCAAGGTATTGCAGCTTAGAGTAGGCTATCGTCAATTCTTAATGTATTATCGTAAATTCTTAATTTTCCTAGTAGTTAATTTTATGGTGACATTGTGTTGTGTGTGAAAAGGATAAACTGAACAGAGCTGAAGTGAAGAAATGAATGAAGACATGATAAAGAAATGTTGGCCGAGGCAAGCGTTGAAGGTTCGGTTTCCAGTGAGTCAGACGTGACCACGGCGCAATGGACAGCACGCTCCACACAAATGAATATTTTTGTCAGCATTTGTGTTAGATTAAAACATGTTGCCAATGGCATTTATACATTAATGCAAGAACGCGATGTTAACCAGATGATATTCTGCTTTGAAACTTTCTGCTTTGCTTGACAAATGGCCATGGGATGCCTGTTCCCATAACATTAGCTAGCCTATTGCATTACTGTCGTGGTGTCCAGTGACTGAATTGTTTAACAGGCTACAAGTGAACAGTTAATATTGTAAACGTGTCTTTGACTTTGCAATAAAAAAAACATTCTTGCATGAGAAAACCAGAACATGTGCACACTGTTTGAGTCCAAAATTAAATTACACATTAATATCAACCAGGCGAGGTACGAACCCACATCTCTCGCAATACTAAGGTAGGGAGGTTGAACGTTCTGCCCGCAATGTAATCACAATGGGTATTCCACACACAAAACAAAAAACAAAATTGACGTTTGGGCTCATTTCAACATGTCATTTAACAAGGAAATCTACTAAACGAGAGTAGATGAAGCTATGAATTTGTTTCAGAAGTGTACTTACACTTCAACAATGTAATTTTTTTACTTTAGAAGCCAGAAATGATTATGCTAATTTGACTCTGTTTACGAGTTTACGAACATCCAACCACATTGAAGTCATTAATACACATTATATTACAAGAAAAACTCACTGTGAAATGTTTTAGGTGTTAATCGATAGGTATGTATCGATACTTTCGTCTATTTAGGTGTCATGAAAACGTTACATGTGCTGCGCGTCCTGCGGGACTACAGCCACTTCAGAAGCAAAATGGCACCAAAAAAATAAGGCGCTCCCCACCTTATTCGAAATAACCCCAGAAGGGATTTTGTAATAGTGAAATGAAATGTTATTCAAATTGTGGCCAACCCGTCTTGACATCATGCCGATTGTTCAAATCCGAATGGTCCAAGATGTGCTGGCAAAGAGGCGCTCTGAAATGTTTTCTGATGTGGCTAGGTCAGTAAACTCCAGATGAACAACGACATTTTTACATGTAGATCTTCATCAAAATCTTGTCTACAGTATGGTATAATGCATTTTAATATTGCGAATGGGTGTTTTTTAAAATTACCATGAAAAGGGAACATGCACCTTATAGATTCCGAATTCAAAAACTGAGAATTCTGATAACCAGTGCCAGCTAAAGTCGCTAGCTGCTATGTTTTTCTCTGGACCATATTGCAGGTAAACTCCAGATGAACAACGACATTTTTACATGTAGATCTTCATCAAAATCTTGTCTATAGTATGGTATAATGTATTTTAATATTGTGAATGGGTGTTTTTTTAATTAACATGAAAAGGGAACATGCACCTTATAGATTCCGAATCCAAAAACTGAGAATTCTGATAACCAGTGCCAGCTAAAGTCGCTAGCTGCTATGTTTTCCTCTGGACCATATCGCCAGTAAACGCCAGATGAACAACGACATTTTTACACATAGATCTTCATCAAAATCTCGTCTACAGTATGGTGTAAAGCATTTTAATATTGTGAATGGGTGTTTTTTTTAAATTAACATGAAAAGGGAATATGCACCTTATAGATTCCGAATCCAAAAACTGAGAATTCTGATAACCAGTGCCAGCTAAAGTCGCTAGCTGCTATGTTTTCCTCTGGACCATATCGCCAGTAAACGCCAGATGAACAACGACATTTTTACACATAGATCTTCATCAAAATCTCGTCTACAGTATGGTGTAAAGCATTTTAATATTGTGAATGGGTGTTTTTTTTAAATTAACATGAAAAGGGAATATGCACCTTATAGATTCCTAATCCAAAAACTGAGAATTCTGATAACCAGTGCCAGCTAAAGTCGCTAGCTGCTATGTTTTTCTCTGCGCCATATCGCCGGTAAACTCCAGATGAACAACAACATTTTTACATATAGATCTTCATCAAAATCTTGTCTACAGTATGGTATAATGAATTTTAATATTGCGAATGGGTGCTTTTTTAAATTAACGTTAAAAGGGAACATGCACCTTATAGATTCCGAGTCCAAAAACAGAGAATGGAAGGTGGCGCTTTAAACTTTGTTCATGACTTTTTAAATTCTGTTTGCTGTGTAATTGGTTCTACAAAACAACATGCAACATACAGATTCCAATCAAAGGCCCCCACCCCCTACCCTTTTCCCATAACTGTTGCTGTTAATATTTTTAAAAATATATTTCTGCTTGGGACCCAAGAAGAGAACAACACTGAAAACATGGTTGTCTGTAGACTAGATACGTTAAAATCAGAGCTGTAAGGACAGGGCTGTGTAAATGTTGTCAAGAAATAGCCTGTTACCCTCTAAATTTAAATGTGTCCCTTCACTGTCTAAATGATTTAAGCCAATGTTAGGATACATAATGCAACCCATACCCATGTCTGACAGAAAGCCAAACATGGCCCCGTTTAGTCGTCGTCTGGTCCTTTCAAGGCCATATCCGGTAGTCGCGGTCTGACCCCGCCAGTTCCAGCGAGGGAGGATGTCCGAAAACATCAATTTGGTTTTGGGAAATAGCAAATCGATTTCCCTGATGTCTGCCTTCATGCGCCGCATTAGGCTGATCCTTGTATTTCCGTACGTGCCAATGCTGTTCCCACCGAGATGAATCACCATCACATCTGGGTCGTCGCGGATGTCAGCCCGTTTCGAGCGGAGAAGAGGCATTAAGTGTTCCCACCTTCTGCCCCCTCTGCCATCCCAGGTGATCTGTTGAACGTGCTGTCCTTAACAAACTGTCTGTTTTTCTCCACCAGAACAACCTGCTTGACCCACATCAGTCCGGCTTCAGAACCGGCCATTCCACTGAAACTGCTCTCCTGGCCATGACGGAGGCACTCGCCACTGCTAGAGCCTCCTCCCTCTCCTCTGTTCTGATTCTCCTTGACCTGTCTGCGGCATTCGACACGGTCAACCACAAACTCCTGATCTCCACACTCGCTGAGATGGCCATTTCTGGGACTGCCCTTTCTTAGTTTATATCGTATCTCACTGATAGATCCTACCAAGTCTCCTGGAAGGGTTCCATCTCTGCTCCCCATCCCCTGACTACAGGAGGCCCGCAGGGATCTATACTGGGTCCTCTGCTGTTCTGTATGTATACTAAGTCTCTTGGCTCAGTAATTCCTTCACATGGCTTCTCATACCATAGCTATGCTGATGATACTCAACTCTTCCTCTCTTTCCCTCCCTCTACCCCACAGGTTAAGGAGAGGATATCTGCTTGTCTGACTGACATCTCTGAGTGGATGGCTACCCATCACCTGAAGCTCAACCTTGACAAGACAGAGCTCCTCTTCATGCCGTACAAGACCTCCCCACTACATGACCTCTCCATCACCGTTGACGGGACCGTGGTGGCTGCCTCCCGCTCTGCAAGGAACCTGGGGGTGGTCCTGGACGACCGGCTGGACTTCAAAGAGCACATCAGGGCGACGGCTCGGTCCTTCAGGTTCCTCCTGTACAACATCAGGAGGATTCGACCGTACCTGACCACCTACTCCACCCAGCTTCTTGTCCAGACCATGGTCACCTCACGCATGGACTACTGCAACTCCCTGCTCGCAAGCCTACCAGCCTGCACCATTCTGCCTCTTCAACTGATCCAGAATGCAGCTGCCGGCTTGTGTTCAACCTCCCGAAATCTTCCCATGTAACCCCCCTGCTGAGGTCACTCCACTGGCTGCCAGTTGCAGCCAGGATCAGGTTCAAAGTTCTGACCCTGGCCTACACTGCAGCCAATAGGACAGGCCCCGCCTACCTGCAGGACTTAATCCAGAACTATGTTCCTGCTCGATCACTTCGCTCTTCTACAGCAGGGCGACTGGCCCGACTGCGGAGTTATTCCACCTTAGCTCCTCAGTGGTGGAATTAACTTCCCATTCCCCTACGTTCTACTCCAACCCTGCCTGCATTCCGTCGAGGCCTGAAGACACACCTCTTCAGACTCCACCTTGACTGATATCCTAACCTAGGAATATCAGTTCCCTGTGTTTACTAGTTCCCTGTGTTTTCCTGTCTGTTTATTATAGTTTATAATAGTATTTAGAATAGAAGTGTAGTATTGCTGATTTACCCACAGCTTACTGTGAACTACAGTCAACATTCATTACTAGGGATAGCTGCTACATTATGGGAAGGATGTGCTTTGTCTTGTCTGTTCTGTAGTGATCTTGATGATGTCTCTGTATGCACTTACTGTACGTCGCTTTGGATAAAAGCGTCTGCTAAATTAATGTAATGTAATGTAATCTGGCAATCTAGCCCCAGGTTCTGGTCCAGTCCAAATGCTCCTAAATGAGCCTGCAGCCTGGCGATAAGCGAGCTCCCGATTATCCAAACGCATGGTAATGAGCAATCGGTCATGCTGTCAATAGAAATAAAAACTAACGTTTTGTGACGCAAATACTGTATTTATAGCTTTATTATGCAATCGCTATTGGCTAAATTATCTCTATGCTAACCCACGATTGGATAGACTGTCCTCAAGTTGTGAATGGTCGAATGCAGTACCTGAACAAAGCCAATAGGGTTTAATAAACAAATTATGAAATAGCCGCGCAATGTCAAAATGGGTCAGACCCAGACGCATTAGTAGGCTATCAATGTTACTGTTGCGAATACAGTGGAATTCTGAAGCCGCGGGACCCGCCAAGTTTGAAACTGAGACGTTTGGCAAGTATGGCGTTTTGGGAGTACATATTTAATTAAATACAACACGCCATAACAATATATGTGAGTAAATGTGTAGAGTATATTAGTTTTCCTGTACGAATACCACAAAATATCGGTTCTTGTTGTTGAAAAAAATAAGGATAACGGTATCCTTAAAGCAACACAGATGATGTGTTTCCGTCCAACGAGAGTGATTACACGGAAGTGAAACGGGCTAATTTAAAAAATAATTTTAAAGCGAACAAACGTCCTTTTTCTGACAAGCTAGCGATTTATATATTGTTATTTGATTATATTGTAGCATTTAGGACAATATACAAGCTGGCAAAATTTGTTTTCTGAAAAATCACGAAAACGGGTTTGACCTCCCTAACTAAGGCTGACGCTAAGGCCTGGTACCACTGAATACGCTGTATGCCTGGTACATACTCTACGCAAGGAACGCGCGCAATGACGCAAAGAGCAACGCAGGGGGCGTTTCTCGCGTTCTTGTGTAGCAAAATGTGCAGTCCAAATTTTGTAACGCGACGCAAACGTGTGGTGCAATTCCACGCGTTTCCATTAGAGGTGCTAAATGTAAATACTGTTCAATAACTGCAGAATTGCAGACTACACACAAAGTAATGTGTAATAATTTCCGGTTTAAGGTTACTCGCTCCAACCAGATTAGCCTAGGCTGCCAACTAGCGGACAGAGCGAAAAGAAGCCAGTAAACGCGCGTATAGTATGTAAGCAAAGACCTCGCGTATGTCCCGAAACTGCGTTGGTGTTCATGTTCCTTGCGTAGAGTATGTACTAGGCCTAACCAGGGCTGCGTTCAGCCCTGACAAAACGTAACAAAACGTTTATTTAAACGGAAACGGTGGTGCGTTGAACACCCTGTTGTGTTACGCAAGCGTTGCAACTATGGTAGCTGAGAAGGTCATTCTTTGTTTTCGTTTCGAAGACTTCGAGACTGTGTTACGATCTATATGAGCTAATTATTTTATTATGAGTATTAGGCCAATCATTATTGCTGATCACTGTTGTGATATGATATTGTAATATTTACCATTACGGTATATACTTAAAGGAGTAGAGTGGAGTAGAAAGGTTTATGAAAGTGTCACTCCACAATGGTACATACAATAGCAAAAGATGTCTTCTAAAGACAAATATGTCTTCTAATGTCTTCAATTGTTGCATACACCAAGCTGCAGTAGACGCATTTGTAAAGGACTTTAGTTGGATCCATTGTGCACACTGCCTTTTTAATACGACGGGGTTTAGACCTATACGTCGCTGCTGATTGAGTAACACCTCTGACACACCCACCAAACGAGAGAAAACTACCTCAAAGCCCGTTGCACACCGTTTCACACCGTTTCGAGGAAACATGACGTTCAACCCGGAAACCGTAGCAGTTTCAGATTGAACGTGGCCCAGAAGACCAAAGGGGTATAATCACGTGATATAGGCCATTTGTCAGTGTCAGTCTGACTTTCACCATTTCGCTGTAGTACAAGTGAAATAGGCTACAAGTGAAACATTGAACAGTTAATATTGGAAACGTCTTTTGCCTTTTTTTTCCGGTAGTGTAGAACGTTACCTGCGGGAAATGTTTTGGTACCGGACAGCTAGGTTTAGTTTTCTGTAGTGCAATGAATGTAGGCTATAAGGCATGTTGTTTCACTTTGTAGTAGCCTAGCTTGTATCTGCTTCCTGACTAGAAGACGACTGACGTTTCTCTGGCAACAGTAACTTAAGCTTAATTGGACAACACAATTTCCCAGAAATCTTAGCCAGAAAGAAAACAATAGCTACTACTAAGAAAGTACATACCAGAGATTATTCTTCTTCTTCTTATTATTATTATTAATATTATTAAGTTTGCAGTAAGCTACATTATCTGCAGAGTAGCGTAGACTAGAGCCGCATTCGGAGGCTATTGGGTTTTTTTTGTTTTAAAGTGACTAACCATGAATATTATATGTTTTGGGAATTGGCGGTTTATAAATCCGATCTCCTTAAAGGACTGCAGCTTATAGGAGGCTATTATCAATTCTTAATGTAGGCTATTATCGTAAACTCGTAATTTTCCTAGTAGTTAATTTTATGGTGACATTGTGTTGTGTGTGAAAAGGATAAAGTGAACAGCGCTGAAGTGAAGAAATTAATGAATAAAGAAATGTTGGCCGAGGCAAGGGTACGTTGAGGTTCGGTTTCCACATTCAGTCAGTCATGACCGCAAGAGCAGAGCGTAACACCCTCCCGAAACCAGACAAGAGCGACCGTCCGGTTTGGGGAGGGTGTGATATAGTACAAGTGAAATACAAGTGAAACATTGAACAGTTAATATTGGAAACCTCTTTTGCCTTGCAATAAAAATACGTTAATGTGTTAATGTGAAAATAATAACAGTGTAATAAATGAAAAGTACTTAACAGTTGCACATTGTTTTCGTGGAAAATGAGCATGTGCCCTGCAGGGCTCAAACCCACAATCCTCTGTGTGATAAACAGCAACTCTGACTATTAGGCCACAGTAACCTCTTGGAAAGCATGAAGCCATTAGCTAACATTAAAAAACATTAGTATGAAGCGTTTTTATTGGGCGATAAGCTTGATGAGCAGGTATACGGACCATACCCTCAAAGAAAAATTCTCCCCATTGGATAACATCGCGATGGAGGCAGGCAGTTTGGCAGGAAAAATAGGAAGAAGGAGAAAAACGGCAAAATAACCCAAGTTTGGGGCTTTATTGTGTGGATGTGTGAAGTTGTATCTGAATGCTGTTACATGAGGTCAGAACATACAGAAGTTAATGTTTTTAAGGGCTGAGAGTCTATGGTCATTGTGGTTACTTCTGTAGGAAACCCTGAAAAGTGCCAAACTCTCGGTGCTGTATAGGTATGGGGCATGCCCCGCCAAGCCGTAACTTGGCGGATGGTATACCTGCCATCCCAATTTCTACACATGACAGCTGGAAATCTGATAGGCCTACTGTATGACCCATTTTGTATGCTTATTACAGCTTCACTTCTGATTGGTAACCGTCGCTTTGGATAAAAGCGTCTGCTAAATGAATGTAATGTAATGTAATGTAATCATACAGTTAAGTGGCTGACTGTGTTATTACCCAGAAGGCGGACTGAACCCAAATGCACGACTCAGACACAAGATTGCCAATTCCCAGATATGTATTGCTCAACAGGGCAGTCCTGTAGCAAGGGGAGAAAGGCAAGATAGGTTAGCAATTACAAGACTTGATTCTTGGACCGGGTAGACTTGTTCCAAGCCGGAACTGGACTTGACTACCGGGCAGGACTCGTTCCAGGCCGTAACTGCACTTGACAACCGGACAGGACTCGTTCCAGGCCGGAACTGGACTTGACAGACGGGTGGCGCTTGTTCCAAGCCGGAACTTAACTTGGCAACCGGGCAGCACTCGTTCCAGGCCGGAACTAGACTTGACAGATGGGCAGCACTTGTTCTTAGCTGGACTGGACTCACGACAGATAGATAGACAGACAATAGTGGGAGCGCTAAGCATCCAATAATTTAAACTTCAAACTAGGCATTCTCCTGAAGCGCAGGGAGCACATTTAAATGTGAACAGTCCAGGTTTGAGGCTGCGGGGAATGAGAGAGTTAGGAGAGGCCAGGGAAGGCAATGGAAACAGACAACCGGTTAGAATGAGCAGGGGATGAGCGGGAGCGGGAGAGCAGGACCGTGGATCGGGATCCGGACCGGACCCAGGCGTTGCAGCAGGGCAGCAGCAGTGAGCGCAACCGTAACCATGGCAGTAGATGCGGCGACGGCCGGACGCAGAAACAGCTGTAGCGTGGAGGAGCAGAAAACCAAACTGCTTGCACACACGTCAGGAGGGAGGCAGTAGACCGCGACACAGGCAGGAACGACTAACAACTGCAGTTTGGCGGACCGAAGCAGACAGAGTTAGTATGACAAGACAGGCACAATGAACAGCAGAAATGCTGTTCCAGACTGGAGCAGACTTAGATTTCAGACAGGGCGGTTAGGCGACTTAACACCAGTACAGCCAAGACTCAGGAATATTACTAGACTGGTTACTTGAACTCAAGACAGGACCAGAGGTTTACAGACAACAACGTTAACGAACTGGCCCAGGACAGAGAACACCGGGTGACTAAATACAACATTTAATTGGTATCAATTATGTGCCGCATGCAAATGTATGCAGGAGTGATTAGCAGATAGAAGAGTGTGGAATGCATGCGAAAGCGGGGAAGTGGGATAGGCTGTAAGGAGTGGCGTGAAACAGGGTGATACAATTAGGAAGCCACGCCCAACCTGCAGCACGGGGAAAGACGGACTAAGGAGAGACGAACATGACACAGGGAGAGAGGGAAAACACGGGAAACAGTAGGACGGGAATGCGGTCGTTACAGTACCCCCCCCCCCCCCCCTAACGAACGCCTCCTGGCGTTTACGGAGGCCTAAGTTTCTCGGGGTGCAGTGTATGGAAGTCCCGTATGAGGGAGTGGTCCAGGATGAGGCCCTTATGGAGCCAGGACCGTTCCTCGGGACCGTACCCCTCCCAGTCAACTAGATATTGGAAGCCCCGACCTTTACGGCGGATGTCGAGGATGGTCCTTACCGTGTAGGCCGGGGCTGCATCAATAATCCGGGGTGGAGGTGGAATGTCTGCGGGAACACTGAGGGGGCTGGAGGCAACAGGCTTCACCTGACTGACGTGAAAGGATGGGTTAATATTAAGTGAGGCGGGGAGTGCAAGTTTTACCGTGACCGGGTTAATAACGCTGAGGATAGGGAAGGGACCAATGAAGCGTGGCTGCAGTTTCTTGGAGGTGGACTGCAGGGGAATGTTGGATGTGGACAACCAGACCTGCTGACTGGGCTTGTACTGCGGGGCTGCGGTCCTATGGAGGTCCGCCAGGCGCTGGGTGTGGGAATTGGTGCGGAGGAGGGCGGTACGCGTCAGCTTCCATATGCGTCTGCATCTGAGGAGGTGGGACTTGACGGATGGGACCGCCACCTCCTCCTCCTGGACTGACAACAGGGGGGGTTAGTACCCCAAGGAGCACTCAAACGGCGACATCCCAGTCGCGGGGCTCCTCATGGAGTTGTGGGCGTATTCGACCCAGGGGAGGAATCGGCTCCAGGAGGAGGGGTTGCGTGCTGACACGCACCGCAGGGCAGCTCCCAGGTCCTGATTGGCCCTCTCCGTCTGCCCGTTGGACTGTGGATGGTAACTCGAAGACTCGCGGAGGCTCCCAGGGCCGCGCAAAAAGCCCTCCACACCTGGGAGGAGAATTGGGGCCCACAGTCTGAAATGATGTCAGCGGGGATCCCGTGCAGCCTGACGACATGCAGCACCAGGAGCTCCGCTGTCTCAGCCGCGGAAGGGAGCTTGGGTAGGGGGCCGCCTTGGAGAACCGGTCTACGATGGTGAGGATGGCAGTATTGCCATCTGAAGTGGGTAGACCGGTCACAAAGTCGATGCCAATGTGACTCCAAGGACGGCCTGGGATGGGGAGGGGGCGAAGGAGACCAGCGGGCGGCTGGTCGGATGCCTTGCTCCTGGCGCACACTGTGCAGGTGAGGACGTAGGCACGGGTATCCCCCTTCAGCGTGGGCCACCAAAAGCTCCTCCTAACCAGGGCAGTGGTCCTGGCGATCCCTGGGTGACAGGCCAGACAGGAGGCGTGGACCCACTGGAGGACCTGAGAGCGGGCGGAATCGGGGACAAACAGGGTTTGGTTAGGAGAACTGCGGGGGTCCGGGTGGGTGGCCTGGGCGGCCTTCACGACCTCCTCAATTTTCCAGCAGACCGCAGCCACCACACAGGAAGCCGGTAGGATGGATTCAGGGTCAGCAGATCTGGCTAGAGGAGAGAAAACTCGGGACAGGGTGTTGGGTTTGACATTACGGGACCCTGGGCGGAAGGTGACAGTGAAATCAAAATGGTTAAAGAATAAGGACCATCTGGCCTGACGGGCATTTAGCCTCTTTGCAGATTTTAAATAAACCAAGTTGTGATGGTCAGTCAGGACGATGAAAGGTTTACCTGCCCCCTCCAGCCAATGACGTCACTCTTCCAACGTGAGCTTAATTGCGAGAAGCTCCCGATCCCCAACGTCGTAGTTCCGCTCAGCAGGACTGAGTCTCTGGATCTTCCTTCTCTCCCGAGCCCTGGCTCGGAGACGGTTGTCTATTGAGATGGTCAGGCTGATGAGGCTATTCAGGGAATTGGACTCCTCCTGGCTTGCCAACTGGTCCTTCAATTCCTTGCTCAGAGCTTGCATGAAGACCCCTTCGAGAGCAGCATCGTTCCATCCGGCCTCGGCCGCCAGGGTGCAGAATTGTACCGCCATCTCGGCCACACTGCGGCTGCCCTGACGCATCTGCAGGAGGAGTTGGGTAGCATCACGCCCACAGACCGGATGATCAAAAACGTGGCGCATCTCAGTGGTGAAGGAGGCAAAGTGGAAGCAGGCGGGCGACTGGCTCTCCCACAGCGTCGTAGCCCATTCCCGGGCGCCCCCCCCCCCCCCCAAACTGCTCATGATGAACGCGATTTTGGTGGCATCAGTGGAGAAGGAGGTAGGCTGAATTCGGAACACGATGTCACATTGGAGGAGGAACTCCCGACATTTCCCCAGCTCCCCTCAGTAGATCTCTGGATGTTGCACCCGGGGTTCCCTGCCAGCAGAGGGGGGGAGCTGGACCACTCTGGATCCTCGGAAGAGGTTGGATGGGTGACAGCAGGCTCAGCTGGTCCGCGAGGGTTTTCAGAGCCTCCACGGCGTCGTCCATACGGCGGTTTATCTGATCATTGGCCGTAGCCTGGCAGGTGAAGGCGTGACGGATCTGCTCTAAGTCGGCTGGGTCCATCTTCTGGCCAGTTCGTTCTGTTATGACTCAGAAGGCGGACTGAACCCAAATGCACGACTCAGACACAAGATTGCCAATTCCCAGATATTTATTGCTCAACAGGGCAGTCCTGTAGCAAGGGGAGAAAGGCAAAACAGGTTAGCAATTACAAGACTTGATTCTTGGACCGGGTAGACTTGTTCCAAGCTGGAACTGGACTTGACAACCGGGCAGGACTCGTTCCAGGCCGGAACTGGACTTGACAACTGGACAGGACTCGTTCCAGGCCGGAAATTGACTTGACAGGTGGGCGGCGCTTGTTCCAAGCCGGAACTGGACTTGGCAACTGGGCAGCACTCGTTCCAGGCCGGAACTGGACTTGACAGACGGGCAGCACTTGTTCTTAGCTGGACTGGACTCACAACAGACAGATAGACAGACAATAGTGGGAGCGCTAAGCATCCAATAATTTAAACTTCAAACTAGGCATTCTCCTGAAGCGTAGGGAGCACATTTAAATACGAACAGTCCAGGTTTGAGGCTGCGGGGAATGAGAGTGTTAGGAGAGGCCAGGGAAGGCAATGGAAACAGACAACCGGTTAGAATGAGCAGGGGATGAGCGGGAACGGGAGAACAGGACCGTGGATCGGGATCCGGACCGGACCCAGGCGTTGCAGCAGGGCAGCAGCAGTGAGCGCAACCGTAACCTTGGCAGTAGATGCGGCGACGGCCGGACGCAGGAACAGCTGTAGCGTGGAGGAGCAGAAACCCAAAATGCTTGCACACTGTCAGGAGGGAGGCAGTAGACCACGACACAGGCAGGAATGACTAACAACTGCAGTTTGGCAGACAGAGTTAGTATGACAAGACAGGCACAATGAACAGCAGAAATGCTGTTCCAGACTGGAGCAGACTTAGATTTCAGACAGGGCGGTTAGGCGACTTAACACCAGTACAGCCACGACTCAGGAATATTACTAGACTGGTTACTAGAACTCAAGACAGGACCAGAGGTTTACAGACAACAACGTTAACGAACTGGCCCAGGACAGAGAACACCGGATGACTAAATACAACATTTAATTGGTATCAATTATGTGCCGCGTGCGAATGTATGCAGGAGTGATTAGCAGATAGAAGAGTGTGGAATGCATGCGAAAGCAGGGAAGTGGGATAGGCTGTAAGGAGTGGCATGAAACAGGGTGATACAATTAGGAAGCCACGCCCAACCTGCAGCACTGGGAAAGACGGACTAAGGAGAGACGAACATGACATAGGGAGAGAGGGAAAACACGGGAATGCGATCGTCACAGACTGGTTAATAAAAAGACAATGACACAAGACTGACACGAAACATGGGTTGTGTTCGGAATAGCTCCCTATACGCTGTAGGATATCTAATATTTCCCCCCTTCTCTCTATCTCTGTCTCTCTCTCTCATTCTCAACCCCCCATCAAAGATAAGCCAGTCTGTCATAAATTACCCCTCTCCCCCCCCTCCCCCACACCTTAACCCAATCAGGACAGGGATGGTCTTCCTGTGGAGGTATTTTATGAGTGTACCGCAGAAAAAGAAGTCAGTCAATTGTGGAGTTTGTTTGGAGAAGTCATTCTTTTTGGTTCCTCGTGCGTTTCCTTTTGTTCCTGTTTCAGCTGGAGGGTAAATAATTTGGCAATTTTTGGCTTATCTCTCTCTTTACTGGTATTTCCTAATTAATGTCTGGTTTAATGTATTCCATTTTGTAAATTATAAGTAGTCAGCCTACATTCCTTAGTGAATGTATGATTTCAACTCATTATTCCAATTGAATGTTTTTCATTTAATAAAATTATTTAATCTCAAGACCTGATTTAGACTTTGTTTTGGCTTGTTGGTTGATCCACCAGGTTACTGTTCGACTTACCTATTAACGAATTTGGCGATTTAATTGATGATTGTCATTTTTAATAATTATTATTAAATTAAATCACGTAAAGCTTATTTTGAATGTAGGTTAAGTGAGGGGTTCTAGCACGCAATATCGCTTGTGTTCAGTATTCAGAGTGCTGAACGTTTTAACAAGGGCATTGACTGTTGGAACCGCTGGATTCAGAAAATACACATTTTACCTAGTCCTCACTTACCCGACATAATTGGAGGTTCCACCGAGATAGGTTGTCCTATAGCATACTAAATTTTGCTATTGAGTAAACTGCGGTAAACTCTGAGACAAGTTCAAATCTTTTTCTAATCGACTGGACTTAGATTTATTGATTATTTATTTATTTTATTTTTTAAAATATTATTATGGCATACCAGACAAAGAGAGAGATGCCTCATTTACCCTCCACTGCTAACCTACCAGCATTCCCTGGCCAGTCAAGGCTGGATCAGCAGTGGTATCTCATGTTATCAGAACGGCAATATTTGATAGCCCAGTGCCCAAAATTTGCAGAACAGCTCAAGGCAATGGACCAGCTGAAGGAGGAGGCCCTTTACAACCTGCGGACTGAGTATTTGGACTATCTGATTTCTCCAGATAGTGATGAAACCAAGCGCAAGATTGTCCAAGGGATAAGGTCGTACCTAGAGAAAAGACAACATTTTCTCTACCTCTGGCGGTCAAAGCAGGCATGGGAGGAGGTAAACCAGATGTGGAAACTGGCTTGGGAAAAGCACCACTCTAAGTCAGGAGTTACTGCCAAACCAGTTTCTTCTGTGGCAGTCCAGCATGCGCTGGAAGGAGCAGTGCATGGCGCCATTCCAGCCATAACCCAGGCACCACCCCCCACCGAGGACAATACAGCACTCTCCATTGACTCATCCCCACCCCCTTCAGGCTTGGACAATTCTGTGGATTTTGTCAACTCCACAGACAATGTAGCCGCCCCCCTGGTGAGCCCCCCTTCCCTGGAGGAATTTGGGGGAAACAGCTTTGTGTCTTGTATCACACCAGCCACCACAGAGGATGTGACCCCACAGGACGTGGAATCCGCTGCTGCAGTCCTCTCAGCTGAGCCAGGTGAGGAGACCATCGAACCCCTGGAGGCAGAACCTGCTACTGCAGACACAGCAGCCCAGCCTGGTGAGGAGACCGTCGAACCCCTGGAGGCAGAACCTGCTACTGCAGACAATGCAGCCCAGCCTGGTGAGGAGACCGTCAAACCCCTGGAGGCAGAACCTGCTACTGCAAACACAGCAGCCCAGCCTGGTGAGGAGACTGTCAAACCCCTGGAGGCAGAACCTGCTACTGCAAACACAGCAGCGCAGCCTGGTGAGGAGACCGTCAAACCCCTGGAGGCAGAACCTGCTACTGCAAACACAGCAGCCCAGCCTGGTGAGGAGACTGTCAAACCCCTGGAGGCAGAACCTGCTACTGCAGACGCAGCAGCCCAGCCTGGTGAGGAGACCGTCAAACCCCTGGAGGCAGAACCTGCTACTGCAAACACAGCAGCCCAGCCTGGTGAGGAGACTGTCAAACCCCTGGAGGCAGAACCTGCTACTGCAGACGCAGCAGCCCAGCCTGGTGAGGAGACCGTTGAACCGCAGGACGCGGAACCGGCTTCTACAGGCCCATCAGCCCTGCCAGGTGGAGAGGTCTACGCACCCCAACAGGTGGAGTCAGCCCCCACAGAAAAGTCCACCCAGGCCGAGGACCCCACCCCCACCCCTTGTGGACTTTTCTTCCCCTCCTGCTGCTTCCCCTCCTGCTGAATCCGGGGAACCTCTGTCTGCTGCACAGACAGAAGGGGTGTGCTCTGTGGACTCTCCCACTTCCACAGTTCCTGTGATGGAGGAGATAGGGGGACTTCTGCGAAAGTCTCGCTCCCCTATCAGAGCTGTAAAGAGACCCCGGGAGAAACGGAGCAGGAAGCCAACCCCCGGCCGTTTTACGACTCCTCTGGCCCTCAAAGTCTCCGCCAGAGTGTTGTCTTGCAATCCAAAGCAAGATGAAAGCAGCCAATTTAGCACAACAGTTTCCCCCACCCTCGTCTCTCCACCCCCGAGCCACACCTGCAAACTTCGCACACACACGTCATCCAGGGAGAGTGCAAGAGCCCTTTTCCGACATCAGAAGTGTTCGGAGAGCAGTGATGGACTGCATGCCTACGAGCAACGATCAGCCCAGCTGCCCAGAGAGGGAACCAAAGCCAAAACTGGCATAGACCCCTGGACAGAGATGAGACGGGCGTGGTTAAGGGGCATCCACGTGCGGAAGAAGCAAGATGACAGGATGCCTCCTGTCATCCCGGTTTGCTGAACGCTGTGGCCCTCCGCAGCCAAAGGACTGCCAGTAACCACACTGGGGTTCTAGGAGGTAAAACTGGCACTCTGCCTGCCCCTGCCCCCCCCCTCACCACCCCCCCACATCCCTACCACCACCTTTTAACATAAGACAATGCCCATGTTTTTAAGTCCCTTTTTTAAAGTGTAGGTGCCCCCTCCAATGCTGTTCCTGGGCACTTGTGGACAAGTCTGCCCTATTCAGGTGATTATTTGGACTGGCAATCTTGTGGATAGTAAATCCTGTCCGTAAGGTTCCCCTGAATGGACTAAGTGCTTATAACATGCAGTGTTCCCCTCTTCACATGTTGCTGTGAGTGATAAGGCCTAAACCCTCAAGTCCCACAGTCTTCTCCTGCCACTCCCCGAAGGACCCCCAGAGGCACAAGTGCAACCGGACCCATACCCTGCCGCGGGAAGCTAGCCTAAGCGACTGCCGTCAGCAGTCCACCCAACTGGACCCGAGCTCAAGGAGCCAAAACGGATTCCGACAGGGAAAGAGGTGCTTCCCCGCCCGTCAGTAGAGAGGTCTTGACCGCACTTTTCCGCCTGTGGATCGTCCAGCTGCCTGTCACAGGAGACAGAGCCCCCCGCACGCTGTGCAGAATTGGTAGAGACACTGTCAAATTAGGCCGCCTTTCACTCACACAGTTACAACATTAAGGGGAATAAGCACTGCATGTTATCCAAGGAAGTCCAGGGAGCCTCTTCCCTTGCCAGTCCAGATACCCTGACACTGGAGAAGGAATTGACTGAACCAAGGTGCCATGACAGCAGTGAAAAAAAATAATAAATGTCTGCACCACACCGGATCATCACAATGGGACTAGTAAACTGGACATGGACTAATTGTTTTAAAGATGGTTAGTGAACCATTAGGACACTTGTTTTCATGCAGCTATCATTGTACAATGATATAATGTCCAAATGTGTGGTTGTTATGATGATGGAACGATAGGCTCTTAGCAGCTGCATGCACCTATCGTTCCAAGAGAGGGAATGACGGGATGTTGCCTAATGTCTTTTGCTCTTTCTCTCTCTCTCTCCCTCTCTCTGTCTCTCTCTCTCGGCCTCTCTCTCTCGGCCTCTCTCTGCCCCCCCCCCCCCCCCCCCCCATCCATCCCTACCACCACCTTTTAACCTAATACCATGCCCATGTTGTGTTTAAGTCCCTTTTATAGAGTGTAGGTGCCCCGCCAAATACTGTTCATAGACACTTCTGGACAAGTCAGCCCTATTCATGTGATTATTTAGACTGGCAATCCCGTGGAAGGTAAACCCTGTCCGTAAGGTTCCCCGGCATGGACTGACAGTGGTCATAACATACAGTGCTATCATTAATTGTTCCGGTCTTCGCTATGAGTGTTAATGCCTAAGCCCTCAACTCCCACAGTCTTCTCCTGCCATTCCCTAAAGGACACCCACAGACACAAGTGCAAACAAGTGCCACACCCTGCCGCGGGAAGCTAGCCTAAGCAACTGCCGTCAGCAGTCCACCCAATTGGATCCAGGCTAAAGGAGCCAAAATGGATTCCGACAGGGAAAGAGGAGCTTCCCCGCCCGTCAGAAGAGAGGCCCTGACTGCACTTTGCCACCTGTGGATCGTCCAGCTTCCTGTCACAGGAGACAGAGCCCCCGCACGCCGTGCACAACTGGTAGAGACACTGTGGAGTAGGTTGCATTTCACTCACGCAATTGCAACACTAATGGAAAAAGCACTGCATGTTACCCAAGTCCAGGGAACTTCTGGTCCCTTGCCAGTCTAGATACCCGGACACTGGAGAAGGAAGAGACTGAACCAGGGTGTCATAACAGCAGCGACACAAAAGAGTGTCTAATAGAGATATGACTCTAGATCACAAAGGGACTATTAAACTGGGCATGGACTAAATGTTTTAAAAATGGTTGGTGAACCATTTGGACAGTTGTTTTTGTTGTTAGCAGGTAACTGCATCTTCAATGTCCAAATGTGTAATGTGATTCCTATTTGGTGATGTAAGAATAGGTTTTTAGCAGGTGCATGCACCTATTCTTACAAGAGAGGGATGTAGGATATCTAATATTTCCCCCCTTCTCTCTATCTCTGTCTCTCTCTCTCATTCTCAACCCCCCATCAAAGATAAGCCAGTCTGTCATAAATGACCCCTCTCCCCCCCCTCCCCCACACCTTAACCCAATCAGGACAGGGATGGTCTTCCTGTGGAGGTATTTTATGAGTGTACCGCAGAAAAAGAAGTCAGTCAATTGTGGAGTTTGTTTGGAGAAGTCATTCTTTTTGGTTCCTCGTGCGTTTCCTTTTGTTCCTGTTTCAGCTGGAGGGTAAATAATTTGGCAATTTTTGGCTTATCTCTCTCTTTACTGGTATTTCCTAATTAATGTCTGGTTTAATGTATTCCATTTTGTAAATTATAAGTAGTCAGCCTACATTCCTTAGTGAATGTATGATTTCAACTCATTATTCCAATTGAATGTTTTTCATTTAATAAAATTATTTAATCTCAAGACCTGATTTAGACTTTGTTTTGGCTTGTTGGTTGATCCACCAGGTTACTGTTCGACTTACCTATTAACGAATTTGGCGATTTAATTGATGATTGTCATTTTTAATAATTATTATTAAATTAAATCACGTAAAGCTTATTTTGAATGTAGGTTAAGTGAGGGGTTCTAGCACGCAATATCGCTTGTGTTCAGTATTCAGAGTGCTGAACGTTTTAACAAGGGCATTGACTGTTGGAACCGCTGGATTCAGAAAATACACATTTTACCTAGTCCTCACTTACCCGACAACGCTTTAATCAACCATTTTGTAGAGTGTCGGAATTCCATGTTTTCTCAATTGAGAATTTGTAAAATGGCCTTTTGCCATTACCCATATGCAAAAGGTCTGTAAAATCATATATGTTTACACTTGCAAAATTTTATAAAAATCACGTTGTTTAGTATTATATATTTGTATACAATTTTTCAATGTTTTTTTATAGGGAGTACCATGTATGTTAGGGAAATATTTAATTTTAGTATGAAATGTATATGCTAGTTCTCTACCACATATTTATTTTATAAGTTTTGTATCTGGCATATAAACTCCTCAAAAAAAGTTCGGAAACATTATTTTGGTCGATTATTCCTCCCCTTTACTAATACCAATTGGTATTGTATTTTATATCGTTGGAAAGCCTGATTAGTGACCTTTACAACGAGGTACAACTTGTAAGGATCATGCATTCATGGAATGAGCAACACAGCTAACCGTGTGGGTAGCGGCCCAAAAAAATGTGCCAAAATCCCCTGCAATATTCTTCTGTTGGTATTCACTCTCGTCTTGAGCTTCAAGTGCTGGCAGGTGTATGCCAGTCACAGGTGTGTGACTGGCACCTGATTGGCACCTAATTGACAGCACTTGTGTGCATGGGTCCTGCAACTTGGTTGAGTTTGTGTGTGCTCCAAGCATAAACATGCCACGTTTGTCCCTTCAGGACAAGGCCTGTGCAATAGGGCAAGTGGAAGCTGGTGTTCCGGTACGCAGAGTGGCAGCATTATTTGGTGTCAGCCCTGGTACCATTTCCAAACTTAGGACCAAGTTCCGTGAGACTGGTGAAGTCAAAGATAGACCACAAAGTGGCCGTCCCAGGAAGACAACACCCCAAGAAGACCGGTTCCTCACCCTTGCTTCACTGAGGAACCGTAGGCTTTCTTCCAGAGATTTACAGGCAAGATTTGCACAACGGTACCACAGACAGATCTCTGATCAGACGGTGAGGAACAGACTGCACATGGCCGGTCTTCATGCTTATAAGGCTGCCAGGAAGCCTGCAATGACTGCCCTTCACCGTCAGGCCCGTTTGCGCTGGTGTCGACAGCACCGACAGTGGAACCTAAGAATGTGGGGCAACGTCATGTTCAGTGATGAATCAAGGTTCTGTCTGCGGAAGCTGGATGGCAGGATCAAAGTATGGAGACGGCGTGGAGAACGCTATGCAGATTGCTGCACAGATCGCGTGACACCTTTCAATGGGGGCAGTGTCATGGTGTGGGGCGGTATCTCTCTCACAGGCAAAACAGAACTTGTCATCATTGAAGGCAATCTCAATGCAGTGAGATATCGGAATGAGATTCTGGAGCCAGTGGCGATCCCATATCTCCAGAATCTGGGACCTAATTCCATCCTCCAGGATGACAACGCTCGCCCCCACAGAGCCAGGATCATCACAGAGTACCTCCAGAATTTGGGAGTGGAGAGGATGGAATGGCCTGCCGTGAGTCCAGACCTCAACCCAATTGAACACCTGTGGGATCAGCTTGGGCGTGCTGTACGTGCCAGAGTGACCAACGCAACCATGTTGGCTGACTTGCGGCAAATCCTGGTTGAGGAATGGGATGCCATCCCACAGCAGTGTGTGACCAGGCTGGTGACCAGCATGAGGAGGAGGTGCCAAGCTGTTGTGACTGCGTATGGATCTTCCACACGCTACTGAGGTCCCTGACAGTGTAAAATGAATAAAGTGTAAAAATGGCCAATATGTGTTGTTTTTTCCTTATTACTGTGGGAGAGTGCAATCATCCAATCCACCAAGCAACTCAAAACGAGAGTGAATACCAACAGAAGAATATTGCAGGGGATTTTGGCACATTTTTTTGGGCCGCTACCCACACGGTTAGCTGTGTTGCTCATTCCACGAATGCATGATCCTTACAAGTTGTACCTCGTTGTAAAGGTGACTAATCAGGCTTTCCCGCGATATAAAATACAATACCAATTGGTATTATTAAAGGGGAGGAATAATCGACCGAAATAACGTTTCTGAACTTTTTTTGAGGAGTTTATAAATATTTAATTTAAATCTCAAATCTTGGTTTCAAAAATAAATATTTATTTTACAAAATAAGATTTAGCTTAAATCTTAAATCTTACGTTTTCCAAAAGCAAGATTTAAGATTTAATTGATATATTTATTTATATCTTAAATCTTTGGTTCTAAATTAAATATTTAGCTTTTATCTAAAATCTTGCATTTTTATAAAAACCAAGATTTAACATTTAAATAAATATTTATTTTATCACAAATCTTTGTTAAAAAATGTTATATTTAGCTTATATGTTAAATCTTGCGTTTTTATAAATACCAAGATTTAACATTTAAATAAATATTTATTTTTATCACAAATCTTGGTTAAAAATTTAAATATTTAGTCAAAAATAAATATTTATTTATATTTTAAATCTTTTGTTCCAGATTAAATATTTAGCTTATATCTTAAATCTTGCTTTGTAAATTCAACATTTAGATAAATCTAAATCTTTAGTTTAAATCTTTTGAAAGATATACTAACTAGCCCCGCCCTTTCGTGACTGGTATGTAATGCAATTACACACATTATTTACATAGCCAACACACAGATAATATCTGTTATAATCATGCAAGATGTCCAGCGAACTAACTAGATGGCATAGGCTACGTTTTGGGAATATTGGCGTTTCCTTGACTGATTTCTTATGGTGAAGTTGAATATTGAGAGCCAGCCAAGCCAAATAACAAACTGGCAGCTTGATACAATACATGGTTAGAGAGTGTAAGACGGGAATTCACACCCCAGAGCATCTAAGAACACAATACCGGGAAGCGACAATCTTTGAGAGTTATAAAGTCACACTTCTGGTGCCAGGATGTTTGCTGAGACCATCTGGCCTAAGGTTTACGGTGTCCGAGAATGTCCTAGGATTTTATGGTCCTGGGAGAGGCTTTAATCTGTTTGAAACTCCCGCGCTGGGAGAGACTTTGATCTGTTTAAAGCTCCCGCGCACGGACAATGCAAGACTGCCCCCACCTGACGTCACTGAGGCATCCTTTCATCAAATAATGTCCACATAGCATGGTATAACAGTACAGACTGCTTTAGTCTTCAAAAAGCTTAAAACCCTTAAATTGTGATGAATATTTATGCTACATTGTACAGTATATACTGGAAATAGTCCTGACACTGGAACATACATTGTACACTCTTTTTCCAGAGGAACAACTATATATTGTTCAGTTTCTCAGTGTTACATGAATAAATACACACAGTTAATGTACCTGACTGAACAGGGGAAACTAGGGTATAATGTAATGTTCTTCAACAGGCATCCTGGGACTGTTTGTGGCATTAATATTAATCACATTTGAAAACTATGCAGAGATGGGATTCTCATGACAACACGAACGTAGACCTATTCATGTTTGATATCATTTTGATGGTCTTGGTGTGTGTGGTGCAATGGCATATATTTCCTACATGGTCAACATGGAGGAAATATATATTTCATAACTCAGGAGTAAACTACCACTGTGGAATTATACCACAGGAAACTCTTTCTTCCAAACCCCCCTTGAAGGAGGGACGAAAGGTGCAATATTAGCCTTCTGGCCAGTTTATGGTTTTACGATCAGCCACAGCCAGATCAAACACAGAGTTTGGGCTTATAGGCATGGGAAACAAGGAACTCAGGGAAGCTGTAATCAGACTCTCCCGCACACCTCACTCTGTGTATTGTGTGTAGTGAATTGCCAGGTATGATTTAATATTTTCCTATACTCTATTTTTAATATGTTGTGTTGTAATTTGTAACCATGATTTGATTATTTTTAAGTAAAGAACCTACCTGGTAAATTGTTAAACTTGATTTGTGTGGTTTCTTTGAAAAAGACATTCTATCTCTGTTAACACGGTAATGAGTTGATTGATTTCCTCAGTTTGGACTTCCCCCTCTGCTGGTCTAGGGAGATTGACTAGTTAAGCTTAATGTATCACGGTGTATTGCACCCGTAGAACTCTGTCTTAAGTTAGATCATCTCCGCATGCCTTTTATACATGTTGAGAACGGACGTTGCCAATATTATCTTCTCGGGTCCCTGAGCCTTTAAGATAGGCTATACCTTATGAAGTGGTCTCCTCCGCAACCTCTGAGATAAATGGAGACATCTAGTCAGCCGTGAGTGGTGCACATAAACGGCCGTATGTAGCACTCGGTGGAACCGGCGCATCCAGTTCAGAGAACAGGCTCCAGAGTACGAGAGTATCTTAACAAATCAATTATAAATTATACCTTTTAAATTATATACTAATAATTAAATTGGAGTCAGATTTATACGAGTATAGAATCAGCGTTAGTGGCTGACCGTTAATAGAATATACACAGGCTGCCTTTTTAGATAAGCTGGAGTCGGCCTGCAGACCAGACTAAAGCAGGAGACAAAGTGGTACTATTGTCTCTGACACGGGGTAGCTGATCCCACGAATTTAAAGAAGCAGTCTCATCCGGTTGTAATAACAGTAACATTTCAACACTCTTACCTTTTCCCACAGCAACAGCGGAAAATATCACGTTTTAACCTTCGATCCGGGCTATTCCCTCATTGGTCTAGCTGCGAGGGATTTACAATTGGTGACCCCGACGTGATCCCAGTTGCTGTTTCTGATGTTTCAGTGACAGGTCCGAACGACGTGATCCCTCTGTCAGGAGGGCGTCTGCTTTTCTTGACCCGTTAATTTCTCCTGCAATTTTGTTTAAAAATTCCCCACAGTTTGGCGTAATTAACAGGATACTCCTAACAAGGGATTTTCTGGTCAGTGTAATTCCTGGTTCTTGATCCTTGGTGTGGTGAGTAACACAATTCTTTTACGTAGTAGCATATACTAGGGAGAGTTTTGTTGTTTCACCATGTAGACACTGTTTAGGGGATCGACATATCCCGGACAGGCCCTGGGACCGTAGAAACCGGGCACATTCCAGACTACTACCCTTCAGGGGATTAATAAACAATGGAAGCAGGGAAAGATAGGAGAACTGCAACTGAAAACTTTCTAAAGTTTTTCTAAATCTGTGTAAATTGTGAGGTAGCAGCTCTCACTGTTCTATTTATATATATCTATGTATGTGTGTATATACGTGTGTAGATATATGTCTATATATATAATGTTGACACTGTCATTCTGGGATGCAGAAGTTTTATATATTATAAGGTCATTATGACTGCAATAATTATAGAACCCTAGAATGGGTAAATGGAAGATGTGTGCTTCAGGGCTCAACTTAAAGGTTTGAGGATGTTTAAAAGAAAGTAAAAAGTTTGACATACTGTTAACATAGATTGTTGTTGTTAACATAGGTTTGAGATATTACATAGAAGGTATGTTGATGCAAGGTACTGTTCTGTTGTTCCACCATACTGTGGGGGACGCAGAGGATCTTGTTCAGATACAGAGTGTAAATCTAAATCATGTGACAATGGCACATTAGGCACTGCTCTAAAATCCAGCAGGCCATGCTTTCAGAGGAAAGCAGATCTTTAAAGAACTGCATAACATCTTTGCAGAAGTTAACAAATAGCACATAGGCTATTTTTATGTAAAAACAGAAGTCTTCCTTCTGTAGTACTTTTTGTGCCATATTGGTGTTTTTATTTTGCTTTTAATTTGTGTTTAGAGATACATCTATGATACCATAAAGTTAAAGTGCATAGTATAGATAAATAACTCTCAATCTATATAAATTGCCTGGGCATGTCATTTAGGAAATGTTGGAATTCACCAATATACCTGCTGGTGTGCCAATTAAATTAACTGAGGTATGATTTTTAAATCGCACGGATGTATTTTTGTGTAAATTTCTCTAGAGAAAAAAAAAAACCTGTGCTAGAATGTTTGTCTGACGTCAATAGACCAGTCAGTGCTATAAAATGAACTAAGAGCCATCAGAGCTTTCACTTGCCTTAATTAGGGCCACCATTTTCTGTTCCTGCAGGGAAGTGTTTATGACTACTAAGGAGATGTCTTTCTAGTCAGGGCTCCTAAATGGTTTTACAGTTTGGGAGAATAGTTCTTCCGCAATTAAATAACTAACTAACTAACTAAATTAAAATAAATAAATAAATAAATAGAAGAAGAAGAAGCAATTTCTTCTTTAACTTTACTCCATATTTACCCCTTTCATTTAAAAGCTGAAGTAGGGTCATTTTTTAGCAAAGACTGGCTTATTGGTCTCTTTTGTCCATTTGTCTCTCTGTTTCTTTTCTTTCTATCTGTCTTGTGGAACATCTTTGTTCCATAAAAAGCAGTAACCTACATTCTTCAGAGAGTGTATGATGTTGTTAATAATCGATAATCTAACCTGGCAATAATCATTTAACTATGCAGACAAATAACCCTGCATAGGTTTCTCTCCTTCTTCAGAGCTTTTGTCTGACGACCACAGTAGGCCGACGGCTTTCGTTTGGACCAGGCGGAAGGAGGAACCTACTGCGTGGGGCGATGCGAGGCTAGTTTGGAGATTTTCACTAGCCCTCAGAACTGTATCTGGACGCTGCATCACTGCTTCAGTCTGACCACCTGCGGTTACCGCAAGCCCACGCAGTGCCCTAAAATCTACCCCCTCCCTCCTGGCGGCCTTATTAACAGAAATGTTAATATAACTGTTGCATGACATGAATCTTGTAATGGCACATGTGAATTAGAACATTTCAAACATCCTGTCAGCGTATGTAACACACTGTAATATAACTGATGAAACGTATGCATTGTTATAGGCACAGCTCGATGATTTAGTCTCTGATTACAAAGTCAGACTCGCCGTTCAAATTCCACCCGTATGTTCAAAACGGGACCTGTTTGGTGACGTTACAGGTCTTTTTGGCACAGGTAATTCCATTTCTAACACTTATCAAATAACCAAACAATCTCAGTATTCTGCATGGTTGGCAAATCAGGGGGCCCACTGGTTTCCAACACTTCACTAACAGTAATAAAAACATCATTAAGGCAATTAGGTCTGAAGCGCAGGCGCTTCTCACCATCAGCCATTCATTATTCAATCAGACCCGTACCATCGAGTGTGACTTAGCCTGCAGGACGTATACACAGGATTTGTTTACTGCTGCCAGACAGGAAATCTTGGACCTTCGTCTGAGTAAAACCCCTAGGCATGTATTAATGACCTCATTGAGACCTTATACCTGCACAGGTGAATTGCTTCAGAGAAGATGAGACTATACATTATTCTGAATTGTTAACATTAATGATGTTTACTGAAACTGCGTGGTTAGGATGTATAGGGTTCTTTGTTTCCTTTCCTTTAATCCACCCAGACCAAGTGTATCCAAATTCCACTACCATATGCTCCATTGGCGTAGTAGTGAAGAATCAGGTCTTCAAATTAGATAATCTAACAGGGTACATTACCATGAGGGGCACTGAAACCATATTCACCACCCGTACGTGTTGTCATGAGACCTCGAGTTATATAATTTGTACTTGTAATACTTGTAATCTTTTTCCCACAATGACACCAAGCTCATTAGTGTGCAGTCCTTACACGGCCACGCGGATGCAATCCAGGTCTCCCACACGCAATGGTGCGTCACCCCGCTCAGCCCAAGACGCCTACACCTGGTGGGACTGGGTGTTCCGAGGGTGCGTCATCGCCAGCGCCCTCATCTTCACCTTCACCTTGGTCCAGTGTTGCTATTTCCGACACCTTATCCGCAACCTACACACTTCCACTCACGCTGCACTGGTTCTCAGCCCTCTCCAGCTGCCCCAAGGCCGGCCATGAGACCACAGGCACCAGCCAGGGTATTCCATGACCCCTTGGGACTGTGTTGTTCTTGTCCCACGGGGCCAGAGGGGGGAACTGTAAGACGGGAATTCACACCCCAGAGCATCTAAGAACACAATACCGGGAAGCGACAATCTTTGAGAGTTATAAAGTCACACTTCTGGTGCCAGGATGTTTGCTGAGACCATCTGGCCTAAGGTTTACGGTGTCCGAGAATGTCCTAGGATTTTATGGTCCTGGGAGAGGCTTTAATCTGTTTGAAACTCCCGCGCTGGGAGAGACTTTGATCTGTTTAAAGCTCCCGCGCACGGACAATGCAAGACTGCCCCCACCTGACGTCACTGAGGCATCCTTTCATCAAATAATGTCCACATAGCATGGTATAACAGTACAGACTGCTTTAGTCTTCAAAAAGCTTAAAACCCTTAAATTGTGATGAATATTTATGCTACATTGTACAGTATATACTGGAAATAGTCCTGACACTGGAACATACATTGTACACTCTTTTTCCAGAGGAACAACTATATATTGTTCAGTTTCTCAGTGTTACATGAATAAATACACACAGTTAATGTACCTGACTGAACAGGGGAAACTAGGGTATAATGTAATGTTCTTCAACAGGCATCCTGGGACTGTTTGTGGCATTAATATTAATCACATTTGAAAACTATGCAGAGATGGGATTCTCATGACAACACGAACGTAGACCTATTCATGTTTGATATCATTTTGATGGTCTTGGTGTGTGTGGTGCAATGGCATATATTTCCTACATGGTCAACATGGAGGAAATATATATTTCATAACTCAGGAGTAAACTACCACTGTGGAATTATACCACAGGAAACTCTTTCTTCCAAACCCCCCTTGAAGGAGGGACGAAAGGTGCAATATTAGCCTTCTGGCCAGTTTATGGTTTTACGATCAGCCACAGCCAGATCAAACACAGAGTTTGGGCTTATAGGCATGGGAAACAAGGAACTCAGGGAAGCTGTAATCAGACTCTCCCGCACACCTCACTCTGTGTATTGTGTGTAGTGAATTGCCAGGTATGATTTAATATTTTCCTATACTCTATTTTTAATATGTTGTGTTGTAATTTGTAACCATGATTTGATTATTTTTAAGTAAAGAACCTACCTGGTAAATTGTTAAACTTGATTTGTGTGGTTTCTTTGAAAAAGACATTCTATCTCTGTTAACACGGTAATGAGTTGATTGATTTCCTCAGTTTGGACTTCCCCCTCTGCTGGTCTAGGGAGATTGACTAGTTAAGCTTAATGTATCACGGTGTATTGCACCCGTAGAACTCTGTCTTAAGTTAGATCATCTCCGCATGCCTTTTATACATGTTGAGAACGGATGTTGCCAATATTATCTTCTCGGGTCCCTGAGCCTTTAAGATAGGCTATACCTTATGAAGTGGTCTCCTCCGCAACCTCTGAGATAAATGGAGACATCTAGTCAGCCGTGAGTGGTGCACATAAACGGCCGTATGTAGCACTCGGTGGAACCGGCGCATCCAGTTCAGAGAACAGGCTCCAGAGTACGAGAGTATCTTAACAAATCAATTATAAATTATACCTTTTAAATTATATACTAATAATTAAATTGGAGTCAGATTTATACGAGTATAGAATCAGCGTTAGTGGCTGACCGTTAATAGAATATACACAGGCTGCCTTTTTAGATAAGCTGGAGTCGGCCTGCAGACCAGACTAAAGCAGGAGACAAAGTGGTACTATTGTCTCTGACACGGGGTAGCTGATCCCACGAATTTAAAGAAGCAGTCTCATCCGGTTGTAATAACAGTAACATTTCAACACTCTTACCTTTTCCCACAGCAACAGCGGAAAATATCACGTTTTAACCTTCGATCCGGGCTATTCCCTCATTGGTCTAGCTGCGAGGGATTTACAAGAGCTAGCTCGATAACCTGTCTGTCGGTAATCTCATAAAATAGCAGATTTCTTGAAACCAACTGGAAACATTAAAACTACCATTAGCACTTAGCTAATGTTCATTGAGATAGGCAGCGAATTGATGTTGACAAACTGGGGCCCAGCAGTCTGATAAGACTGGTTAATATAGTTGCGAGTGTATTAGGGCTGAGCCGAATGCTTTGGAGCTCCGAAGCTTTGTTTGTTGGATTGGGATTCGAATCCTAAATTCAAATTCGAATAGTTCATTTTTTTTCCTCAAAAAAAAAACAAAAATTTTTTTTTTCCCCCTCAAAAAAGAAGAAGAAAGTTGATGGTTTACTGGATGTTTGTCAACATATAAGTGTTTATCCTATACTGATTGAGCTTTGAATCGCCTGGAAGTTTATCGAACGTACAAGGGATGTGCTGCCTACTAGCGTGGTTCAGCCTTCCACGTGACTTGTCTCCACATTCGCTCATAGACTGTATAAAAATAGCATTCGCTACGCTGTTGCCCAAAGCCTGAGGTAAAGTTACAAGATGTCAAAGAAGTCAGCTATGTCGAAACATTTGAATATTACTGCTGACAATCCAAAAAAGGTCAAATGCCAAATATGCCAGCAGAAATTGGCATACCATGGTGGAACTACGAATTTGACAAATTATTTGAAAAATGTAAGTAGTCTAATTTATATATCTTCGTCAGAGTAATATCCTAGCAACATTAGCATTAGCTAGCCGGTCTGACTAGGCTACATTTCATGATATAGCCTAGGCTAGCATAGCATGACAACCTATTACGTTTTGGAAAGAAAGAATATAGCCTACACTCGGCTTTATATAGCCTACACTCGGGAAATGCCTACACTCGGCTTTAGACTTTTTTTCCCCATACCATACGCAGTATGTAGGCTACGTCAAGTCTGAGAGTTTATAGGCCTGCACATAACTGTGAAGACTGCGGCTTATATTTATCTTTTAAATTTATTTAGGCCTATGTTTCATGTCCTGAACTTCTGTTCCATTTCAATTTAATAGTTTGTTGTTTCAATAAAAAAAACAAACAGTTGTTTCTTTTTTCATGTGCATATTACTGAAATAGATGTGAGCGCGCCCTCTACTGGACGTATCGTAACATTGTTTTCATAGACTTAAAAAAAATATATATTTTCAATAGATTATTATTAAAACGAAGCTTCGGGGAAAATTGCCAACGAAGCTTTGAAGTTTAAAAACTGGCATTCGGCTCAGCCCTATAGAGTATGGCTAGCAAGGGATTTGCCTGCTTAGGTGTTATCACACATTGACATAGTTACAATTGCCGTACAAATACAGAGAATAGATGATATGAATTCTAACACGATCACCATTCTCAAGCTTTTTTTTTTTTGTCTCAGCATGCGTCTCTTAAAGTCCACCAGTGCCCTCTAGTGCCCCTGTTGAGAAACATCAGGGGAAAACGGAACAAATCAAGTCCATATTAGTTTGACGGAGACGCAAGGTTTGCAGAATTAGCTATTCTCTGTATTTATACGGCAATTGTAACCATATCAATGTGTGATAACACATTAGCAGGCGAACCCCTTGCTAGCCACACACTTGTAACTATAACCAATCTTGTCAGACTGCTGGGCCCCAGTTTGTCAACGTAAATTCGCTGCCTATCTCAATGAACGTTAGCTAGCCACCTAAGTGCTAACGGTAGTTTTAATGTTTCGAGTTTGTTTCAAGAATCCTGCTATTTTATTACATTACCGACAGACAGGTTAGCGAGCTAGCTCACTAACCATGTATTGTATCAAGCTGCCAGTTTGTTATTTGGCTTGGCTGGCTGTCAATATTCAAGTTCACCATAATAAATCAGTCAAGGAAACGCCAATATGCCCAAAACGTAGCCTTTGCTATCTAGTTAGTTTGCTGGACATCTAACATGATTATAACAGATGCTATCTGAATGTAGGCTATGTAAATAATGCCTGTGTGGCAAACAGGAATTAATATAGTAATTCATATATGTAACGTCAAGTTTCACACTTCACTAGAAGACCCTCAGTTACCCCCCATCACTAAAGCCAGCTATTTCCCCTCCTCCCTCCATTGGATACCACTCACCAAGAGGCGGGTGTCCCATTGGCTCATCTTTCAAAAGATTTAAACTAAAGATTTAGATTTAGCTAAATGTTGAATTTACAAACGCAGATTTTATATATAAGCTAAATGTTTAATTTGGAACAAAATATTTAAGAAAAGAAAGATTTAAATATATATCTTTGACTAAATATTTCAATTTTTAACCAAGATTTGTGATAAAATAAATATTTATTTAAACGTTAAATCTTGTTTTTTATAAAAACGCAAGATTTAAGATTTAAGCTAAATCTTATTTTTTTAAATAAATATTTATTTTTGAAACCAAGATTTGAGATTTAAATTAAATATTCATATTTGACTAAATATTTGTTTCTGAAACAGAGATTTAAGATATAAGCTAAATATATATATATATATATATATATATATATATATATATATATATATATATATATTTTAAAATATTTATTTTTAAAAACTCAGATTTAACATTTAAGTTAGATATTTAGGACATGCTTATTTGAGATTTATCAATTAAATCTGAAAATATGAACTAAAAGGTTTATTTAGCATGTCAGTTAAATCTTGCGGGAAAAAAAACTCATATTTAGCATACATTTTCAGAAAAATGCCACATTTATGCTAAATCTGAGAAAAAAACAGAGGAAAAACGTGTTGTGTTTTACTTTACATTTGGCACCCCATACAAAATGTACAGAAGTTAATGTTTTTAAGGGCTGAGAGTCATTGTGGTTACTTCTGTAGGAAACCCTGACTCTCTGTGCTTTATAGGTATGGGGCATGCCCCGCCAAGCCGTAACTTGGCGGATGGCATACCTGCCATCCCAGTTTTGTTGAATCTCTAAGTGAAAATAGTTAACACAACCTCTGCAACTACTTAAACGTGACATATCTCTCCAAGTTCTAATGCACGATTACTTTTGATTTTCTGAATTTAGCAGGTTGAAAAAAAAAAACAGTGAATGTGGCATGTCCAAAAGTTTTGGCACCCTGTCAGTCAGTACTTTTTAACATCTTGTTTGTCAGAACAGCTTCCAAATGTTTCTTGCAGTCAGCTAAGTCTTTCTTTTCTTGCTTTGGGATTTTTTCCCCATGCACTCTTCCTTGCAGAACTCTTATAGTTCAGAAATATTCTTAGGTCTTCTTGCATGCACTGCACGTTTGAGATCTCCTGACAGATTTTCAATAATATTAAAATCTGGGGACTGTGAAGGCCATTTCAAAACCTTAATCTTTCATTCCTTTAATGAAGTAGTTCACGGTTGTGTATGTGAATCTGTCGTGTTTTTTCTGTACTGTAGTTTCGTTTTCCGTCTCCCCGTCCATGTTCTTTTGTTTTCACTTCCTCATTGTGTCTGCCCCGCCTTCCGTATTAGCACTTGATTACCTGTTTCACCTGCCTCGCTGTTCACCTGTTTCTCCTTTGCTTGTTAGTCAGTGCATTTAAACCCCACTCTGTCTTGTGTTTGTTGCAAGTTCGTCACAGTTGAATCCCTTCTCTGTTTCACTACAAATCTTTTCTGACTCCCCTCCCCTCCCTTACTGTGCTAGTTTCTACATGTGCCTGTTTTCTGTTTTTCCGACTTTTGGATTGTGTTTTTTTGACTTAGTTTCCTGGATTGTGTTTTTGTACTTTTGCCGTGCCTGCCTGGTTTTTGACCATTGCCTGTTCCTGATTACAATTCTGCCTTTTCCTCGTGGCTTTTGCCACTAATAAACTTCGGTTTATTTTTCAAGTACAGTCTGCGCTTGAATCCCTACTGCCCCCTTGACACGTTGATTTTGAGGTATGTTTTTGATCATTGTCTTGTTGAAATATATTAAGTTTTTTTCAGCTCCCTGAATCTGGAATATTAGCTTCTAGGATTTGGTAGCTATTTAATTGTCTAAAAATGTGACCAGTACTTTTAGCACCAGAGTTTTCAAAGTATCGCAGATAGATATGTTTAAATTTATACCATGCAGAGTTTGTGTTAACATCTTTTCACATAGAGATGGAACAAAACATGCAATTTTACCAGGGGTGCCCAAACATTTTGATACCACATATTAGGTGGAACTCTTTGACACAGCTAATATCATGTTTAATGCAAAAAACATGCTCATGTCAATTAAAATCACATATTATCATGTAAACGATGTTTTGATCTAAGCATCATTGCTGAAATTATATTGTACTAACAAAATACAGTTCTCACTGAGCCTTGTAACACGGAGGAGGGAGTAATTTTTAGAATCACAAGTCTGAAAAATATGCAGACGGTAAATGGCATGTTAATAGACACTGGAACAATATGTTTATAAGCCAGTGAACTTCCAAAACTACTTGTTAATAACACAGAACTTTGGAAAGACTGTCTGCTGAACCAAATGGTAGACACATTTGACTTAAAAGCAATCTTGTTTAAAAACCTGTTAAATGGTTAACACAACACATAGGCTAGATAAAGTCATGATTAATAGGAAGTCAGTCAGGAAGTATTCAAATGTCTCAACTTCTGCTTTCAGTGTCTCGATACAGCCATTAAATCTATTGAAATGGATTTTAAAAATGGAAATGTCTCTCTCTCACACACACACACACACACACACACACACACACACACACACACACACACACACACACACACACACACACACACACACACACACACACACACACACACACAGGATAGATTGTTTTCTACCAGGAAAATAAACCAGCATAAGTGATACACCAGCATAGAGGTCAAACTAACACAACGTAAATCACAAACCAATATATGCATGAATGATAACCCATACATGCACATATAAAACCAATGTACTTGCCAAAAAAACCTAATACATATGCACACTAAATGTATTTTGTTTTCATAAATAGCACCCCCATACACTATGGCTTATATTGTCCCATTGTAAGAGGCAGAATATTCAGCGTGCCACACCACCATGGGCACGATGCTCTGTTAGAGTAAGAGGCAAACGGGGAGGACCAAAGATAATGCATAAACATTAAGAGGGCTGCAGTACAATTACTTCCCATGAATTTAATCTCACCACTGAACCCACACTTACCACATGCGGGTTTCCATGAGATCAAATTACCCAGGTACTATACATTTCCTGCATTAGACTAGCATCTAGAAACTGTTAAAAAAAATAACCGATGGCTGCATTTGCATTAATGGGGGGGCTTTTTTAGCCATCAAAATAGTGTGCAATATAACTTTTTAGTTGCAACTTAAAGTAGTGGTTTGGTTTTAAAGGAATTAATTATAACTGATTACTAATGTGTTGTGATTGTAGAGGAATAAATCAATGTTTCTTTGGTTAAAAGCTTCTTTTTTTAAATAACGAGCTTTGATCCAATATGAGTAATGCCTAACAGACAAAAAAAGGTCACACTTTGCAGTTGATGGTGAAACACAAAAATGCATATTTGTTTCAAGTTTTAAATAACAGTCCCAATGGAAATTTCTCAACACTACTTGGATACTCACATTACTCTTGAATTTTTTGCCCTTATGTGATTAAATCTCCCATTATATATAAATATCTACTGTAGACCTTTCCTTCAAAGAAGACAACCTATTGAGTATTGAGTATTATATATAAGTTATAAAGAAATATATGATATGGATAAAGCTTGTGAAATGTGAAAACTTGCTTAATATATTTGTTGAAACAAAAACAATACAATCTCAGGTTGATTTGTGGGACAGAATGCGTTCTTTGCCTTGCGTTGATTTCTGAATCTTTCTGCATAGGTCTGCAGACATTGTGACTGCTTTGACCCTTCCTGTGGAAAGATGATGGCATGTTTCCTGCTCTCTCTCACCCTCCTGCTCTTCAGTGTTGATGCCTGCTGGTGTTATGGAATGGAACGCTGCACCAATGACTTCAGGGACAGTAATGACATTTGGTGTGCCAAGAGAAACATAAAAAACCTAACCCGGGTCGTGAAAATGATCCCGCGAAATGCCACCAGAATCAACTTTTCCCATAACCAAATAAGCACCATTCCCACTGACATATTTATAAAGTTCTGGAGGCTGCGAGACCTGTCCCTGCAAAGGAATAATATATCTTCCCTGAAAAGGGACCAATTCAGAGGCCTTGGAGAACTGAAAAATCTGAACCTTTCGAGCAATAATCTATCACAGATCAAACCGTATGCATTCCAAGGGCTAACAAAACTTATGGATCTCCACTTGTTCAACAATCGCATAACTGAGATCTCGACTGGATTTTTTGAGTACCTCCCTCAGCTCATAAGTATTGATCTTTCACTAAATAGACTGAAATATTTTGACAGTAGTCAATGCAACAGCAGCACGCTAAAAAATCTGGACCTTTCGCACAACAATATTTCTTGGTTGACACTTTCAGGATTGTCTAGCCTCGTTTTTGTCAGCCTCTCCTTCAACCCTATTCTTTATCCAATGCCACATCCTCTTGCTCTAGCCCCTTCGGTTACATCGCTTTTTCTCCAGGGGATTGCACCTGAGTTCCTGGTTGGACTGTCAGAGATGTCCCTGCGTGGTCTCCAGAACATTTATTTTTCCATCTCTGTCCAGAGGCCAGACTTTTCCGTGTGCAGTGTGCTCGCGGGAATGCGTAAACCTAAGTCTGTGAACATTGACCTGGGAGGATCTGAGTTTCCAAAAAATACTTCAGTCTTGATAGGGTGCAAAACACCACACAAACTTTTACTCAACAATGCATCCCTTGGCGACATTAAAAAATACAGATTAGTGCAGGATGGGAAAAGGACATTTCAGCTCTCGCTGGTGGGGTGCAGACTTCAGAGCATTTCGCAGACAACGTTTCAAGGCTTTACGCATCTATTAAATTTGAATGTGCAGGACAACAATGACCTGGATATTGATCCACAAACCTTTTCTGTCCTCAGGAATCTGATAAAACTCAGCCTCAACAACGTTGGGCTAAGGGAACCAAAGGCAGGCTGGTTCCAAGATCTCCCAAATCTACAATCGCTGTGCATGATGAAAAATGAGATGACAAAGCTTACCACTAAAGCTTTCAGTGCACTGCGCAAGCTGATGAGCCTGTCGTTGCGCTACAACTTCCTCCAGGTCATTACTGGTCAACCTTTCTGCAATCTCACCTTGCTTCGAACATTGGATCTCAGCATTAACGTAATCTCCTACATTGAGAGTGGGTCTTTTAAGGACCTAGTAAACCTTAAAAACTTGAGTCTCAATGGAAACCGTATCACAACCATGAACCCTGACATCTTACATGGTTTGGAGCATCTGAGTACCCTGAATTTGTATGATAATCACCTCCACTTCAGTGAGGGTGATTCCCCTTTTATTAAACTAAAATCCCTGACTAATATAAATTTGGGTTACCAGGGTCCTAATACAGTAGGATTTGGGTATTTAGGACCCACTTTGTTTAAAGGATTAGAAAATCTAGATACACTAATCCTTACATCTGTATACAAAACTACCTTTCATCCAGACACATTTGCCCCTCTCATCAGTTTAAAAAGTTTATATATTAGTGATATTACAATGACTAATATTAACTTGACTGCTCTCTTCCGGCCTTTTGTGTCACTTACGGATTTGGTTTTGACTAATGCTGACCTTGATGTTCTTCCTGACTGGCTGCTTCCTCGAAACAACACTTTGAAATATTTGAAACTTCAGTGCAATCATTTCCACATTTTGGAAAATTCCTTGCATGACAATTTACCTCTGCTCAAGTATCTTGATGTCACAGGTAACCCTCTGTCCTGCAACTGCCAGAATGCCTGGTTCAAAAACTGGTCATTAAAAAATTTGGAAGCCCAGGTGACATTCCTCTACGACCTCCGCTGTGAGAATGATCCCACTCAGCCTTACTTTTGGGAGTTTAATGACAAAGCATGCAGCTACGACTCCGCTTTCAACTGTTTCCTGTCTACTGCCCTACTGGATCTATTCATCCTTTTGTTAGGCCTCACCTGGCACAAACACCGGGCATCACTCCGCTATCTAATTCTCCTTCTCCATTCACGCATTAGGGGGAGGAGGAAGGGCAAGAAGAACTTCACCTATGACGCATTCATCTCCTACAGCTCTCTGGACGAAACCTGGGTGATGAGGGAGCTGGTGCCCCGCATGGAGGGACCCAGGGGGAAAGGATTCCGGCTATGCCTTCACCACCGTGACTTCCGCCTGGGGGCGGCCATCTTGGAGAACATTGAGGCAGCCATTTACAGTTCACGTCGCACTCTGTGCGTGGTGAGCAGGGACTTCCTGCGCAGCGAATGGTGCGCTCTGGAGTTCCAACTGGCCAGCCTGCGGCTCCTGTGCGATCGGAGCGACGTGCTGCTGTTGGTCTTTCTGGAGGAGATCCCCAACCACTGTCTGTCCTCGTACACCCGGCTGCGCAAGATGGTGCGCAAAAATACCTACCTGCAGTGGCCTGAGGCTGCCACAGAACAGGAGGCATTTTGGATCAGACTCCAAAATGCTCTAAGAGAAGATCTAGAAGAGGAGGGAGAAAGATTTGGCAGCCTCCTTGTTGAGGGCAAGTAGAGCTGAAGGAAAATAAACTTCTGTGTAACCAAAACAAGTGCTTTTTAACTTAATCTGTCTAACCCATATGAAAAAATTCAGTACGATTCTTATATGGGCAACATGTTAAATTTTCATGCCTTCCTTATACAATTCTGGCATAACAGCATTAGTGTTTCCTATGTTTTTCTACATTCTATTTAACATGTCCAGTGTGTTTTCTTGTATGATTATGGCCACTTTAATACTAAAATCACACATGAATTTTGTAAGGGATTTTCGTGTGCATATATGAACATTGTATTTAGTCTTATATAAGCATTATATTGAAACTACACTGCCCGGCCAAAAAAAAAGTCGCCATTGCACCCGTCATGCGTAGTGCCCACTGTACAAGCCTCTGGAGGCAGTGTTATGATCTGTGGTTGCTTCAGTTGGTCAGGTCTAGGCTCAGCAACATTATGCAGCAATAAAATGAAGTCAGCGAAGTACCTGAATGTACTGAATGACCAGGTTATCCCATCAATGGGCATATGCCAGGATGACAATGCCAAGATTCATCGGGCTCAAATTGTGAAAGAGTGGTTCAGGGAGCATGAGGAATCATTTTCACACATTAATTAGCCACCAGATTCCTGACCTTAACCCCATTGAAAGCCTTTGGGATGTGCTGGAGAACACTTTACGGAGTGGTTCGACTCTCCCGTCGTCAATACAAGATCTCAGCCAAAAGCTTATGCTACTCTGCATGGAAATAAATGTTGTGACATTGCATAAGGTTGTCGAAACAATGCCACAACAAATGCGTGCCGTAATCAAAGCTAAAGGCGGTCCAACTAAATATTAGAGTGTGCGACTTTTTTTTTGGCCGGGCAGTGTATAGCTGTTACAGCATATGGATTTTGTTTGTTTTTACTATGAATCTTGCCTGGATCATCTACAGTAATTATGTGTTTTAAGGTAAATTCATATATTATTCTGAAGAGGGCCATATATGATTTTCCTACTCCGTCTACACTATTCTTATATCTGAACAAAAACGTCTCCGACATAAAAAAAAAAAAAGAAGCCAAGTTACTCACGCATAGCCTACAGAGCGCTGTCTTTAAGTCCTTAATTCCAACTTGCAAAAACTAGCCCTGCCTTTAAAAGTATTGATATCAAAATGTGGCCAAGTTACAACTAACAATATTGCCTATCGTAGCTCACACTAAATAAACTAGCTCTATTTCAAAGCAATGCTATCCAAACTTTCCTAAATTATTTAATGCAACTTGGCCCTGTGTTTCGTAGCGTAGACTAGAGCAATGTTTGGAGGCTATAGTAATTTTTTAAAAGTGACTAACCATGAATCAGATATGTTTAGGGAATTGGATGTTTATAAACCCGATCTCTCAAGGTATTGCAGCTTAGAGTAGGCTATCGTCAATTCTTAATGTATTATCGTAAATTCTTAATTTTCCTAGTAGTTAATTTTATGGTGACATTGTGTTGTGTGTGAAAAGGATAAACTGAACAGAGCTGAAGTGAAGAAATGAATGAAGACATGATAAAGAAATGTTGACCGAGGCGAGCGTTGAAGGTTCGGTTTCCAGTGAGTCAGACATGACCACGGCGCAATGGACAGCACGCTCCACACAGACAAATATTTTTGTCAGCATTTGTGTTAGATTAAAACATGTAGCCAATGGCATTTATACGTACATTAATGCAAGAACGCGATGTTAACCAGATGCTATTCTGCTTTGAAACTTTTTTCTTTGCTTGACAAATGGCCATGGGATGCCTGTTCCCATAACATTAGCTAGCATATTGCATTACTGTCGTGGTGTCCAGTGACTGAATTGTTTAACAGGCTACAAGTGAACAGTTAATATTGTAAACGTGTCTTTGACTTTGCAATAAAAAAACATTCTTGCATGAGAAAACCAGAACATGTGCACACTGTTTGAGTCCAAAATGAAATTACACTTTAATATCAACAAGGTACGAACCCACATCTCTCGCAATACTAAGGTAGGGAGGTTGAACGTTCTGCCCGCAATGTAATCACAATGGGTATTCCACACACAAAACAAAAAACAAAATTGACGTTTGGGCTCATTTCAACATGTCATTTAACAAGGAAATCTACTAAACGAGAGTAGATGAAGCTATGAATTTGTTTCAGAAGTGTACTTACGCTTCAACAATGTTATTTTTTTACTTTAGAAGCCAGAAATGATTATGCTAATTTCACTCTGTTTACGAACATCCAACCACATTGAAGTCGTTGATACACATTTTATTACAAGAAAAACTCACTGTGAAATGTTTTAGGTGTTAATCGATAGGTACCCAGATAGCAAAATGGCATTGAATCAACGCCAGGAAGAAACATTGAATCAACATTGATTTCTGATGTTGATTAAACATTGAAAGTGCACATACGTTTGTCTGCTTTGGTTGAATTATCAACGTTGAATCAATGACTACGTTTACATGCACAAAATATTCCGGTTTTTACCCTTATTACGAAAAAGACAATATTCCTACTAAGCTGTTTACATCGCTAATGAAAATGAATATTCCACTAATATTCTAGTTTACATGCAGCCGTGCATACTCCGATTAACGTAAAACGCCCCCATCGTTTATCACGTCAAAATATGGAAAAGTGTAACCGCTGGAGCCGCTTGTGCCATTTTACTTATTTGCGTCAAAATAGGATTTTTTCTAAGTTTTCCACGGGTGGCGGACTTGTTCGACCGTGCGAACACAGCCTCCCTCTCATTTTTTCAACTACCTTCTTGAAAAGGTCAGCGTTGTGATATTTGCGCATATGCAAAAACCTGTTTATATCCTAAGCGTTTCTAAATGTCTAAAAGTATGTGGGCTTTTCTTTTGGGCATGCATCTCTACCCCAGCCTTGCAAACTGTTGGCTAGTTGGTTTACAGGCAAGAGGCCATGTGTCGTTTCACTCGTGTGTCGCAAACTGCGTTAAAAACCCAAATTGAGGCGCATATTCCGAATGCGCTGTATACATGTCAGAAGAATGTTTCTAAAACCCGAATAATATCGGCATATCCCACATGTCTTAATCGGAAAATGCTACATTCGGAATAAGGCCTAATTCGGAATATCCAAACGGATTATGCTGTTTACATGACCCGTATCAAATTCGAAATATTGTCATATTCGGAATAATAGTGGAATATTAGTGTGCATGTAAACGTACTCATTGAGTACGTTTACATGCACACTAATATTCCACTATTAAAACAGCATAATCCGTTTGGATATTCCGAATTAGGCCTTATTCCGAATGTAGCATTTTCCGATTAAGACATGTGGGATATGCCGATATTATTCGGGTTTTATGACCATTCTTCGGACATGTATACAGCGCATTCGGAATATGCGCCTCCATTTGGGGGTTTTACCGCAGTTTGCGACACACGAGTGACACGACACATGGCCTCTACGGTCACATCGTGCGTTGTAAACCAACTAGCCAACAGTTTGCAAGGCTGGGGTAGAGATACATGTCCAAAAGAAAAGCCCACATTTCTGGTCGGAAGGACAAACACACCTACTTTTAAACATTTAGAAAAGCTTGGGATATCAACAGGTTTTTGCATATGCGCAAATATCGCAACGCTGACCTTTTCAAGAAGGTAGTTGAAAAAATTAAAGAGGGAGGCTGTGTTCGCACGGTCGAACAAGTCCGCCACCGGTGGAAAACTTTTTAAAAAATCCTATTTTGTCGCAAATAAGTAAATTGGCACAAGCGGCTCCAGCGGTTACACTTTTCCATATTTTGACGTGATAAACGATGGGGGCGTTTTACGTTAATCGGAGTATGCACGGCTGCATGTAAACTAGAATATTAGTGGAATATTCATTTTCATTAGCCATGTAAACAGCTTAGTAGGAATATTGTCTTTTTCGTAATAAGGGCAAAAACCGGAATATTTTGTGCATGTAAACATAGTCATTGAAACAACATAATTTCAACTATAATCTAAATGGAGCAAAATTGATTTTTAGTTGAATTACAGTTGATCCAACATTGAATCAATACAAAATCAATCCTGCTTTATGTACAGCAAGGATTTTAGTGGATTCACTGGTTCAGCCCAAAATTTCTATCCAGGAACAATTTCCATAAAAGCATAAAATTATGAAAGTTTTTTTGTTCTATTAAAATTTATTGATAACCATTACAATTTTGTTCTAAAAAGTCTCTCCCCCCCCCCCCCCCCCCCATTCATTTTTTCTCAAAACAATTAATATAAAAATTATACTTAATGTATAACACTTAAATACATTAATAATCTAGAACAATATAAAATACAATTAATAAATAGGAAATACACAATGTAATACAATACATACATTTATTGGCAATCGTTTTTTTTTTTTTTTTTTTAATTGAGTCCAGTTCAGTAAAATTTCCTTTTATGCCAGTACATTTTCTGACCTAGGCTATAAACCCAACTGGGCCACTGAAAAAACGTTAAGGTTGAACCCTGTGCCTGTGCTTTTACAGAAACACTTAGGGGTGTCAATAATTGTGACACTACATTTTTTGAGAGAAAAAAATATTACTTATTAAAAAAATACTTATTTCTCTGAGCAATTGTATTAGAATAGAAAACTATAGTTTTACCATATTTTTGAGCATACAATATAACTCATTACCTGCACTTTTTATTTATGCAATCTTTTTTGGACATCTTTATCAAGGGTGCCAACAACTCTGGAGGGCACTGTAATAAAACCAATGCCACTATCAGATTGATACTTGGTTATTGGCAGATACACAAAGTGAAGTACTGCAGAATCATTATGCTTTTTTATTTGCGTGGTATGCCACCTCCTCTTTCTGGGGCGTAGCGCAACCACTTCTTTACAATTTCTGCGAACACCAGATGGGTAGTGCCTTTCATTCATGCTGGACTGCACCTAATACAAGAAACACAATGAAGCAGATGGAGACCCTTTTAGATTTCATGTTCAATTACAGAATCTTTTAACATACTGGAAAGAAAGAAGTCAAGGCAATGTCCAGTCATTTAAGGGGATAATTAACATAATTAAATGTTTTAACATGATATTACTAATTTAAATCTGATAATTCCGGTCTATTGCTCTCAATTAGTCAGTTTTGCGTTCCTGCCGTGGTAAATGTGATGGCTACCTCTGGATATCAATTTGCGATAGGTTGGTACTAGAGGTCTGCATAACTGCGGGACTCCCGCGGGTCCCGACACAGTTCTTAGCGGTGCCGGTGCGGTCGTTCTTTATGTAGCTGCGGGCGGGTGCGGGTGGTCACGTTAGAATGCTGCAGGTATTATAACCAGTTTCAGTTGCGTTTACAGATAGGCCCCCTTACAATCTATTTAATTTTGCAGCCTATGCTACTACCTCATTTTATATGGATTTTTTTATTTTTTATTTTAATGTGACCGTTTTATTGTATATTTATTAGGTATTTCAGTTATCCATGCCGTAGCATGTTATTGCTGCAGTTGCAGAAAGCGCAACTAAAACTGTTCTGTTTTGAAATAAATGTTACTTCATAAAACGATAATTGCTATTCTAATGACATCTTATTGCTATGAAAAACATTTTTTTTCCCGTTGCGCTATACGAGCCATAGTTTTTACGCAGTTTATGGCTACAAATAAACAACTTGGTTATTGCATTACATTATCTATACATTATCTAATTGTACATTGTCAATACATTATAAGTGTCAGGCAATAGCATTTTAAGGGAATGCGAACTTGCATATGGGATTTTAAGGCGATGCGGCGGGTTTCGGACAAGGTTTTGCGGGAGCGGGTGGGTTTCGGCGAGAATATATGCAGCGCGGGCGGTTGCGGCATGAAAAGCAACGGGTTTAGAATGACTAAATCAGACTCTAGTTGGTACTGTGTAACTAAGTAGCTAGGCACTCTGTAACTAAGGAGCTAACTAGCTTGTTAGCTAGCTAGCTAATGCTATCGAATTTAGCATGTTTTGACTAAAAATTAGATTTTCTGACAAAAAAAATGTTGTAAATGGACAGAATCACACTCCAAACATCAGTTTTCAACGGGAAAAGTTGGTTTTTCATTGCAGTTCCACTTTAACCTGGGGCCCGAGTGGTACCCCCGGTAAAAGCACTTGTGACTTGATCCTAGTGCGGCGGTGACAAATTCAATCTTGTGTTGGTTAGATTGTTCACTGAAATTTTGCTAAACATCATGCATGGTGAGGTGTGACGTTTAGTCATTTAGTAATTTTCATTGAAACTGTTCAACTTTCTAGAAGTGTTAAACATACGAGTACAACAGTTTTCTGAACTTGTACGCCTCGGTGCTATTGTAATGGGGCGTGACGTGTGAGGTAGGAGGAGCCAAACGCAGCACGGGGATTCATTAAGCCCTTAGGCCACTAAGGCGGGAAACCCCGCAGACAAGGGAAGGAGACAAGACAAGGAACAACAAACACCATTACAGATGCTACTAACCGGCTCACTGTCAAACGCCAAGTAGAGCGCAAGGACAGGGATCTGAACAGCCAGAAATAATACGCGCCCTGTCTCGGTAACGAGACAAAATAAGAACGGGCGAGTAGCGCAAAGGCACAAATAAATACAGTCAACAAATATTGCAAAATGATACGATTGATTCAGAGGAGGCGAAAGAACAGAGATAACGTTCCGTGGCTACTTCCATAAGCCAACAGTCACATGCAGAACATAAAGGAGGTAAACGCCCGATCTCCCAGGGGGTAGAGACATTTTACAGGTGAGCCGACGGAGAACCGCAGTCCCATAGCTTTACCAGCAAAATTACCAAGCTTAAAATAGAAAGCACGCCCAAACCTCTCAGAAAGGAGAAATGCAACGAGGCGAACAGGAACAGATAATTAACGTTCCATGGCTAAGATAGAGGCTCGCAGTCAAATGCAAACATGTCCAAAACATCGCCCGGTCTCCCTAAGAGACGAATTGCACCGAAGGGCGAACAGAACTACAGTTCCGAACAGAATCGCCCAAATCTCCATACACGGAGAAATAGCACAAAAGACGAAAGGACAGCTGCACCGAAACTGTCGGCTATCTGACTAACACAAGCACTAACACAAATACAAGCCCTGCCTCTCAGTAAAGGGAAATGTAACGAGGCGAACAGGAACAGATAATTTAACGTTCCATGGCTATTTAATTAGTTCACAGTCTAATGCAGAAAACAAGTAAACACAGGTAAACATCCGATCTCCCAGGAGAGAGAAACATTTTACGGGTGAGCCGACGGAGCACCGTCGTCCCATAACTTTACTATCCAAAAAGACTAACGCAAAAATAGCACGACAGCCTCTAAATATAAACAAAAACCCTGAGTCACAACAAGGAGGAACGTAGTCCACGAGAAGGAGACAAAACAGGGAACAAACGTACCGAAGCTACTAACTGGCTCACCGTAACCCGGAAATGAGTAGAAGCTAAAACGCCAGGTCTCTCAGTAAGAAAACCAATCAAAAGGCGAAAAATGGACCAGAGAAACTGCTACTCTATACTTCTACGAGCTAAGAAACTAAGTAGAAGCGAAAACGCCCGATCTCCCTATGGGAAGACATGTGTCGAAGGGCGAACAGAAATACTGTCCCGAACAGAATCGCCCAAATCTCCATACACGGAGAAAAAGCACAACAAGGCGAAATAGAGCAGAGATTTACGGTCCCAAACTTCTACGAGATAAGGAACTACCAAGCCAGTAAGAAATAAGCCCTGCCTCAACAAAGAGACGTTAAAAGTAGGCGAGTAGCCAAAATGGTACGAGTAACTCACAGCCAACAAAACACCACAGTACAAAACAATGAACAATTAATGTCAAAGCCCCGAACGAAGGAAACGGTAGGCTTATATATCTCTCAGGTGACTACGCACAGGTGAAACCGCTTAACAGAAGCTCCGCCAACTCAGCAGGGCGGAGCAAACATCTACCAAAAGGGCAGCAACCTCGCGTGGCCACCGAGGAAAACGACCGCATAGGGAAACAGGGTTCAAAACCATGACAGCTATAGGCTGCGGTTATACCATTTGAAATTAAAGAAGATGGCAAATGGGTTAAATAGTCATGGATATGCTCAAAACTTCATATTCAGCCACCTAAAAGGCCCTTCGGCCATGGATTTTAATTTAAATTACATTGGAATATTTGAACAGTATTCTGACAATTGCTTAAGTGGTTCAAGCCTCCAACAAGGATACCTGTATCTTGTTCCAGGGGCAATTCAGAACTGTAATCACCAATACAAAATATATATAAAAAGGTAATATATCTAATTATTTGACAGTGTTCTATAAGTTATACTTACCAAACATGCAGTCTTGTACTAGTGTCTCTTTAAAGGCCCTTTTAGTTCCTTTCCCTGCCCAATTGAAGGAGCACGCCAGTTGATTTGTGAGAGCAGCTGATAGCATTCGCCGAACCACAACATCGATGTTTGCACCACCCACCATGGCAAAGCGAGAAACCTGCCAAAAAAATTTTTTAATGAACATTTTCAATAAACTGTACTGCCACCGCTGCTGCCTCCTGATCAATGCACACCTTGTGCAGGCCCTACCTCGACTACACAATCTGAACAAAACGAAAAGAAGCACAACCTCAAAAACACCAAACGCCATTTTCCAGGAAGTGTATAGCTAGTATTTAAATATTGTGCGGGGGGAACGAAATCCGAACTGTGATCTGATTACAGGAGGTCGCATTGAACTGTCAAGTATGGATGCGACTCAATCTGACCTGGTGTGATCGGATGTTGGAATTCCGATTCCAGAAGTCGCATGAAGTGACTAGTGTAACCGTAGCCATTAAGTTTACAAAACTACCATTAAAATGAATGATGCTCTATGAGCAATTAAGGCCAAAATTTAAATGCCCGTTTGACATTTTTTCACCAATTGGAAAACTTTTAGTATCGTTGTTTTTGAAATATTGACCTGAACAACTTCCTAATTGGAAACAAAACCATGAGTCAGTTTTGATGTTGATGTCTTTTCTTATAATCAGATGCTAGATATTGGTCCATAGATGGTGTGTGCCAAATTCAATGGATATTTGATAAAAAATCCTAAGAATCTCATGGATTTGAGTATTTTCCCCCAAAAATTCAAAATGGCGGAAAATCTAAGTAGGCGGTGATTAGTAATTAATGCATGTTCCAAAGTTATTCTGCCTGTCAAGTACATCCCAGCTTACCATTTTGTGACGCTCAGTTTCCCTTTGTAGCACCCTCTCCGCTTCATCAAATTCCTCAATATTTTTAAGGGGCAAGAGGACTGAAGGAGTTGTGAGGACAAGCGAATCACTGCTCTGGGACGACCTTCCGAGGAAGTCTTTCATTTCTTTGAGCTCGGTCTGGATTGTCAAGGCATCTTGTCTGACTTCTTTTATTTCATGGATGACTTGCGCCAGCATCGCTGTCATTTTATTCACGCCGATATCTTAAGGACAGAGTACAAGGATGTGATCAACACAGGGTCCAAAAAAATCTGATGTAAGACCAAAATACATTTGTTCAAGAAGTAATACCAGGCAAACCCCAAAAAAATTTATTTATTAATTTTTCTCTCACCCCCTCAGTTATTTTTGCTCTCATGAAGTCAATCTCAATCCGTTTTTAAGCACAAATTGTTGGTTACATTTACAGTATTCGCCCTACCTCCACTTCAGGTCACAATTTGCTCAGATATTTTTTTTAGTCTGGAAGTTATCCATCTACAGTGTATCCGGAAAGTATTCACAGCGCTTCTCTTTTTCCACATTTTGTTCTGTTACAGCCTTATTCCAAAATTGATTAAATTCATTTTTTCCCTCAAAATTCTACACACAACACCCCATAATGACAATGTGAAAAAAGTTTTTTTGAGATTTTGGCAAATTTATTAAAAATAAAAAAATAAAATTTCTCATTTACATAAGTATTCATACCCTTTGCTTTAACATATTTTTAAAGTATCATATTTCATATTTGGTCGCATATCCTTTACATGCTGTTACTTCCTGAAGTCTGTGACCATCAACATCAAAAAAACTGTCGATATCTTATTTTCAGGTACTGTTACAAGCGATACTATAACCTCTCTGCATTTGAATGGATCTCTATGGAAATTGGGGGGTGAGACTAGATTCAGCTGTAAATTACACTGGTACAGTATGGAACACATGGCTGGCTAAATGGCTGTAAGTTATCAAGGGTCTGAGCTATCAAACGAGCCCCAAACCATCACTCTGTTGCCAGATGGATCACTTTAAGGGTTGTTTCTCCTGACTTTTTTCCCCATAGAGTTCTATAGGAAAATGAGTCAGGAGAAATAACCCTTGCAGTGATCCATCCACATCTACTCCATATCTCCAAATACAAGTTTCAACTTAAAATGTGTCACTAAACCTCCAATCACGATGATAGGACGTGATTTTGTTTAACTTTTATATTAATGGTAAACAAACGAAGACACCTAAAGGACACGTTTTTTTAACAAAAGAACATTTTGAATTAATGCAAGATATGTATTATGTGTCACCATTTTTTAAATAGGAGATATTTTTCTTGTTCTAAAAAGGGAATGCTGCCGTTTTTGTAGAAAGGCGCTTCTACAACTTGATCTAAAATAACGTCCCATTGATGATCGTGCTATCTACCATGCTACCTGTTTACCATTACAATGCTGAAATGCAATTATTGAATTATGTTTCAATGTATTTTAACATGTATATTAATTGTTCAACCCATTTAATTAAGCTGTTTGAGAAGAAACAATAGGCCGCAGAGTGTTGTCATAAGGAATTTTTGTCATGTATATTGTAGTCAGCTTCCGGTGTTTCCACAAGGCACAGGTGAAGATGTTGTCTTACAAAATAAATTGGCGAGTAACTACATGGTACTATTGACGTATTTTTGAGAAGATAAAATACCATAGAGTTGAATGCGTGCTTACTTTATGACTTATAGTGGCTCCACTTTCATAAAATTAGAGAAAAATAAAGACCGCGGCACTAATCGCGAGGGGCGGTCGAGAATAGGTCCCCACCCGGCTAATGCTACGGTGGGCGGGCGTCCTGCATATTTGCCGTTAAAGAAAGAAAATAGCGGAAGTCCTGAAGAAAATAGCCTTCGGAGGATAACAAGGACATTTTTTTCTACAAAACTAGGTACAGGGTGTTACCGATATGTATCCCATTTTTACCTACGATTGCAAATATGTGTACGCTTTGCTGTTTTTTCCGTGAAAGCGGTCGACAATGGGTGCTCGAACGCTAGCTAGGCTTAGTAATTAGCTAGCTAGCTGTAAACATAGCCTACCGACTGGTTGTGTGAAAGCAAGTTAACGTTACTTCACATCTGTATGGGCTATATATAGATAACTGTTTTAGCTAACGTTATAACTATTACATTATATTATAATTGTGATTATGATGTTATTAGCACATAACGCTAGCTTTTAGTTCGTTTGCTAGCTAGCATTCCATTCCTAGCTTTGTTTGTTTTTGTGTTGCATGGCAACAGCTACACTGGGGACTATTTTCTCTGCTGTTGAAATTAAATTAATAACGTTAATTAAAAATTGTTTTATTGAAAGTGTGCCCTGTCCTTATATATTATTTACAATATAGCTGGCAACCGTTTTATAAAAGCAATAAGGTAACTCGACGACGTACAATATCGTCAATATAGTCACAGTTAAAGGGTTGCAGGTGTTGTGCCGAATTCAGACTCCCTGCCGAAATCAGACTCCCCTCGCGTGCACGCGCGTTCACGTTCTTTGCGATTTCTTCATTCTCCTTTCGCGATTTCCGACCAGTATCTTCGTTCTGTCGGCGGATAGATGGACCATTCTGTGTCACTGTCTGTCGCTACGTATAGTTATTCTTTTTCTAATTTTAAATGTTCGATTTCCGTGGCTTTCTGACGTAAATTAACAAGCATACTTTTAAAGAATCAATTGCCGACGTTAAAAGCAGATAAAATGCATGTAAAGTATACTTTTCTAAAACGTTGTTAATGTTCATCCATGTCTTCTTAGATAGTGTTTCATTTGGCACAGATAGGCTATATTGAATTTATTTTTCACTGAGGTAGTAGGCTATAACATAGGGGATTTTACCCCATGTCCATAAATCTTTTTTCTAATATGGCTATGTTCGGATATTTGCAGATATCGACAATACGTAAATATTGTAAGGATATATTTACATATTTAAAATCTACCAAAATGACCCTGTTTACACATCTGGGACTGTATTGTTTACCCACAGGGAGTCAGTTGGAGGCAGGGCTGCCAGAATCTGACTCCCCCTCCTTATCTCTACATTGCAATGTTTGACAGACACCAAACCTTCTGTGGTGACACACATAGGCGTCACCTGTGCAGCCTCCAAAGCATTTTCTTATATCTGCAACAGGGGGTCAGTTACAGTGGGGGAGTCAGATTCTGGCAAGGCTTCAGTCCGGCTGCCAGAATCTGACTCCCCCCCCCTTATCTCAGGATTGCAGTGTTTCACAAACACCAGAATCATTCTAGTGACACATCTGGACATCTACTATACACCCTTAAAAGCAATTGTTAATATCTGCGACAGGGGGTCAGTTAGAGGGGGGGAGTCAGATTCCGGCAAGGCTTAAGTCCGGCTGCCGGAATCTGACCCCCCCCCCCCCCCCCCCCCACTTATCTCAGGATTGCAGTGTTTCACAAACACCAGAATCACTCTAGTGACACATCTGGACATCTACTATACACCCTTAAAAGCAATTGTTAATATCTGCGACAGGCGGTCAGTTAGAGGGGGGGAGTCAGATTCCGGCAAGGCTTAAGTCCGGCTGCCGGAATCTGATCCCCCCCCCCTTATCTCAGGATTGCAGTGTTTCACAAACACCAGAATCACTCTAGTGACACATCTGGACATCTACTATACACTGTTAAAAGCAATTGTTAATATCTGCGACAAGGGGTCAGTTAGGGGGGGGGAGTCAGATTCCGGCAAGGCTTAAGTCCGGCTGCCGGAATCTGATCCCCCCCCTTATCTCAGGATTGCAGTGTTTCACAAACACCAGAATCATTATAATGACACATCTGGACATCTACTATACACCCTTAAAAGCAATTGTTAATATCTGCGACAGGGGGTCAGTTAGAGGGGGGGAGTCAGATTCCGGCAAGGCTTAAGTCTGGCTGCCGGAATCTGATCCCCCCCCCTTATCTCAGGATTGCAGTGTTTCACAAACACCAGAATCACTCTATTGACACATCTGGACATCTACTATACACCCTTAAAAGCAATTGTTAATATCTGCGACAGGCGGTCAGTTAGAGGGGGGGAGTCAGATTCCGGCAAGGCTTAAGTCCGGCTGCCGGAATCTGATCCCCCCCCCTTATCTCAGGATTGCAGTGTTTCACAAACACCAGAATCACTCTAGTGACACATCTGGACATCTACTATACACCCTTAAAAGCAATTGTTAATATCTGCGACAGGCAGTCAGTTAGAGGGGGGGAGTCAGATTCCGGCAAGGCTTAAGTCCGGCTGCCGGAATCTGATCCCCCCCCCTTATCTCAGGATTGCAGTGTTTCACAAACACCAGAATCACTCTAGTGACACATCTGGCCATCTACTATACACCCTTAAAAGCAATTGTTAATATCTGCGACAGGCGGTCAGTTAGAGGGGGGGAGTCAGATTCCGGCAAGGCTTAAGTCCGGCTGCCGGAATCTGATCCCCCCCCCTTATCTCAGGATTGCAGTGTTTCACAAACACCAGAATCATTCTAGTGACACATCTGGACATCTACTATACACCCTTAAAAGCAATTGTTAATATCTGCGACAGGGGGTCAGTTAGAGGGGGGAGTCAGATTCCGGCAAGGCCTCAGCGTGGCTGCCAGAATCTGACTCCCCCTCCTTATCTCTAGATTGCAGTTTTTGACAAACACCAAACCTGTTGTGGTGACACACATTTGCCTCACCTGTGCAGCCTCCCAAGCATTTGTTAATTTCTGCAACAACCCATGACTTCTTCATAGTGCGTAACAGCAGCGTGATGAATCGTCTGTATACGCACAACATCAGGCGATAGGGGTTATCCTCTCAAGACATGGCTCCTCACCTCACTGATCAACCTACAGACAGGAGGAGACTCGCTTCAATGTGGCCCATGGCCATGTAAGTTTTGTTGTGGAATGCACAATAGGCATGCTGAAAGGCAGATGACTATGTCTGGATGCAACTGGAGGGAGGCTCATGTAGTTCATTTTATTTATTTGGATACACACTCAACCAGATAAATTAAATTTGAAGCTCTTGCAACTCCAAAACCACCTCGCCAACTAATTGGTTTAAATCTGTGATTTCAGGATGCTGTCGGTCAGGACCTCGCCAGGGGTGGAGACAATGGGTGTAGGAGTAGGAGTGAGACTCTCCTGTGCAGCGCCTACATCCCCTGCGCCATGGGAACGGAGGGGCACCTATCGGGACGCAATCTTGCGCCTCAGGGCGGTTTCTTGCTCCGTCTCAGCTTCTCTTTAAATAAAAAGTCAAGATTACAATGCTGTCTGGTCTCATAACTTTAAATGTATACATCAGGTAGGCCTAGCATTTCAATGTGTCTGATCACCCACATGCTGAATTGACAAGCATGTGGTCGTTGTCGCCATGTGGCCCAATGCCGCTGATGGCACTCTGAGTGTCACCTATCTTTTCCTCCTCGGGAGACAGTAGGGGCCCAGCACGTCCCACACCGGTGGCCTTTATGCTTGTTTAATGTGCAGCTATGCATTCCTTTGCATGACACTTTAGGTCACCCCACTTCTTCTTCGTCGCTGATGTCCCACCTCATTGACTGCTGCAGCCACAAATTGCCAGGACACGTAATTCACTTTGCTGGTAATCCCACTTGAAAATCTACCAAACAATATGGTTGATCTCATCTTGATTTCAGCCAGGAGCGTCGCAACCTCGGGACCCGTAGAATTTTTGTTCTTTGTTTTCATATCGGCTTCTTCTAACATTTTTGTCTAACATTCTTTCTTTTTTTCTTCCATTTTGGTTGATGTCGGGCCTTATTCCCACCTAGGCTATTTATAGGGAAATTAGGACTATTGGAAGCATTCTAAGGGAGGAGCATTGACCTTATTCAGATGCAATTTAAGGATAATTTGTGATTTATAATTATTTCTATGAATCGCACGTACACGCATTTTGAGAAATGGTCTTATATCAAATTTAGGATGAAATCTAAGCAACCTTTTATAAATGAGGACCCTAGACCTCCATTGTTCACCCTCAAAAGCATTTCTTCATAATTGTCAGTTCCAGGGGGAGTCAGATTCAGGAAAGGCCTCAGTCTGGCTGCGAAAAATTCACTCCTAAAACCTTTCTCTACATTGTAGTGTTTAACACACAAAAAATAACTTCTGGACCCTTTCTGGTGTGCATAGTTTTTATTTTGTCCCAAGAACAGAAATAATATAGGCCTCATCAACAAATGTATCAATTGTATAAAAAAGTGCAATTACAGTTGGTACAATATGTACGTGCGATTCATAGAAATAATTATAAATCACAAATTATCCTTAAATTGCATCTGAATAAGGTCAATGCTCCTCCCTTAGAATGCTTCCAATAGTCCTAATTTCCCTATAAATAGCCTAGGTGGGAATAAGGCCCGATATCAACTAAAATGGAAGAAAAAAAGAAAGAATGTTAGACAAAAATGTTAGAAGAAGCCGATATGAAAACAAAGAACACAAATTTCACGGGTCCCGAGGTTGCGACGCTCCTGGCTGAAATCAAAATGAGATCAACCATATTGTTTGGTAGATTTTCAAGTGGGATTACCAGCAAAGTGAATTACGTGTCCTGGCAATTTGTGGCTGCAGCAGTCAATGAGGTGGGAAATCAGCGACGAAGAAGAAGTGGGGTGACCTAAAGTGTCATGCAAAGGAATGCATAGCTGCGCATTAAACAAGCATAAAGGCCACCGGTGTGGGACGTGCTGGGCCCCTACTGTCTCCCGAGGAGGAAAAGATAGGTGACACTCAGAGTGCCATCAGCGGCATTGGGCCACATGGCGACACCGACCACATGCTTGTCAATTCAGCATGTGGGTGATCAGACACATTGAAATGCTAGGCCTACCTGATGTATACATTTAAAGTTATGAGACCAGACAGCATTGTAATCTTGACTTTTTATTTAAAGAGAAGCTGAGACGGAGCAAGAAACCGCCCTGAGGCGCAATATTGCGTCCCGATAGGTGCCCCTCCGTTCCCATGGCGCAGGGGATGTAGGCGCTGCACAGGAGAGTCTCACTCCTACTCCTACACCCCTGGCGAGGTCCTGACCGACAGCATCCTGAAATCACAGATTTAAACCAATTAGTTGGCGAGGTGGTTTTGGAGTTGCAAGAGCTTCAAATTTAATTTATCTGGTTGAGTGTGTATCCAAATAAATAAAATGAACTACATGAGCCTCCCTCCAGTTGCATCCAGACATAGTCATCTGCCTTTCAGCATGCCTATTGTGCATTCCACAACAAAACTTACATGGCCATGGGCCACATTGAAGCGAGTCTCCTCCTTTCTGTAGGTTGATCAGTGAGGTGAGGAGCCATGTCTTGAGAGGATAACCCCTATCGCCTGATGTTGTGCGTATACAGACGATTCATCACGCTGCTGTTACGCACTATGAAGAAGTCATGGGTTGTTGCAGAAATTAACAAATGCTTGGGAGGCTGCACAGGTGAGGCAAATGTGTGTCACCACAACAGGTTTGGTGTTTGTCAAAAACTGCAATCTAGAGATAAGGAGGGGGAGTCAGATTCTGGCAGCCACGCTGAGGCCTTGCCGGAATCTGACTACCCCCCTCTAACTGACCCCCTGTCGCAGATATTAACAATTGCTTTTAAGGGTGTATAGTAGATGTCCAGATGTGTCACTAGAATGATTCTGGTGTTTGTGAAACACTGCAATCCTGAGATAAGGGGGGGGGGGAGTCAGATTCTGGCAGCCGGACTGAAGCCTTGCCAGAATCTGACTCCCCCACTGTAACTTACCCCCTGTTGCAGATATAAGAAAATGCTTTGGAGGCTGCACAGGTGACGCCTATGTGTGTCACCACAGAAGGTTTGGTGTCTGTCAAACATTGCAATGTAGAGATAAGGAGGGGGAGTCAGATTCTGGCAGCCCTGCCTCCAACTGACTCCCTGTGGTTAAACAATACAGTCCCAGATGTGTAAACAGGGTCATTTTGGTAGATTTTAAATATGTTATTTTTTCTTTACAATATTTACGTATTGTCGATATCTGCAAATATCCGAACATAGCCATATTAGAAAATAGATTTATGGACATGGGGTAAAATCCCCTATGTTATAGCCTACTAACTCAGTGAAAAATAAATTCAATATAGCCTATCTGTGCCAAATGAAACACTATCTAAGAAGACACGGATGAACATTAACGACGTTTTAGAAAAGTATACTTTACATGCATTTTATCTGCTTTTAACGTCGGCAATTGATTCTTTAAAAGTATACTTGTTAATTTACGTCAGAAAGCCACGGAAATCGAACATTTAAAATTAGAAAAAGAATAACTATACGTAGCGACAGACAGTGACACAGAATGGTCCATCTATCCGCCGACAGAACGAAGATACTGGTCGGAAATCGCGAAAGGAGAATGAAGAAATCGCAAAGAACGTGAACGCGCGTGCACGCGAAGGGAGTCTGATTTCGGCAGGGAGTCTGAATTCGGCACAACACCTGTTACACATGGAAGAGTCGGTTTTCCTCTAACTTTGCCAAACTGCTTTAACGTCATTTGTTGCCGTGGGGCGCATCGCGTAATTTGGATTTCAACATTTTCGGCGTCCATTTCGAAATATTCCTTGGTTTTACTCGTAGTCGGTTTAATTTTTAACTCTCGTATTTTATTTCGCTCTGATCGTTTGTTTATTTGAAATGAACGTAGAGGGAGAGGCGGGTCCGGTTTGCAGGGGTACAGAGGGCGAGCCACGGGGGGGCGCTACAGCAATTCACACCAGCGTGGACCATCAACCAAGCGATTTGGAAGGACATCATCACAGCAGTAGGACCCAAGGGGACGAAGGAAATACAGAAAGAGAGTCTTTGAATGTAAATTCGAGAGAAGGGCACAGTGGATACAATGCACACACAAGTTGTGAAACGCACTGTTCGTCTAACGTTAACGTTAGCGCTGAAAAGCTTGGAGAGAGTTCTGGGAAAATGGAAACGTTACATTCCGACTGCAGTAGCGAGAACTGCAGCCCCACTCCAAGCTGTCGGATTTGTTTCCAGGGAGCCGAACAGGTAGTGTACTGTTTTCCATGTCCCCTTAAATTTGTGACCACCTGTCCTGACTCTCGTGCTTATTCCACCTTGCATTTGATCCTCACTGTATAATTTCAGCGCACGGCAAATTACTCCCAAGCTCAGCAGCTGTGACAGTAGCCTAACGTTAGTTGGTAGCCTGCAAACCTGCATTTAACGTTTCTTGTGAATGTAACCCGGGCCACTACCTAGCCAGTGATTCTTCACAGCTGAGGTCCATTACTGATTAAATGACGAGCATGCACCAAGGTATATAATCAAGCTTTAGGTAACCATATGGACAGCTTTGATCCGTCAGGAAGCTTGTCATTGATGCCGCGTCTGTTTTGTGCCAGCAGTGTGGCCGAGTCCAGGTAAGAAACTCTTACTGCTGATTGGTAAATTGGTGTCTTTAACAGGCATTGTTTTATTTTGTGATTTGTATCTGTAACAGAGGCTAACGTTATGGGAGCGCAGCGGGACTAATGGTCGGCTTTTTGTATTTGTTTATATTAGGGACTAGTACGGCTGCAAGCTGAGAACTGCCGGGCGTATTTGCTGATGCATCGGCGTTTTAGAATGCAGACGAGTCGCTGCTCTTACTGTTTGTCTCAACTTGTTTTATTAGTCCGCCTCGTAGTTGGTCTGTTTGGTTAAAGGAAATAATTTAGTATTCTTTAGGCGGACTAATATTTATTTTATTTGTTGTTTTTTTTGTCTTGTTTGCTGTTCCCCAAAGCAGGCGACGCTGGCGGTCTATTTGCTGTGTTTTCACGAGAGATTGGACAAGCTGTTAGGCCACGTATATGTCTGTGTGTGAACTACTTGAGTAGTGTGAAGCATTTTATGATTATAATTATTCTTAAAAGACTTGTAGTGAAGTAATATTTGCAGTGATTGGTTTGCCACTGGTCTCCTCTGTCTAGCTGTCTCGTCGAATCTCTCAGAAACCGAGTATTCATCTGCCAGCGTGCTCCTGCCAGTAACAGTACTTGTTTATCCCTGTTTTAAATGAATTTTATTTATTGCTCTCCTATTCATGTAGCCTACTTAATAAAGCCTTTTGTATTATTTCATAAATTCTGTTTTCAGTCCTTTATTGGATAATTGTTAAGTGAAACCTTTCAGGCTCAGTCATGGGTAGTGAGTTCCCTTTAACTCAGGTTAAACTAAAGGGTGGTGGAGACTACATTAAGATAGGCTACAGTAATTCACTTATATTTAAATCTAAAATTGCAGTTTATTTGTAGGCTAAGTTAGGTAGCTAGTTAGCTAGATGACCATCTTACGTTTGGGCGAAATCATTCTTAATTGCCTTAGCTAACGTTAGTTAACTAACAGCTGTCAGCAGTCTGTAGTCTGTGTAAGTTATCCACGTCTCATACATGTGCCATAATATTAGCTAACGTTAATTAAAATAATAGGCTACGGTAGATTAGTTAGCCGATGAATAACAACCTACTACCTCATATGTTCGATTACTTAACTAATGTTACCCCTAGTATTATCTCCTAACATAGCCTATCTATGATTTAAACAGTGAAAGTAACGCGGAAAATCGCCGGTTTTGCAAACTGAACTTGACTACAGGTGAATTAACAATTTGTGTTTTTTTTCAGAAACGGGGAATGAATATTATCTTCAAAAACAAGGGCAATGTGACACAATGAAAAATGAATTCACTGGCCAGTATGTTTAATATGGTAATAACAAGACGCATACATACAGTTGATCTCATGAAATGTTAGATCATTAATTGTCAGTGACATAAATCGGAAAAAACATATCCTGCAAACGGATATGGAATCATGATGGATTATGTTCTAGATTCTCTCATATTCTATCATTGAAATGCTGACTCGTTAGCCTAAATGGAGCAGTAGCAGGAAACAGTCATACAATTTCCCCAGAGTTAAATGCAGTAATAACATCTGCATACCTTAAAAAAAGGCCTGCAACCTTTCTAATGCTCGTGAAATTCAATTTAGCACGTGTAGATTCTCTCTTTATCCCACGACTGTTTACGTGGTCTGGCTGTGTCCAGCTGTCCCCTGCCCTCCTGCCCCTCCTGCCCCAGGGAGACCTGTTGAACCCCTGTCGCTGTGACGGCTCGGTGCGCTACACCCACCAGCAGGGCCTGCGTGGATCAGCGAACGCGGCTCCTGGCGCGTCGTCACCATCCAGATGAAGAGGCCGTGGCAGGTAACGCTCACAGCCTCGTCCTGCTCATCCGCCTGTGTCTGCCTTTCTTACTGTTGCACCTGTATTACCCATCATGTGTCTTACCATCACACCTGAATTACCAAACTCACCTGTCTTACTCATAATCTCACCACTCATCCACCTGTACATGCCCTCTTTACCCATTGTACCTGTCTTACCATCACACCTGTATTACCCATCACACCTGTATTTCATTATTGTTTTTTTCTCTCACCAGCCACTCATGTCACTCATCTCATCTATCTCACTCCTCCCACCATTGAGCAGTTTGAGCAACTAAGTTGATCAGTTTTCAGACTGATTTGTAATTTAAAGAGAGCCAAATGCCCCGATTTTGGCACCTCTGACATTAATGGTGAGCTTGTACGGAATTCCTTTCTCGGTTGGCAAAGGCTATAATGTCAGGTAGTTGTCATACCACTGCGAAATTAAGCAGGCCCCTTATCCAGTCGTTCTGCCTGTATTGCATTTAATCTGATCACGCCTTCATGAAAGAACCGATTGCCTTCAGAGTTCTTGTAATGAGCTAACCCGAATTAGGGAGTCAATTTAATTGTAGCATGAAAAGCATGTTTGAAAGCGAGAGGAGTCTCTGTTTGTTTGTGTGTATCTGTATGGTAGTTTCTTATTAAGAGACAGGGCGTTTTATCTTACTGACTTTAGGGCTTTATTTAATCTTAGAGGCAGGGCGGTTATTTTCGATTAAGTTTTGTGTTGGTCTTTTGGCCGGTGGATGTCCGGTGCAGCTGTCCTGTTCGTCCTTTTTTCCTGCGTGACGATTTTGTTCGGAACTGTAGTTCTGTTTGTTCTCGGGGGATGTCTCCATATATGGAGCTTGGGCGATGTTGTGGACATGTTTGTGTATGACTGCGCATTTCTTAAAGTAGCCTTGGAACGTTAGCTCTCCGTTCCTTCGCCTCGTTACATTTTCCTTTACTGAGAGGCTAGGGCATGTGTTTTTCAATTAAGCTTGCATTAGTCATGTTTGATAGTAAAGTTATGGGACGACGGTGCTCCGTTGGCTCGCCTGTAAAATGTTTCTCTCTCCTGGGAGATCGGGCGTTTACCCCTTTATGTTTTCTGCATGTGACTGCGAGCCTAAGAAAGTAGCCATGGAATGTTATCTCTGTTCCTTCGCCTCGTTACATTCCCCTTTACCAAGAGGCAGCGGCGTTTATTTTCTATCAAACTCGTGTTAGTCTTTTAGCCGGTAATGTCCGGTGCAGCTGCCCTGTTTCGTCCTTTTTACTTGTGGGACGATTTTGTTCGGAACTGTTGTTCTGTTCATTCTCTGTGTATGTCTCCCCTCATATGGCGCTTGGGCGATTTTGTTGACATGTTTGCATTTGACTGCGAGTCTCTGAAAGTAGCCGTGGAACGTTAAATCTCTGTTCCTGTTCGCCTCGTTACATTCCTCTTTATGGAGAGGTAGGGCGTTGATTTTCTACTAATCTCGCTTTGGTCTTTTTGCCGGTAACTGTCCGGTGCAGCCTGTCCTGTTCGTTCCTTTCTGTACCGTTCTCCATACATGGAGTTTTCTGACTATTTTGTTCGGAACTGTAGTTCTGTTTCATCTTTTGGTACATGTCTTCCTGTAGGGAGGATTAGGTGATGTTGTGGACATGTTTGTGTGTGACTGCGAGTCTGAGAGTAGCCTTGGAATGTTAGATCTGTGTTCCTTTCGCCTCCTCATATACTATCATATTATTTTGCAGTGTTTGTTGACTGTGTTTTATTTGTGCCATTATGCTACTCACCCATTCTTATGCGTCTTGTTACCGAGACAGGGCGCATATTATTTCTGGCTACTGAGAAACCGGTCGTTGCGCTTGTACTTATTGGCGTGTGACAGTGAGCCGGTTAGTAGCGTTTGTAGGCTTGTTCATTGTTTTGTCTCCCTCCCTTAACTGCGGGGTTTCCCGCCTTAGTGGCCTTAGGGCTTAATGAATCCCCTTGCTGCGTTTGGCTCCTCCTACCTCATGTCACGCCGCCATTACACTGAAAGGCAACGAGGAATCTGGACTGATTTGGGACTGCGGGCAATCTTCAAAAGGCAACCAGGGAAGGAGAAGATAATGCGAGGGAGGAGTGAGGCGGTGACTGGGAAGGCTGAGCTCCAGCTGACAGTGGACAGAGACCGCAACACTGCGTGTGGCCTATGGAGGAAAGTCATGGACGCGCCGAGGCGGAGTTTGTGTGTTGGACTGGTTGGTGACCTTGGACGTCTCGGGACAGCGGGGGCTATTTTAATCATGATGTTTGGCTGTATATATATATATATATATATATATATATATAGCCATTTTATATGTTTGTGTGTTGTGGGTCTGCCCCACTGTCTGTGTTTTTTGTTGCTGGTGGCTACAACTTCCCATTCGGGAAAATAAAAGTTATTCTATTCTATATGCTACACCAAATATCTCTTTGGGGATGCTTTTACAGGGGATATCATTAAGAAATGTAATAGCGGGCAGACTGGGAGGAGGTTTTAAAAGGATTCACTTTTTTCAGCTAATGGTCTGGATTCAATCAATATTTGCCCTTAACTTGACTCACAGTTAAGCTCTAGCATTTTTTTGGTTAACAAATACCATCTGGTGAGTTCAGTGATCACCAAAATGAATTCACCAACCTGACTCGGTGAAGAAAATGCAGATTGTAAGTCAGTTACGGACAGATATTAATTGAATCCAGGCCAGTATCCATTTATCCTCTGACAGATACAGTATATCAATGAACATAATATGATTGCATACACTATCTCATTAATTCACATTACAGTAACAGGGAGCTATGAAAAAAGAGGTCGTTCCAAGTTTGCATCACAATTCTGTTCCTTCTGGAGTGGGCCTGTAGGCTTGAGAGCTGACTAATGTGATCAATAGTCTAGTGCACCAGGTTAAAATCCCAAGTCTAGATAAGACCCCTAAGATAAGTAGGTAGTCTACTAAGAAAGTAAATGATAATGATTCTCATATCTACTGCCTCTCGCATCTGAGTATGCAGTTGACAGCACGAAAAAAAGGCAGTAACCTGGACAACCTGAGGTGGGATTTAGCATGTCAGAAAGGTCCGTCGGCATTCTGCATTACGCTTGAAGGCCGACTTCCTGCAGGCGCTTCGTGTTCCAATGACGTGCCAGGACGGCAAGGAAAAATCAGGTGACAAGATCCGTAATCCTGATAATCACCTGAAGCAATTAGGCAGTTAACCCGAGGCTGAATAAACACCAGGATCCCCCGTAGGTGTCAGAGTTTTTCCCATCTATGATTCATAACAGTCGAGTGGGTTTATGGAAAGATATATGATCACTTTCTGAGGTGAGAGATCAAGTGCTTACAAGCACTTCACTTGTCCTCCGAAGACCTGGAAATTCATTTTCGTCCCCTGTACGTGCCACGAGCCTCTGGCTTTAATCTCAAGATCCATTATATTACACTATGCTGAAACCTTTTTCCTGTGTAGAGGACATTAAAATAAAATAATATTTTTGAAAACATTTTCACTGCAACATGCTTTTGTCATCCAAGACACTTGCATCATGTCCAAAAAATTATTTTCTTCATTTTTGTTTTGCAGACTCATAGAAGGATACGACAGTGAAAAACAGGGAAGAGTGTATGGTTGAACGTGATGCACCTTTCCCAATGTATTGACTGCTAATTTACTAAGTGTTGAAAATGAATTTTGGGTAAGGTTAAAGCCCTAAACATTCTAATGCTGATGTAACAATCATTACTGGTAATTGAAAGCAAAGAGTTGTAGAACATTGACTTATAATTTTGAAAAAAAAAAAACCATTCCAAAAAACCCTTCAATAAATAAATATTTGTAATGCTTGTTATAAATAACTGTATGACAAGCTGCATAGTATTTTCCAAAGATCAGCCCCCTCTGGACAGAATTAGGGCCAGGATTCCTCATGGGGAAAGTCATCAGAGAGGGTTGAGCTTACATTGAACATAAAAAGCCCCCAGAACTGCTCAGCGGCTGACGGATGCTCAAAGGTCAATATCGGGCACATTCCGGAGGACACAAAACCAGAAAGCCAACTCTTTCTGAGGTATTGCGAAAACGGCTTTGCTAGTTACAATGACTCTTGAAAATTTTTATTTTTGTTTACAGTGGAATCGCACGCTTTGTTGTTGAACAAGTAGCTTTTGTCACGGAACCTGGAGCAGCAAGATGCAGCGGCGCCTGGATTTAATGCCCGCCGAGCCCATTCCGACCGCACGCATCTGCCCAACGGTCAAACGGCGGGTCAGCGGCCGCGGAGGGAGAGCGCAGACAAGAAATCGCGTACGCCGACAAGCTTTCTGTAAGCCTCCGCTCCTTGTCACTCTGCAGTCCACCTTTGCAGCCGCTGCTCACAGGAATACACTAAATACACTGCAGCTGAAGAAGAACGGGCTCCATACCGGGGCTATGAGCGGAATGTCAGCCGACAGCCTCAATGCGATCTCCCGTGTCAAAACCAAAGGAGACCCGTGTCGCCCACAAACCGGGCGAAACAGAGGCGGCATGGTTCAAAGCCCCGCACCGAACTCCCAAACCTGACAAATCCAGACCTCTCCGCATCTCAGATCATTCATCCGAGTGCTGTGTTTCTGGAAGGGGGGCCGTTCAATCTGACTCACCAGAGATCTCCATCATAACGAGGTGAAGCTTCACAGTTTAAAATCTACCCCACGTTGGCCCACATGACATGAACCAGCCCACCATAATCCTCTCAAGCTATTCATTAGCAGAAAATTATAGTTCCTCATTACTTCCAAATCCAATGGCCTCTGTGGTTTCAGAAGTGACAAAAAGCATGAAGGACCTACCTCTCGCTCATGCTTCGCCATATATGGGCTCCTATGGTAAAGAAAAAAAAACAGGAAATGGTGCATTATTATATGCCATAGAAGCTTTCATTCAGCAAACCTATTAAAGGGGTTTGTTTTCCTTCCATTTCTATTCAGGGTCTCTCAGAATCCACTCACAAGTTGCAGGTCCACAAGCAGGTCTTAAACAATATCTAAATATGAAATTATGAATACGAGGTAATGATAATGTTTGAGAATAATTTGAAAACCAATTCAGCAGTGTTCTGATAGAGGGGGGAAAGGCAAAGCTTGCATTTACGTCCTTCCCTGTTCAGTAAGCAAGCGAGAAGAAAGAGTATTGTATTATCGGCTAATGTTTAAACGCACCTCAAGGAAAGACTACAGTAGGTGCACAGGGCAGTTTGGGTCAAAATGTATGGATGTTACATAAAGAGAGAACAGTCCCTTTAAGCCAACATTTCAACATAGTTCCGATCACAGAGAATATTGAAAACACTGGCTTTATGCTGTGAAAGCCAGTCAGGATTGTAAGAAAAAGCCAGATTAAATCAAACTGCAATGTGCTTTTAATGTTAAGTATAAGCATATGCATTACTTGTGAGCCATTTTAGTGAGCATAGCCATTAGACCGTAATCATGGAATTAATTTGAAAGTGTGGGATTCTGGACTATTAAACAATAGTGTTCTTTATTGGTACATCCAGTAATTCAGTGAAATAATTACAGTTTGACCGTGCAACAGTTCATGCCACTGACACCAAAGGTGAGTAAGGAGTTAACAACTAACATTAACTTCCTCAATAAGCAACTTTTCACCTGGAGTTGTTTGCATTCCCTGCTTGTGCTGCTGTTTCCTGCCAAACCATCTGCCATGTGTGCATGCAGTTGGGGCCCCAGCTCTTCGACTCTGCGGCGGTGCCCGCCTCCTGCTCGTGCTGCTGCCGCTGCTGTCCTGCTGCTGCGTACACGCCCAGCCCGGACCCCGCTCAGCTAACCTGCACTGCTCCTGCCACTCTGCTCTGCCCTGGTTCCCGCTCCCCGCTCCTCCTATGCTCCGCTTGCCTGGTTTCCTGTCACCATCACCAGCCCCCGGCCTCTCCTGCTCCCGCTGTTCCCCTGCTGTACCCATTACCTGGACTGTTTGTCATTTATGTCTCCCTATGCTTCAGGAGGAATTCTGGTCGAAGCAATAATTTATTAGAGCCTAGCGCTCTCTGTATTGTCTGTCTATATTGAGTCCAGTTCCGGCTCGGCACCATAACTGACTTTCCTTATTCTCCCTATGCTTCAGGAGGGATTCTGGTCGAAGCAATAAAATAATTGAGTATTGGAATTTCCTGTGTTCGAGTCGTGCATTTGAGTCCAGTTCATACCCGGAACCGTTAAAGAACACAATGAATAGCATGAACAACCACGGCGAATGATGTATGCTATAATAACTTCGCTATAAAAATGTGCTAAACATGTATGTTATCAGCTCTTTACTTTACGGCAGCTTATGAAGCCAGCAGCAAACAAACCAGGAGCATATGTGCTGCGAAGGTAGGCTATTATGTATTCTTACCAGAAGATTAAATTAGTAGTTAAGATGACAGCTGTGCTCCGCAGAGGTCTCTTCCAGGTAATCACCTCAGCAATACCACTAAGCAGATCCCTGCCTCCAAGTTGTCGGCAACCAGCGGGCTGCTGGACGTTTCGCCTCATCATCGCCTCAGTTGTTCCCGTAGCTTCGGCGCAACTCTCCGTTGGGCGTTCACCCTCCTGTCCAGCTTCCATGGAGTGGTCGCGATTCTTCTCGGACTTGCCATTGAAAATTCACGTACGAAGCTCGCTTCTCGGCGCTGACAGCACTGATTGTGTTGTTATTGTTGTTGGCCAGTTGACGTCATTGAGAGGCAGCTACGGTTGCCTTGGAGCCGTGCTAAAACGACATTCGGTGGGAGGGACCTGAATGAGTGCATGTGACTAGTGACAAGGTGTTTCACAGACGGCCCGCATGGAGGAGACCAAACGGCGCAAAAGCTAAAGTTCATGGTTGATTTGGAGCAGTGGCGGCTGCTGACCAGAATTTTTGGTGAAGCAAACCCATTTTTTCCCCCTGTGAAAATTGAACCCCCGCTTTACCTGTTGAGCTAGGCCATTTTTTAGTTGTTTAAAACTGACCACGTAAAATGACCAGCTGTAGGCAGAAAAGAGCTTGTAGCCCATTTTAAACAGGTTTAAATTGCGTGACAACTCCCCACTATGGCTGTACCGTTTCAATTGAGCTGCCTTCTCTCAAATTAATCACACCAGATACAATACAATGACAAGTAGTTATGTAGCACACACACATTTATTAGCAGTCAGATACTTTCATTACCTATGCATATTCAATAGATAAATACTCAAATCCACCTTTACCGTAGCTGAAATAGCTTTGTTAAAATAATTTTGAATCGTTTTATGCCCCATTCACTAGAGTAGCTAGTATTGCCTGGGGACCTAATGTAATTTGTGGAGGTCGTCTGTGATCTTAATCGCGAGCGAAGCTGCATTTCCGTAAATTGTGAAGTCAAAATTCCGCCCTAAATTAGCTCCCTACCAAATTCCGTCGGACAACATTAGTCCTGTGTGAATCGGCATCTCAGTAATTTGGGGTGATCTTTTTTTCCAGCAAGGTTTCCTTGTTTTTTTTACAGGTTTTTTTTCCCATCTTTCTGAGTTGAAAATTATGGTGGAAATTATTAATGCTAATTCTGACATTTTTGGTGCGGTTCTTGTACCTAAAGTTTTTAAATGTTAGGCCTACTGCTGAATTTAACGTGACTGAATTTAAGGGAATTGTAGCCTATTCGACTCTGGAGCCACCTTCAAAGCACCAATTTGCATACGCTGTGCAAATATGCAAAAAACAGAATATGGAAGTAGCCAATAGAAATGTTACATTTCAGTCGTACCCGTTGATAATCCCTGGGATTTCATAAGTAAATTTGAGTGAAATACTGACTGCGTTTATCCCGTGTGAATGCGCCACAGGAAACACGTCGGGTAATTCCTAAATTATATATATCACCAGGTAGCCTAATAGTCCAGTGTGAATAGGGCATTTGACATCCCGGAGAACACAGAGGGCGTGCAGCCATAACGTCATCATAACGGGAAGGTAGCTCAGACAACTCCATGTAGTTTGATCTGTTATGCCAATTTTCACTCTCGTTATTCCCCTAAATGCCAGCTCATGACTAGTCGTTTTAGCTTTTATTCAACTTGTTTTGATATCAATAATTCAATTTGAACTAGTTATAATTAGAATTCTTGATATAAAGAATTACATATGAACTAGTCAAAATCAGAATTCTTGATATCAAGAATTACATTTGAACTAGTTATAATTCAAGTGGTTTTCCCATTCATTTCATCGGGGCCTTTAATTTTTTATATCGAGAATTGAATTTGAACTAGTTCAAATTGTTATTCTTGATATCCAGAATTGCATTTTAACTAGTTCAAATACAATTCTTCATACTGGAGTTACCTGGTTACAGCCTCGTTCAAGATTTATTTATTTTTCTTCACGTTACTTTTACTAGGCTATTGCAGCTACGCAAAACCAATTATTTTGTTAGCTTCAAAATAGCGCTTTGTAGGCTATGCGTGAGCTACTAGGCTACGTCTACCGTGTAGGCGATACAACCCTTTAACCTTATTTACTTTGGCCCTCCAGAAGCAATTTCCACGTAGTTTGTAGGCTAGGCTACTAGTTTTATTTAAATGTCAATAGCTCAAAAAATATTCCATGCTCATCCATGGTTTACAGTTCGAATTGAAGAAGCTGTATTCAGAAATTTGCTTGCTTAAATACATTTATTTCAGAATATTCACTAGTAGCTATATACATAATAACCATAACATAAGTAGCCTAATGTATTTAAAAACGTTTTGTTTTTTTTAACAAGATAAACTCTTCAGGGTTAATCAGAAAACAGCTGTAGCTGAATATACTGGTAAGTACTTGCTTTCCTAAACATATGAAAATAGCCTGCATATAGCATTTTTACCATTTTTACAAACCTATCCAGACATGTTCGCCCTGTCAATGTAGCCTACTGTATGTGGGTCAGACGATGCCAAATAAGTAATAGTACTAATAAGCAACTGCAATATGTCATACCCCCGATACAAAGACTAATTTTGGATGGAGAATATGTGAATTATTTGCCTAATAAAATCTATCATTTTTATAAAACAAACCTTTCAGAATGAAAACTGGTGTCATTTAATATTGTCTGTTAACATCATTTTATTAGTTTACTGGAAAATAAGATTGTTTACTGTAAGGGGTCAGGTACGGAGGACCAAACGTGACAGAGGAATTCTAAAAGCTATCCCTGTAGAGATCACTACAAGAGCGGATAGACTCAGCGAGAAATAAGAAAGAAAGAAAAACTAAAATCTCAACCCAATTCAAAAAGGGCAAATTAAACTCTTAGACTAGAGTATAGACAGGAAAAGAAAATAATGTCTCTCTCTCAATACTGGAGAGTAGGAAAAATAGAGAGATAAACTAATAGAACATAAAGCGACCCGGAACAGCGGGCGAATAATTGGTAGAAATGAAAGAGGACAAACAAGAACAGAAATCCTCCTGCTCGAATACGCAGAGAGCAAAATTGAAGAGGAAATCAGAAACAAAGAAACAAAAGAAGGTAACAAAAACTGGACTGGGAAAAGTTAATCCTAACTCTAATACTAACCAGACTTCCTGCTTTGCTTATTTGAAACAACAAGGAAAGCAGTGACGGAGTCCTATACCTTACCGGCTTAGAGTTGTGAAGCAAACAACAACCAAGCACCGGAAAACGGAAACACAGAGCTATATATAGCCGAAAGGTAACAAGGTACAGGTGCAGGAAATTAGGGAAGGAGAGAATGAAGTCTCGGAACGGAAGGCGAACAAACATGTAAAGAGCGCCCTCACGCCGCTCCGAGGAGGAACGACCACCGAACCGAAGAGAAGCTGAAATCCCATGGCAGTTTACAAGTGGTTATCAAAGAAACAAGCAGTGAAATATGCCAATTCTGATGGTCCGTTTAGCAACGCGGAGTCCAGTGCAACTGATATGCCTTCGATTTACCAAAGCAATTTTAACAAGCGTCGCAGACCGTCACACAGAAAAACAAAAAAGTGACCAATGCCTTTGCCAATACGCTCTATGGTAAAAGTGATATCTCCGGACAGCTCCCTCTAATGTATCTACTAGGCCTATGGGCATCTGTTCATTCAGAAAAACGTATCTAGTATTAGATAATAAATTATATTTATTGTATAAATTTATACACAAAGTTTGATTGTTTGACCTGTAAATACTATTTTATTAGAGCTACTAAAGATGAGTGCATTCTGAAACGTTATTCTAACGCAATGTATTAAAAAAAAGAAAAAAAAGGCGTCTGGTAAAATTTTGGGGTGGCTGGTAGGTCAGAAAGTTAATTTCCCACCCTGATTGACACTGCAGTCCACCAATCCCTCCTTAGAAACGGTTGCTATGTAGGACTTCCTCCAACATCTAGCTCCGACAGACAAAACATTTTAGTTGAATAAGGGAAAAAAACTTATTCTGAGAGCTTATTCTGGAGATGGTTAAAAGGTGTTGTTGAGTAACTTGCAAAACAGACACATGCTATCCTAAAAGTCTGTTATTTTTATTCCATTCCCCAAGCCGTAGACAAACTTGCAGAAGTGTCTGTTGATAACACTTTGTGAATGACCACACCTGCACTACGTTACCATAGACAGTTTTTTTGATGTGCGTGCATATTCTCTCAATAGGTTACCGTAGACAGACACATACATTTGCTCGAAGGTAAGCTAACTTAGCTATATTTTGCCGTCGGATTTTTACCGTTATTAATAAAGCCGGATAACAAATTGAATCTAATAGCTGTAGTTAGCCTAGTGATTAAACCCAAATCAAAGTTTATTTGTCACAGTGCTCAATGTACAGTTAACATTAACAGTTAGCTACAGCAGATAGTCATTTGTTAGTTGGCAATGAAATGCTTAGCCTGCGAGCGAAGGGAAGACATAGTAGGCTAAAATAGTATAAGAAAGAATAAAATAAGATGGATAAGAAATTAACTATAAATACTGCTGCCAGAACTGTTAACGTTAGATATTGGACATGATTAGCTAGCTAACTGTTCTTTCTCCCACAACGTAAGTTAGTGTAAATGGGGCATAGGCCTAACGTTACAGGTAAAAAGTTGTCAAACTAGCTCTAGAAACATAAGATAAGCGAGCGCATCTTGGGATACTTTTTTGCAAACCTTGCCGTCGTATTGTTATTCCAATCGCTATTCAGTAGCTAATGGCAGATAAACTTTTCCAGTAACCAGCACTTTATCGCATACATGAGTAGCGGTTTTGATCCAGGATATTTGTGCCTTCAACTTCGATGCGCAACAGGTGTGGTTTTTCATGTTTTATCTGCGAACGATATGCTTTTGCAGTCATAAGTGACCTAGTTAGTTTAACGGAAACTTCCACGGAAAACTGCAGACATTGCCATCAACTTTTCCAAGATATCTGACTTCCAAAAACCATACGACAAAATGAGATGTAGACAGCTGGCAGAATCTGCTTCAGTGAATTACCGCAAGAAATCACTGAAGCAGATTCTGCCAGCTGTCTCCATCTCATTTTGTCGTACATGAACAGTCGCTAAGGTGGGCGGGACTTGTGGATATTTTGCTAACGGTCAATTACATTATTCATGTTAGTCTAAAATTATGAACTACAGCTTTAAGAAAACCCCGTAAATTTTGACTTACGACCGATCCTGTCGCCACAGCTACAGACTGTAATGCATAAAATGCACCGTTTATACACGCTAAGAAAATCATGTTCACGTAGGGTGAATTCAGGTATTGTGGGACATCAGGTAATGTGGGACAACTAAGCTTTGACATGTTTATTTCCTGCTCTGTCAAGAGCCAATCAAAATAATTGTAACTAGGTTCTTGCAGAGAAACTACATGATGAAAGTTACATGATTTCATTGATGTCATGTCATGATGGGGATCATGGCAAGCTTCATATATGAAGGTCACCCGGCAAAATACATGGTTAGGACAATGACATAAGCATTTGCTTGAATTAATGTTAAGGTTCTAAATCTGTCGTAAACAATACACTGTGCCTAATTATGATGTAATTATGCATATGAAATACTTTGGGAAAAAAAGCATATAAAAATGTTTTTAAAGTGGTAAATATTATGTTTAGACTTTTTTAATTCAGGCATTTCTTTGTCCCACATTACCAAACACAGTCAGGAAATGTGGGACAGCATGTTTCTGGTAATCTGGGACAGTGTTGTGGGCTATTCTAATGGAGGAAAATTATCCCATTTTATACTTAGGGAACCTCAGTATTTGCATATGTACGTGGTAATGTACCCTATATTAACTATAATGCAACTCTAATACTTTTTATATTGCTGTCAAGTCATATTTAGGTCAGTGGTCTTAACTTTTTTGTCAAGATGAACTATGTTATGATTGCTAATGAGTTAATATGAGTTTTAGAGCTTATCTTTAGAGATAATGTTCTATCAAGTTCCCCAAGAGCAAGAAATTGTTAAGTATACCAAATGTGTTTCAAGTGTACTTATACATTTACTACTTAATTTAAAATATGCTTAAAATGTGTAATTCATTTGGAAATATACAGTATGTAATTAAATTGTACTTTAGTGAACTTCAAATAAGTATACTAAATCTCATATTTAGTGGTATTTTAGGGTACTTATAAAAGGTATATAGCCTAATTTATTTTATGTCCTGATAGCATAGTGAGGGGCCGTAAATAAAGGACTTAATAAAAATTCTGAGCTGATTATCATATATATCTTTTAAGTGCTTAAAGAACATGTTTAATCCACGTATTATTCCTTTGATTTAAGTGTTTCTTTACTTTACATTTATTGCAATATATGTTTAATGCACATTTATCCATAGTATGTAATCATTAAACTAAAAGGAGTGTGTCGTTGTCAAATTGGCATGAAGCAAGACTCACATGTTTGTGCAGAAATGATGACAGGGTACACTTCCGTGTAACCCTCAGATTTCAGGAACTGAAAGAGACAGATAGGGGGGGCGGTGGCAGGGGCCCCTTGCTTCCCGTTTCTGATCTATCCAATGTGCTGAGATTAACCTTATGGCCTCTGAGTTAGGTCAAAGGGGAATCATATATTTAAGAATAAGAATGTACTAACAATGGGTATTCGAATGAAGCCTATGAAATTAATGACTAATTGATGATTGAATAATAATTGTTGTACTAAGATATGATATGTTTCAGTTAAAATTAATAACAGTTAAACCTTTTTGTTTTAATTACATAAGACTAACCCTTAGGCAGGGGATTAGGCACCCCGAACCTAGGGGTTAACAGGTGGCGGCGGAATTGCAAAGTTCCGAGGGTACGTTAAAAAAGTCGTATAGTGCAGGGGAGAAGACTGAAGGCCCCCGTGTCTGATAAAGTATGAATTGACATACTGCCGTGGTACCGTCTAGTCAGCATAGTTGTCGCATGTAAGTATGCAGGCACTGTGTGGTACGTGGATGACAGTCTACACCTAGCAGACGGGCGTAAGAGACGATCTCTGTGAAAAGGCAAGGCTGGTTAGTGGGATAGGGATAGGGATCAGACCGTCGGTTCCCAACCGGGTGGCTGGTTACCACTACGGGGCTCGGTGTGACACTGGGCTGGGGATCGCTATCGACTGGGTCACCGGCCGGTCGGGTCGCAGAGAGCAGTAAGACCATGAGTGGCGTCCCTGTAGTGGAGCACATGGCCGCCGCGCTCGGCTCAATGTACAGTCAAGCCACTGTAAGCTGAAACTGAATGCGATAGTAAGCGAGCAGTGCTTTCTGTGATCAGGGTTTCTGAAAAGGAGACGCCTGGGAAGCAGAGAGGCTGAGGGTCCTTCACTCAGAGGAGTCGGGTGGAAGGAACTCAGTGGAAAGGGATCCAGCCCGGAGCTGCGCCCGAGAGAGAGGGAGGCTCGAAGGATCAAAGTGATATTTCGTGCTATTTCCTTGACAAAAGGTAATTCTGCAGGAAGTTAGACCAACAGACAAGGGGTTAGAGCACCTGTTTTCCCTAGTGGTATAAATGGACGTTGGTCATTAATTCCTCTGGGAGAATGCTTATTGAAAAACAGATAGAGTATCAGACACTGATTGTGTAATGTACCCAAAACTCAGAAAAAGTGAGGTGGAGGGGGGGTGCTGCTGACATTGCACCAGCATCTTGTGATTTATGTACCCACCCCTCCTTCCTGTGACCTGTTTCAAATGGTATAAATATATGAAGGAACAACAGATGAGCAGTGCTGAACTTTGCTTTCCTTTGTACATTGCTTTTGTGGACCACAATATTATTGCATTAAAAAAACTATTATTCACCAGCCCTGGATTCTGACTCTTTCCCCGACAACGGATCTGTCGCGTGGGCTACTACTTTTAATGCTATTTAAAGTATATTTCAAACACCGTAGTCATCATTTTAAATTGTATTTCCAATACCTACAAATCACCCTTTCAATTAGTATACTTAAATATACTTTAAGTTTGTAAGGCATGTCTCAATTTAGTACACTTAAGTACAGTAAGAAGTTCTTAAGTACAGTAAGTAAGTACAGTACAGAAGTTCTACAAAAGTACAACTTTAGTGCATTTATTAGCCTGTACTTAAAGTGTGGCCAGTTTAACACAAAATTAGTAGTTACTACATGATGAGTACGTACTAAAAGTATACTTAAAGTATAATTTATTTTGCTTGGGTCCTGATGTTTTCTTATTGTATTTATGCATGGTGCACCATTAAAATATATTGCAATGTACTACATTATAGCTTGTTATTGGGATTTTATTATAAAGAATTGGTGTCCCAAATTACCTAATGAGCTGTCCCACATTCCCAAACGCAGATGAAAAAATGTGCTGTGGCTCAAATGAAATATAAAGGTGTGTCACGCATCCTGTGAGCAATATTTCTACATTTCTTCTTTTTATGTGGTCAGATAGCATCTTGAGGATTTCAGAATTGTATCATGTGCTGTGTGTTGGACTACTATCGAAACAGGTAACAGAAGGCAAAATTGCAAAAAGTGTCCTACTTTATCTGAATTCACCCTATAGAAACAATAATATTTGTAAAAAACATTGTAGTAAAAGCATTTTCCCTTGCTTACTGTAGCTACCAGGCTATCTGATGCACTTTCGGTTTAGAAGACACCTGCTTTTAACACGATGTTAACCAGGCGATATTTTGCGTTGAACTGTATTGTCTGTACCTGAGAAATGGGATATGTGTTCCTGTAGCCTATTGTGTAAATGCGAACCTGCGGGGAACATTTTGTTGGTAGCGAGTAGACTAATGTTAGGCTACCAGACAATGTCGGGTGACATTCACCTCTTTTTTAAAATGCATTTTTTAATAATTTTTTTCAGATTTTTCCCTTTTTCTCCCAATTTGCTAGCCAATTGGACCCTGTGTAATTCAATTCCCCCCGTGTAGCAACCGCCAGAGAATCGCCGCTAAAACCCCTTCGTCCGGTAGCAGGATAGAGGGCGCCACGTCCTCTTCAGGGCGTGACTCCTCATGGAGTCCAGCTCCCCCAGGGCTGTCTTATTTGCGACGATTCTCTTCCAATGTTCAGAACCTTTGAATTTTAGGAACATTCTATCAATGCATTTCAATGGGGAAATTTTGTGGCATAGGTTTGTGCTCAAATCTCAGACAGGAAGCTCAGGAAAACAGTTCTGCATCAGAGCAGCCACTGCCCTGTCCATAGTTAGCCCACCTACCTGTGGCTTGTGCACCCGTCAGGCAGCTACAGCCCTATGCTGCAATTAGTGCAGCACCCATAAAAGGAGACAAAAAGAAGATATGGGGAATCGTTACCATCACAGTCAATGTGTACACCCTGCTTCATCAAAAAACTCTCTTTCAGTCTCCTAACAAGATATCTCATCATCACACTTAAATATAGTGTAGCCAACTGTCTGAGGCCAATAGTTAAATCTTTGATAAGTTGCAATGGATACTACCAATTAAATATCATCAAATCAAACAAACAACAACAACAAATTATGATTGGTTTGAGCAGATCCATCTTGTTTATCTCTAGACTCAAGAGAGGGGTCATGTTGAACTGAAATTTCTAAAATGGATGAAACATCATATCCATAAAATAGAAATTCCATTTCCATTGAAACAAAAAATGTATCCTGTCTATATTGTTTTATTGGTGTGAGAATTAATATGTTGCTCTTCTGCTAACACATGAAAAAAAGAAAACATTCCTTTCCAGCACTGTCTTCTGCTTTTTACTTGATGGGATACCACAAGCTTGAACAAGAGGGAAACTGAAAATGTGGAACAAAGGCTGTCAGAAGATAAGAGTTCTGACTTTATAAGGATCAAATACGCCTGTTAAGAGCAGCTTGGATTTTAAGGTAATTTTTTAAACATTCAATCTAGATCAGATCATTCAGAATTGTGAGTTTTTGTTCCTTATATGTCATGCAGTCATCCTCTATGGACCAATTTTTTCTTAATGAAGGATTTATCTTAAGATTCTAGACAAGGGTTGATATGTATCTGGCTTCCTGGTTTGATTTTGAGACTGAGTGTAGGATAACAGTGCAATTTATTATATTCAGTATTCCTTGATTTTACATAAAACACCATTAACAGTATGCATGTACAGTATACATATACAGTATATGTACATATGCATGTATATATGCATCTCACCAAAAATAAGTTTTCAATGTTAAAAAATGCCAGGTTACTCCCATATAGCCTACAGAGCACTGTCTGTAAGTCCTTAATTCCAACTTGCAAAAACTAAGTCTGCCTTTAAAAGTATTGATATCAAAATGTGGCCAAGTTACAACTAACAATATTGCCTATCGTAGCTCACACTAATTAAACTAGCTTTATTCCAAAGCAATGCTATCCAAACTTTCCTAAATTATTTAATGCAACTTGGCCCTGTGTTTTTTCATCTTACCATCTCAAGAGAATATGGTCAATTAAACTGTATGTGCCACATCAAACTGTGAAAGGACAATAATTTATAGTGGAAATAATTGGAGATGTGTTGCAATTACTACACTACATGGTATGTTTGAACAATTGCCTACATCCACTACTTTGTGCCTATGAAAAACACATGATTAAAATGTATTATTATTATTATGTATTTATTTGGAATATTTAGATTTCTTTAGAAACCTGTGTGGTCCTATGGAGCCTAGACATTCTTGTGTTCACAAAATTATGTTCACAAATAACATAACTATTATTTTGTTAACAAATTAGTACTATTACTTATTTGGCATCATCTGACCCACAAACATACAGTAGGCTACATTGACAGGGCGAACATGTCTGGATAGGTATGTAAAAATGCTATATGCAGGCTATTTTCAACGTCAGCATATTTCTATTTTTTATCTGCATTTATTTATTCATCCCCCCTTTCTCTATTGGAAATGATCATTCTTGGTGTAAATGTCTGTTTTTGAATTGTAGAGAAATCTGTAGCAGCAGCAAACATTTTAAAACCTGTACATTTTCTAAAGTAAACTTTACAACAAAGTATAAACATATCCTTTCTGGAGTGTAATTATTTGTCAACATTAATTGAAATGATATGTTGTTTCATGAGGCCATTTTTGTTATTTGACATCTAGGGCTCTATTTTAATAAACCAAACGCAATGGTGAACACAAGAGTAAGCGCTTGGCGGTATCGCTCTGAGGGCGTGTCGGCGAGAAATTTGGTAATTTCATGACGGCAGTCTTGGCGCATCTGATGGCGGTATTGCTAAAAGGCTGGGTTTAAATGTCCAAGGTGTGTCTCTATGGTAGCCAATCAAATTCTTGTTCTCATGCTTTAAAAAAAGCCAGTTGGAACGCAATCGCTCCATGCAATTTCATAATGAGCAACCGAAACGCACTGGACCGTCAACGACAAGAGCGATTTTCCGCACAGGAATCAGACATACTTGCAACAGAAGTACAGGCTAGGACTGTAGTAATTTATGGATCACAATCCACACCACCTCGTCTCCCAGAAGTTCGGAAGGCACGGGAGGCGGTGGCGAATGCATTAATTAGCCTACATTAGGTGATGTAGGCATAATTATGATTCAAATGGTAGGCTTATGATTCAACTGTGTCAATGTGTAATTTATATATTATAGGCTATTGGCCTACATGATCGCAAGTTTCTTGTAAGCTGTCCTGTTTTATTCTAGTAGTTTAAATTAAAATTAATTAATTAATAATAATTTAAAGGGGTAATAAACACTGCCTTTTGTTCTGTCTCCGCCCACTTGACAATTTCAAAAGAAGCAAATTGGGCTCGAGTGAGAGAACACAGACGGGAGGAGGGAGGAGTTACAGTTGGGAGGGAGGGGCGATAGATCCATTTTTGACACACAATGCGGTGGCATGGCTTAATTACATTTGAGTTTTTTTACGCAATAAGATATATGTGATTTATGAATTGGAGGCAAGATACTCGGCTTTATAACAAAATATTTCATTTAGTGTTTATTACCCCTTTAAAGGGATTGTAAAGGGGCTGAAAGGTAGTTAAATAAGTATAAATTATCACAGAGGAATGTATCCACTACATATTCACCAAATATTTATTCAAAGTAATGTCAATAACTATAATAAACACACATCTCAAGTCAGACATAAAATCTGTATTGAAAAAACCTCAGGATTGTGTGGGCGTGGTCAGGACCTCGTTGTGACCCCGCCTTCCCCTTACAGGTGCATGGATTGGATCACACTGGCATTCTGCATCCATGGTTGATCGAATTGGGTAGGCTACTGTTAAATGCTCATGAAGCGTATCAGATAACTAAAAATAGTTAACTAGTATAATAGCTACTGAGCATAACAGATTTACCGGACCTGGGGCCGCATGTAGCAAAGTTTGCGAATCCGCACTAAATATGTAATATGTTGGACTTATATACTACCTGAAGGAGGATGTAAGCTTTCTAATGATATCAAAATGATCCCTCTAATCCAAATATCAACTGAGTTATGTCCCATTATATTTGTAATGCAATCAAACCATGTTTTTGAGAAAAACCCCTTCAAAGTTCAGCCGCGAAAGCTGCGTTAACGTTACCGAAGAGAAACCTGGCTGGGTCTCATAACCGAAAAAATGAAACTCCGGTGTTAGCTTGTCATATTACGTTTAAATGCTTCAAAACTATAGTTTCATATTGGATTTGACATCAAGGCACGCAGATAATGAAAGCCAAGACATTTTTCAAGTAAAATGAGATGAAACCGAATAAATTTCATTCGCTTGTCGCCGCAAAAGCAGCATATTGTGTGACTGGTTACAAGCTGGCTATAACGTTAACTACGGTTATAACTATGCTGTTGATGACTGACGCTACCCCAGCGTAACCACCTGTGCCCACCCGCCAAAACCAAGCTAGCTCATCAGGTTGTCCATAAAATGTGATGAAAAGCAATGGGCTACATTACAATGGCAACTATATCAAACATATATTATTACAGCAGCAGACTACTCTATTATTTATCGAGAATATAGCTAACATTACGCATACCAGCTTCGGTAAATTAGCAGCAGTCCAAGCTAGCAACTTACTGGTTGCAGCAGGTTCATCTTCCCAGCGATGGCCACCGATGTCATCGGGGAAAAGGGAGTAGAGAGGGCACAACCCAGCAACAAATTTGAGGAATTTGGGAAAGCCAAATTGTTATAATTCTGAAAGCTGTCTGGTTTTGTAAAATGGTCGCTGCACAAGCGGGTGTTTGCGCTGAGCTTGCCATTGTAGCAATAACGTTAGCTTTCCAAAAACGCCACCCATTTCTTATGAATTTCAGCATCTTGAGGAACCCGAAAAAAAATGACACGTAGCATTACCCTCGATCTCATCCTCTGTTTGTGCATCCAGGGAGGGCACATACACCGGGTATATGCGGCATGCTTGCAATGCAAACTGAGGCGATAACGACAACTAAGTTATAACTCTTAACTTAGCTCTAGGGTTAAAGTAGCCTTGATAGCTAGACAGCTAGGTAGCACCACCACGAGGGAAGGAGAAGGTAGGAGAAATGAAATAGCGGGTTGAAGAAGGAGAGAGACTGGGAGAAGGATTATATCAAAATAACTAAGGATTACAAAACTATTGATAACGCAGACAAAGGTTCTCTATAGCAAACAATTGTTTTGCTCAGACTCAAATAGGCTGTTTAGTGGGGCAGAATAGTTTTATTTGCCTCCAACTATGGGAGGAGATATGCAATGTCATTAAAACATTTATTCACCATTATGTTAGGTCCTTCATGGTGTCATAAGGACCTGTGCCCAATAGGATTGAGCCCAGTAATAATTTGAACTCCACCCATTTAATCCCCACATCGGAATAGATGGAAATTAATAGATGGATATGGATCGAGATTGCAATGAAATTGAAAACTAATACTTTGCTGATGCTTAATACATACCATAACAACCCCATATAATGTAGTATGAAGCAAATTACGGATTTACCTTTTCAGTCCCAACCTACAAACTATGTCTAAATTGCATCTGGAGGGCCAAAGTAAATAAGGTTAAAGGATTGTATCGCCTACACGGTAGACGTAGCCTAGTAACGCACGCATAGCCTACAAAGCACTAGCCTATTTTGTAGCTAACAAAATAATTGTTTTTGCGTAGCTGCAATAGCCTAGTAAAAGTAACGTGAAGAAAAATAAACAAATCTTTACAGAGTCTTTTCAAATATTTTTTCTCAGATTTAGCAAAAATGTTAGGTGTAGGAGGGGGAAGGACCCAAACGCAGGCAGGAGTACAAAAATAAACCAGAAGTTTAATAAGGGCAAGGCAGCAATCCGTGGTAATATAGGCCGGGTAAAAAACCGGGAAGGCAGGGCAACGTTACAAAGACAGAGTCCAAAAACAGGGTCACAGAACATGCAGGGGTCAGAACCAGGAAGGCACAACAAAGGCTCAAAAACAGTATCCAAAAATCAGAGTCGTGAGAACACAGGCAGGGGTCGAAACCAGGGAGGCAAAAGAGAAGCAAAAAAAAGAAAACAAACCGAAGACAGAAAACAGAAATAAAACAACCACAGGTAAAGGACGAGGGATTACAAAAACTCGGAAACAAATAACTCGGAGAAACAGAAAGAAACACAGTAGAAAAATATTTAGTAAGGAACTTGCGAAGACAGACTGAAATAACAGGGCTTAAATACACAGGGAGAAGATACACAAAAGGAATCAGGTGTGAAGAGGAGGGGAAATGGGAGAGTACACAGGTGAGAACAATGAGGGTTAACAAGGTCTAATAATACAATAACGGGGGAAAACGTAAGACATGGACTGGAATACACATAGACACAATGATAACAAACGGCCTGGGGTTAGCAGGTAGGCAAGTGCACAGCTCGGAGGGGAGGAATGCGAAAGTGGTCACACGTGCAGAGAATACAAAATCAGATAGATACAGGGATAGGATAACGAGGAGGGAAATGACAGCTGCAGGTAGAAACTCAACATGAATTAGTAATTAGTAATGTTAGTAGCAAACTCTAAAACCCTAATGTTAGTAGGTTAGCTGGTCAGTATTATATACACGTTAGTTTGTTAGCAGGTTAGTATTAAATCTAATCTAACAGTTAGTATGATTAGTACATTAGTATTATATACTAATATAAATAAAGCCCAGAAGGAAGAAAACAAGATACGAAATACAGAGGAAACCGGAATGTTCCCAAAATCACCCGAATAGTGCAATGACAAAGACAGGGAGTGGAATCTCAGAAAACATGGAACGCGGACTGACAATCGCGAGGGAAATGCGGGAAAATGGGTAAAAGAAATCAGGAAAAATAATAATACAGAATAAACAGACAGACAAATTACAGGATCCTAACAAAAAATGTGGCATTTTCCTGAAGATTTATGCTAAATATGAGTTTTCTTTTCAAGATTTACCTGACATGCTAAATAAACCTTTTAGTTCATATTTTCAGATTTAATTGATAAATCTCAAATAAGCATGTCCTAAATATCTAACTTAAATGTTAATCTGAGTTTTCAAAAATAAATATTTAAAAAATATATATATTTAGCTTATATCTTAAATCTCTGTTTCAGAAACAAATATTTAGTCAAATATAAATATTTAATTTAAATCTCAAATCTTGGTTTCAAAAATAAATATTTATTTAAAAAAAATAAGATTTAGCTTAAATCTTACGTTTTCCAAAAGGAAGATTTAAGATTTAATTTATATATTTCTTTTTTACCACAAATCTGTGTTTAACAGTTAAATATTTAGCAAAAAATAAATATTTATTTATATCTTAAATCTTTGGATCTAAATTAAATAATTACCTTATATCTAAAATCTTGCGTTTTAATAAAAACCATGATTTAACATTTAACTCCTTCCCGACGGCCCTATTAAAAATGGTTCGAATTCGAACCATAGCGTCATTTGTCTCTCTGCTATTAGTTAACTGTGGATTCGCGTTTTTTTTTCATTTGAAAATGTTTTGGATAGTCAGCCAATGATTGCACAGATATTCTTGGCTGTGTGACACGGTTAATTTAGCTGCACTGTTTACGCGCCATACGTTTCACTTTCACTTTGTTCTCCACTTTCCATTCCTCCATGTTCAGAATCAAATTGTCATCGTTGCGCATAGTGCATATTTCAGCAACTTCGTCTGCAGTAAACCGGCGTTTACCACTGGCCGAAGCCATTTCGGAAAGGCTTGTAAAGACCCATTGCACGTCAACAGTGCAGCGTAAATTAAGAACGTCGCACAGCCAAGAATATCTGTGCAATCATTGGCTGACTATCCAAAACATTTTCAAATGAAAAAAACCGCGAATCCACGGTTAACCAATATCAGAAAGACAAATGACGCTATGGTTCGAATTCGAACCATTTTTAATAGGGCCGTCGGGTTGAAAAATCTTGGTTGAAAATTTAAATATTTAGAAAAAAATAAATTTATTTATATCTTAAATCTTGGATTCTAAATTAAATATTTAGCTTATATCTTAAATCTTGCGTTTTTATAAAAACCAAGATTTAACATTTAAATAAATATTTATTTTATCACAAATCTTGGTTAAAAATGTAACTATTTAGTCAAAAATATATATTTATTTATATCTTAAATCTTTTCTTCCAAATTAAACACTTAGCTTATATATTAAATCTTGCGTTTGTAAATTCAACATTTAGCTAAATCTAAATCTTTAGTTAAAATCTTTTGAAAGATGAGCCAATGGGACACCCGCCCCTTGGTGACTGGTATCCAATGGAGGGAGGAGGGTAAATAGCTGGCTTTAGTGATGGGGGGTAATTGAGGGTCTTCTAGCGAAGTTTGAAACTTGACGTTACATATATTAATTCATATATTAATTCCTGTTTGCCACAAAGGCATTATTTACATAGCCTACATACAGATAGCATCTGTTATAATCATGTAAGATGTCCAGTGAACTAACTCGATAGCAAAGGCTACATTTTGGGCTTCCTTGACTGATTTCTTATGGTGAAGTTGAATATTGACAGCCAGCCAAGCCAAATAACAAACTGGCAGCTTGATACAATACATGGTTAGTGAGCTAGCTCGCTAACCTGTCTGTCGGTAATGTCATAAAATAGCAAATTTCTTGAAACCAACTGGAAACATTAAAACTACCATTAGCACTTAGGTGGCTAGCTAACGTTCATTGAGATAGGCAGCGAATTGACGTTGACAAACTGGGGCCCAGCAGTCTGACAAGACTGGTTAATATAGTTGCGAGTGTATTAGGGCTGAGCCAAATGCTTCGGAGCTCAGAATCTTCGTTTGTTGGTTTGGGATTGGGATCCTAAATTCAGATTCGAATAGTTTGTTTTTTTTCCTCAAAAAAAAAAAAAAAAAACTAAACATTTTTTCCCCCTCAAAAAAGAAGAAGAAAATTGATGGTTTACTGGATGTTTGTCAACATATAAGTGTTTATTCTATACTGATTGAGCTTTGAATCGCCTGGAAGTTTATTGAACGTACAAGGGATGCGCTGCCTGCTAGCGTGGTTCAGCCTTCCACGTGACTTGTCTCCACGTTCGCTCATAGACTGCATAAAAATAGCATTCGCTATGCTGTTGCCCAAAGCCTGAGGTAAAGTTACAAGATGTCAAAGAAGTCAGCTGTGTGGAACCATTTTAATATTACTGCTGACAATCCAAAAAAGGTCAAATGCCAAATATGCCAGCAAAAATTGGCATACCATGGTGGAACTACGAATTTGACAAATTATTTGAAAAATGTAAATAGCCTAATTTATATATCTTCATCAGAATAATAGCCTAGCAACATTAGCATTAGCTAGCCGGTCTGACTAGGCTACATTTCATGATATAGCCTAGGCTAGCATAGCATGACAACCTTTTACGTTTGGGAAAGAAAAGAATATAGCCTACACTCAGGAAATGCCTACACTCGGCTTTAGACTTTTTTTCCCCATACCATACGCAGTATGTAGGCTATGTGAAGTCTGAGAGTTTATAGGCCTGCACATATTTATCTTTTAAATTTATTTAGGCCTATGTTTCATGTCCTGAACTTCTGTTCCATTTCAATTCAATAGTTTGTTGTTTCAATAAAAAAATAAAAAAATTGTTTCTTTTTTCATGTGCATATTACTGAAATAGATGTGAGCGTGCCCTCTACTGGACATATCGTAACATTGTTTTCATAGACTCAAAAAAAAAAATATTTTGAATAGATTATAATTAAAACGAAGCTTTGGGGAAAATTGCCAACAAAGCTTCGAAGTGTAAAAAATGGCATTCGGCTCAGCCCTAGAGTGTATGGCTAGCAAGGGATTTGCCTGCTTATGTGTGATCACACATTGCCATGGTTACAATTGCCGTACAAATACAGAGAATAGATTATATGAATTCTAACACGATCACCATTCTCAAGCTTTTTTTTTTGTCTCAGCATGCATGTCTTAAAGTCCACCAGTACCCTCTAGTGCCCCTGTTGAGAAACTTCAGGGGAAAAACGGAACAAATCAAGTCCCATATTAGTTTGATGGAGATGCAAGGTTTGCAGAATTAGCTATTCTCTGTATTTGTACGGCATTTGTAACCATATCAATGTGTGATAACACATAAGCAGGCGAACCCCTTGCTCGCCATACACTCGTAACTATAACCAGTCTTGTCAGACTGCTGGGCCCGAGTTTGTCAACGTCAATTTACTGCCTATCTCAATGAAGGTTAGCTAGCCACCTAAGTGTTAATGGTAGTTTTAATGTTTCGAGTTTGTTTCAAGAATCCTGCTATTTTATGGCATTACCAACAGACAGGTAGCTCGCTAACCATGTATTGTATCAAGCTGCCAGTTTGTTATTTGGCTTGGCTGGCTGTCAATATTCAACTTCACCATAAGAAATCAGTCAAGGAAACGCCAGTAAGCCCAAAATGTAGCCTTTGCTATCGAGTTAGTTCACTGGACATCTTACATGATTATAACAGATGCTATCTGTATGTAGGCTATGTAAATAATGCCTTTGTGGCAAACAGGAATTAATATATGAATTAATATATGTAACATCAAGTTTCACACTTCGCTAGAAGACCCTCAATTACCCCCCATCACTAAAGCCAGCTATTTACCCTCCTCCCTCCATTGGATACCAGTCACCAATGGGCGGGTGTCCCATTGGCTCATCTTTCAAAAGATTTTAACTAAAGATTTAGATTTAGCTAAATGTTGAATTTACAAACACAAGATTTGATATATAAGCTAAATGTTTAATTTGGAACAAAAGATTTAAGATATAAATAAATATATATTTTTGACTAAATATTTACATTTCTAACCAAGATTTGTGATAAAATAAATATTTATTTAAATGTTAAATCTTTTTATAAAAACGCAAAATTTAAGATATAAGCTAAATATTTAATTTAGAATCCAAGATTTGTGATAAAATTAATATTTTTTCAAATGTTAAATCATGGTTTTTATAAAAATTTTATAGAAATAAAAATCTTTTTTTATATAAATATTTATTTTATAAATAAAGATTTAAGATATAAATAAATATTTATTTTTTGCTAAATATTTAACTGTTAAACACAGATTTGTGGTAATAAAAGAAATATATGAATTAAATCTTAAATCTTCCTTTTGGAAAACGTAAGATTTAAGATTTAAGCTTAATCTTTTTTTTTTAACCTCTTAATGCCAAACGCCCCCTAGCGGTAACGCCGGCGTGACGGAAATTATTACATTATACATTTCATTAATTTAATAATATATAATAAACTGCTCACCTCAATATTTTGATTAAATATCCTTAAGATATATCCATTCCTTCTGGGAAAGTGGTTTTTAAGCCCAAAACGTCGGAATAAAACTTTGTAAATAACGTTGGAAACTCGGTCCTAATTCTCAAACATGTATTGCAGCTTGATGTCACACCATAAACAATGTGCTGGTAAACTGTTCTGCTTAATTGTATTTCACAAAACTTTGGTTTGAAAAATCATTATACCTTTAGGCTTCAAGAAAAAATACTTTAAAACTTTCATACGGCTGTACATTATTTTTTTCCAATTTTAAACCGACTTGTGCTTTTTTGCACTTGATTACGACTCGTTCGGCTGTGTTCACTTTGGCGTTGTGAAACTCAGCCAGTTTCTGGAGTACCAATCCCATGGCTTAGTATATGTTAGCCAGAGTAGTTTTGAACATGCTTGCAGTGATTTATGCAAAACCGTCGTCAATTGGGTGTATTTCTTTGACTGATAGCACAATAGGCCTATCTGAAGTGGGAAAAACCGTCTTCCACCCGCCTCCACTCTGAGTATTATTAGCTTTCCATTGGGTTTTAAAACTGTCTGTCAAATATTCCAGGAAATAGCCAAGACTCTTATCTTTGAAACAAGCCGGCTATTGAATACAATAGCCGTCGTAAAAAAGGAAAGCGAGCCGTGCGTATGAGGAAGTGGCGAGCCACGCGTAATTATCGAACCAAAATGGCGCAGTGGTTTTACCTTGTAGCGTAGCTCGCTACATTCCGTTTAGCAAAGCACAATTAATTAGGTAAGGCCCGCAGTTACATTTAATACTTTAGAGTATTTTTGATACAGTTTTTGTGTAGTTATGTCGAGATTTTTGAGGCGTTTATCCGTGCACCAAGTGCTAGACGAACTGGATAAGCCAGAAGATGTTTTTGCCGAGGGAGACTCATCCTGTCTCAGTGACGCTGAATCCACTGATGACCGAGATGATGTTGCTGACATGTAAGTTTTATCATACTAACAGTGTTATGCTATAAAAGCATTGAATTTTGCCATGGCAGGTAACGTCGTTAGGGCTGGTGGTATTACCGATTTTTCGATATACCAGTGTGAATTCACGCAATGCCATGCGGGTTCGTAATTACATTGTCAACTGTATTTTATTGTTTTTCATACAATTAATATTACAAATTGCACATTCCAACGGTATGATAAATAATTTATGAAGTAAACTTAGGGTGTATTGTCTGTGTTGACAAACTCGCACGTGTTACGTGGCGTTGCCAACAACACAGATGTTTGGTGTAAGCATCGAAGGAAATTTAGCTGCAATGCGTGAATCCCTGTGTTTCTTCTGTGAAGCTAACTAACCTTATATACTTATGCATAAAATCGGTCCCTCTCAGCTAAATTAATATAGATAGTATTGCCTTTACAGTGGCAAGCTAGCAAGCATCCCTGTGTTTTCCTGTCTGTTTATTATAGTTTATACGAGTATTAGGAATGGAAGTGTGGTGTTGCTGATTTGCCCACAGCTTACTGTGAACTACAGTCGACGTTCATTGCTAGGGATAGCTGCTACATTATGCGAAGGATGTGCTTTGCCTTGTCTGTTCTGTAGTGATCTTGATGTCTCTGTGCGCACTTACTGTACGTCGCTTTGGATAAAAGCGTCTGCTAAATAAATGTAATGTAATGCAAGCAAAATTACAGGTAACAAGCAGCTAGCTATCTATTTGTGTCTGAGATGAGCTACTAAAACGATTTTTTTGAGTGTGAAATGGCTTCTGGAAGTGTTTAGTAAAGTCATTGTTCCACCTGAGTAAATTGTTCTGTATGCAGTACAGAAGGCTGTGCAGGTAAACAAAATGGTAATTTATGCATGGTATGAGGGAGAGAACATGATAACATGAGGGAGTACTTGTTGATTATTATTATTGTTGATTGTTGTTGTATGATTCGCTCATGGTTGCTGAAGGAGTAACAGCTCAAGGCAACAGCTCAAGGCAACAGCTGCAGCAGAAACCGGGGGGGGAGAATGATAAGCTCAACGAAACAATAAAACAATATAACAAGTCCTTAAAACCACTGAAACAAGAAAATGAGCAAGAAAATGAGCAGGGCAGAAAAGACAGGTAAAACTAGTCAGTCCAATCCAACGGACTTGACAGAAATTATGGAAAGTCTGGAAGATATCAAGATCCAACTGAAAGAAATAATGAAGACAAATGATGACATAAAGAAGGAGTTAAAAGAACTCAGAGAGGAAAATGTGAAGAAAGACCAGCAAATTAAGACTCTAACATACAAAGTGGAGGAGTTTGACCAACAAGGAAAGCTCAATGATGTGATCATCACGGGTCTCATGATTAAACCAAGGAACTATGCCAGGGCGATGGGGATCCACGAGGAGACAAACGAGGCAGACATGCAATCCGTGGAAATACAGGTGGAGAAGTTTTTAAACTCCAAAAACATCAATCTGGATCTCATCAATGTGGATTTTTGCTATTTGCTTCCCAAAAGAAAAATCAGCGAAGGCAGGGACAACGAAACCCGCGCAGTGATGCTGAGATTCATCAGTAGAAAACACAAAGTTGCTTTACTGAAGCAGGGTAAAAATCTGAAAGGATCTAACGTGTTCATCAATGAGAATCTCAACAAAACAAACGCCACCATCGCCTGGAAAGCGCGTCAATTGAAGAAAGGGCAAAAATTACAGAACACCTGGACGGCAAATTGTAAAGTTTACATCAAGCCAAATGGGTCTTCAGAAAACATCAGACCGGTGCTGATCAGGGCGTTGGAGGAGCTGGAGAAATATGAATAGTAAGGTACGTGAAAACTATGTTAAAACGCCATGAACTCAGTACAACCAAAAAGTAAAACTTCATTGATTAAAATGAATGAATTGATGGACAAAATTACTGACTATGAAAAAGGGAGTAATTTTTCAGTTGGATTTCACCAGAACCTAACATCAAAAGACCCGAATGAAGAAGTTGACCCAGACAGACACTTTTACTACAATGGAATAAACAAATGTGGATATTACTTGGAAGATCAGTTCAATGAGAATTTTAACATGGATGGAAAGCTGTCAATAATCCATTTCAACAGCAGGAGTCTTTACGCGAACTTTGAGCAGATACAGGAGTATTTATGTACATTTATCAAACCATTCAACATCATTGCAGTGTCTGAAACTTGGATTAACGTTGAGAAATGCATGGATTTCCACATGGAAGGATACAATTTTGTGGGCAAGAGCAGAATCAACAAATCTGGTGGAGGGGTAGCATTGTTTATTGATGAGAGTATAAATTTTGAGATACTGGAAAGCTTGTCAATTGTCATTGAAAATGTAATGGAGTGTGTAACAATTGAATTGTCAACGCCGAAAGGTAAAAAAACTGTTATATGCAACGTTTACAGAGCTCCCAGCTCAAAAATAGACATATTCAACAATTGTATGGGAGAAATATTAACAAAAATAAACCAGAGAAATGTTTTTATATGTGGAGATTTTAACATAGACATATTAAATCCAAACAATAAAAAGCTGATTGAGGATTTCATCAACACAATGTATGCGAGCGGAATGCGACCACTAATCACCCAGCCAAGCAGAATCACTAAAAATAGTGCCACACTAATTGACAATATTTATACAAATATTCTGGACAAAGTAATAACAAGTGGAATTATGATAAATGATATTTCTGATCACCTTCCAGTCTTCGCCATCTGTGACTGGAAATACACTTTAGAACAGAAACCAGTGACAAATATCTTAAAAAGAATTAAAAACGAAAAGAGACTTAAAGATTTTGAACAAGATATGATAAATCAAAAGTGGAATGATGTATGGACGGAAAAAGATACAAACAAAGCGTATGAGGCCTTCTTAAACACAATAAACTCAATATATGACAAGCACTGCCCGTTAGTCAAATATTCGAGTCAAAACAACAAAGTCAAAAAAAATAAAAATAGGCCATGGTTCACCAAGAGCATAGAAAATGCATGTAGGAAAAAAAACAGCTTATATAAACAGTATTTAAAGGAAAAAAATGTACAATCATATGCAAAGTATAAACACTATAGAAACAGAGTGACATATTTGTTGAGAAAACACAAAAAAGAATACTATGACAAGTTACTAACAGAAAACAAGAACTACACCAAAATTCTTTGGAAAATAATCAATTCCGTCTCAGGCAGAAAGGACAAACAGACATTCTCTGACTATTTCAATATAAACAATAGGAGGGAAGACGATAAGAAAGTGATAGTCGAGAGCTTCAACAAATACTTTGTTAGTGTAGGTGCAGAACTAGCCAAGGCCATTCCATCCTCAACACAGCAGTGGGATCACTGGGATAGGGGCGGGGAGACAAAACAAGAGTCTTTATTTTTGAATCCAGTCACACAACTGGAAATCAAAATAATACTGAGAAACTGTACAGCTAAGACATCCATTGACGCAGACCAGATAGACATGACATTATTAAAAAGGATATCAAAAGCGATCATACCTCCTTTAACATATATATGTAATTTATCTTTCTGTAATGGCGTGTTTCCCGAAAAAATGAAGATAGCAAAAGTTCTTCCTTTATACAAAAGTGGAGACAAACAAGAGTTTTCAAATTATCGTCCTATTTCAATTTTACCACAGTGCTCAAAAATTATTGAAAAGCTCTTTAATGCCAGATTAGAAAAGTTCATTGAAAAACACAAACTGCTATGTGACAGCCAATACGGATTCAGGAAAAAACATTCAACAGCAATGGCCCTAACAGAATCCATAGAATTTATCAAAGACGCGCTAGACCGTAAATTATTTACCATAGGGATTTTCATCGACCTGAAAAAAGCTTTTGACACGATAAACCACAGCATATTGATTGAAAAATTGTACAGATATGGAATTAGAGGAATCGCATTACAATGGATTAAGAGTTACCTATCAAATAGAGTTCAATTTGTACAGATAGGGGGACAACATATCAACATGCCTGAACATCGACTGTGGGGTTACACAGGGTTCAGTCTTAGGACCAAAATTATTTATACTATATATCAATGACATAATCAAAGTATCTGACGTTTTAAAATTAATTTTATTCGCGGACGACACAAACATCCTCTGCTCAGGAAAAGATCTTAATCAAATGGTCACATCAGTGAACAATGAAATGTCAAAGCTTCACACGTGGTTTAATATTAATAAACTATCACTAAACCTTTCAAAGACAAAATTCATATTATTTGGGAAAAGAGGCATGAAGGAAAACATAAATTTACAGGTAAATGGCACCTGCATTGAAAGAGTGAACGAACATAAGATTCTGGGGGTTACGGTAGATTGCCTCCTGACATGGAAACCACATGTGAAGCTAGTTCAATGTAAGTTGGCCAAAAGTGTGTCTATTTTGTGGAAAATGCAGAAATTACTAAATCAACATTCACTTAGGACAATTTACTCAGCACTCATAACACCTCATCTGTACTACTGTGTTGAAGTATGGGGGAACACTTATAAAGAAAATACAGAGATGCTGTTTAAACTTCAAAAAAGGGCAATAAGATTGGTATATAGTGTCCCATACAGAGACCATACAAATGACTTGTTTATTAAGGCAAAGTTTCTTAAGTGGCAAGATATAATTAAATATAATACCATACAAATATTATTCTTAGCATCTAAAAATCTCTTACCCTCAAATATACAGAAACTGTTTCAACAGAGAGAGGACATGCATAATTTAAGAGGAAACATGATATATAAACAAAAAACTATAAAGTCAACATTCAGAGGTCATTCATTATCCATTGTGGGGGTTAAGCTCTGGAACTGTTTACACGATGAGCTTAAAATGTCAATAAATCTAAAGACCTTCAAGAGTAAGATACGATGTGCGATGGTAGGCAATTATCAAGTATAAAAATAAGGGGTCATCAGTAAAGGTAAACAATGTCATGATGTGCAGGAAAAACAAGAAACAAAAAAAAAAAAAAAAAACGCACGCGGGTTACAAAAGATCCTGGACCTTGTAACACAGGACAACAGACACTGGTCGTACAAACCTGCACAGGATGGAGCTTCTAAACTGGTCATTTAATGCAATTGATAAGTTATTCTCCACAAGGCGTGAGGGAAATGGCGAGCCGTTATGTCCAGTTGGGACCTTTCTGGCAGGGTACACCATGGATGGATGGGACAAATGGCGCGTTGTGTGTCTTGCAGTACTAGACTTAGAAGATGTGGAAGATGTGTACCTGCTTGGATTCATGATGGTGGGACTAATCGGCCTAGGATTTGGTCAGTACCTGTTGTACCGACATCAGAGAAAAATGGGGCTTGATGTCTCTGGAAACAGGGAATTGCCGACCATATTGAGAAATATGAGGTCTGACATATACAAAAACAAGGAAAAAATAGCCAAATTACAGGCAGAAATCATCAATCTTCCGGAGGACAAGGCAGAAAACAGTGATGGGTAATGAACTCTGAGATTGACACTCATACCTATTCAGGCAAAATGCACTGAATTTAAAGGGAACAACAGATCAACACAAAAACGAAGAAACTGACACATTAAATTTGGACAATATGGGGAATGTCTGCTGTTGAAATGAAATACATTTTTGACTAATGTATGACATGTATAATCAAATTCGATTAATTTGGACTTTAATGTCTATTTTATTTTACTCTAGCTTATTTTTTTTCTTTCTCAAACTGTTTTGTTATAAAGAAAATTCAGTTATGCTGTTACAAAAAAAAAAAAAAAATTGTTTTAAACAAATGTATAATATGAACATGTACAATAATGAAGGAATTGGGGCGGGACTATGATAAGCAGGCTGCTTTTTCCCGTATCCCTTTTCGGCAAGTAATGTGTTATTAGGGCATATTATAGAAATTGTGATAAAGTGTAAACTATATGCATGCCGAAATAAATAAATAAATAAATAAATAAATAAGGGGGACTAATGGGTATATCAACATGGTGGACAATTCCATGGACAGGGTTAGTGGGATTTGTAATGATGCAGATTGCTCTCCTGAGGGAATGTGTAGTCTAAATGGCTTCTGTATGAATGGTTAAATAATCTCTCCTCAACCTCCACCCCGATGTTTTGATCCTTTACCTTTTTTTGTTTTTAGTTCATTTTTTTTAGCTTTTTGGACCCTGCCATTTTGTACTTTCTTTGTGCAAATACGGTAACTTCAGCAATTAGAGGCAAGGATCTTTTTATTTGTTACAGCAGGGGTGTTTTTATTTTTTATCTAGGAAACTGGTGGACTTTTGATTTTTTATCCACTGCACTTTTAGTAGTACACCTTAGTGCACTTGTATATAGTTGATATATGTTTGTCATGTATAAAGTTTTGCCTCCTAAAACCCAACCCCAACGTCCCTGTCATAGGAGGTGGCAACAGAATAAAGGACATGACTGGCAAGCATTAATGTGTAGGGAAGTTTCATACTATTCCCATTATTCATTTGAAAACCTGTTTGCACATTCCTGGACTCATTTCTGGCTAATGGGGCTCTGGTGAAATACACAAGATTCACTGTGCTGCTACATGGGTTTTGACAGCTTTTTGTAACCTTGGGTAGTTAGTTGTGTAATATGCAGAACACCAAGAACACGTCTAAAAATGAACTTTTATTGCCAATATTGACAAATTATCTCATTTTATTGTAAAAACCTAAAAAATAAATCATATTGAGACCTTTCTGGAACATTGCCATTTTTGGCACATTTGGCACCATTTGGCACCATTTGGATAACGAAAAAGGTTCACCTGAAAAAAACCCTGTAAAATTTGAATGGTTTGAGATATTGACAAGAGATTGTTACCAGAGGTAGGCAGCATATTGATGAATCAGATAGAGGAGTCATTTCCTTGATTGCATTTGTAGCTCATCAGGTAAAAATTCTTAAACTTGAATGTAGGTACCCGTTTTTTAGTTTTTTTATATTTACTGTACATAAATTGTTGTAGTTAAGTATCAAAAACTGGATTTCTATGAGTTCTCACTGCTTAGTCGTAATACTGCAGGTGTCTGCTTTAATAAAAGCCATGAACCATATTTGTACCATTTATAGTTTTTGAGATAACCACCTTTGTTTGTCACTAGTGAAAACAGGCAAAATTTGGCCTATTTTGCCCTCGGTAGGAAGAGGTTAATAAATATTTATTTTTGAAACCAAGATTTGAGATTTAAATTAAATATTTATATTTGACTAAATATTTGTTTCTGAAACAGAGATTTAAGATATAAGCTAAATATATATATTTTTTTAAATATTTATTTTTGAAAACTCAGATTTAACATTTAAGTTAGATATTTAGGACATGCTTATTTGAGATTTATCAATTAAATCTGAAAATATGAACTAAAAGGTTTATTTAGCATGTCAGTTAAATCTTGGGAAAAAAAAACTCATATTTAGCATATATTTTCAGAAAAATGCCACATTTATGCTAAATCTGAGAAAAAAACACAGGAAACACATGTTGTGTTTTACTTTACATTTGGCACCCCATACAAAATGTACAGAAGTTAATGTTTTTAAGGGCTTGTGGTTACTTCTGTAGGAAACCCTGAAAAGTGCCAAACTCTCTGTGCTGTATAGGTAAGGGGCATGCCCCGCCAAGCCGTAACTTCAGTTTTGTTGAATCTCTAAGTGAAAATAGTTAACACAACCTCTGCAACTACTTAAACGTGACATATCTCTCTAAGTTCTAATGCACGATTACTTTTGATTTTCCGAATTTAGCAGGTTGAAAAAAAAAAACTGTAAATGTGGCATGTCCAAAGGTTTTGGCACCCTGTCAGTAGTACTTTTTAACATCTTGTTTGTCAGAAAACACAGCTTCCAAATGTTTCTTGCAGTCAGCTAAGTCTTTCTTTTCTTGCTTTGGGATTTTTTCCCCATGCACTCTTCCTTGCAGAACTCTTATAGTTCAGAAATATTCTTAGGTCTTCTTGCATGCACTGCACGTTTGAGATCTCCTGACAGATTTTCAATAATTTTCAAGTCTGGGGACTGTGAAGGCCATTCCGAAACCTTAGTCTTTCATTCCTTTAATGAAGTAGTTCATGGTTGTGTCAGTATGTGAATCTGTCGTGTTTTTTCTGTACTTTAGTTTCGGTTGTGTTCGGTTTTGTTTGTATGTTTTTAGTTTTGTTTTCCGTCTCCCCGTCCATGTGCTTTTGTTTTCACCTGCCTCGCTGTTCACCTGTTTCTCATTTGCTTGTTAGTCAGTGCATTTAAACCCCACTTTGTCTTGTGTTTGTTGCGAGTTCGTCACAGTTGAATGCCTTCTCTGCTTTGCTATGCTAGTTTCTACATACTGTTTTCTGTTTTTCCGACTTTTGGATTGTGTATTTTGACTTCGTTTCCTGGATTGTGTTTTTGTACTTTTGCCGTGCCTGCCTGGTATTTGAACCTTGCCTGTTCCTGATTACAATTCTGCCTTTTCCTCATGGCTTTTGCCACTAATAAACTTCGGTTTATTTTTCAGGTACTGTCTGCGCTTGAATCCCTAGTGCCCCCTTGACACGTTGATTTTGAGGTATGTTTTTGATCATTGTCTTGCTATTTAGTTGAATCCATTCTTCCTTGTGCCTGCACAATATTTCCTGTGCCACTGGCTGCCACACAACCGCAAGGCAGAATAGATCTACCCCCCATGCTGAAAGGTTGGCAAGGTGTTCTTTTCTTCAGATGCTTCCCCTGTTTTTTGTGTAACGTTTGTACAGTGGACCAGTATACCACTACTCCAGTGTCTGCTAAACCGTTCTGCAGGCCTTTGCAGTGATATGTGGGTTTTGCTTTGCTTACCTGATCAGTCTACGAGCAGTTGTATCCATTTTATCTTTTCAAACTGTTAAATGTCAGCGACTAATTCAAGACCCTGGTGCTAAAAGTACTGAAGTCACAAAATGTCTATTTTGAGAAAATCAAATCCGAAAATATCATTGATCCATTAAAAGTTTTGCTGTTTTTATGCATTGCTTAGGCACCTTTTCTGTTAACAATATTTATAGGGTGGACTTAGCTAAACACATACAACATGTTTCTATGCTCAACTTGAATTGTCTAAAAATGTGACTTCAGTACTTTTAGCACCAGAGTTTTCAATTGTGCTTTAAGTATTGCAGAGATACATCATGTTTAAATTTATACCATGCAGAGTTTGTGTTAACATCTTTTCACAGAGATGGAACAAAACATGCAATTTAACCAGGGGTGCCCAAACTTTTTCATACCACTGTATATATTATGTGGAACTCTTTGACACAGCTAATATCATCTTTAATGCAAAAAACATGCTTGTCAATTAAAATCAAATATCATCATGTAAACGATGTTTTGATCTAAGCATTATTGCTGAAATTATATTACTTACAAAATACAGTTCTCACTGAGCCTTGTAACATGGAGGAGGGACTCATTTTTAGAATCACACGTCTGAAAAATATGCAGACGGTAAATGGCATGTTGATAGACACTGGAACAATATGTTTATAAGCCAGTGAACTTCCAAAACTACTTGTTAATAACACAGAACTTTGGAAAGACTGTCTGCTGAACCAAATGGTAGACACATTTGACTTAAAAGCAATCTTGTTGAAAAACCTGTTAAATGGTTAACACAACACATAAGCTAGATAAAGTCATGATTTAATAGGAAGTCAGTCATGAAGTATTCAAATGTCTCAACTTCTGCTTTTAGTGTCTCAATACAGCCATTAAATCTATTGAAATGGATTTTAAAAATGGAAACGTCTCTCTCTCTCTCTCTCTCTCTCACACACACACACACACACACACACACACACAGGATAGATTTTTTTTCTACCAGGACAATAAACCAGCATAAGTGATACACCAACATAGAGGTCAAACTAACACAATGTAAATCACAAACCAAAATATGCATGAATGATAACCCATACATGCACATATAAAACCAAAGTACCTGCCAAAAAAATCTCATAAATATGCACACTAAATGTTTTTTTCATAAAAAGCACCCCCATACACTATGGCTTATATTGTCCCATTGTAAGAGGCAGAATATTCAGCGTGCCACACCACCATGGGCACGATGCTCTGTTAGAGTAAGAGGCAAACGGGGAGGACCAAAGATAATGCATAAACATGAAGAGGGCTGCAATACAATTACTTCCCATGAATTTAATCTCACCACTGAACCCACACTTACCACATGCGGGTTTCCATGAGATCAAATTACCCAGGTACTGTACATTCCCTGCATTAGCCTCTAGCATATAGAAACTGTTAAAATAATAACCGATGGCTGCATTTGCATTAATGGGGGGGCTTTTTTAGCCATCAAAATAGTGTGCAATATGACTTAGGTAATTTAGTTGCAACTTAAAGTAGTGGTTTGGCGTTAAAGGAATGAATTATAACCGATTAATAATGTATAAAGGAATAAATAAATGTTTATTTGGTTATAAGCTTCTTTTTTTAAATACAGAGCTTTGATCCAATGTGAGTAATGCCTAACAGACAAAAAAAGGTCACACTTTGCAGTTGATGGTGAAACACAAAAATGCATATTTGTTTCAAGTTTTAAATAATAGTCCCAATGGAAATTTCACACTACTTGGATACTCACATTACTCTTGAATTTTTTTTGCCCTTATGTGATTAAATCTCCCATTATATATAAATATCTACTGTAGACCTTTCCTTCAAAGAAGACAACCTATTGAGTATTGAGTATTATATATAAGTTATAAAGAAATATATAATACGGATAAAGCTTGTGAAATGTGAAAACTTGCTTAATATATTTCTTGAAACAAAAACAATACAATCTCAGGTTGATTTGTGGGACAGAATGCGTTCTTTGCCTTGCGTTGATTTCTGAATCTTTCTGCATAGGTCTGCAGACATTGTGACTGCTTTGACGCTTCCTGTGGAAAGAAGATGGCATGTTTCCTGCTCTCTCTCACCCTCCTGCTCTTCAGTGTTGGTGCCTGCTGGTGTTATGGAACGGAAGGCTGCACCAATGACTTCAGGGACAGTAATAACTTTTGGTGTGTCAATAGAAACATAAAAAACCTAACCCGGGTCGTGAAAAGGATCCCGCGAAATGCCACCAGAATCAACTTTTCCCATAACCAAATAAGCACCATTCCCACTGACATATTTATAAAGTTCTGGAGGCTGCAAAACCTGTCCCTGCAATGGAACAATATATCTTCCCTGAAAAGGGACCAATTCAGAGGCCTTGGAGAACTGAAAAATCTGAACCTTTCGAGCAATAATCTATCACAGATCAAACCGTATGCATTCCAAGGGCTAACACAACTTTCGGGTCTCCAGTTGTACAACAATCGCCTAACTGAGTTCTCCACTGGATTTCTTGAGTACCTCCCTCAGCTCACAAGTATTGATCTTTCACTAAATAGACTGAAATATTTTAACAGTAGTCAATGCAACAGCAGCACGCTAACAAATCTGGACCTTTCGTACAACAATATTTCTTGGTTGACACTTTCAGGATTGTCTAGCCTCGTTTCTGTCAGCCTCTCCTTCAACCCTATTCTTTATCCAATTCCACATCTTGCTCTAGCCCCTTCGGTTACATCGCTTTTTCTCCAGGGGATTGCACCTGAGTTCCTGGCTGGACTGTCAGAGATGTCCCTGCGTGGTCTCCTTAAAATTTCTTTTTCCGTCCCTGTCCAGAGGCCATACTTTAACGTGTGCAGTGTGGTTGCGGGAATGCGTAAACCTATGTATGTGAATATTGACCTGGGAGGATCTGAGTTTCCAAAAAATACTTCAGTCTTGATAGGGTGCAAAGCACCAAACATACTTTTACTCAGAAATGCATCCCTCGGTGACATTAAAAAATACAGATTAGTGCAGGATGGGAAAAGGACATTTAAGCTCTCGCTGGTGGGGTGCAGACTTCAGAGCATTTCGCAGACAACGTTTCAAGGCTTTAAGTATTTAGTCGATTTGACTGTGCAGGACAACAATGACCTGGATATTCATCCACAAACCTTTTCTGTCCTCAGGAATCTGACGAAACTCAGCCTCAAAAACGTTGGGCTAAGGGAACCAAATGCAGGCTGGTTCCAAAATCTTCCAAATCTGCGATCGCTGTCCATGATGAAAAATCAGATGACAAAGCTTACCACTAATGCTTTCAGTGCACTGCGCAAGCTGAAGAGGCTGTCGTTGAGCTACAACTTCCTCCAGGTCATTACTGGTCAACCTTTCTGCAACCTCACCTTGCTTCGAACATTGGATCTCAGAATTAACGTAATCTCCTACATTGAGAGTGGGTCTTTTACGGACCTAAAAAACCTTAAAAACTTGATTCTCGATGGAAACCGTATCACAACCATGAACCCTGACATCTTACATGGTTTGGATCATCTGAGTACCCTGAGTTTGTATGATAACCACCTCCACTTCAGTGAGGGTGATTCCCCTTTTATTAATCTAACATCCCTGTCTAGTATAAATTTGGATTACCAGGGTCCTCTTACAGTAGGATTTGGGTATTTAGGACCGACTTTGTTTAAAGGATTAGAAAATCTAGATACACTAATCCTTACATCTGTACACAAAACTACCTTTCATCCAGACACATTTGCCCCTCTCATCAGTTTAAAAACTTTATTTATTAGTGATATTACAATGACTAATATTAACTTGACTGCTCTCTTCCGGCCTTTTGTGTCACTTACGGATTTGGTTTTGATTAATGCTGAACTTGATGTTCTTCCTGACTGGCTGCTTCCTCAAAACAACACTTTGAAATATTTGAAACTTCAGGGCAATCATTTCCACGTTTTGGAAAAGTCCTTGCATGACAACCTACCTCTGCTCAAGTATCTTGATGTCACAGGTAACCCTCTGTCCTGCAACTGCCAGAATGCCTGGTTCAAAAACTGGTCATTAAAAAATTTGGAAGCCGAGGTGCCATTCCTCTACGACCTCCACTGTGAGAATGATCCCACTCTGCCTTACTTTTGGGAGTTTAATGACACAGCATGCAACTACGACTCTTTCATCTGGTTCCTGTCTACTGCCCTGCTGGATCTATTCATCCTTTTGTTAGGCCTCATCTGGCACAAACACCGGGCATCACTCCGCTATCTAATTCTCCTTCTCCATTCATGCATTAAGGGGAGGAGGAAGGGCAAGAAGAACTTCACCTATGACGCATTCATCTCCTACAGCTCTCTGGACGAAACCTGGGTGATGAGGGAGCTGGTGCCCCGCATGGAGGGACCCAGGGGGAAAGGATTCCGGCTATGCCTTCACCACCGTGACTTCCGCCTGGGGGCGGCCATCTTGGAGAACATTGAGGCAGCCATTTACAGTTCACGTCGCACTCTGTGCGTGGTGAGCAGGGACTTCCTGCGCAGCGAATGGTGCGCTCTGGAGTTCCAGCTGGCCAGCCTGCGGCTCCTGTGCGATCGGAGCGACGTGCTGCTGTTGGTCTTTCTGGAGGAGATCCCCAACCACTGTCTGTCCTCGTACACCCGGCTGCGCAAGATGGTGCGCAAAAATACCTACCTGCAGTGGCCTGAGGCTGCCACAGAACAGGAGGCATTTTGGATCAGACTCGAAGATGCTCTAAGAGAAGATCTAGAATAGGAGGGATAAAGATTTGGCAGCCTCCTTGAGGGCAAGCAGAACTGAAGGAAAATAAACTTCTGTGTAACCAAAACAAGTGCTTTTAATTGCAATGATTGAACTTAAACTGTCTAGCTATATGTATATAATGAATAAAATAGTATTCGTTTTTTTTTGGAAGTAGATTTAAAGACCCTGTGTATTTTCTTACGTCAAAACGTTAATTAAGACTTCCTGGTGAGCTTCTCAAGATGGCGGCTTGACCGAAAAACTCTCCCGGTCAATATTAGAAGAAAACCCACAAACTACGAATATAACACTGACAAGAAGATGAAGTGACTTGGAATGAGTGGGAGAAAGGGCAAGAAAACTCCAACGAAGAAATTACAAAGTTACGAGCAGGACAGAGGTAGGCCGATAAACAGTGACGCAGAAAGTGATAACGGCGAGGGGAGGATGGCAGCTGGCGAGGGAGATTTAGCTACGGCTAAAGCTATACAGGACCTAGGCAAAGATATACAAGACATGACGACTGAACTCAAAAAGGAGCTAACAGACTTCAAAAACGACATTAAACAAGAATTCAACAACTTCAAGACAGACATGACCCGAAAATTACAAAGTGTTGTCGGCGACGTACGTAATCATGAAACGAAGCTAACTGAAGCAGAACAACGAATTGAAGAAACCGAGTCGGCAAATGTGGAGATGAGATGCACTCCTTCACTCTCTTAAACAACAGAGACTCCTCCAGGCTAAAGTAACAGACCTGGAGGGCGGATCACGCCGCAATAACGTTCGCATTTTCGGTGTCAAGGAGGGCAAAGAGGGAAGCTCAATGCTAACATTTATCGACGAGTTTCTGAAGACAGAGCTGGAGCTAGACAGAAACACTGATCTACAGATTCAACGAGCGCATCGTTCACTTGGTCCCAAACCTCAAGATGAAAAAGTCTCCATTCTGGTAAACTTCCAGAAAACAGCTTGGGCAAAGAAGATCACATATGAAGGTAGAGTGATTCCGATTGCGCATGACCTCCCTACCGAAGTGAACAATAAACTCAAAGAATACAAAGGTAAAAGAAAGCTCTCAAAGAGAAACAAGTACGTTTTCAGACGCCATATCCTGCTAAGATGAGGATTCATTGGGAGTATGGACCTCGCCTTTACAACAGCGCGACAGAAGCGGCCGAAGATATGAGGAAGAGGGGCTACTCGCTGGATCCAACGCAGCCGGCTGAAACCGACTGGGAGAAGTGGCTCAACCAGGGCGCACGGTGGAGTGGAGGGGACGGGGGACGCAGCAGCGCACACAGTGAGCGGATTCGAGACAGACTCAGAAGCTACCAACGAAAATGAACACTGTGGCGTCAGAAGCTAAGAGGTACAGACTGAATTAGATTCATATACTGACCAATTACAGAATTACATACTGTCAAATGATAGAATAATTCACCTAACAAGAAATTTAATTTCCCCCTCCCCCCCACCCACTACCATATGCAGTACAAATATAATATTAATAATAACATTTAAAAAAATATAATAATAATAATAACCTCGCTACCCCTACCTCTGCGTGCTACACTATATTATTCACCCTACTGACCCTTTACTTACACGAAGAGCCACTTGACCGGAAGAGACCGAATGACTGTTTGGCTCAAGAAGAGAGACTTTGCCCAATGCAAAGTGGGAGCCCCTACTGAAGTAGGAATGATTCTCCACCAGCATTTGAACATATTTGTGAAGATGACGGCAGTGTAAGACCCTGAGCTTGGAAGTCACCGTTTTTTTTATTTTCAAATGTTCTAGCTAAGGTTTGGTTTTGTCACAGTACATATGTTTATGTTGCAGTCATGTACAGGTTGAAACAGTATAATGGGGTACAGTAACTTCAAAGTAGTTTCTTGGAATGTGAATGGCTTAAAGAATTCAGCTAAGAGGAGTAAGGCAATGACAAAACTGAGAAAGGAAAATAGTCAAATCATATTGTTACAGGAGACCCATCTGTCTCAAGATGAACACGAAAAGTTAAAACGGTTCGGATGTAAGAATACATTTTACAGCACTTTCAAAACAGGTCACAAGAGAGGAGTTGCAATATTACTACATAACTCTATTAATTTTGAACTAATCAAGCAGATCAGGGACCCTGAAGGAAGATACATATTAGTGCAAGGGAAAATAGAAAGTAAATTAACCACTCTCCTTTCTGTTTACCTTCCTCCTCAAAGCGATCAACAAGTGCTGAAAAAAGTTCTGGAATTGATAGCTTCAGAATCAGAAGGCACACTAATCTGTGCAGGTGACTTTAATACGGTAATAAATAACAAATTGGACACATCAAATAATAAGAAGAACTTGGCTCCTCAATCTAAATTGCTGAGAAAAGGTTTGGTTGATTTAGACTTGATGGATGTTTGGAGGGATTTACATCCATCAGACAAATCTTACACTTTTTACTCTGCCCGCCATACAACATACTCAAGAATAGATTACTTTTTCATGTTTCGGAGTGATAGACATAGAATCGTGGACTGTGACATAGGAACTAGAGATATCTCAGACCAAACCGGTTTTGTGCGGGGACGTCAAACACAGGACAACATAAGACGCTCTCTTCATGTTATACACACTATCAGGGAAAATAAAATAACTGCTGTTTTAGTCAGTCTTGATGCTGAAAAAGCTTTTGATTGTGTTAGCTGGAAATTTTTATTTTTGGTATTTGGCTTTAACGAAAAATCAATTAATAGTATAAAGACTTTATATTCTGCTCCTACAGCAAGAATCAGGGTAAATGGGCGTCTTACTAACTGCATAGAACTGGAGAGATCTACCCGTCAGGGTTGCCCTCTCTCCCCAACTCTTTTCGCTCTTTACATAGAACCGTTAGCACAAGCAATAAGGGAAAACTGCAATATACAGGGAATTATGGTCAACAATAGAGAACACAAGGTGGTGTTGTACGCTGATGATATATTGCTGTATATCAACAATCCAGATATTTGCTTTCCTGACCTTCTAGATCTTCTTGACGTATATGGCACATACTCAGGGTATAAACTCAACGTACAAAAAACACAACTATTAGCGTTTAATTATGACCCATCAACAGAACTTAAACTAAGACTCCCCACTGACTGGGCACGAAAAGCCATTAAATACCTGGGAATTTGGCTAACACACTGCCCTAGTGATTTGTATAAAACAAACTATAGAATTGTAAATAAAAAAATTAAGGAAGATCTTAACAATTGGTCAACTTCCTTATTAAGTTTTAGTACGAGAAATGAAACCATAAAAATAACTGTTCTACCTAGACTGCTCTACCTATTTATGTCATTACCTGTTAGAGTCCCAACTAGTCAATTTCAGGAATGGGACAAACAAATCTCACGTTTTATTTGGAATGGGAAAAAACCAAGGATAAAATTCAGAACACTGACCATTAGAAAAGATGGACGAGGCATGTCCCTCCCTAATCTTAAGGACTATTACCATTCTGCCCAATTAAAAAATATTGTTCTATGGTGTGACCATGAATATGGGGCAAGATGGAAGGAGATCGAGAGTGAATGCAAGGGAATCCCAATACAAGCAATGATTGGAGATCACAAATTAACAGTGTCTTATCAAGATCATTTGAACCCCATTACCTCATTTACTTTATTCACTTGGTTTTGTATCATAAAGCAATTAAAACTGTGGCCACAGGTGAAACTGCTTAGATGGGTCGCATATGATACAGATTTTAAGCCAAATTGTATGAATTCCAGATTCAAGACATGGGCCAATAAGGGTATTACTGCTTACTGTAATATAGTGGATGAGAACACACTACAGAACTTTCATCATTAAAAGTAAAATATAATTTGGAAAAAGATGATTTTTATGGGTATCTTCAGACACGCCATTATTTCTTGAAGGAAATCAGGAAAAATGAAACAATTATGGAACCTAGAGGCATAATACAACTAATAATACAGGCATACAAGAGAAACGCTAAATCAATAGTTTCAAATTTATACCAAGGAATTGTAAACATGAGGGGAAAGACTACAAATTATATTAAAGATAGATGGGAGAAAGAGTTAAATGATGCAATAACTGAAAAACAATGGGAAAATATGTGAAACAATCTTCACTACTTCCTGCTCTTTGTGCTGGCGTGAATTCTGTTGGAAAAACCTTGTACGTTTTTTTATCACACCTAAAATGAAGATATACCTATCATCGGTAAATTATACATGTTGGAGAAATTGTGGGGGTGACGAGGCAAGCCATTACCACATTTTTTGGAGCTGTCCAAAATTACAGTTATATTGGGAGAGAGTCTGGGAGATCGTTAAACAGGTCCTTGATTCGCAGATCCCACTGACATGCAAGTCATTGTATATGGGCGACATACCAGATGATATAACAGGTAATGACAGGTACCTTTTCAAAATTTTGACTGTGGCTGCAAAAAAAGCGATCACTCGTAAATGGCTACAGAACGACCCACCCACGGTAGATAATTGGATTGAAATTATTAAAGAAATTCATGAAATGGAAAGACTCACCTTTCTGTTGGGACTGAACAGCGACTTATACATTGCAAGATGGACAAAATGGCTTCTATACTCACCAAAATAAGAAGTTTGAATGGTTTGTCTCCCCCCCCCCCCCCCCCCCCCCCCCCCCCCCATTGTGGTCCCCCCTTGTGTTCTCTCACTCCCATACTGACTACCTCACTCCCAAACTTCAAATATAAACAACACTGAATCTGAACCCCGGCTTCTTTTATAGAGGCGGATCTTACTTCGAATAAGACTTTCTACAAGGACTAGCAACGATTTTTCTTTTTTGTACTGTGACTCCTATACTGTTAGATTTCCTGTGTGTTTGTTTGTTCTTGTAAAACTGAATAAAAATTAAGTGTAAAAAAAAAAAAAAACCTTAATTAAGCCACAAGATGTATGCTGACACTTCTTAAAATTATAAAACAGGAATTTGCACAAAACATTGCATTTGTGTCATTTCTACACATGACAGCTGGAAATCTGATAGGCCTACTGTATGGCCATTTTGTATGCCTATTACAGGTTCACTTCTGATTGGTAACCAATCATACAGTTAAGTGGCTGACTGGTTAAAAAGCAACCAATGACACAAGACTGATACGAAACATGGGCTGTGTTCGGAATAGCTCCCTATACGCTTTATGGTGCACTGTTTAATCAACCATTTTGTAGAGTGTCGGAATTCCAAGTTTTCTCAATTGAGAATTTGTCAAATGCAGTGGCGGACTCAGGCTGTTTGAAGTGCAGGGGTGAAAAGAAAAAAAGGGCACCTACTGCACTACATGGGGCCCCATCAGCGCCAAAAAAGCTTTGTGTGTATTGCTGCTATTGTCTGACCAGGTCTCTCTTGAAATGAGACCCCGTGTCTCAATGAGATTACCTGTATAAATAAAGGTTAAATAAAAAATAAAAAATTAGGAAACCTTGCAACATTTTCACGCATGTAAGGATACCCTTTATACAGCACTGCATCCCAACTGGAAAGGGCACCCTTTGGGACACTGTTATGTAGTGGCAGCATAGAGGGCACTTTATCACGGCACTGTTTACCTTTGGAAGGGCATCCATAGGGATTGTCAAGTTTAGACAATTGGAAGGGCACCAATAGGGCACTGCATCACATTTTATCCACTAATAGAGCACTCATTAAGACATGCTATTGTATTTCCTATGTGAAGGGCAGCCACTAGGGCACATACTCTCGTTTTCGCCACTCAAGATGGCACTTAAGCGCGACATTTTCAACCGGGGGGGGGCACCAGTGGTCAAATGGCCAATAGGGAGCCATTACCCATATGCAAAAGGTCTGTAAAATCATATATGTTTATACTTGCAAAATTTTATAAAAATCATATGTTGATTAGTATTATATATTTGTATACAATTCTTATACAATCTTTCAATGTTTTTTTATAGGGAGTACCATGTATGTTAGGGAACTATTTAATTTTAGTATGAAATGTATATGCTAGTTCTCTACCACATATTTATTTTATAAGTTTTGTATCTGGCATATATGATTTTTATAGGATTTTTACAGACCTTTTGCATATGGGTAGCTACGAACGCACTCTGGTTTCCAAATGATTTGTCTTAGTCCGGATATTGAATGTACCAAATCTTCCTGTAGTGGGGAGTGTATAGAACTTTGCTGCTTTCAGGATTTAAAAAATAATAATTTAAAATAAGACCTGAATAAAACAGGGTTAACATTTTTCACCCCTACACCAGCCATTATCTAGGCTACTGCTGCTCTATGTCTACCCAAGCAGAAAGCCTTGTTTCACGATAAAAAAATAAAATAAATGAGATGCACGTGAAACAAATTGTTTTTTTCCATTGAAGACAACATATACCAAAATATATAATGTTGTGGTGATCATATCTTTTAACATAATTCACCAACGGAACTGTTAGGTTAGGCGAAGGGTTTTCGCCCGGGTTCCTTTGAGAGCTGCACAACTACTGTTGGCTCGTTCTTCTGTGTTTGCTGCTGTTCAGACTGGCGGTATTAAAATACTGGTCTAATGTTGAATAAACGTCTTACACTTAATTTCAACACTCCGCCTCCGACTCCCGTCTCTCGGCACCACACTGGTGACCCCGACGTTAGTCTCATAGAAGTTTCTGGGACTGAACCGAACATGGCTAACAACGCTGTTTTTATTAAATTGCCCGAGTTTTGGGAAACGTCTGCAGCAGCGTGGTTCACACAAACAGAAGCTCAGCTCCTCCGAGGGATAAACGAGGATGACACGCGCTACTACTACGTCATAGCAGCGCTGGGGAGCTCTACTGCGGCCAGGTTAGTCGGCTTTCTCTCGAGTCCTCCTACCCAGGACAAATATGCAGCGCTCAAGGCTTACCTTCTTAGGACTTTTGAACTGTCCAAGCCTGAGAGAGTCCGCCGGCTCTTCGCCATTCAAGGCCTAGGGGACAGCAAACCTTCCGAGCTGATGGAGAGGATGCTAAATCTGCTGGGTAAGGAAGAGCCCAATTTCCTTTTTATTGAACTGTTCCTTCGCCACATGCCCCCTCAGGTCCAGATGGCGCTAGCCAACACTGCTATTACTGAGCCCCGCGCCCTAGCTGAGGAGGCCGACCGTTTTTTCCTGGCTACCCAACGGTTTTCCCCAGATGTGCTAGCTCATGACCGGCGAAACAACTTGGGCCTATGCACCTACCACGCACGGTTCGGTGCCAAAGCAAAGAAATGCCATTCTCCTTGCAGCTACAGGCCGGCGGGAAACGCGAAGGCCGGCGCTCAGTAGTGGCCCTGAGCGTGGGCAACACAAGCAGGCTACTTTTCATCCGTGGCACTCTCTCCGGTCGCAGGTTCCTCTGTGACACGGGCGCCCAGAGGAGCGTCCTTCCCGCTTCAGAAGTCGACACCCGCCGGCAGAGAGCATGGCCCACAGCTGTCGTCCGCCAATGGCAACGGCACCTATGGCGTGAGGTCTGTGGAGCTGTGTTTTGGGGGGCAGCGGTTCACCTGGGATTTTGTCACGGCCGACATCGCTTTCCCCCCTCCTCGGCGCGGATTTCATGTGTGCTCATGGGCTCCTGGTGGACGTCAAAAACAACCGCCTAGTCGATGCACTGACTTTCTCCTCCTTTGCTTGCATACGCGACGAGGCGACCTATGGCGGCCTGTCCGGCTCACTCTCGGAGGGAGACAAGTACCTCCGCCTCCTCGTCGAGTTCCCGGACCTGACCCAGCCCACCTTCTCCGCGACCACTACCAAACACGGTGTTGAGCATCACATCGACACCAGAGGGCCCCCTGTCTATGCCAGGGCCCGTCGACTCGACCCTGCCAGGCTGGCCGTCGCTAAAGCAGAGTTCGGGCACATGGAGCACCTTGTCATCATCCGCCGCTCTGACAGCCCTTGGGCGTCCCCCCTCCACATTGTCCCTCAAACCGGGCGGCGGTTGGCACCCATGCGGTGACTACCGCCGTCTCAATGATGCAACCATGTCCGATCGCTACCCGGTCCCGCACATCCAGGACTTCTCGGCGCACCTGTCAGGCAAGCTCATCTTCTCTAAGGTGGACCTGGTGCGTGGCTACCACCAGGTGCCCGTGCACCCTCCGGATGTACCCAAACCCGCGGTGATCACGCCGTTCGGGCTGTTTGAGTTCTGCGGATGCCGTTCGGCCTTAAGAACGCTGCTCAGTCCTTACAGCGGCTGATGGATTCAGTGCTCTGTGACATGCCGTTTGTGTTCGTCTACTTAAACGACATACTCATCGCCAGCACTTCGGAGGAGGAGCACTTGTCCCATCTCCGGGTCCTTTTCACAAGGCTCAGCCAGCACGGCCTAATCGTCAACCAGGGAAAGTGTCTGTTCGGGCTGCACGCAATCCACTTCCTCGGGCACCACATCACTAAGAATGGGGCTGCCCCGCTTCCATCAAAAGTGGAAGCCGTCGCCGCCTTCCCACGCTCCCACACAGCCCGTTCACTCCGGGAGTTCCTTGTGATGGTGACTTTCTACCACCGCTTCATCTCCCGGGCCGCCCACATCATGCATCCGCTGTATGAAGCCCTAAAAGGCAAGTCCCCCAACCAAGCCATTGACTGGACGGCGGAGAGGGAGGCCGCCTTCAAGGACACCAAAGCCGCGCTGGGCCAAGCCGCAATGTTAGCGCACCCGTCGCCTAATGCACCTATCGCCATCACCACTGATGCATCGGACTACGCCGTCGGCGCTGTGCATGAGCAATGGGTCAGGGGCACATGGCAACCGCTCGCTTTTTTCAGCTGCCAGTTCAGCCTCAGAGAGCGTAAGTACAGCGCCTTCGACAAGGAACTCCTTGGGCTCTGGCTAGCCGTTCGACACTTCCGGTTCCTACTGGAAGGCTGCGAGTTCACGGCGTTCGTGGACCACAAGACCCTCATGTTCGCCATGTCCAAAGCGGCGGAACTTTGGTCTGGCCGCGAGCAACGCCAGCTCTCCTACATATCAGAATTTACTAAGGACATCCAGCATGTCGCTGGTAAGTCCAACCTCGTTGCTGACTGCCTCTCCAGAACCGTCCTTGGGACCGTCCAGCTAGACCTCGATTACTTCCGCATGGCGGCGGACCAGGCCACGGACTCTAGCGTCCAAGACCTCAGAGCGACAGAAACATGGCTTTGTCTGGAGGATGTAGCCTTCGGCGACACTGGTGCCACTCTCCTGTGTGACGTCTCCACTGGCCAACCACGGCCAGTCGTCCCCGTCAACTGGAGACGCCCCATGTTCGAGACATTGCACAGCCTCTCTCACCCCGGCAGGAAGCCATCCGTGCGGATGGTTGCGGAGAAGTTTGTGTGGCACGGCCTCAAAAAGGACGTGAAGGCCTGGGTCGACACGTGCGTGGCCTGCCAGCGTGCCAAGGTACACCACCACACTAAGACCCCCCTTGAGCGTTTTGCTGTTCCCGTGAGGAGGTTCGATCACGTGAACGTCGACCTGGTGGGTCCACTGCCCCCCTCCCACGGCTTCACCTACCTCCTCACCATGGTGGACAGGATGACTCGCTGGCCTGAAGCCATCCCCCTCACATCGATGGCGTCCACTGACATAACCCGGGCATTCATCGGGACATGGGTCGCCCGCTTTGGAACCCCATCTGACCTCTCCTCCGACCGCGGCGCGCAGTTCACCTCAGAGCTCTGGAACGCTGTAGCAGACGGTCTGGGGGTCAAACTACACCGCACTAGCACTTACCACCCCGAAGCCAACAGCTTATGCGAGCGGTTCCACCGCTCCATGAAGGCTGCCCTGCGAGCTGGTCTGACGGATGGCAATTGGATTGACAAGCTCCCGTGGGTCATGCTGGGCCTCAGATGCGCCCCCAAAGAAGAGCTCCGGTCCTCGTCCACGGAGCTGGTCTATGGTCAGCCCCTGTGAGTCCCAGGGGATTTCATCCCCAACACAACTGACCCCTGGTCTGCGGCTGATCAACGTACCTCCCTGCTGGACAGCGCCAGGGCCTTCGCTCCCATCCCTACAACGCAGCACGGCACTCCAGCATCCCAGGTGCCATCCAACCTGCGATCGGCGGAATACGTGTTAATCCGCCACGATGCCCACCGCGGCGCCCGACGGCCCCCCTATGACGGCCCATTCCATGTCCTAGAGCAGGGGGCCAAACACTTGATGGCGGACGTTGGTGGTCGGCCCGAACACGTCTCTGTGGACAGGGTTAAGCCTGCTCACTTAGACTTGACCCGGCCATTGGAGTTGGCACAGCCTCCGCGTCAGGGCTGTTCCCCCCGCCCCTATGCCCCCTCCCCCCTCCCCCGACGGGCACCCTCGGCCCCGTCTACGCCATCACCACGCGGCTGCGGGGCTACCACGGCCACCCCTGCTGTCTCTCGCTCCCCGGCTCCCATTTCCCGGAGCCGCCGTGGTCGGCTCATCGTCCCCCCCCGCCGCACAGACTTTGACTATGGGTGAATTCTGCGGGGGCTTGTCTGGTGATCATATCTTTTAACATAATTCACCAACGGAACTGTTAGGTTAGGCGAAGGGTTTTCGCCCGGGTTCCTTTGAGAGCTGCACAACTACTGTTGGCTCGTTCTTCTGTGTTTGCTGCTGTTCAGACTGGCAGTATTAAAATGTTGGTCTAATGTTGAATAAATGCCTTGCACTGAATTTCAACACTCCGCCTCCGACTCCCGTCTCTCGGCACCACAATGTAGCCTAAAGTTTAAAACTCAACAGCCAAAATAAAAAAGTGAAATGTTTCAAGACGAATAAAAGACCTACTGATGACAGTTAAGACACTATTACCAGAAGATTGTCCAAACATTGGTAAGTGAAGGTCTCTTTTATACCTGCAGCTCGCGAATCTGAGCAGAAGTCGCCACCTGCAGGTAGATAATCCCTAAAATCCACATGCTAAATCCCACCAAATCCATCCCCAAAACCTATTCTTAAAAGTAGGCTACGTTTTATTTCATGAACTACTGAAAATCCAACCGTAAAGTAAGTTAATAACCTAAACAAAGCTGGATTTTCTCATAAGATTGAATTTGTTTTACAATTAAAGAGAGGAGATATTTCGATATTTAGTTTGTCCACAATGACTCCCTTCTCTTCGTATATATCCTCCCCGCCGCATGGGGGCAGTCACTCTAATTATTCTGAGGTCAAGTTAAATTGAAGTTCACCCGGAAGACTCAGTGAAGAACATTTTCAACGCGTGTTGTTCACATTCTGTAGTTGTTCAGCAGTAAGGTAAGTCATAAAATGCTAGCGGGTTTTAACTATAATCCGAGTAGCTAACCCCCTGCGAGATTTTTCTGATAGTCGGATTGGTTCGCTAAACTCTCGTTTGTCTAACATTAACTGACCGTCTGGTTTTCCTGTCTTGTTGTGGTAACGTAGTGAGTTACTGCCAGTTAACGTTAAATAGCTGGTTAACTAGTATTCTAACATTACGTTATCAGCTGTTTTGGATGTATATGGAGTTTGTCTTATGCTTACACAATTTAATCAGTTAGCCAGTAACCTTTAATTCAGATGAAATGATTGAGTTAACGTTATCCAAGTGCTGGGGTGCACTCGCCGAATGTCGTATGAAATAATGTACGCACCTCGCTAGCTATCACATGCTGTTATGTTACTGTGTTAGATATTAGCCAAATAAACCAGCAGGAACATTGCAATTTAGGCCAATTAATGAAGATAATTTATGCTAGCAGTTTGTTGTAACGTACCGTGCTGTTTGGCGAATAGCAGTATAATTTCATTACAGTATAATTCTAATGTTATTTGTGTTGTAGCCTAAATGTATTCAATATACACTGCCCGGCCAAAAAAATAGTCGCCATTGCACCCGTCATGCATAGTGCCCACTGTACAAGCCTCTGGAGGCAGTGTTATGATCTGGGGTTGCTTCAGTTGGTCAGGTCTAGGCTCAGCAACATTATGCAGCAATAATATGAAGTCAGCGAAGTACCTGAATGTACTGAATGACCAGGTTATCCAGGATGACAATGCCAAGATTCATCGGGCTCAAATTGTGAAAGAGTGGTTCAGGGAGCATGAGGAATCATTTTCACACATGAATTAGCCACTAGATTCCTGACCTTAACCCCATTGAAAGTCTTTGGGATGTGCTGGAGAACACTTTACGGAGTGGTTCGACTCTCCCGCTGTCAATACAAGATCTCAGCCAAAAACTTATAGAAGGATACGACAGTGAAAAACAGGGAAGAGTGTATGGTTGAACGTGATACACCTTTCCCAATGTATTGACTGCTAATTTGCTAAGAACTGAAAATGTGTTTTGGTTAAGGTTAAACCCCTTAACATTCTAATGCTGATGTAACAATCACTACTGATAATTGAAAGCAAAGAGTTGTAGAACATTGACTTATAATTTTGAAAAAAAAAAAAACATTCCAAAAAACCCTTCAATAAATAAATAAATATTTGTAATGCTTGTTATAAATAACTGTATGACAAGCTGCATAGTATTTTCCAAAGATCAGCCCCCTCTGTGGACAGAATTAGGGCCAGGATTCCTCATGGGGAAAGTCATCAGAGAGGGTTGAGTTTACATTGAACGTAAAAAGCCCCCAGAACTGCTCAGCGGCTGACAGATGCTCAAAGGTCAATATCGGGCACATTCCGGAGGACACAAAACCAGAAAGCCAACTCTTTCTGAGGTATTGCGAAAACGGCTTTGCTAGTTACAATGACTAACTTCTTGAAAAATGTATTTTTGTTTACAGTGGAATCGCACGCTTTGTTGTTGAACGAGTAGCTTTTGTCACAAAACCTGGAGCAGCGAGATGCAGCGGCCGCGGAGGGAGAGCGCAGACAAGCAATCACGTCTGCCGACAAGCTTTCTGTAAGCCTCCGCTCCTTGTCACTCTGCAGTCCACCTTTGCAGCTGCTGCTCACAGGAATACACTAAATACACTGCAGCTGAAGAGGAACGGGCTCCATACCGGGGCTATGAGCGGAATGTCAGCCGACAGCCTCAATGCGATCTCCCGTGTCAAAACCAAAGGAGACCCCTGTCGCCCACAAACCGTGTGAAACAGAGGCGGCATGGTTCCAAGCCCTGCACCGAACTCCCAAACCTGACAAATCCAGACCTCTGCGCATCTCAGATCATTAATCCGAGTGCTGTGTTTCTGGAAGGGGGGCCGTTCAATCTGACTCACCAGAGATCATCCATCATAACTAGAGGTGAAGCTTCACAGTTTCAAGTCTACCCCACGTTGGCCCACATGACATGAACCAGCCCACCACAATCCTCTCAAGCTATTCATTAACAGAAAATTATAGTTTATTTCTTTTTTTTATTTAACCTTTATTTAACCAGGATAGGTCCCATTGAGATTAAAGATCTCTTTTACAAGGGAGTCCTGGCCAAGACAGGCAGCAGCACAACATAAAACAAGTTATTGAAACAGACACAAAACAAAAAGACAATATTACAATATATAACATCCCAAAGAACAAAGTGCAGTACAAGCCATGTATCCAAGAAATATCAGTTTAAGCACCAACACCCCAACAATTCTGTCTCCAGGTCTTTCAAAATGGATTTAAAAGCATTCAAAGAAATCAAATCATGGAGTTTTAAAACAGTCTGCAATATATTCCAGTCTGAGGGTGCGGAATACCTAAGAGCCCTTTTCCCACTCTCTGTACGAACACTTGGTACAGACAACATATAAAAGACCTGTGACCGCAAAGAGTACTGTCCACTCTTCTGTGAAATATAAATATAAATCAATCATATGCAATGCCTGGGCAGGGGCATGCATATATAAAAGATCCCCATAGTCCAACACAGGTAAAAACGTGGCAGCAACAAGTCTCTTTTTTACATTAAAAGAAAAACACAACTTGTTTCTAAAATAGAAACTTAATTTAAGCCTCAGTTTTTTCACCAAGCACTGTACATGTGGCTTAAAAGTAAGGGAATCATCAATCAGAATGCCCAGGTATTTATAGGAGTTAACCTTCTCAATGACCTTTCCCTCAAGAGTGACCACTGAAGGAATATTCTGTGGCCTACTCTTGGCATTAGAAAATAACATAAGCTTGGTCTTATTAGCATTGAGAACAAGTTTCAATTGAGACAAGGTGTTCTGAACAACATTACAAGCACTTTGCAAGTGGTCAGCGGCTTCAACAAGGGTTGACGCACAGCAGTAAATAACCGTATCATCAGCATAAAAATGAAAATGAGCATCTGTCACATCCTGACCCAGATCATTTATGTAAATGGTGAATAGAAGTGGGCCAAGCACAGAGCCCTGTGGAACACCCTTGTGAACAGACAGAACATCAGAGCAATAACCATCATATTTGACGCACTGAGACCTATCAGTGAGGTAGTTGGAGAACCAACCAACTGCTTGCTCTGAAAGCCCTATGTTGAAGAGCCTCTGTTTAAGGATAGTATGGTCAACCGTGTCAAAAGCCTTTGATAAATCAATAAAAAGAGATGCACAATGTTGCTTTTTATCAAGTGCCGAGGAAATGTCATTTACCACCTTCAAGGCTGCCGTAATGGTGCTATGATTTTTCCTAAACCCTGATTGAAATGTGGATAAAATGTCATTTAAATATAAAAACTCCTTGAGTTGCTCACTAATCAACCTTCAAGGATCTTGGATAGTATAGACAATTTTGAAATCGGCCTGTAGTTATTTAAAATTGTTGGGTCTCCCCCTTTTAACAAAGGGAGAACAAAAGCAGATTTCCAAATCTTTGGGATTTCCTTATTTACCACTGTCAGGTTAAAAATATATGTAAGAGGCTCTGCAATAAAATCAGCTGCCAATTTAAAAAAATAGGGATCAATAAGATCCGGCCCATTTGCTTTTCCTGTGTCGAGAGCTTTCAGTGCTTTATGTACTTCCTGCACAGTAAACGGTAAAAAACTAAATGGAAGACCACCATTTGAAGGAACATCAGGACAGGGTTTCACAGGTGCAGAGCAGGATGAATCAACCAGAGAGCCGGAAGATATAAAATGCTTGTTAAAACAGTTCAACATCTCAAGTTTGTCATGAACAGCAACAGTGTCCTTCATAATACAGGTAGGTAAGGTTTGAGAGATATTACTCACAGAAAGGGATTTAATGGCTTTCCAAAACCTCTTAGGGTCATTTAAACTATCAGTGGTGACTGACAAATAAAACTCAGACTTTGCTTTTTTGATTAGAGAAGAACATTTGTTTCTCAATTGTCTAAAAACGAGCCAGTCAGTACTAAAACCCGTGAACCTTGCCTTAGCCCAAGCTAGGTTGCGCTCACGAATGACATCCGAAAGGTCAGAGGAAAATCAAGGGTTATCCCTCCCTTTAACTCTATACTTCCTAAAAGGGGCATGTTTATTCACAATATGGGTAAACCCATCATAAAGAAATGACCAGGCTGTCTCAACATCAGGGATCAGCTCAATTCTGTTCCTCATTACTTCCAAATCCAATGGCCTCTCTGTGGTTTCAGAAGTGACAAAAAGCATGAAGGACCTACCTCTCACTCATGCTTCGCCATATATGGGCTCCTATGGTAAAGAAGAAAAAACAGGAAATGGTGCATTATTATATGCCATAGAAGCTTTGATTCAGCAAACCTATTAAAGGGGTTTGTTTTTCTTCCATTTCTATTCAGGGTCTCTCAGAATCCACTCACAAGTTGCAGGTCCACAAGCAGGTCTTAAACAATATCTAAATGTGAAATTATGAATATGAGGTAGTGATAATGTTTGAGAACAATTTGAAAACCAATTCAGCAGTGTTCTGATAGAGGGGGGAAAGGCAAAGCTTGCATTTACATCCTTCCCTGTTCAGTAAGCAAGTGAGAAGAAAGAGTATTGTATTATCGGCTAATGTTTAAACGCACCTCAAGGAAAGACTACAGTAGGTGCACAGGGCAGTTTGGGTCAAAATGTATGGATGTTATATACAGAGAGAACAGTCCCTTTAAGCCAACATTTCAACATAGTTCCGATCACAGAGAATATTGAAAACACTGGCTTTATGCTGTGAAAGCCAGTCAGGATTGTAAGAAAAAGCCAGATTAAATCAAACTGCAATGTGCTTTTAATGTTAAGTATAAGCATATGCATTACTTGTGAGCTATTTTAGTGAGCATAGCCATTAGACCGTAATCATGGAATTCATTTGAAAGTGTGGGATTCTGGACTATTAAACAATAGTGTTCTTTATTGGTACATCCAGTAATTCACTGAAATAATTACAGTTTGACCGTGCAACAGTTCATGCCACTGGCACCAAAGGTGAGTAAGGAGTTAACAACTAACATTAACTTCCTTAATAAGCAACTTTTCACCTGGAGGGAGAAGGCATTATGAAAAAATGGCAATAGGCATGAAACAGTGAGTAGAAGAAATAAGTCAATTTGCAATGTTATTTGCCATAGGAGCAAACACGGAATTAATGAACGAATGAGCTTGAACCCTTACCTCTTTGTCTGGACATCAGTATGTCTTTCATCATCTGAGTCATCACTAAGACTACCAAGTCCAAAGCCAACGTGTAGTACACACTCCAGGAACCAAGGGCCACAAACCTAATGAATAGAGAAAACACACACGCACGCACGCACGCACGCACGCACGCACGCACGCACGCACGCACGCACGCACGCACGCACGCACGCACGCACGCACGCACACACACATGCCACATCACTCCCATCCTTGCCTCTCTGCACTGGCTCCCAGTGCAACTCAGGATCCATTTCAAGGTCCTGGTGTTCACTTACAGAGCCCTCCTTGGTCAAGCCCCCATCTACATCACAGATCTCATCCACCCATACTCATCCAGCCGGTCACTGAGGTCGTCCGACCAGGGGCTCCTGGTGGTGCCCAGGACCAGACTAAAAACCAAAGGGGACCGAGCCTTCGGGGCGGTGGCCCCAAGGCTCTGGAATGCCCTCCCCCTGGACCTGAGAGCTGCACCCTCGGAGAGTACTTTCAAAAGTCAGCTAAAGACCCATTTGTTTGGGCAGGCATTTGGCCATCCCTAGCCAACCACTGTTTTTATGTATTTAATGTCTGTTTCTTGTGATTTTTCCTGTCTTTTATGGATGATTTTAAATTATTATTTTGTATTTTTATTTTTTTTAAAAATTTTTTTTATTGATGTTCTGATTTTATTATTGTTGTAAAGCACTCTGTGCACTCGTGCTGAGAAGGGTGCTATATAAATAAAATTTTACTTACTTACTTACTTACACACACACACACACACACACACACACACACACACACACACACACACACACACACACATTATCCCAAGCTTAGCTCAATTCAGCATTGACAATCAGAACAGAAACATGTTTTTTTCTTGTTTCTTTCTTTCTCCCACTGAATACAATTGCACTACTCCTGCCAGATATAAAGTATAAGCTCTTGCCATTAAAATACAGGCCACAGCATGCTTACAGGAGAAAAGCAAAATCATACTTTAGTGTTTACATAACTGCTGACAAGGAACCGAGATTTTCTTAGAAGATCTGGAATTAGGAAAATACCTAAACACAGACCCTTCAGTTTTTAATTCAATAGTCTGTTATATTATCATCACACTATACAAGGCTGGCAATAATAATGATGCCAGTCAAAAACCATAGAGGCTACATTAATATAGGCTACACTTTGCTAAAAGAGAAGGGCGTGTTCAAAGAAGTGGTCAATATTTAATGCGTCATTGTGCTCGGAACACCTAGCAGCTATAATGTTACTGAACAAACATTTCTTAGCGGCACTAGATTATTTCCGGACTTGAAGAACATCGTAAAAAAATATATTATTGTGACTCGCGTGATCATACAACAGAGGCAAATGACAGTAAATCGAAAGTGATTCCACCTTCAATACATGATACAGAACATGTGATGTTCTCACTCCCGTCCTCTTGTTTCCTGTGTTTTACCTCTCTCCCTTTGTATCATGTTTGTCTCTCCCTAGTTTGTTTCCCTCGTGCTGCAGGTTGGGCGTGGTTTTTTCCCTTTCGTGTCACTCTGTCCCACTACTCTTCAACCGCCTACCCCTTTCCTCCTTTTCGCATGCATTCCACACACTCTCTGCTCCGTTAATCACTCTCTCATACATTTACACGCAGCACCTAATTGATACCTGTTAATGTTTGTATTTAGTCACCCGGTGTTGTTTGTCCTGTGCCAGTTTGTTAACTCTCCTTGTGAATACCTCTGGTCTTGTCTTGGGGATACTTAGTATCTAATCTAGTCCTGCATTTAAAACCCTTTGTCTTGCACTCCGGCGTTAACTCGCTCTTTCACTCAGTCAGGTTTTCGTCAAGCTCTCGCCAGGAACAGCGCTTCTCGCTGTTCGGTCTGTCCTGCCTCGCTGTACTAACTTTTGTCTGCTTTGAGTCTACCAACCTGCAGTTGTTTGCATTCCCTGCTTGTGCTGCTGTTTCCTGCCAAACCATCTGCCGTGTGTGCATGCAGTCGGAGCCCCAGCTCTTCCACTCTGCGGCAGTGGTCGCCTCCTGCTCGTGCTACTGCCGCTGCTGTCCTGCTGCTGCGTACACGCCCAGCCCGGACCCCGCTCAACTAACCTGCACTGCTCCTGCCACTCTGCTCTGCCCTGGTTCCCGCTCCCCCGCTCCTCCTATGCTCAGCTTGCCTGGTTTCCTGTCACCATCACCAGCCCCTGGCCTCTCCTGCTCCCGCTGTTCCACTGCTGTACCCATTACCGGGACTGTTTGTCATTTATGTCTCTCTATGCTTCAGGAGGAATTTTGGTCGAAGCAATAATTTATTAGAGCCTAGCGCTCTCTGTATTGTCTGTCTATATTGAGTCCAGTTCCGGCTCGGCACCATAACTGACTTTCCTTATTCTCCCTATGCTTCAGGAGGGATTCTGGTCGAAGCAATAAAATAATTGAGTATTGGAATTTCCTGTGTTCGAGTCGTGCATTTGAGTCCAGTTCATACCCGGAACCGTAAAAGAACACAATGAATAGCATGAACAACCACGGCGAATGATGTGTGCTATAATAACTTCGCTATAAAAATGTGCTAAACATGTATGTTATCAGCTCTTTACTTTACGGCAGCTTATGAAGCCAGCAGCAAACAAACCAGGAGCATATGTGCTGCGAAGGTAGGCTATTATGTATTCTTACCAGAAGATTAAATTACTAGCCTAGTTAAGATGACAGCTGTGCTCCATAGAGGTCTCTTCCAGGTAATCACCTCAGCAATACCACTAAGCAGATCCCTGCCTCCGAGTTGTCGGCAACCAGCGGGCTGCTGGACGTTTCGCCTCATCATCGCCTCAGTTGTTCCCGTAGCTTCGGCGCAACTCTCCGTTGGGCGTTCACCCTCCTGTCCAGCTTCCATGGAGTGGTCGCTTGCGATTCTTCTCGGACTTGCCATTGAAAATTCACGTATGAAGCTCGCTTCTCGGCGCTGACAGCACTGATTGTGTTGTTATTGTTGATGGCCAGTTGACGTCATTGAGAGACAGCTACGGTTGCCTTGGAGCCGTGCTAAAACGACATTCGGTGGGAGGGACCTGAATGAGTGCATGTGACTAGTGGCAAGGTGTTTCACAGACGGCCCGCATGGAGGAGACCAAACGGCGCAAAAGCTAAAGTTCATGGTTGATTTGGAGCAGTGGCGGCTGCTGACCAGAATTTTTGGTGAAGCAAACCCATTTTTTTCCCCCCTGTGAAAATTGAACCCCCGCTTTACCTGTTGAGCTAGGCCATTTTTTAGTTGTTTAACACTGACCACGTCAAATGACCAGCTGTAGGCAGAAAAGAGCTTGTGGCCCATTTTAAACAGGTTTAAATTGCGTGACAACTCACCACTATGGCTGTACCGTTTCAATTGAGCTGCCTTCTCTCAAATGAATAACACCAGATAGAATACAATGACAAGTAGTTATGTAGCACACATTCATTTATGAGCAGTCAGATACTTTCATTACCTATGCATATTCAATAGATAAATACTCAAATCCACCTTTACCGTAGCTGAAATAGCTTCGTTAAAATAATTTTGAATCGTTTTATGCCCCATTCACTAGAGTAGCTAGTATTGCCTGGGGACCTCATGTAATTTGTGGAGGTCGTCTGTGATCTTAATCCCGAGCGAAGCTGCATTTCCGTAAATTGTGAAGTCAAAATTCCGCCCTAAATTAGCTCCCTACCAAATTCCGTCGGATAATATTAGTCCTGTGTGAATCGGCATCAGTAATTTGGGGTGACCTTTTTTTCCAGCAAGGTTTCCTTGTTTTTTTTCCAGGTTTTTTTTCCATCTTTCTGAGTTGAAAATTATGGTGGAAATTATTAATTATTATGCTAATTCTGACATTTTTGGTGCGGCTCTTGTACCTAAAGTTTTTAAATGTTAGGCCTACTGCTGAATTTAACGTGACTGAATTTAAGGGAATTGTAGCCTATTCGACCCTGGAGCCACGTTCAAAGCACCAATTTGCATACGCTGTGCAAATGTGCAAAAAACGGAGAATATGGAAGTAGCCAATAGAAATGTTACATTTCAGTCGTACCCGTTGATAATCCCTGGGATTTCATAAGTAAATTTGAGTGAAATACTGACTGCGTTTATCCCGTGTGAATGCGCCACAGGAAACACGTCGGGTAATTCCTAAACTATATATATCACCAGGTAGGCTAATAGTCCAGTGTGAATAGAGCATTTGACATCCCGGAGAACACAGAGGGCGTGCAGCCATAACGTCATCATAACGGGAAGGTAGCTCAGACAACTCCCTGTAGTTTGATCTGTTATGCCAATTTTCACTCTCATTATTCTCCCAAATGCCAGCTCATGACTAGTCGTTTTAGCTTTTATTCAACTTGTTTTGATATCAATAATTCAATTTGAACTAGTTATAATTAGAATTCTTGATATAAAGAATTACATATGAACTAGTCAAAATTAGAATTCTTGATATCAAGAATTACATTTGAACTAGTTATAATTCAAGTGGTTTTCCCATTCATTTCATCGGGGCCTTTAATTTTTTATATCGAGAATTGAATTTGAACTAGTTCAAATTGTTATTCTTGATATCCAGAATTGCATTTTAACTAGTTCAAATACAATTCTTCATACTGGAGTTACCTGGTTACAGCCTTGTTCAAGATTTATTTATTTTTCTTCACGTTACTTTTACTAGGCTATTGCAGCTACGCAAAACCAATTATTTTGTTAGCTTCAAAATAGCGCTTTGTAGGCTATGCGTGAGCTACTAGGCTACGTCTACCGTGTAGGCGATACAACCCTTTAACCTTATTTACTTTGGCCCTCCAGAAGCAATTTCCACGTAGTTTGTAGGCTAGGCTACTAGTTTTATTTAAATGTCAATAGCTCAAAAAATATTCCATGCTCATCCATGGTTTACAGTTCGAATTGAAGAAGCTGTATTCAGAAATTTGCTTACAAAATACATTTATTTCAGAATATTCACTAGTAGCTATATACATAATAACCATAACATAAGTAGCCTAATGTATTTAAAAACGTTTTTTTTTTTTTAACAAGATAAACTCTTCAGGGTTAATCAGAAAACAGCTGTAGCTGAATATACTGGTAAGTACTTGCTTTCCTAAACATATGAAAATAGCCTGCATATAGCCTTTTTACCATTTTTACAAACCTATCCAGACATGTTCGCTCTGTCAATGTAGCCTACTGTATGTGGGTCAGACGATGCCAAATAAGTAATAGTACTAATAAGCTACTGTATTATGTCATACCCCCGATACAAAGACTAATTTTGGATGGAGAATATGTGAAGTATTTGCCTAATAAAATCTATAATTTTTATAAAACAAACCTTTCAGAATGAAAACTGGTGTCATTTCATATTGTCTGTTAACATCATTTTATTAGTTTACTGGAAAATAAGATTGTTTACTGTAAGGGGTCGGGTACGGAGGACCAAACGTGACAGAGGAATTCTAAAAGCTATCCCCGTAGAGATCACCACAAGAGCGGATAGACTCAGCGAGAAATAGGAAAGAAAGAAAAACTAAAATCTCAACCCAATTCAAAAAGGGCAAATTAAAATCTTAGACTAGAGTATAGACAGGAAAATAAAATAATGTCTCTCTCTCGATACTGGAGAGTAGGAAAAATAGAAAGATAAACTAATAGAACATAAAGCGACCCAGAACAGCGGGCGAATAATTGGTAGAAATGAAAGAGGACAAACGAATACGCAGAGAGCAAAATTGAAGAGGAAATCAGAAACAAAGAAACAAAAGAAGGTAACAAAAACTGGACTGGGAAAAGTTAATCCTAACTCTAATACTAACCAGACTTCCTGCTTTGCTTATTTGAAACAACAAGGAAAGCAGTGACCGAGTCCTATACCTTACCGGCTTAGAGTTGTGAAGCAAACAACAACCAAGCACCGGAAAACGGAAACACAGAGCTATATATAGCCGAAAGGTAACAAGGAACAGGTGCAGGAAATTAGGGAAGGCGAACAAACATGTAAAGAGCGCCCTCACGCCGCTCCGAGGAGGAACGACCACCGAACCGAAGAGAAGCTGAAATCCCATGGCAGTTTACAAGTGGTTATCAAAGAAACAAGCAGTGAAATATGCCAATTCTGATGGTCCGTTTAGCAACGCGGAGTTCAGTGCAACTGATATGCCTTCGATTTACCATAAAGCAATTTTAACAAGCGTCGCAGAGCGTCACACAGAAAAACAAAAAAGTGACCAATGCCTTTGCCAATACGCTCTATGGTAAAAGTGATATCTCCGGACAGCTCCCTCTAATGTATCTACTAGGCCTACTGGCATCTGTTCGTTCAGAAAAACTTATCTAGTATTAGATAATAAATTATATTTAATGTATAAATTTATACACAAAGTTTGATTGTTTGACCTGTAAATACTATTTTATTAGAGCTACTAAAGATGAGTGCATTCTGAAACGTTATTCTAACGCAATGTATTAAAAAAAAGAAAAAAAAGGCATCTGGTAAAATTTTGGGGTGGCTGGTAGGTCAGAAAGTTAATTTCCCACCCTGATTGACACTGCAGTCCACCAATCCCTCCTTAGAAACGGTTGCTATGTAGGACTTCCTCCAACATCTAGCTCCGACAGACAAAACATTTTAGTTGAATAAGGGAAAAAACTTATTCTGAGAGCTTATTCTGGAGATGGTTAAAAGGTGTTGTTGAGTAACTTGCAAAACAGACACATGCTATCCTAAAAGTCTGTTATTTTTATTCTATTCCCCAAGCCGTAGACAAACTTGCAAAAGCGTCTGTTGATAACACTTTGTGGATGACCACACCTGCACTACGTTACCATAGACAGTTTTTTTAATGTGCGTGCATATTCTCTCAATAGGTTACCCTAGACACACACATACATTTGCTCGAAGGTAAGCTAACTTAGCTATATTTTGCCGTCGGATTTTTACTGTTATTAATAAAGCTGGATAACAAATTAAATCTAAAGTTAGCCTAGGGATTAAACCCAAATCAAAGTTTATTTGTCACAGTGCTCAATGCACAGTTAACATTAACAGTTAGCTACAGCAGATAGTCATTTGTTAGTTGGCAATGAAATGCTTAGCCTGCGAGCGAAGGGAAGACATAGTAGGCTAAAATAGTATAAGAAAGAATAAAATAAGATGGATAAGAAATGAACTATAAATACTGCTGCCAGAATAGTTAATGTTAGATATTGGACATGATTAGCTAGCTAACTGTTCTTTCTCCCACAGCGTAAGTTAGTGTAAATGGGGCATAGGCCTAACGTTACAGGTAAAAAGTTGTCAAACTAGCTCTAGAAACATAAGATAAGCAAGCGCATCTTGGGATACTTTTTGCAAACCTTGTCGTCGTATTGTTATTCCAATCGCTATTCAGTAGCTAATGGCAGATAAACTTTTCCAGTAACCAGCACTTTATCGCATACATGAGTAGCGGTTTTGATCCAGGATATTTGTGCCTTCAACTTCGATGCGCAACAGGTGTGGTTTTTCATGTTTTATCTGCGAACAATATGCTTTTGCAGTCATAAGTGACCTAGTTAGTTTAAAGGAAACCTCCACGGAAAACTGCAGACATTGCCATCAACTTTTCCAAGATATCTGACTACCAAAAACCATTTGTGATTTCTTGCGGTAATTCACTGAAGCAGATTCTGCCAGCTGTCTCCATCTCATTTTGTCGTACATGAACAGTCGCTAAGGTGGGCGGGACTTGTGGATATTTTGCTAACGGTCAATTACATTATTCATGTTAGTCTAAAATTATGAACTACAGCTTTAAGAAAACCCCGTAAATTTTGACTTACGACCGATCCTGTCGCCACAGCCACAGACTGTAATGAATAAAATGCACCGTTTATACACGCTAAGAAAATCATGTTCACGTAGGGTGAATTCAGGTATTGTGGGACATCAGGTAATGTGGGACAACTAAGCTTTGACATGTTTATTTCCTGCTCTGTCAAGAGCCAATCAAAATAATTGTAACTAGGTTCTTGCAGAGAAACTACATGATCAAAGTCACATGATTTAATTGATGTCATGTCATGATGGGGATCATGGCAAGCTTCATATATGAAGGTCACCCGGCAAAATACATGGTTAGGTCAATGACATAAGCTTTTGCTTGAATTAATGTTAAGGTTCTAAATCTGTCATAGACAATACACTGTGCCTAATTATGATGTAATCATGCATATGAAAAAATTTTTTTTTAATTTTTAAAAGTGGTAAATATTATGTTTAGACTTTTTTAATTCAGGCATTTCTTATGTCCCACATTACCAAACACAGTCAGGAAATGTGGGACAGCATGTTTCTGGTAATGTGGGACAGTGTTGTGGGCTATTCTATTGGAGGAAAATTATCCCATTTTATACTTAGGGAACCTCAGTATTTGCATATGTACGTGGTAATGTACCCTATATTAACTGTAATGCAACTCTAATACTTTTTATATTGCTGTCAAGTCATATGTAGGTCAGTGGTCTTAACTTTTTTGTTAAGATGAACAATGTTATGATTGTTAATAAGTTAACATGAGTTTTAGAGCTTATATTTAGAGATAATGTTCTATCAAGTTCCCCAAGAGAAATAAATTGTATACTTAAGTATATTAAAAATATAATTTAAGTATACCAAATGTGTTTCAAGTGTACTTATACTTTTAATACTTAATTTAAAGTATGCTTAAAATGTGTAATTCATTTGGAAATATACAGTATGTAATTAAATTGTACTTTAGTGAACTTCAAATAAGTATACTAAATCTCATATTTAGTGGTATTTTAGGGTACTTATAAAAGGTTTATAGCCTAATTTATTTTATCTCCTGATAGCATAGTGAGGGGCCGTGAATAAAGGACTTAATAAAAATGCTGAGCTGATTACCATATATATCTTTTAAGTGCTTAAAGAACATGTTTAATCCACGTATTATTCCTTTGATTTAAGTGTTTCTTTACTTTACATTTATTGCAATATATGTTTAATGCACATTTATACATAGTATGCAATCATTAAACTAAAAGGAGTGTGTCGTTGTCGAATTGGCATGAAGCAAGACTCACATGTTTGTGCACAAATGATGACAGGGTACACTTCCGTGTAACCATCAGATTTAAGTCACTGAAAGAGACAGTTGGGGGGGGGGGAGCGGTGGCAGGGGCCTCTTTCTTATGGCAAGCCGTTTTATCATTTAATGGATATCAAGGCGATTGCATTACGTTAACGTTTAGTCACATCGCATTACCGGTTGATTGCATGACATTGCAGGTTGAAAACACAGCTTCACACGTCGTTATCGACATCGCTTTGTCTCAAAGCAACACTTTCTCTTCACAAAGCAACACTTATCCTCCTGATAACAATGTTGTCCCTCCCCGATATCAAAAAGAAAGTTGTTTGATCAACGCAAATTTTTGTATTGTCAGATGCTTCTCATGTTGTTCGCAAAACAGCGTGATATCAAAAACCAACACATCTGCGTTTGAAAGTGGTGAAGCATGTAAATTAGGTTGCAAGTAACAAAACAACCAAGCCGTTTTATCATTTAATAGATATCAACCAGATTGCATCACGTTAACGTTTAGTCACATCGCATTACCGGTTGATTGCATGACATTGCAGGTTGAAAACACAGCTTCACACGTCGTTATCGACATCGCTTTGTCTCAAAGCAACACTTTCTCTTCACAAAGCAACACTTATCCTCTTGATAACAATGTTTTCCCTCCCCGATATCAAAAAGAAGGTTGTTTGTTCAACGCGATTTTTTTGCGTTGTCAGATGCTTCTCATGTTGTTCGCAAAACAGCGTGATATCAAAAACCAACACATCTGCGTTTGAAAGCGGTGAAGCATACAAGTGAGGTTGTAAGTGGAGACGGAAGGTATAGCATGCAACGTATGTTGTAAGCGGAGACACATGCAAATGAGGACGTCCCTTTGAAGTCTCTGCTCTCAACCAATAGGAGCCCAATTCATTTGCATGCATCACCACAAGCAACCTCATTAGCATGCTTCACCTCTTACAAACGCACCACCACATGCAATCCATCTGTTTTGTGCTGTGGTCAGGGGTGGGGACTTTTGATATCAAGATCAATTGTTTGCACAAGTGTTGCACTAAAAACCAACAACTTACATTTTGATATCAACTATGTGGTTGCTTGATATCAGCATATGTTACTCTTGATATCAAGGTTTTCTACCCTTGATATCGACCGTTTTATGACTGGTTGTATGTACTATGTGGTTGAAAACAGCATTGTATCTGTTGATTGCAGTACTGTTGTGGCTGATTGCATCACATTCTCTATGGATATCAGCCATATAAGCATTGTTCACAAATATTTTGCTGCAATGCAACATCAATGAAAGCTTAACTGGATGATATCTGTCGAGGATGTGATGCAACATACTGTAACAGTAATGCAATCAACATCTACAATGCTGTTATCAACCAAGTGATGGATGCAATCCATCATTGCAAGCTCGATATCAAAAGTAGCTAACTTGATATCAAGAGTTGCTCTTGCAGAGATCAAGCAACCCCATGCCTGATATCAAATGTGATATTCTATGCGTTACACACATGTCGATTGAAGACTCACTACAGGACATTGCACACCGACATGTGGTGATGCATGCAAATGAGGCTGGAGGCTGAGACATGTAAATTAGGAGAACAATATTTCCTGCATTACCACAACTTCCCAGTAGATGGCAGTATAGCCTATGATTTCCATCAAGAAAAGGGGAACTAGTTTACTGAACTGGAAGAAATTCTATCAAAATACGCAACGGAGCTAAAAACGTCAGCGCCTATCGCTTATTTGAATAAAAAAGAAACCCTCCCTTAATGATATTAACACTAATTATTTCCACAATTTAACTAGGCTTTATTAGTTTAGGACACAAACTATAATCGTTTGTGAATTATAGAATGGACTTAAGTAGCCTAGGCTACCCAAACAATGTTTTCCTCATTGTTTAACAGCGATAGCATTGGGTGAAGCATTTATTTAGCCTATGTATTTATTTCTTTATTTTTACAAGAAGGCTACATTACGGTAGTTTACAGTACACCCGATTTTTTTTCGTCGCTTCATGGCATCTAGGAGGAATCTTTGTGGGGATGGGGGACGTTTCCCCTTCAATGTTTAAAGCATGAAAATGCCCCCATAGGTCTATTAATGAACCTAGTTCATTCATTCATGTGCAGCATGCGATGTAGCCTATTATAGGCTTCTGGCTATAATTTAACGCTGTTGCTGGATCAAAGGGAACTAGCTAGCCAGATTATTTAGTGCACGAAAAAGCAAATGTGCGAACGAAATCCAGGCAATATAGGCTATAGTCTAGCCTACTAGGTGATAGGTGAAGTTTGGAAGCAAACGTTAATGGCTTCATGTTTTGTTTTTTTGTAGTAGCCTAGGCATATGTCGGGTAAATTATCCAAGCAACTCTTAATTTGCGATGGTCTTCTTTGATATTGGCACAGGTTATATGTTATAGGTCCACGAAGCTGGTTAACTCGATTAGTAAGATAATTTTAAAATACCTTTCTGGCTACTTGAATTGGGGGTATTTGACAACGCAGGAGTGAGCTGAATTAATGCACTTAGTAGAACCCGGAACGGCCCTTTTTTACTTCAGTCGTTCCAGATTTGGGAAGGTTATCACTGCAAACAACTAGTTTTCATATCAAAACCTATCACCACAATGCAAAACATGTCTCATAAACGTATTGCATGCAATACATTTGATATCAAAACCTATCACCGCAACAGGTTTTGATATCAAACCCAACACAACGCAAAACATATCTCATAAACGGATTGCATGCAATACATTTGATATCAAAACCTATCACCGCAACGCAACAGGTTTTGTTATCAAACCCAACACAACGCAAAACATGTCTCATAAACGGATTGCATGCAATACATTTGATATCAGAACCTATCACCGCAATGCAAAAGGTTTTGATATCAAACCCAACACAACGCAAAACATGTCTCTGATGGATTGCATGAGGTGACTAGTTTGTAAGCGGTGATGCATGCAAATTCCTTGGCTTTCTATTGGCAGAGAGCAGGGCTCTTCTCATTTGCATGTATCACCGCAAACAACAGGTTTTGATATCGAAACCTATCACCACAACAGGTTTTGATATCAAACCCAACACAATGCAAAACATGTCTCACAAACGGATTGCATGCAATACATTTGATATCAAAACCTATCACCACAACAGGTTTTGATATCAAACCCAACACAACGCAAAACATGTCTCATAAACGGATTGCATGCAATACATTTGATATCAAAACCTATCACCGCAACAGCTTTTGATATCAAACCCAACACAACGCAAAACATGTCTCATAAACGGATTGCATGCAATAGATTTGATATCAAAACCTATCACCGCAACGCGACAGGTTTTGATATCAAACCCAACACAACGCAAAACATGTCTCATAAACAGATTGCATGCAATACATTTGATAACAAAACCTATCACCGCAACGCAACAGGTTTTGTTATCAAACCCAACACAACGCAAAACATGTCTCATAAACGTATTGCATGCAATACATTTGATATCAAAACCTATCACCGCAACAGGTTTTGATATCAAACCCAACGCAAAACATGTCTCATAAACGGATTGCATACAATACATTTGATATCAAAACCTATCACCGCAACGCGACAGGTTTTGATATCAAACCCAACACAACGCAAAACATGTCTCATAAACAGATTGCATGCAATACATTCGATATCAAAACCTATCACCGCAACAGGTTTTGATATCAAACCCAACACAACGCAAAACATGTCTCATAAACGGATTGCATGCAATACATTTGATATCAAAACCTATCACCGCAACAGGTTTTGATATCAAACCCAACGCAACGCAAAACATGTCTCACAAACGGATTGCGTGCAATACATTTGATATCAAAACCTATCACCGCAACGCGACAGGTTTTGATATCAAACCCAACACAACGCAAAACATGTCTCATAAACGGATTGCATGCAATACATTTGATATCAAAACCTATCACCGCAACGCGACAGGTTTTGATATCAAACCCAACACAACGCAAAACATGTCTCATAAACGGATTGCATGCAATACATTTGATATCAAAACCTATCACCACAACAGGTTTTGATATCAAACCCAACACAATGCAAAACATGTCTCACAAACGGATTGCATGCAATACATTTGATATCAAAACCTATCACCACAACAGGTTTTGATATCAAACCCAACACAACGCAAAACATGTCTCATAAACGGATTGCATGCAATACATTTGATATCAAAACCTATCACCGCAACAGCTTTTGATATCAAACCCAACACAACGCAAAACATGTCTCATAAACGGATTGCATGCAATAGATTTGATATCAAAACCTATCACCGCAACGCGACAGGTTTTGATATCAAACCCAACACAACGCAAAACATGTCTCATAAACAGATTGCATGCAATACATTTGATAACAAAACCTATCACCGCAACGCAACAGGTTTTGTTATCAAACCCAACACAACGCAAAACATGTCTCATAAACGTATTGCATGCAATACATTTGATATCAAAACCTATCACCGCAACAGGTTTTGATATCAAACCCAACGCAAAACATGTCTCATAAACGGATTGCATACAATACATTTGATATCAAAACCTATCACCGCAACGCGACAGGTTTTGATATCAAACCCAACACAACGCAAAACATGTCTCATAAACAGATTGCATGCAATACATTCGATATCAAAACCTATCACCGCAACAGGTTTTGATATCAAACCCAACACAACGCAAAACATGTCTCATAAACGGATTGCATGCAATACATTTGATATCAAAACCTATCACCGCAACAGGTTTTGATATCAAACCCAACGCAACGCAAAACATGTCTCACAAACGGATTGCGTGCAATACATTTGATATCAAAACCTATCACCGCAACGCGACAGGTTTTGATATCAAACCCAACACAACGCAAAACATGTCTCATAAACGGATTGCATGCAATACATTTGATATCAAAACCTATCACCGCAACGCGACAGGTTTTGATATCAAACCCAACACAACGCAAAACATGTCTCATAAACGGATTGCATGCAATACATTTGATATCAAAACCTATCACCGCAACGCGACAGGTTTTGATATCAAACCCAACACAACGCAAAACATGTCTCATAAACGGATTGCATGCAATACATTTGATATCAAAACCTATCACCGCAACGCAACAGGTTTTGATATCAAACCCAACACAACGCAAAACATGTCTCTGATGGATTGCATGAGGTGACTAGTTTGTAAGCGGTGATGCATGCAAATTCCTTGGCTTTCTATTGGCAGAGAGCAGGGCTCTTCTCATTTGCATGTATCACTGCAAACAACAGGTTTTGATATCGAAACCTATCACCACAAAACCAGTTGTTTGCGGTGATGGATGCAAATGAGGTTTCATTCATTGCTGCTATTGGCTATCAATCGTCAGCCTTGTGAAGCAACGGATTCGTCTGACGTTTCGTCTTCCGTGATACCCATGAGTTAAAATGGATACGTGCATTTTTAATAGGCTACATTATTTTATGACAGGTGATTTTTTAAAACACATTAATGTTCAGAATATAACATTACACGTTGATGTCACCGTTATTTCGCTAACTGTAACTTAAGCCAGGGGGTATTTCCAGGGGGTTAACCGGGTTTTACTCATTTATTGAGCTCACTCCTGTGTTGTCAAATACCCCCCAATTCAGTTAGCCAGCAAGGGGTAATGTCAAACCATTTGCATTCTTATTCTTGTTCGGAACAGCAACGTTTGCTTACAAATTTCACCTAGTCTATTGGCTGGATTTCGTTCGCACCATTTGCTTTTTCGTGCACTAAATAATATGGCTAGCTATTGTTCCCTTTAATCCAGCAACGGCGTTTAATTATAGCCAGAATAGCCTAGCATATTTATAGGCTACATCGCATTCTACACATGAATGAATTAACTAGGTTAATTAATAGGCCTATTGGGGCATTTTCATGCTTTCAACATTGGAGGGGAAACGTCCCCCATCCCCGCAAAGATTACTCTTAGATGCCATGAAGCGACGAAAAAAATGTGGGTGTAAACTATTGTAATGTATAGCCTTCTTGTAAAAATAAAGAAATAAACAGCCTACATGCTAAATAAATGCTTCACTCAATGCTATCGCTGCAAAACAATGATAAAAACATTGTTTGGGTAGTCTACTTAAGTCCAAGTATTCTATAATTCACAAACGATTAGGTTTGTGTCCTAAACTAATAAAGCCTAGTTAAATTGTGGTCATATTAGGCGACCAAGATAAGCATATTTTGGTAGTAGGCTATATTGACTGATGCAGACTTCCCCTGATAAAATATATCTACTATAACTCGCTTAATTCTCGGCTGATTTTCGTAAAATTTTACTTGTTACAAATGTGAGAAATGTCTGCATACCACAGGTTACCTTTCCAAATTTCCCAGAACAGCTAGCCTACTTGTAAAAACCCATTTTAACTATTATAGCCTACAGGAGTTGTCAAAATGTAGGAGTCTTTTTTTATTTGTAAATTAATTTATACTTTCAGACAAATATGAATAGGCTACTATAATTGGGATATCAACGACTACCACTAGGGGGCAGCCGTGGATAGGGTAAGCGTAATAAAAAGGTGTAATAATGAACGCAAACCCAGAGTTTTCCTTATTCCAGGACATCGCTTTCTGCAGAAATATAGCCATTTGGACTTACATACCCAAGTCGTGGGGTTTCGTCAGAGGAGAGGGAGAGATTTGAGAATGCGTTTGAGATTTTGTAGAGAGATATTGTTCATAAAGGAAGGTTCACGTATGAGATGGGATTATTTCCAACAAGAGACCTCATAAAAAAGCACAACACAGTATTCATGTAGCCGGGTGGTAAATAAAATATATTCCCCACGGGAAAAGCTACAATGGAACAATCTTTTTTGTTCAGAAAAAGGGTTAAAACTAATCTACCTGACTAAAATTTATGTTCATTTATCCACGTGTTTATTTTGAAAGCTATGTACAAAGTAATGCAGGAGATGTAATGGAAGAAGCCAAACAATCAGTTACAACGTTTGCCCAGCAGATGGCGCTTTTTGAAAAAGGTTAGATTTGCGATTGAAAAATAATCAACCTCGTTGTGCGAGTGGACTGCAATTGTGTGGACTTGAAACTGTAAACCCACTGCCGTATTTTGTAGGGTATTTTTGTCGCCTAAAATGGTTGGCCTATGTTTTGCAGTGCATTTTCTAGCATAGCTTCTGCGGTAATGTATCTGTAAGCATACCTTGGGAAATTTAATTTTGTTTTATAAACTAAAGCTATACTTAATAGCCAATTTTGATAGTCTACAAATTATCTGCGCTAAAGCATCAGTGCAGCGTTACACAAATAAAAAAATGAATAGGCTAAGTGTGTCCTGTGTAGTACATAATTCCACAGGCTATATATATAATATGTGGTACATTGTTCAATAAATATTTTCAATACAATTTTTTGTTCAATAAATATTTTCTGATACACATTAACTAGTGAGAAGTGTGTTATTATAGGCTACTAATTTAATTGATAAATTGCATACATTTTATTTAATTGTTCAAACTGAATGTTACTGAATGGTGTGAAGTGTAGCCTATAGCTAGCCTACTGTAAAAATCAACAGCCCTCTTTCGTCCTGTCAACTTGTTTATTCCCTTCAGCTTAATGTATCATGATAATCTTTGGATATGAAACTCAACATTTTTCTAAATTTTCGGGAATTGTCAGAGTTGAGTCAACGTTCATTGAATTTGTAGGACTAAAAGTTATGTGGTAAATTAGCACCGCCCACCTTCCCAGAGTTCTGCGCGGCGCAGCGAGAGTAAGATTGAAATTGCGATATAAATGTTGAATTACAACTTCATTCTTTTCGACTGAACGTATCATGATAATTTTTGGATATAAAACTCAACATTTTTCAAAATTTCGAGATTTGTCAGAGTTGAGTCAATGTTCATTCAATTTGTAGGCGTAAATTATGTGGTAAAGTAGAGCCGCCCACCTTCCCAGAGTTCTGCGCGGCGCAGCAATAGTGGCTAAGATTGAAATTCCGAAATAAATGTTGGAATTACACGTGGGGCTACTAACAGTTTAAGTGTTACAGTAGGCTAGAACATTTTGTTTATAAATATCCATCATGTAGATAGTTATTGAACTAAGTGTGAATTAGCACCATGGAGGATTTTGTGTGGAAATTGCCCCCCTTGCATAGTTGTATTGACCGATAGTTCTTCCAATGCAGAAAAAGCACGATTTTTTTAAAAAGTAAAAATATTTCAGCGAATGACGCCGGTGCGTTCCATTACTCGAAAAATGTGTCCTCTTTTCCTCCACTCCAGAAGTGATGTGGTTTATGTAAATTTTTCTGAAACACAAAGAAAATGTTTTTTATTGTTTAAGTTTTTTGGAATATCCAATAAAATATATTTTTTTCTAGACTATGAGGCGAGGAACATCATAGTCTAGCAAAAAAACAACAATAGACCTGGTCACTCTTCGGAGGAGAATCCAAAGCCTCCTTCGGGACGGCATTATGGTGGACTAAGACTGGCAAAAGAGACATGGGGGGGGACGAGGACCACTGGAAAAAACTGAACATATAGTCCACCAAAGACACACACAATCCACATTTTACCGCTTTCTGTGTGGCTTCAGGGACAATGCTACCTAGGCTACCGTGCCGCACTTCTTGAGGAACCAGGAGTTTGTGGAGTATGACGAGTCGCTCGTAGGCATGGACATTGAATAAATGACAATGTATTGTATTTAAATCTGAATTCAATAGTGTTTACTGTACTGTTACACTTTATTATAATCATAATTTGTATAGCTTGATGTTGGGACAGTGGGCATTTTTTTATAAACAATAAAAGCACACCAATAAAATCAATAAAAGCACAAATATAGGACAGTGAATTATTATTATTTTTTGTTGTTTTTTAATAACCATGTTCTGCACTTTGTATTGTATAGGCTACGCGTAATTATTGTGGCTGTAGGCCTACGGGAGCTGTTATAATACCGACAAACATCCAAAAATGCAACCCAAACGTTATAAAATCGGTAAACATTAAAACAAGCTTAATGACCGGTAAAAATGACGGTGACATATTTTTTCCAACTCCATCCTTCACGTTGACAGATTATGATTTACTCGAGCAAACCACTGGTCCACAAAATGGTCAAGCAACAAATGAAAGTAGGCTAACCCCTGCCAAAATAAATATTTACATTATTTACAAATATTTGCAATTGTGATTCATTACTTCTGAAAAAGAGCATGCGGTGTGAGGAATGTCAGAAAGACAAAGAAAAACGAGATAAATCGTTAATAACTGGTATAATTGCTAGCTGCTAGAAGCTTGTGTGCGAGCTATGAGGTGGGAGCTGTGAGCTGCCAGCGAACTGAGGTGGGAGCTGCCAGTGAACTGTGTGAGCTGCCACAGCGACCTGCCACTGCGAGCTGTGAGCTGCCAGTGAACTGTGAGGTGCGGTGCATGCTGGGAACTCTGAGGTCTGCGAGCTCACACCTCGCACAGAAGGATTGTCCTCCGACTGGCAACGGATTCGTCTGACTGTCATCTTTCGTGTTACCCATGAGTTAAAATGGATATGTGCAATTTTAGTACGCTACATTTATTTTAGGACAGGTGATTTTGTAACACGTTATAATGAATCCTGCGCCAGGTGTAAGACAGCAAAGACACTTACGTTTGGGTTAGCGCCGCTTAGCGCCGGGTGTAAGATAGGGCCCGAAGTCTGTCCACGGACCACTCGTGGATCACTAAGTCTGCTCTCTAGCGCCCCATAGTTATATACAGCATACTAAATGTCTGAACATTAACCGCTAAACCACAGCATTGGTTATTAAAATAATCCGTTATTTATTGCCACATTTACAGCACACTAGTGCTCTTGATAGCCTAACATTTGCAGACCGCAATTGACTTTAGAAGGGCGACTGTTCACTTCAGACGGTAAAACAGATCAATCCATTATTGGCCTATTTATTTATGTGACATGTAATGTGACATGTCAGCCTATTCCTTATTTTTGCTTATAACCGCAATTGAATTTAGACGGACGACTGTTCACTTCAGACGGTAAATGGATAAATCCGTAGGTTAATAGCCTATTTATTTATTTCACATGTAGTGATACACATTTCCTTATTTTTCCTTTACTTTATTTGTTTATGCATTTATTGCTGTAGGCTATTCATTAGTCATTTGCTATAGTCATTTGCTATAGCCTAGTAAGATGCTACATACTAAAACGTCTGTAGGCTACTAGTGATGGGCAGAGCGAAGCTTTCTGAAACATTGCCACAGTTGAAGCGATTCCGTTGGTTAAAGTCTCTGTGTCATGAAGCATTTGACACCTGCCTCTCTAGTGACATCTCCTGGTCTAAATTACTCTTCATAACGGCGATAAATTTAAATTAATGAAACATTCTTGACTCTTGTAAAATTCAGATTTTTAATATTAATGCTTTTGCCATGTATTCTCAAAACCCTCTCCAACTGAGACTATATTCATTAAAAGTGTTGTACAAATTAAAGATATTCTCGTGATGAGATGACGATAATTATCATTATAAAATTGAAATGAAAATGTAATTTCATGAACATAATGCCATCATATCGACCAATGCCATTCTATTTCCTCTTGCATGTCTGAGAAGGAGAGTACATTTCAACAATAAATTCCAATTATTTGAAAAACTATTTTCGCCTTTTAGGCTAATGGCATTTAAAGCGTATCAGCTTTCCCCCAGCTCATAGCATCGTGGAAAGGAAATGTAGTATATTAAATAGCACACAGATAGGCAGCAATATTTTTATTTACGTTATTGTTATTATTATTAGTCATTCTATGGGAGTTCTTTTCTTCATATGTTTTCAGGGCTTCCTGGCATAAGTGGATTGCTACCGTGATTTAACACAGTTAATAAATAACATTATTGTTACGAACCAGAAACGGGACGAACCCAAGTGCAACGACCAGGAGACAGATTCACAAAGAGGGTGTTTAATAAATTAAGTGTTGGGGTAGTCCCAACACTGTACAAGAGGGGAAAAACACGATATCACACAGGAACAGTATGTAGCCCGGGACGGGCTGCTCCAAGCCGGAGCTGGACTGGCAGGCCTGGAATGTTTCGTTCCCAAACCGGAACTGGACTGGACAGGAACTGGACCGGGAGGTCCACACCGGAATCTGGGTCTGGAACAGTTTTGTTCCAAACCGGAACTGGACTGGACTGGAACTGGACCGGAAGGTCCACACTGGAACACGGGTCTGGAACGGATTTGTTCCAAACCGGAACTGGACTGGACTGGAACTGGACTGGACTGGAACTGGACCGGGAGGTCCACACTGGAACAAGGGGTCTGGAACGGATTCGTTCCAAACCGGAACTGGACTGGACTGGAACTGGACCGGGAGGTCCACACTGGAACAATGGTCTGGAACGGATTTGTTCCAAACCGGAACTGGACTGGACAGGTAGGTGCGAGACTCGCACCTGGACTGGAATTGCTGGGGAGCGGCTCACTACGGCAGGACAGGAACTGGACCGGATTGACTGCACCGGTACAGAACAAAAACAAAAGGTAGGGTTAGTGCAAGGGAAGGCACGGGAATGACCGGGAGGTTCTCACGGAGGTGCAGGGTTTGAGAGGGAGGTGGTTGGTGAAGCACGGCAGAGATGGGTTGTGTGGCGTAGCTGCGGTAGGTCCGGAAGGAGCTGACTGTCTCCAGAGCTCCAGGAGCCGGTGCCGAAGAACTCGTTGGCTTCTTCGGTCGGACAGGAACAACTGGAGGGTAGCCAGGTAGCAAGCTCTCCCGGAGCCTACACGAGCTGGAGGTGGAGGTACCGCAACACACACAACGATAACGGGGGGAAACGAACACTGCCACGGGTGAATGGGAGCTGGGTTAGATGGAGGAGAAGGGAAACAGGTTAGCTGCATGCACGACAAGAATTGACGGGGTGGTTAACTACCAGACTGTAGTTAGGAGCCGAACCCAAGCTGCACGGGGATAATATTCCCCGACCAAGCGAGTAGTTCTCTTTAACACGACCAGGAAAACAACGAGCATGAACACCGGGTGACGAACGTTAACGAACTGGCGCCGACTGGCAGCCAGCCGAAGGACTAAATAGTGAGGTTAATAATAGAACTAAACAAGGGACAGGTGTGGAAAATCAGCAGGAGTGATTACAAGACACCAGGTGAGGGAATGCATGCAACGAGGGGGGACGGAGTGAAAAGGCGGAAGTGAGACAACCAAACGAACAAGACAGGGAAGGAAACGCCCAGACCGCAGCAGCGGGGAAAACACGGACAAAAGGATCCAACATGACACGGAGGGAAAACAGGAAAATACAGAAAACGAACAGGAAGGGAGCGGAACATTACAATTATGCTCATGTATGTGGGGGAAATACATGAACTTCACGAACTTCAATAACTTGTTTACCTTACGTTTTTAAACATTGAGGTACATTTTTGGTGCTCTATTAGGCCATAGGCTACCGCTTATAGTCCAGCTTGAATCACAGCAGGATTCCATGGTAATGCTGCAATATCGGGATGCGTTGATCGCAAGTGACGAAGCATTTTAATAGGACAGGTGCCGGTCGCAAATCATGCACCGTGCTTTTTGTGGGGTTTCTTGTTGGAAATAATCCCATACAAAAGACGTCTTACGTGAACCTTCCTTTATGAACAATATCTCTCTACAAAATCTCAAACGCACTCTCAAATCTCTCCCTCTCCTCTGACGAAACCCCACGACTTGGGTATGGAAGATCAAATGGCTATATTTCTGCAGAAAGCGATGTCCTGGAATAAGGAAAACTCTGGGTTTGCGTTCATTATTACACCTTTTTATTACGTTTACCCTATCCACGGCTGCCCCCTAGTGGTTATCGTTCATGTCCCAATTATAGTAGCCTATTCATATTTCTCTGAAAGTGTGAATTCATTTACAAATTAAAAAAGACTCCTACATTTTGACAACTCCTGTAGGCTATAATAGTTAAAATGGGTTTTTACAAATAGGCTAGCTGTACTGGGAAGTTTGGAAAGGTAACCTGTGTGATGCAGATATTCCTCACATTTGAGTCACATTTTACGAAAATGAAGCGAGTTATACTAGCCATATTTTATCAGGGGAAGTCTGCATCAGTAAATATAGCCTACTACCAAAATATGCTTATCTTGGTCGCCTAATATGGCCACAATTTAACTAGACTTTATTAGTTTAGGACACAAACCTAATCGTTTGTGAATTATAGAATACTTGGACTTAAGTAGACTACCCAAACAATGCGATAGCAGCGATAGCATTGGGTGAAGCATTTATTTAGCATGTAGGCTGTTTATTTCTTTATTTTTACAAGAATAGTTTACGCCTGAATTTCTTTCGTCGCTTCATGGCATCTAAGAGTAATCTTTGCGGGGATGGGGGACGTTTCCCCTCCAATGTTGAAAGCATGAAAATGCCCCAATAGACCTATTAATTAACTTAGTTAATTCATTCATGTGTAGCATGCGATGTAGCCTATGTAAGTAGGCTATTCTGGCTATAATTAAACGCTGTTGCTGGATTAAAGGGAAAAATAGCTAGCCATATTATGTAGTGCACGAAAAAGCAAATGGTGCGAACGAAATCCAGCCAATAGACTAGGTGAAATTTGTAAGCAAATGTTGTTGTTTTTCCGAACAAGAATAAGAATGGAAATGGTTTGACATTATCCCTTGCTGGCTAACTGAATTGGGGGGTATTTGACAACACAGGAGTGAGCTCAATAAATGCACTGAGTAAAACCCGGTTAACCCCCTGGAAATACCCCCTGGCTTTAGCGAAATAACGGTGACATCAACGTGTAATGTTATATTCTGAACATTAATGTGTTTTAAAAAATCACCTGTCATAAAATAATGTAGCCTATTAAAAATGCACGTATCCATTTTAACTCATGGGTATCACGGAAGACGAAACGTCAGACGAATCCGTTGCTTCACAAGGCTGACGATTGATAGCCAATAGCAGCAATGAATGAAACCTCATTTGCATCCATCACCGCAAACAACTGGTTTTGTGGTGATAGGTTTCGATATCAAAACCTGTTGTTTGCGGTGATACATGCAAATGAGAAGAGCCCTGCTCTCTGCCAATAGAAAGCCAAGGAATTTGCATGCATCACCGCTTACAAACTAGTCACCTCATGCAATCCATCAGAGACATGTTTTGCGTTGTGTTGGGTTTGATAGCAAAACCTGTTGCGTTGCGGTGATAGGTTTTGATATCAAATGTATTGCATGCAATCCGTTTATGAGACATGTTTTGCGTTGTGTTGGGTTTGATATCAAAACCTGTCGCGTTGCGGTGATAGGTTTTGATATCAAATGTATTGCATGCAATCCGTTTATGAGACATGTTTTGCGTTGCGTTGGGTTTGATATCAAAACCTGTTGCGGTGATAGGTTTTGATATCGAATGTATTGCATGCAATCTGTTTATGAGACATGTTTTGCGTTGTGTTGGGTTTGATAACAAAACCTGTTGCGTTGCGGTGATAGGTTTTGTTATCAAATGTATTGCATGCAATCCGTTTGAGACATGTTTTGCGTTGCATTGGGTTTGATATCAAAACCTGTTGCGGTGATAGGTTTTGATATCGAATGTATTGCATGCAATCCGTTTATGAGACATGTTTTGCGTTGTGTTGGGTTTGATATCAAAACCTGTCGCGTTGCGGTGATAGGTTTTGATATCAAATGTATTGCATGCAATCCGTTTGAGACATGTTTTGCGTTGCGTTGGGTTTGATATCAAAACCTGTTGCGGTGATAGGTTTTGATATCGAATGTATTGCATGCAATCCGTTTATGAGACATGTTTTGCGTTGCGTTGGGTTTGATATCAAAACCTGTTGCGGTGATAGGTTTTGATATCGAATGTATTGCATGCAATCCGTTTATGAGACATGTTTTGCGTTGTGTTGGGTTTGATATCAAAACCTGTCGCGTTGCGGTGATAGGTTTTGATATCAAATGTATTGCATGCAATCCGTTTGAGACATGTTTTGCGTTGCGTTGGGTTTGATATCAAAACCTGTTGCGGTGATAGGTTTTGATATCGAATGTATTGCATGCAATCCGTTTATGAGACATGTTTTGCGTTGTGTTGGGTTTGATATCAAAACCTGTCGCGTTGCGGTGATAGGTTTTGATATCAAATGTATTGCATGCAATCCGTTTGAGACATGTTTTGCGTTGTGTTGGGTTTGATATCAAAACCTGTTGCGGTGCGGTGATAGGTTTTGTTATCAAATGTATTGCATGCAATCCGTTTGAGACATGTTTTGCGTTGTGTTGGGTTTGATATCAAAACCTGTTGCGTTGCGGTGATAGGTTTTGTTATCAAATGTATTGCATGCAATCCGTTTATGAGACATGTTTTGCGTTGTGTTGGGTTTGATATCAAAACCTGTCGCATTGCGGTGATAGGTTTTGATATCAAATGTATTGCATGCAATCCGTTTATGAGACATGTTTTGCGTTGTGTTGGGTTTAATATCGAAACCTTTTGCGGTGATTGGTTTTGATATCAAATCCATTGCATTGTGGTGATAGGTTTCGATATCAAAACCAGTCGTTTGCAGTGATGGATGCAAATGAGAAAAAGCCCTGTTTTCTGCCAATAGAAGGCCAAGGAATTTGCATGCTTCACCGCTTACAAACTGTCACCTCATGAGACATGTTTTGCATTGTGGTGTTAGGTTTTGATATAAAAACCAGTATCTTGCGGTGATGTATACAAATTAAGTTTTATTCATTGCTGTTAGTGGCTATCGTCAGCCTTGTGAAGCAACTGGATCGACTGATGGGAAATCTGCCATGATATGGAGTTAGAATGGACACGTGCAGTTTTAATCCGCTACATTTATAATATGACAGGTGATTTTGTACCACGTTATTGTTCAGAATATAACTACACGTTGATGTTACCGTTATTTTGCTAACTGTAAATAAACCACATCAGTTCACTTGCTAGACCTAAGCTATTTTCATTATTTCTCTTGATTTAATTCTTACTAGCCAGCAACTGAGAAAATAAAGACATTGAGCAGCAAGCTATCTAGTTCAATCCATTTCCGATCTCACTAGTTTGGCTACCAGAAAAAGACCTGTAACGCAAATAACCTAACCATAATTGCGAAAATAATTGAAACAAATGCGGCAGTCGATTAGGCTGGCTCTAAGTTGTGGGGGCACAAAAGCAATATCCCCGAGCTCAGATCTCGCCTCAAGTATTGGTACGTAGGCCTACTACGTCCTACTGTATTTCAGACTGCCAGGGATATTCCTAGCCATCACACTAGTCAAAACTGAGGAATCCATACACTTCACTTACTGGCTAAGCTACATATTCCAAACGTGTAGCTACACTCAGCCACGGTAATAAAGTAAGCAATCTCAAAGACTGTGACAAATTACGGAGTTGGAGAATTTCCACGACATGAACATTCCTTTCGGAAACAAAGCTAGTTTCCGAATTTCACCTATAGCATACCCTATATTGCCTGGATTTCAAGTACATAGCCTACCCTACACACCATTTGCTTTTTCGTGTATCTAGACAATTAAATAGGCTGGCTAACTACCAAATACTGTCTTCCCTTTAACTCGGCAATAGTGTTTACTTAATAACCAGCCTCTTACATAGACTATAGCCTATGACTTATAGGCTACGTTCATTATTATTGCGTGTGTAATGCATGTTTCAAGGTTCTTCATTTTATAACCATATTTTAGTTCTTTAAGAATTATTATGAAGTAGTCCTGCAGCATCTTACAATTCTAGACATTTGCTCTGGATAAGCAGACACAGGCAGCAGCAACTATGGATAGCCTACCATAAGCGAATAAAATGTAAATGTACATATCCATAAACATAGCCTATACAGCCTTCTTGTAAAAAATAAATAAAAACTATACATGCTATAACCTACCCATGCTGTCGCTGTTAAAAAATGAAGAAAACACTGTTTCGGTACTTAAGTCCAGTTCTATAAATCACAAATAATTATGGGGTTTGTGTCCTAAACTAATGAAGCCATTACATTGTACAAATGATCAGTATCGGGTTAAAATCATGAATGGAGAAATTTTATTTTTTAATGAAAATTAGTGACAGGCATTGACGTTTGCCTCAGCCTCCGTCTCTTATTTTAATAGAATTTCGTTCAGTTCAGTAAACTAGATCCTTCTTCTTCTGGTAATTGTAGACTTCTTCCTATGGTAATTGTAGACCGGTTCTGCCACCTAGTGAACAGTTGCTGTACTGCAGGAAGTATTACTCTTCATTTTCATATCTCCGCCTACAGCCTCATTTGCTTGCATTACCAAGCGACCTCATTTACATCTATCACTGCAAGTGCATGCATCACCTCTTAAACCATGGATATCAACCAGCTAGAATGCTGATATCAGTAATGTCGAGCATCGATATCAAAAAGAAGGCGTATTGCATTGTGAAAGGGCAAAGATGCTTTGTTAAGGACAAATGTTGATATCAAAGTAGGAGGTGTTGCTTTCAAATGGATACATCCTGCAATCCAATGTAATGTGTTGCAATCAAATGGTTATGTGGTGCATTCCAATATCCCATTGCTGATATCAAAAAATGGTTGATTAAAAGCTGAAACGGCTTAATCTTTTGGTACGTCGTCATGTTTTGTGTCGTGATCAGGGGTTGAAATTTTTGATATCAAACTGAGTCGTTTGCACATGTGTGGCGCTAAAAGCCAACGACTTATTTTTGATATCAACCATGTGGTTTCTTGATATCCATGCAAACTACTCTTGATATCAAGGGTTTATGTCCCTGATATCAACTTTTCTATGACAGGTTGCATCCATCACTTGGTTGATAACAGCATTGTAGATGTTGATTGCATTACTGTTGCAGTATGTCACATCACATCGTTTACAGATATCATCCCGTTAAGCTTTCATTGATGTTGCATTGCAGCAAGATATTTGTGAACAATGCTTATACGGTTGATATCTATAGATAATGTGATGCAATCAGCCACAACAGTACTGCAATCAACAGATGCAATGCTGTTTTCAACCACATATTGCATACAACCATCATAAAACGGTTGATATCAAGGGTAGAAAACCTTGATATCAAGAGTAACATATGCTGATATCAAGCAAACGCATAGTTGATATCAAAATGTAAGTTGTTGGTTTTTAGTGCAACACTTGTGCAAACAATTGACCTTGATATCAAAAGTCCCCACCCCTGACCACAGCACAAAACAGATGGATTGCATGTGGTGGTGCATTTGTAAGAGGTGAAGCATGCTAATGAGGTTGCTTGTGGTGATGCATGCAAATGAATTGGGCTCCTATTGGTTGAGAGCAGAGACTTCAAAGGGACATCCTCATTTGCATGCGTCTCCGCTTACAACGTACGTTACATGCTATACCTTCCGTCTCCACTTACAACCTCACTTGTATGCTTCACCGCTTTCAAACGCAGATGTGTTGGTTTTTGATATCACGCTGTTTTGCGAACGACATGAGAAGCATCTGACAACGTGAAAAAATCGCGTTGAACAAACAACCTTCTTTTTGATATCGGGGAGGGAAAACATTGTTATCAAGAGGATAAGTGTTGCTTTGTGAAGAGAAAGTGTTGCTTTGAGACAAAGCGATGTCGATAACGACGTGTGAAGCTGTGTTTTCAACCTGCAATGTCATGCAATCAACCGGTAATGCGATGTGACTAAACGTTACCGTGATGCAATCGCCTTGATATCTATTAAATGATAAAACGGCTTGCCATACTTTCTTCCCTTTTCTGATCTATCCAATGTGCAGACTAACCTTATGATCTCTGTGTAACCCTAAATCTTAAGGAACTGAAAGAGACAGATAGAGGGGGCGGTGGCAGGGGCCCCTTGCTTCCCGTTTCTGATCTATCCAATGTGCAGAGACTAACCTTATGGCCTCTGAGTTAGGTCAAAGGGGAATCATATATTTAAGAATAAGAATGTACTAACAATGGGTATTCGAATGAAGCCTATGAAATTAATGACTAATTGATGATTGAATAATAATTGTTGTACTAAGATATGATGATATGTTTCAGTTAAAATTAATAACAGTTAAACCTTTTTGTTTTAATTACATAAGACTAACCCTTAGGCAGGGGATTAGGCACCCTGAACCTAGGGGTTAACAGGCTGCGGCGGAATTGCAAAGTTCCGAGGGCACGTTAAAAAGGTCGTATAGTGCAGGGGAGAAGACTGAAGGCCCCCGTGTCTGATAAAGTATGAATTGACATACTGCCGTGGTACCGTCTAGTCGGCGTAGTTGTCGCATGTAAGTATGCAGGCACTGCGTCGTACGTGGATGACAGTCCACACCTAGCAGAGGGGCATAACAGACGACCTCTGTGAACAGGCAACGCTGGTGAAAACGGTCAAAGTTTCTATACCCATAGCAAAGTGGGATAGGGATCAGACCGTCGGTTCCCAACCGGGTGGCTGGTTACCACTACGGGGCTCGGTGTGACACTGGGCTGGGGATCGCTATCGACTGGGTCATCGGCCGGTCGGGTCGCAGAGAACAGTAAGACCATGAGTGGCGTCCCTGTAGTGGAGCACATGGCCGCTGCGCTCGGCTCAATGTACAGTCAAGCCACTGTAAGCTGAAACCGAATGCGATAGTAAGCGAGCAGTGCTTTCTGTGATCAGGGTTTCTGAAAAGGAGACACCTGGGAAGCAGAGAGGCTGAGGGTCCTTCACTCAGAGGAGTCGGGTGGAAGGAACTCAGTGGAAAGGGATCCAGCCTGGAGCTGCGCCCGAGAGAGGGAGGCTCAAAGGATCAAAGTGATATTTCGTGCTATTTCCTTGACAAAAAGTAATTCCCCAGGAAGTTAGACCAACAGACAAGGGGTTAGAGCACCTGTTTTCCCTAGTGGTATAAATGGACGTTTGTGTAACATTCCACTCCCATCCTGTTGTTTCTCCGTGTTTTCCCTCTCCCCCTGTTTCGTGTTTGTCTCTCCATTGTCCGTGTTTTCCCCCGTGCTGCAGGCTGGGCGTGTTTCTCCCGTTTGTATCACTCTGTTTCACCACTCCTGTCTCAGCCTATCCCATTCCCCGGTTTCGCATGCATTCCTCACTCTCCACTCTGTTCAATCACTCTCGCATACATTCGCACGCTTTTCCTAATTGATTCCAATTAACGCTTGCATTTAGTCACCCGGTGTTTTCTGTCCTTTGCCAGTTCGTTAACGTTTGTAGTCTGAAACCTCTGGTCCTGTCTGGTTCTCTGTCTAGTCCTAGTCATACAGTTTAGTTCTGTCTTGGTGTTAATTCACTCTGCTGAACTGTTGAAATCCTAGTCAAACAGTTTAGTTCTGTTCGGTGTTAATTCACTCTGCTGAACTGTTAAAGTCCTAAGTCTGTCCAGTCTGAGCGGCATTACCTGCTCTTCATTATTCTGTCTCGCTAACCACCTTTGTCTGCTTAAAGTCTGCCAGTCTGCAGTTGTCTGCGAATCCCTGCCTGTGTTGCGGTTTCCCTGCCTTCCACCTGACGTTTGTGCATGCAGCTTGGGCTTCTGCTATTACACCCTGCGGCGGTCCATGCTCACACCCTGTGCTGCTGATGTGCTGACGCTCCTGCCTCTGCTGTCGCTGCTGCCGGCCTGCTGTTGCCGTGCTGCTACTGCCGCTGCCCTGTTGCCACACCGGCATCCTGCCCGGGCTCCGCTGCACTGTCCTGCTCTACCGCTCCCGCTCCCGCTCATCCCCTGCTCCAAACAACCCGGTTACCTGTTGCCATTATCACTCCTGACTTTCCCTGCTCCCTCTGCTCCCGCACATTCATTACTGGACTGTCTGTCTTAATTGTTCTCCCTTGCTTCAGGAGTCAAGTTCGAAGCATAATTTATTGGATGCTTAGCGCTCCCACTCTCTGTCCTGTCCGTCTAGTCCGTCCTGTCCGTCAAGTCCAGTTCTGGCTTGGAAGAATTCCAGTGTGACCCGTCAAGTCCAGTTCCGGCTTGGAACAATTCCAGTGTGACCCGTCAAGTCCAGTTCCGGCTTGGAACAATTCCGGTGTGACCTGTCAAGTCCAGCTCTGGCTTGGAGCAGTTCTGAGGTTCCGGTTGAGTCCAGTTCCGGCTGGGAACTTCTACTGTCATTGCCTTTCTCCCCATGCTCAGGACTGCCCTGAGCTTAAATAAATATTCATTTTTGCATTACTGTCTCCTTGTCGTTGCATTTGGGTTCTGTCCTCTTCCGGGGTCGTAACACATTAGTCATTAATTCCTCTGGGAGAATGCTTATTGAAAAACAGAGTATCAGACACTGATTGTGTAATTACCCAAATTACGGTGAGGTGGAGGTGGAGGGGGGGGGGGGGGGGGGGGGCTGCTGACATTGCATCAGCATCTTGTCATTTATGTACCCACCCCTCCTTCCTGTGACCTGTTTGAAATGGTATAAATATGTGAAGGAACAACAGATGAGCAGCGCTGAACTTTGCTTTCCTCTGTACATTGCTTTTGTGGACCACAATATTATTGCATTAAAAAAACTATTATTCACCAGCCCTGAATTCTGACTCTTTCCCCGACAATGGATCTGTCACATAGGCTACTACTTTTAATGCTATTTAAAGTATATTTCAAACACTGTAGTCATAATTTTAAATTGTATTTCCAATACCTACAAATCACCCTTTCAATTAGTATACTTAAATATACTTTAAGTTTGTAAGACGTGTCTCAATTTAGTACACTTAAGTACAGTAAGAAGTTCTTAAGTATAGTAAGTAAGTACAGTACAGAAGTTCTACAAAAGTACAACTTTAGTGCATTTATTAGCCTGTACTTAAAGTGTGGCCAGTTTAACACAAAATTAGTAGTTACTACATGATGAGTACGTACTAAAAGTATACTTAAAGTATAATATTTTTTTGCTTGGGTCCTGATGTTTACTTAGTGTATTTAAGCATGGTGCACCATTAAAATATATTGCAATGTACTACATTATAGCTTGTTATTGGGGTTTTATTATAAAGAATTGGTGTCCCAAATTACCTAATGAGCTGTCCCACATTCCCAAACGCAGATGAAAAAATGTGCTGTGGCTCAAATGAAATATAAAGGTGTGTCACGCATCCTGTGAGCAAGATTTCTACATTTTTTCTTTTTATGTGGTCAGATAGCATCTTGAGGATTTCAGAATTGTATCATGTGCTCTGTAAATGTGTTGAACTAATATCGAAACAGGTAACAGAAGGCAAAATTGCAAAAAGTGTCCCACTTTATCTGAATTCACCCAATAGAAACAATAATATTTGTAAAAAACATTGTAGTAAAAGCATTTTCCCTTGCTTACTGTAGCTACTAGGCTACCTGATGCACTTTCGGTTTAGAAGACACCTACTTTTTTTTTTTGCATTAATGCAACAACACGATGTTAACCAGGCGATATTTTGCGTTAGAACTGTATTGTCTGTACCAGAGAAATGGGATATGTGTTCTTGTAGCCTATTGTGTAAATGCGAACCTGCAGTGAACGTTTTGGACCCTGTGTAATTCAATTCCCCCCGTGTAGCAACCGCCAGAGAATCGCCGCTACAACCCCTTCGTCCGGTAGCAGGATAGAGGGCGCCACGTCCTCTTCAGGGCGCAACTCCTCATGCTCCTAACCGTGAGTCCAGCTCCCCCAGGGCTGTCTTATTGCTTCTTATTATAATCAATTTAACAATTTTTTAAACCAAAACTGCCTTTTTGACACTTTTCAGTCTGGTTTTAGACCCCATCACTGCACAGAAACGGCACTCATCAAAGTTTTATATGACATTCGCGTAAACAGTGACTCAGGTAAAATCTCTGTTCTTGTTCTGTTGGATCTCAGTGCAGCCTTTGATACTATAGATCATCAAATACTCATTGACAGACTACATCATTGGATCGGGGTCTCGGGCACAGCTTTAAACTGGTTCAAATCTTACCTACAAGATAGAGATTACTTTGTAACCATTAATAACTACCAATCAGAACGGTCTACTCTGACCTCCGGGGTCCCCCAAGGTTCCATCCTCGGTCCTCTATTGTTCAACTTATATATGCTCCCCCTCGGTCAAATCTTTCAAAGGTACCAAATGTCATACCACAGCTATGCGGATGACACACAAATTTACCTGTCATTTAATCCTGACGACTACAACCCTATTGACTCTCTACACCAATGCTTAAAGCAAGTTAACAGCTGGATGTGTCAAAACTTTCTCCAGCTAAACAAAGACAAAACCGAAATTATTGTTTTCGGGAGCAAAGAACCGAGACAAAAAATAGCTCTCCACCTTGACACTCTTGGTTTACGAACAACCATGCAGGCCAGAAACCTAGGTGTACTCATTGACTCTGATCTCAACTTTGATAACCATGTCAAGTCGATAACCAAATCCGCCTTTTATCATCTTAAGAATATAGCAAGAGTCAGAGGCTTTATGTCTAAACAAGACCTAGAAACCCTCATTCATGCCTTCATTTCAAGTAGGGTTGATTACTGTAATGCTCTCTTCACTGGTCTCTCAAAAAGGTCCATTAAACGGCTCCAACTTATTCAAAACGCTGCTGCCAGGCTTCTTACAAGGACTAAAAGAAGTGCACACATTACTCCAATCCTTAGATCATTACACTGGCTTCCAGTCCGCTATAGAATAGATTTCAAAGTGATGCTAATAGTTTATAAATCACTCAACGGCTTAGGACCAAAATACATCTTGGAAATGCTCAGGCCATATAAACCAAACAGATCTCTTAGATCTTTGGGATTGGATCAGCTCATTGTGCCTAAGTTTAAAACAAAAAATGGGGAGGCAGCCTTTAGTTTTTGCGCTACCCATAGCTGGAACCTACTACCCTATGACCTTAGACATGCCTCTTCTATTATGTCTTTTAAATCTGGTCTGAAAACTTTGCTCTTCTCACGGGCCTTTGACTGAAATTTTGCTGCATTGTACTGCATTTTATTGTACTTTTATTAAGCCCAGCCGGTATTTTTAACTCTATTGTTTCTTGTTTTATTTATCTCCCTGTGTACCTAACATATCTGATTAGAGTGTTCCATTAGCTCATGTCTGTCTATCAAAAAGACAGAGGCACTTCTATCTTTTCTTTTATTCTTTTCTAATTTATTTATTTTTAAGCTTATTTATCCTTTAAAGCTGTTTTATCTTTTATTTATTTTTTATCTCTTTTTTTAAAATATATTTTTTATTTTTATTCCTTCTTTTTCTGCACCGCATATACTTAAATAAATACTGTTATCTGATGTTCAGTTGTTGCCTGTTATCTGTTGAGCACTTGAAAAGTCCTCTATAAAGAGGCCGTAGTGCGCTCAACTTGAGGCAACTTAAAAGTTTGATTAAAAGTTTGATTAGTGACCGACGGGTCCGTCACTCTGTGGAGTGATTCAAACTGTGGAGGCTGTATGCTGCTCCCACCCATGGGCTAATATGTAAAAAGAGGCCGTAGTACGCTCAACTTGAGGCCGTAGTGCGCTCAACTTAAAAGTTTGATTAGTGACCGACGGGTCCGTCACTCTGTGGAGTGATTCAAACTGTGGAGGCTGTATGCTGCTCCCACCCATGGGCTAATATTTTTACAAAAGTCCTGAAGCGTAGCTGGCAGGCACCTGCAGCGAAGCTGGCAGGTATATTATCACTCAGAGAGAGAGGTTGTACGGTGTGTAGCAGATGGCAGGTAGCAGGCTGTTTGTGGTAGGAGTGTTTGTTGGGGTATTTGTTTTGTGGGCCCAACCATTATTGCGTTTTATTATAACTGTTTTAACTTCTTATTAACACTGTTCAATTCTAATTTACTTTTTATATGTAATATACTTTTTATATGTAAAGCACTTTGAGTTGCCTTGTGTATGAAAATGTGCTATACAAATAAACTTGACTTGACTTGACTTGACTTATTTGCGACGATTCTCTTCCAATGTTCAGAACCTTTGAATTTTAGGAACATTCTATCAATGCATTTCAATGGGGAAATTTTGTGGCATAGGTTTGTGCTCAAATCTCAGACAGGAAGCTCAGGAAAACAGTTCTGCATCAGAGCAGCCACTGCCCTGTCCATAGTTAGCCCACCTGTGGCTTGTGCACCCATCAGGCAGCTACAGCCGTATGCTGCAATTAGTGCAGCACCCATAAAAGGAGACGAGAGAAGATATGGGGAATCCTTACCATCACAGTTAATGTGTACACCCTGCTTCATCAAAAAACTCTCTTTCAGTCTCCTAACAAGATATCTCATCATCACACTTAAATGTAGTGTAGCCAACTGTCTGAGGCCAATAGTTAAATCTTTGATAAGTTGCAATGGATACTACCAATTAAATATCATCAAATCAAACAAACAACAACAACAATAATGATCGGTTTGAGCAGATCCATCATATCCATGAAATAGAAATTCCATTTCCATTGAAACATAAAGGGCCCTATCTTACACCCGGCGCAAAGCGGCGCTAACCCAAACGCAAGTGTCTTTGCTATCTTACACCCGGCGGTAGGCTCATTGTAACGCCTAACGCTCACGCCGTTTAACTAGCATGTACTCTTGCGTCGTGTGGGCATGTTGGTCTTAAGATGAGGAGTGGCCAGGATTCTTTTTGGCGTATTGCTATCTTGAGCCAGCAGAAAGCGCTTGCGCTAGAACCACCACTAACCTGGTCTAAAGTCATGTCGCTGTAACGTTCCGTTCCCCTCCTGTCCGTTTTCCATGTTTTCCTTGTTTCCTTCCGTGTCATGTTGGATCCCATGTCCGTGTTTTCCCCCTGGCTGTGGACTGGGCATTTCTCTCGGGTTTATTTCGGCTCATTTTCCACTTTAGCTTCCGCCTATCACTCTCCCCTCTCGTTACTCACATTCCTCACTGCTGTGCTTCGGCAATCACTCCCGATTAAACATCACACCTGTTTCTCGTTTCTCCTTCATTTCCTGCACCATTTAAACCCCTGGCTGGCTGCTAGTCGGCGCCAGTTCGTTAACTAACCAACCGTGTTTACGTCATGTCACGCTTCTGGTCCTGTATTCGTCAGCTTGCTGTCTTGTACCTGTTTACCTGGTTTCCAGTCTGGTAGCTATCCCTCCGAAACATTCTCTGTTGCATGCTACTTACCTGTCTCCCTTCAACCTCCAGACGCCGCGGTTCCAGCCTCCCTGTAGCTGTGTCTTGTCCTCCCTATGTTACGTACCTCCCGTACTTGAGTTACGGTTCCAGGATCCCTGAATGTTAGCCGGCTTCAGCAAGAATTGCCCGAGCCACGCCGCACCTTCCAAATCGGCGGAGCTTTCTTCAGCTACAGTCCTGTCTCAGTACCCTGCTATTAACCTCTGCTTTCTACCCGATTATTCAAGCTACCTATCCAGTTCCAGTCCAGCTCCAGCCCTGGTCTTGTCCTGTACCGGTGTTTCGTACACCTCCGTTAAAGTCCAGTTCCGGCTTGGAATAATTCCGTGCCGGCTTCCGTTTCCCTGAGTGGACCTCCCGGTCCAGTTCCAGTCCTGTTCCAGTCCAGTTCCAGTCCAGTTCCAGTCCAGTTCCGGTGTTTTATACACCTCCGTTCAAGTCCAGTTCCGGCTTGGAACAAGTTCCGTGCCGCCTTCCGTTTTCCTGAGTGGACCTCCCGGTCCAGTTCCAGTCCAGTTCCAGTCCAGTTCCAGTTCCAGTCCAGTTCTAGTCCAGTTCCGGTGTTTTATACACCTCCGTTCAAGTCCAGTTCCGGCTTGGAACAAGTTCCGTGCCGCCTTCCGTTTTCCTGAGTGGACCTCCCGGTCCAGTTCCAGTCCAGTTCCAGTCCAGTTCCAGTCCTGTTCCTGTCCAGTTCCGGTGTTTTATACACCTCCGTTCAAGTCCAGTTCCGGCTTGGAACAAGCTCCGTGCCGTCTTCCGTTTTCCTGTGTGGACCTCCCGGTCCAGTTCCAGTCCTGACCCGGTGCCGCTACTCCACCTTCCCTACCCAGTTCCGGCTTGGAACTGTAGGGCACTTCCGCACCCAGTCCGGCTTGGACTCCTAGTCCTGCACCCTTTTGGTTCCGGCTTGGAACCTACCTTGACTTTCAAGCCCAGCTCCGGCTTGGAGCAGTCCGTAAGGGACTCTACTTATGTTTGTTAATTAACCTGTTTTCCTTTCCTGTACAGCTTTGGGACTACCCCAACGCTAAAATAAAATCCCATTTTCTTGAATCTGTCTCCTGGTCGTTGCACTTGGGTTCGTCCCGTATCAGGATCGTAACAGAACGAACTGGCCAACAACATGGACCCAGCCGATCTGGAACAGATTCGCCACGCCTTCTCCTGCCAAACTGCGGTCAGCGACCAACAGGGCCGTCGTTTGGATGACGTTCTGGAAGTAGTTAGGGGCATCACGGGGCAAGTAGCCCAACTTTCGCTTCACCAACCGCTACTACAGACTTCAGCCAACCCAACTCCTTCCGCTCCTGAACCTCCTCCGGAGGCTCCGGCTCCCACTTCTAGCCGTGAGCCCCGTGTTCAACACCCCGAGTTATATCGCGGGGGGTTGGGGAGATGTCGTGAATTTCTACTTAAATGTGACATAGTGTTTCGTATGCAGCCCTCCTCCTTCGCCTCTGACTCCAGCAAGATCGCGTTCATTATAAGCAGCTTGGGAGGGAGCGCCCTGGAGTGGGCTACATCCATCTGGGACAGCCAGGCCCCGTTATGCAGCAACTTCGCAGCCTTTACCGCAGAAATGCGACGTGTGTTTGAACACCCGACCTGTGGGCGAGACGCTACCCAACGTCTGCTTCAAGTTCGCCAAGGCAACCGCAGTGTCGCAGAAATGGCCATTCAGTTTCGTACCCTCGCCGCGGAGTCCGGATGGAATGACACCTCCCTCCAGGGGGCTTTCCGCCAAGCTCTCAGCGAGGAACTCAAGGACCAGCTTGCCACTCGGGAAGAGTCCAACTCCCTCAATAGCCTCATCAGCCTCGCTATAGCCATTGATAATCGTCTCCGCATCCGGGCCCGGGAGCGGGGAGGAAGCTCCGGGCGTCATTCACCCTCCGTCGTTTCAAACGTTCGTTCTCACTCCTCCGTCACTGGATCTAGGGCGCCTACGGGCGTTTCCGAGGAAGAGCCCATGCAACTGGGCAGAGTTGCGGTCAATCCCGAGGAGCGTCAGCGCCGTTTGCGCACCAGATCCTGTTTCTATTGTGGCAAGCCTGGCCATCAGATCGCCTCCTGTCCCATCCGCCCAAAAGAATGGGCTCGCCAGTTAAACTGGGCGTACTGACGAGCCCCATCATCCCCAACCATGCAGCCCAGGATCGCCTCATGTTCAAGGCTACTCTCCTTTGGAAGGACAAGACCGTATCCTCCTCGGCTCTAATCGATTCCGGAGCTGACGCCAGCTTCATGGATATCACCTTCGCCAGGAGGGCCGGCATTCCCACGGAACGTCTTACCTCACCTATTTCAGCTCTTGCTCTGGACGGTAGGAGTTTGGGGTTAGTTACCCACTCCACCGTTCCTATCCAACTTATTTTGTCTGGCAATCATCGGGAGTCCATTCAACTATTACTTATTAACTCCCAACAATCTGCTCTTGTTTTAGGTCAGACCTGGCTCCGCCTCCACAACCCTCATATTGACTGGAAAGCCGGTCGCATCCTGGCGTGGAGTGCCCACTGTCTAGCCAGCTGTCTCCGTTCTGCTCTGCCCCCTCCGGGGTCCAGTAAATCCTGTTCTATGCAACCTATACCTGATTTGACCAATGTTCCCAGCGAGTATCACGACCTCGCACAGGTGTTCTCCAAATCACGTGCTCTGTCCTTACCTCCTCACAGGTCGTATGACTGCGCCATTGACCTACTGGCTGGAGCTAAACTGCCATCTGGACGCCTCTACAGTCTGTCTGGACCAGAGAAACTAGCCATGGAGGAATACATCCACGACTCCCTCGCTTCGGGTATTATCCGTCCCTCCTCATCCCCAGTCGGTGCAGGGTTCTTCTTCGTAGGGAAGAAGGATGGCTCTCTGCGACCCTGCATCGACTACCGGGGGCTCAACCAGGTCACCATCCGTAACAAATACCCTCTTCCCCTCATTAACACCGCCTTTGAAACCCTCTCGCCAGCGGTTACGTTCACCAAGCTCGACCTCCGGAATGCGTATCACTTGGTGCGTATACGGGAGGGGGACGAATGGAAGACTGCTTTCAATACCCCGTTGGGCCACTACGAATACCTGGTGGTCCCCTTCGGCCTTACTAACGCCCCAGCAGTCTTCCAAGGCATGGTGAACGACGTCCTGCGTGATCTCCTGGGGAGGAGCGTATTTGTCTATATTGATGACATATTGATTTTTTCTCAATCCCCGCAGGAACACGTTATTCACGTTCGAGAGGTTCTCCAGCGGCTGCTGGAGAATCAACTTTTTGTCAAGGCGGAGAACTGTTCCTTCCATGTGTCTACTGTCCCGTTCCTCGGCTTCATCATCGAGGAGGGCAGTATCCGGGCGGACCCTGTTAAGATCAAGGCGGTGACAGAATGGCCCCAACCCACCTCTCGCAAGCACCTTCAGCAGTTCCTTGGGTTTGCTAATTTCTATCGCCGCTTTATTCGTAATTACAGTACCATTGCTGCTCCCCTTACTAAACTCACTTCCGTTGCCCTGCCTTACTGTTGGAATTCCGATGCCCAGCGAGCATTCAAACTGCTCAAAGCTCGTTTTTCCTCAGCACCTATCCTCCTTCATCCGGACACTTCTCGGCAGTTTACCGTTGAGGTGGATGCCTCTGACACGGGCGTGGGGGCCATTCTGTCTCAACGGTCCGCCTCTGATAACAAGCTCCATCCCTGCGCATTCTTCTCCCGGAGACTGTCCTCCGCCGAGAGGAACTATGATGTCGGGGATCGGGAACTTCTGGCAATTAAACTGGCTCTTGAGGAGTGGCGCCACTGGCTGGAGGGGGCAGGTAATCCCTTTCTTGTTTTTACCGACCATCAAAACCTTATTTATTTAAAATCTGCCAAAAGGCTTAATGCTCGTCAGGCTAGATGGTCGTTATTTTTTGCCCGGTTTAATTTCTCTGTTTCTTACCGCCCTGGTTCCCGCAATATTAAGGCAGATGCCTTGTCCCGCATTTTTTCCCCCCCCCTCCAGTCCTGCTGATCCGGAGCCCATTCTGCCGGCTTCCTGTGTGGTGGCTGCGGTCTCCTGGGAGATCGAGGGTATTGTGAAGGCCGCCCAGACTTCCCAACCGGACCCCCGCAATAACCCTAACTCCTGCCTTTTTGTCCCCGATTCCGTCCGCTCCCAGGTCCTCGAATGGGTTCACGCCTCGTGCCTGGCATGTCACCCAGGTGTTGCCAGAACGATCGCCCTCGTCAGGAGGAGTTTCTGGTGGCCTACCCTTAAAGGGGATACCCGTGCCTTTGTCCTGGCCTGCTCGGTGTGCGCCAGGAGCAAGGCATCCCACCAGCCTCCCTCCGGTCTTCTCCTTTCCCTCCCCGTCCCTGGCCGTCCTTGGAGTCACATTGGTGTGGACTTTGTCACCGGTCTGCCGTTGTCAGAAGGTAACACCGTTATTCTGACAATAGTGGACCGGTTCTCCAAGGCGGTTCACTTTGTTCCCCTCCCCAAACTCCCGTCCGCCCTTGAAACCGCTGAGCTCTTGGTGCTGCATGTGGTCAGGCTGCACGGGATCCCCTCTGACATCGTGTCAGACCGTGGGCCCCAGTTCTCCTCCCGGGTTTGGAGGGCGTTCTGTGTAGCTCTGGGTGCCTCACCTAGTCTTTCCTCGGGTTTTCATCCCCAGTCTAACGGTCAGGCAGAGAGGGCAAACCAGGACCTGGGGGCCGCCCTGCGGTGCGTCACAGTGCGCAATCCCGCCTCTTGGAGCCGTTTTCTCCCCTGGGTCGAGTACGCGCACAACTCCCTTAAGAGTGCCTCTACAGGCCTATCCCCGTTTGAGTGTGCTTTAGGCTATCAACCCCCTCTTCTGTCGACCCAGGAGGCCGAGATAGCTGTCCCCTCAGTTAAGGCCCATCTCCTTAGATGTAGACGCATCTGGAGGCTCACACGCACCGCACTCCTTCGCTCCAATTCCCGTTCCCAACGTCTGGCGGACCTTCACAGGACCGCAGCCCCACGGTATAGGGCCGGTCAGCAGGTCTGGCTCTCCACCGCTAATATCTCCCTTCCCTCCTCATCCAGGAAACTCCAGCCCCGCTTTATTGGTCCCTTCCCTATCATTTGTCTTGTTAACCCTGTTTCAGTTAAACTTTCCCTCCCCGCCTCCCTCAAAATTTACCCTGTTTTTCATGTGTCCCAAGTCAAGCCTGTCTCCTCCAGCCCCCTCAGTACCCCCACCATCCCTCCACCTCCCGTCCGAGTTATCGACAACGCCCCGGCCTACACGGTGAACCGTGTGATCGATATCCGCCGCAAGGGCCGGGGTTTCCAATACCTCGTCGACTGGGAGGGGTACGGTCCTGAGGAGAGGTCGTGGCTCCACAAGAGCCTTATCTTGGACCATTCACTCATCCAAGACTTCCACGAGCTGGTCCCTGACAAGACCAGGCCTCCGGGTACACCAGGTGGCGTACATTGAGGGGGGGGGTACTGTAACGTTCCGTTCCCCTCCTGTCCGTTTTCCATGTTTTCCTTGTTTCCTTCCGTGTCATGTTGGATCCCATGTCCGTGTTTTCCCCCTGGCTGTGGACTGGGCGTTTCTCTCGGGTTTATTTCGGCTCATTTTCCACTTTAGCTTCCGCCTATCACTCTCCCCTCTCGTTACTCACATTCCTCACTGCTGTGCTTCGGCAATCACTCCCGATTAAACATCACACCTGTTTCTCGTTTCTCCTTCATTTCCTGCACCATTTAAACCCCTGGCTGGCTGCTAGTCGGCGCCAGTTCGTTAACTAACCAACCGTGTTTACGTCATGTCACGCTTCTGGTCCTGTATTCGTCAGCTTGCTGTCTTGTACCTGTTTACCTGGTTTCCAGTCTGGTAGCTATCCCTCCGAAACATTCTCTGTTGCATGCTACTTACCTGTCTCCCTTCAACCTCCAGACGCCGCGGTTCCAGCCTCCCTGTAGCTGTGTCTTGTCCTCCCTATGTTACGTACCTCCCGTACTTGAGTTACGGTTCCAGGATCCCTGAATGTTAGCCGGCTTCAGCAAGAATTGCCCGAGCCACGCCGCACCTTCCAAATCGGCGGAGCTTTCTTCAGCTACAGTCCTGTCTCAGTACCCTGCTATTAACCTCTGCTTTCTACCCGATTATTCAAGCTACCTATCCAGTTCCAGTCCAGCTCCAGCCCTGGTCTTGTCCTGTACCGGTGTTTCGTACACCTCCGTTAAAGTCCAGTTCCGGCTTGGAATAATTCCGTGCCGGCTTCCGTTTCCCTGAGTGGACCTCCCGGTCCAGTTCCAGTCCTGTTCCAGTCCAGTTCCAGTCCAGTTCCAGTCCAGTTCCAGTCCAGTTCCGGTGTTTTATACACCTCCGTTCAAGTCCAGTTCCGGCTTGGAATAATTCCGTGCCGGCTTCCGTTTCCCTGAGTGGACCTCCCGGTCCAGTTCCAGTCCTGTTCCAGTCCAGTTCCAGTCCAGTTCCAGTCCAGTTCCAGTCCAGTTCCGGTGTTTTATACACCTCCGTTCAAGTCCAGTTCCGGCTTGGAACAAGTTCCGTGCCGCCTTCCGTTTTCCTGAGTGGACCTCCCGGTCCAGTTCCAGTCCAGTTCCAGTCCAGTTCCAGTCCAGTTCTAGTCCAGTTCCGGTGTTTTATACACCTCCGTTCAAGTCCAGTTCCGGCTTGGAACAAGTTCCGTGCCGCCTTCCGTTTTCCTGAGTGGACCTCCCGGTCCAGTTCCAGTCCAGTTCCAGTCCAGTTCCAGTCCTGTTCCTGTCCAGTTCCGGTGTTTTATACACCTCCGTTCAAGTCCAGTTCCGGCTTGGAACAAGCTCCGTGCCGTCTTCCCTTTTCCTGTGTGGACCTCCCGGTCCAGTTCCAGTCCTGACCCGGTGCCGCTACTCCACCTTCCCTACCCAGTTCCGGCTTGGAACTGTAGGGCACTTCCGCACCCAGTCCGGCTTGGACTCCTAGTCCTGCACCCTTTTGGTTCCGGCTTGGAACCTACCTTGACTTTCAAGCCCAGCTCCGGCTTGGAGCAGTCCGTAAGGGACTCTACTTATGTTTGTTAATTAACCTGTTTTCCTTTCCTGTACAGCTTTGGGACTACCCCAACGCTAAAATAAAATCCCATTTTCTTGAATCTGTCTCCTGGTCGTTGCACTTGGGTTTGTCCCGTATCAGGATCGTAACAGTCGCAGTTGTATACATGTTATTTTAACGGCGCATATAAGTGCGTCTACAAAGGCGTGTGCACAATGCGCGTACCCTCCTGTCTGTTACACACAGGGGCGCGCACAAGCATGATTAAAATATCAAGATTACAATGTGAAATAGTATTAGAAATAGTATTATTGTGTAGCCTATATCAAAAAATACATAATAATAAAAGGGTCCATAGCCTACCTTTCCTTCAGCGAAGGGGAATGCCATGCACATTAAATTGCTTTCAGCCCACTCCATCAACATCCAGGCGATGTGCGATGGTACGGGACAATGGCTACCCATTAAAAAAGCAGCCGATAACACCTATATCAAGCCTAATGCGTGAATTGTCATTTACACCTAATGCGTGAATTGTCATTCAATGGAAAACTCGCGCACGGCAATAGACGGACATTTAAGTTCTGAAAATGCGCTTCAGATGTCATTACAATACAGCTCTGTTTATCTATGAATACAGCCTGTAAGTAAATAGAATGGTTTGTGACTGAAAAAAGTTCAAAACCTTGTCCAGTGAATATTGCATTTATTGTTTTTCAAATAGCCTAGGCTACAGCGGATTCGCTGTGCATAAGGTTTTTTTTCGATAGCCTATGGTTAAAAAACGGAGATGTCACCATGTTAACTAAATTGTAACCTTAGCTATTCTTCGTCCTTCATATTTTTTAAATTACAGTGACCAGGTTTCCATACTCTCACCGTTTAAAACCCAGCTGATTTCACCCATTATTCCATAACTGAACAAAATGTATAATTAGAAACTAAAACAAATTTGCAGCACGTTACACAATTAATTCACAATTAATTTTAATGCCATTCTCTGCACGTGCGCTGTATGTTCTCTGTTTCCCCTGCTGTAAGTCGCACGTTTCACGGTCTTCCTGGGAAAGTGGATTGTTTTAAAGGATTACGCTACGAGTAAAACAGGTTGGTCACATTTCCATAAACAGGACATTATTAAACAAGGGGAAATATGCGTGAACATATGGGTTGCGAACCTGACAGCTTTATTGTAGGCTATTTAGTGTCATCATCAAGGCAAAATAATGGTATGTATGTTATTAATCAATATTAGCCTACTATGCAGGTAGCCTAATTAACTTTGGATGAAGCTTGAACTTCGAGAACTCCATGAGAACAGCCTCTTGGAATTGATGTTTGACACTTTCATTGCATAATCAAACGAAATTCGCTGAACAAGCAGGCTAATTTGGCGTTTTCTAAGGTGAGGCTGAAGCCATTGATAGCTTATTCTCAGCTGTTGCAGGTCCTTTTAACAAAATTTAACCGCATATATTTTGTAAAATAACAGCCCTGTCTGGAATTACCGGGAACTCATAGGCTAATGGTTAGTCCGAATAATATTGATCATACTCCATTTAGCCTATTCCTTGATCACACTAAACACGCACGAGCATATCTGTTTCGCCATCAAGCAATCCGCCAAGGTGGAAAAGCAGGCTTTTAAAGGGAATGGGATATGACATTTTGATTGGTTTATTGCATGTCACGCCCAAGACACACCTATAATTAATGAAGCGACTAGGTTCAGCCTAGTTGCACCTTGCGCCGTGCTTAGCGCCAAAAAAACACGCCGTTAAAATAGCGAAAGTGGACTTGGACACGCCCAAAATGGACTTTACGCCATGCGCTTAGACTAAGCGCCAAGATCGCCAAGATAGGGCCCAAAAGATGTATCCTGTCTATATTGTTTTATTGGTGTGAGAATTCATATGTTGCTCTTCTGCTAACACATGAAAAAAGAAAACATTCCTTTCCAGCACTGTCTTCTGCTTTTTACTTGACTGGAAACCACAAACTTGAACAAGAGGGAAACTGAAAATGTGGAACAAAGGCTGTCAGAAGATAAGAGTTCTGACTTTATAAGGATCAAATACGCCTGTTAAGAGCAGCTTGGATTTGAAGGTAATTTTTTTAACATTCAATCTAGATCAGATCATTCAGAATTGTGAGTTTTTGTTCCTTATATGTCATGCAGTCATCCTCTATGGACCAATTTTTTCTTAATGAAGGATTTATCTTAAGATTCTAGACAAGGGTTGATATGTATCTGGCATCCTGATTTGATTTTGAGACTGAGTGTAGGATAACAGTGCAATTTATTAGTATATTCTGTATTCTTTGATTTTACATAAAACACCATTAACAGTATGCATGTCCAGAATACATATACAGTATATGTACATATGCATGTATATATACATCTCACGAAAAAATAAGTTTTCAATGTTAAAAAATGAGAAGTTACTCCCATATAGCCTAGGGAGCACTGTCTGTAAGTCCTTAATTCCAACTTGCAAAAACTAGGCCTGCCTTTAAAAGTATTGATATCAAAATGTGGCCAAGTTACAACTAACAATATTGCCTATCGTAGCTCACACTAATTAAACTAGCTTTATTCCAAAGCAATACTATCCAAACTTTACTAAATTATTTAATGCAACCTGGCCCTGTGTTTTTTCATCTTACCATCTCAAGAGAATATGGTCAATTAAACTATATGTGCCACATCAAACTGTGAAAGGACAATAATTTATAGTGGAAATAATTTGAGATGTGTTGCAATTACTACACTACATGGTATATTTGAACAATTGCCTGCATCCACCGCTTTGGGTCTATGAAAAACACAACATTATTAAAATGTATTATTATTATTATTATTATTGATGTATTTATTTGGAATATTTAGATTTATATAGAAACCTGTGTGGTGCTATAGAGCCTAGACATTCTTGTGTTCACAAAATTATGTTCACAAATAACATAACTATTATTTTGTTAACAAATTAGTACTATTACTTATTTGGCATCATCTGACCCACAAACATACAGTAGGCTACATTGACAGGGCGATGTCTGGATAGGTTTGTAAAAATGCTATATGCAGGCTATTTTCAACGTCAGCATATTTCTATTTTTTATCTGCATTTATTTATTCATCCCCCCTTTCTCTATTGGAAATGATCATTCTTGGTGTAAATGTCTGTTTGTGAATTGTAGAGAAACTGTAGCAGCAGCAAACATTTTAAAACCTGTACATTTTCTAAAGTAAACTTTACAACAAAGTAAAACATGTCCTTTCTGGAGTAATTATTTGTCAACATTAATTGAAATGATATGTTGTTCCATGAGGCCATTTTTGTTATTTGACATTTAAAGTTTGAATGACCACAATCTCTTCACATGCGAAAATGAAAAAACACAGGGCCATGTTGCATTAAATAATTTATGAAAGTTTGGTTAGCACTGCTTTGGAATAGAGCTAGTTTAATTAGTGTGAGCTACGATAGGCAATATTGTTAGTTGTAATTTGGCCACATTTTGATATCAATACTTTTAAAGGCAGGCCTAGTGCACCCAAAGCAAATAAAATACGACGACAGTCTATCGGGGTTATTTTGAGTGTTTACACCATCATTTTTCAAGTCAAACTATCGTTGAATCCTTTAGAAAAAGGAAAAAAGAAAAAGTTGGCACACAAAGCGGCGTTTCACTTGACGAAGATCCAGATCTCCCACAACGTAAGTTAGTGTAAATGGGGCCTAGGACTAATGTTACAGGTAAAAAGTTGTCAAACTAGCTCTAGAAACATAAGATAAGCGAGCTGATCTTGGGATACTTTTTTGCAAACCTTGCCGTTGTATTGTTATTCCAATCGCTATTTGGTAGCTAATGGAAGATAAACTTTTCCAGTAACCAACACTTTATCGCATACATGAGCAGCAGTTTTGATCCAGGATATATGTGCCTTCAGCTTTGATGCGCCACAGGTGTGGTTTTTCATGTTTTATCTGCGAGCGATATGCTTTTGCAGTCATAAGTGACCTAGTTAGTTTAACGGAAACCTCCACGGAAAACTGCAGACATTGCCATCAACTTTTCCAAGATATCTGACTTCCAAAAACCATTTGTGATTTCTTGCGGTAATTTACTCAAGCAGATTCTGCCAGCTGACTCCATCTCCTTTTGTCGTACATAGCAACAGTCGCTAAGGTGGGTGGGACTTGTGGATATTTTACTAAAGGTCAATTACAGTATTCATGGTCAACTAAAATTATGAACTACAGCTTTAAGAAAACCCCATAAATTTTGACTTATGACCGATCCTGTCGTGACAGCCACAGACTGTAATGCATATAATGCACTGTTTACGAATGTATCTTTCGCCCCTCCCCCCAACTGTAACTCCTCCCCCCTCCCGTCTGTGTTCTCTAACTCAAGCCCAGTTTGCGTGTTTTGAAATTGTGAAGTGGGCGGAGACAGAAAAAAAACGGTGTTTATTATCCCTTTAAAGGGGTAATAAACACTGCCCTTTGTTCTGTCTACGCCCATTTCACAATTTCAAAAGAAGCGAATTGGGCTTGAGTGAGAGAACACAGACGGGAGGAGGGAGGAGTTACAGTTGGGGGGAGGGGCGATAGATCCATTTTTGACACACAATGCGGTGGCGCAGCTTAATTACATTTTAGTTTTTTTAAGCAATAGGATATATGTGATTTATGAAATGGAGGCAAGATACTCGGCTTTATAACTCAAAATATTTCATTTAGTGTTTATTACCCCTTTAAAGGGATTGTAAAGGGGCTGAAAGGTAGTTAAATAACTATAACTTATCACAGAGGAATGTATCCACTACATATTCACCAAATATTTATTCAAAGTAATGTCAATAACTATAATAAACATACATCTCAAGTCAGACATAAAATCTGTATTGAAAAAACCTCAGGATTGTGTGGGCATGGTCAGGACCTCGTCGTGACCCCACCTCCCCCTTACAGGCGCATGGATTGGATCACACTGGCATTCTGCATCCATGGTTGATCGAATTGGGTAGGCTACTGTTAAATGCTTAGTATCAGATAACTAAAAATAGCTAACTAGTATAATAGCTACTGAGCATAACAGATTTACCGGAGCTGGGGCCGCATGTAGCAAAGTTTGCGAATCCGCACTAAATATGTAATATGTTGGACTTATATACTACCTGAGGGAGGATGTCAGCTTTCTAATGATAGCAAAATGATCTCTCTAATCCAAATATCAAGTGAGTTATGTCCCATTATTTTTGTAATGCAATCAAACCATGTTTTTGAGAAAAACCCCTTCAAAGTTCAGCCCCGAAAGCTGCGTTAACGTTACCGAAGAGAAACTTGGCTGGGTCTCATAACCGAAAAAACAAAACTCCGGTGTTAGCTTGTCATATTACGTTTAAATGCTTCAAAACTATAGTTTCATATTGGATTTGACATCAAGGCACGCAGATAATGAAAGCCAAGACATTTTTGCGAGTAAAGTGAGATGAAACCGAATGAATTTAATTAGCTTGTAGCCGCAAAAGCAGCATATTGTCTGACTGGTTACAAGCTGGCTATAACGTTAACTACGGTTATAACTACGCTGTTGATGACTGACGCTACCCCAGCATAACCACCTGTGCCCACCCGCCAAAACCAAGCTAGCTTGTCAGGTTGTCCATAAAATGTGATGAAAAGCAATGGGCTACATTACAATGGCAACTATATCAAACATATATTATTACAGCAGCAAACTACTGTATTATTTATTGAGAATATAGCTAACATTACGCATACCAGCTTCGGTAAATTAGCAGCAGTTCAAGCTAGCAACTTACTGGTTGCAGCAGGTTCATCTTCCCAGCGATGGCCACCGATGTCATCGGGGAAAAGGGAGTAGAGAGGGCACAACCCAGCAACAAATTTGAGGAATTTTGGAAAGCCAAATTGTTATAATTCTGAAAGCTGTCTGGTTTTGTAAAATGGTCGCTGCACAAGCGGGTGTTTGCGCTGAGCTTGCCATTGTAGCAATAACGTTAGCTTTCCAAAAACGCCACCCATTTCTTACAAATTTCAGCATCTTGAGGAACCCGAAAAAAAATTACACGTAGCATTACCCTCGACCTCATCCTCTGTTTGTGAATCCAGGGAGGACACATACACGGGGTATATGCGACATGCTTGCAATGCAAACTGAGGCGATAACGACAACTAAGTTATAACTCTTAACTTAGCTATAGGGTTAAAGTAGCCTTGATAGCTAGACAGCTAGGTAGCACCACCACGAAGGGAAGGAGAAGGTAGGAGAAATGAAATAGCGGGTTGAATAAGGAGAGACTGGGAGAGGGATTATATCAAAATAACTACATCTAAGGATTACAAAACTATCGATAATGCAGACAAAGGTTCTCTATATCAAACGATTGTTTTGCTCAGACTCAAATAGGCTGTTTAGTGGGGCAGAATAGTTTTGCCTCCAACTATTGGAGGAGATATGCAATGTCATTAAAACATTTATTCGCCATTATGTTAGGTCCTTCATGGCGTCATGAGGACCTGTGCCCAATAGGACTGAGCCCAGTAATAATTTGAACTCCACCCATTTAATCCCCAAATCGGAATAGATGGGAATTAATAGATGGATATGGATCGAGATTGCAATGAAATTGAAAACTAATACTTTGCTGATGCTTAATACATACCATAACAACCCCATATAATGTAGTATGAAGCAAATTACGGATTTACCTTTACACTCCCAACCTACAAACTACGTGTAAATTGCCTCTGGAGGGCCAAAGTAAATAAGGTTAAAGGGTTGTATCGCCTACACGGTAGACGTAGCCTAGTAGCGCATGCATAGCCTACAAAGCACTAGCCTATTTTATAGATAACAAAATTATTGTTTTTGCGTAGCTGCAATAGCCTAGTAAAAGTAACGTGAAGAAAAATAAACAAATCTTTACAGAGGCTGTAACCAGGGAACTCCTGTATCAAAGCCAGGCACAGTAAACAGAAGGCCATAATGTAGCTGCACATAGGCTATGCCTATGTCCAGTACAGCTTCAGTGTACGTTATATTTCTTCCGGTCATGTTACCTGGGGTAAATCGTTTGGTCTTCGTGGTACCAACCGTAGGCTACCATGCAGGTGTAGTTTAGTTTTCTGTACTGCAATGGACATATAATAAGGAATTTTGACTCACTTCGTAGTAGTAGGCTAGTTTCCTTTACACTCATCGTAGGTTAGTTGACCAGCTGACTGACGTTCAAATTTCTCTGGCAAAGCTATTTCCCAGAGATCTTTGCATGAGAAAAAAAGACAATACTACTGTCAAAGAAGGTAGCCTACCACAGATAATTATTATTTATGTTATATTATTATTATATAGTGTTTGCATAGACATTGTCTGCAGAAGTAGACTAAGACATGGTCAGAGGCTATTGTAATTTTTTAGAAAGTGACTAACCATGAAACATGTCTTTGCTGAATTTATGGTATATAAACCCGAACCCGTTCGGGTTTTGTAGGTTATATTATCGTAACTTCTTAATTTTCGTAGTAATTAATTTTATGGTAATATTGTGTTATGTGTGATGTGTGAAAAGAATAAACTGAACACAGCTGAAGTGAAGAAATGAATGAAGACATAATAAAGAAATCTTGGCTGAGACGAGCGTTGAAACTTCAGTTTGTGAGTTAGACATGGCCGCAAGAGCAGAGCATAAGGCTCCACACAGACACATTTTTTTGTTGGCATTTGTGTGAGATTAAAACATGTAGCCAATGGCAGTTATTTATAGAATTTGTTTTACATTAATGCAACAATACGATGTTAACCTGGTGATATTTTGTGTTGGAACTGTATTGTCTGTGCCAGAGAAAATAGTACCTATGTGTTCCTGTAGCCTACTGCAGTGAACGTTTTGTTGGTTGTGAGTAGACTAATGTTAGGCTACCAGACCATGTCAGGTGACATTCAACTATTTTTAAGTAAGAAAAATAAGACAAAATAACTTTTGTGTTGCGGTACCAGGAATTGTGTACCAAAGCTAAATGCTAGGATCAGGTGAGAATCGAACCAATCTGCAACATGCTAGAGCAGCACTAACCACTAAGTACAGACACTTTCACAGTTTGTGTAGTAGGTAGACAGCCTCTGAAGCATGTAAACGTGACGAGGTAATTTTAAACAGTAAATTTAAATGTTCTGATGGGTGGACTAAAGGCAGTTGTCCAATGGGGAGAATTATTCCTTGAGGGTACGGAGGCAGGAAAAATGGGAAGCAGAAAGAGGAAAAACAGGCAAAATAACCCAAGTTTGGGGCTTTATTGTGTGGATGTGTGAAATTGTATCTGAATGCTGTGAGGTTACATGAGGTCAACATTATGGGGTGCCAAATGTAATGTATAGTAAAACACAACATGTTTTTCCTGTGTTTTTTTCTCAGATTTAGCAAAAATGTGGCATTTTCCTGAAGATTTATGCTAAATATGAGTTTTTTTTTAAAGATTTAACTGACATGCTAAATAAACCTTTTAGTTCATATTTTCAGATTTAATTGATAAATCTCAAATAAGCATGTCCTAAATATATAACTAAATGTTAAATCTGAATTTTCAAAAATAGATATTTAAAGAAATATATACATTTAGCTTATATCTTAAATCTCTGTTTCAGAGACAAATATTTAGTCAAATATAAATATTTAATTTAAATCTCAAATCTTGGTTTCAAAAATAAATATTTATTTTACAAAATAAGATTTAGCTTAAATCTTAAATCTTACATTTTCCAAAAGCAAGATTTAAGATTTAATTCATATATGTATTTATATCTTAAATATTTGGTTCTAAATTAAATATTTAGCTTTTATCTAAAATCTTGCGTTTTTATGAAAACCAAGATTTAACATTTAAATAAATAGTTATTTTATCACAAATCTTGGTTAAAAATTTTAATATTTAGAAAAAATAAATATTTAATTATACCTTAAATCTTGGGTTCTAAATTAAATATTTAGCTTATATCTTAAATCTTGCTTTGTAAATTCAACATTTAGCTAAATCTAAATCTTTAGTTTAAATCTTTTGAAAGATATACTAATTAGCCCTGCCCCTTGGTGACTGGTATGCAATGCAATTACACATTATTTACATAGCCTACACACAGATAGCATCTGTTATAATCATGTAAGATGTCCAGCGAACTAACTAGATAGCATAGGCTACGTTTTGGGCATATTGGCGTTTCCTTGACTGATTTCTTATGGTGAAGTTGAATATTGACAGCCGGCCAAGCCAAATAACAAACTGGCAGCTTGATACAATACATGGTTAGTGAGCTAGCTCGCTAACCTGTCTGTCGGTAATGTCATAAAATAGCAGATTTCTTGAAACCAACTGGAAACATTAAAACTACCATTAGCACTTAGGTGGCTAGCTAACGTTCATTGAGATAGGCAGCGAATTGACGTTGACAAACTGGGTATGATAATGCATAAACATTAAGAGGGCTGCAATACAATTACTTCTCATGAATTTAATCTCACCGCTGAACCCACACTTACCACATGCGGGTTTCCATGAGATCAAATTACCCAGGTACTGTACATTTCCTGCATTAGCCTCTAGCATCTAGAAACTGTTAAAAAAATAACCGATGGCTGCATTTGCATTAATGGGGGGCTTTTTTAGCCATCAAAATAGTGTGCATATGACTTAGGTAATTTAGTTGCAACTTAAAGTAGTGGTTTGGTGTTAAAGGAATTAATTATAACCGATTAATAATGTATAAAGGAATAAATAAATGTTTATTTGGTTATAAGCTTCTTTTTTTAAATAAAGAGCTTTGATCCAATTTGAGTAATGCCTAACAGACAAAAAAAGGTCACACTTTGCAGTTGATGATGGTGAAATACAAGAATGCATATTTGTTTCAAGTGTTAAAAAACAGTCCCAATGGAAATTTCTCAACACTACTTGGATACTCACATTACTCTTGAATTTTTTGCCCTTATGTGATTAAATCTCCCATTATATATAAATATCTACTGTAGACCTTTCCTTCAAAGAAGCCAACCTATTGAGTATTGAGTATTATATATAAGTTATAAAGAAATGTATGATACGGATAAAGCTTGTGAAATGTGAAAACTTGCTTAATATATTTGTTGAAACAAAAACAATGCAATCTCAGGTTGATTTGTGGGACAGAATGCGTTCTTTGCCTTGCGTTGATTTCTGAATCTTTCTGCATAGGTCTGCAGACATTGTGACTGCTTTGACCCTTCCTGTGGAAAGAAGATGGCATGTTTCCTGCTCTCTCTCACCCTCCTGCTCTTCAGTGTTGGTGCCTGCTGGTGTTATGGAATGGAAGGCTGCACCAATGACTTCACGGACAGTAATGACATTTGGTGTGTCAATGGAAACATAAAAAACCTAACCCGGGTCGTGAAAATGATCCCGCGAAATGCCACCAGGATCAACTTTTCCCATAACCAAATAAGCACCATTCCCACTTACGTATTTATAAAGTTCTGGAAGCTGCGAGACCTGTCCCTGAAAAGGAACAATATATCTTCCCTGAAAAGGGACCAATTCAGAGGCCTTGGAGGACTGAAAAATCTGAACCTTTCGAGCAATACTCTATCACAGATTAATCCGTATGCATTCCAAGGGCTAACACAACTTAGGCATCTCCACTTGGACAACAATTGCCTCACTGAGATCTCCACTGGATTTTTTGAGTACCTGCCTCAGCTCACAAGTATTGATCTTTCACTAAATAGACTGAAATATTTTAACAGTAGTCAATGCAACAGCAGCACGCTAGAAATTCTGGACCTTTCGTACAACAATATTTCTTGGTTGACACTTTCAGGATTGTCTAGCCTAGTTTCTGTCAGCCTCTCCTTCAACCCTATTCTTTATCCAATGCCACATCCTCTTGCTCTAGCCCCTTCGGTTACATCACTTTTTCTCCAGGGGATTGCACCTGAGTTCCTGGTTGGACTGTCAGAGATGTCCCTGCATGGTATCCAGAACATTTATTTTTCCATCCCTGTCCAGAGGCCATACTTTAACGTGTGCAGTGTGGTTGCGGGAATGCGTAAACCTAAGTCTGTGAAGATTGACCTGGGAGGATCTGAGTTTCCAAAGAATACTTCAGTCTTGATAGGGTGCAAAACACCACAAAAACTTTTACTCAACAATGCATCCCTCGGCGATATTAAAAAATACAGATTAGCGCAGGATGGGAAATGTACATTTAAGCTCTCGCTGGTGGGGTGCAGACTTAAGAGCATTTCGCAGACAACGTTTCAAGGCTTTACGCATCTATCCAATTTGAAAGTGCAGGACAACAATGACCTGGATATTCATCCACAAACCTTTTCTGTCCTCAGGCATCTGACTACACTCAGCCTCACAAACGTTGGGCTAAGGGAACCAAAGGCAGGCTGGTTCCAAAATCTTCCAAATCTGCGATCGCTGTGCATGATGAAAAATGAGATGACAAAGCTTACCACTAAAGCTTTCAGTGCACTGCGCAAGCTGATGAGCCTGTCGTTGAGCTACAACTTCCTCCAGGTCATTACTGGTCAACCTTTCTGCAACCTCACCTTGCTTCAAACATTGGATCTCAGCATTAACGTAATCTCCTACATTGAGAGTGAGTCTTTTAAGGGCCTAGTAAACCTTAAAAACTTGAGTCTCAATGGAAATCGTATCACAACCATGAACCCTGACATCTTACATGGTTTGGAGCATCTGAGTACCCTGAATTTGTATGATAATCACCTCCACTTCAGTGAGGGTGATTCCCCTTTTATTAAACTAAAATCCCTGACTAATATAAATTTGGGTCACCAGGGTCCTATTACAGTAGGATTTGGGTATTTAGGACCCACTTTGTTTAAAGGATTAGAAAATCTAGATACACTAATCCTTAGATCTGTATACAAAACTACCTTTCATCCAGACACATTTGCCCCTCTCATCAGTTTAAAATGTTTATATATTAGTGATATTACAATGACTAATATTAACTTGACTGCTCTCTTCCGGCCTTTTGTGTCACTTACGGAATTGGTTTTGATTAATGCTGAACTTGATGTTCTTCCTGACTGGCTGCTTCCGCGAAACAACACTTTGAAATATTTGAGACTTCAGGGCAATCATTTCCACGTTTTGGAAAAGTCCTTGCATGACAACCTACCTCTGGTCAAGTATCTTGATGTCACAGGTAACCCTCTGTCCTGCAACTGCCAGAATGCCTGGTTCAAAAACTGGTCATTAAAAAATGTGGAAGCCCAGGTGCCATTCCTCAATGACCTCCACTGTGAGAATGATCCCACTCTGCCTTACTTTTGGGAGTTTAATGACGAAGCATGCAACTACGACTCCGCTTTCATCTGGTTCCTGTCTACTGCCCTGCTGGATCTATTCATCCTTTTGTTAGGCCTCACCTGGCACAAACACCGGGCATCACTCCGCTATCTAATTCTCCTTCTCCATTCACGCATTAGGGGGAGGTGGAAGGTCAAGAAGAACTTCACCTATGACGCATTCATCTCCTACAGCTCTCTGGACGAAACCTGGGTGATGAGGGAGCTGGTGCCCCGCATGGAGGGACCCAGGGGGAAAGGATTCCGGCTATGCCTTCACCACCGTGACTTCCGCCTGGGGGCGGCCATCTTGGAGAACATTGAGACAGCCATTTACAGTTCACGTCGCACTCTGTGCGTGGTGAGCAGGGACTTCCTGCGCAGCGAATGGTGCGCTCTGGAGTTCCAACTGGCCAGCCTGCGGCTCCTGTGCGATCGGAGCGACGTGCTGCTGTTGGTCTTTCTGGAGGAGATCCCCAACCACTGTCTGTCCTCGTACACCCGGCTGCGCAAGATGGTGCGCAAAAATACCTACCTGCTGTGGCCTGAGGCTGCCACAGAACAGGAGGCATTTTGGATCAGACTCGAAGATGCTCTAAGAGAAGATCTAGAAGAGGAGGGATAAAGATTTGGCAGCCTCCTTGTTGAGGGCAAACAGAACTGAAGGAAAATAAACTTCTGTGTAACCAAAACAAGTGCTTTTAATTGCAATGATTGAACTTAAACTGTCTAGCTCTATGTATATAATGAATAAAATAGTATTAGGTTTTTTTTTGGAAGTAGATTTAAAGACCCTGTGTATTTTCTTAAGTCAAAACGTTAATTAAGACTTCCTGGTGAGCTTCTCAAGATGGCGGCTTGACCGAAAAACTCTCGGTCAATATTAGAAGAAAACCCACCAAACTACGAATATTACACTGACAAGAAGATGAAGTGACTTGGAATGAGTGGGAGAAAGGGCAAGAAAACTCCAAAGAAGAAATTACAAAGTTACGAGCAGGACAGAGGTAGGCCGATAAACAGTGACGCAGAAAGTGATAACGGCGAGGGGAGGATGGCAGCTGGCGAGGGAGATTTAGATTTATTTACAGGACCTAGGCAAAGATATACAAGACATGACGACTGAACTCAAAAAGGAGCTAACAGACTTAAAAAACGACATTAAACAAGAATTCAACAACTTCAAGACAGACATGACCCGAAAATTACAAAGTGTTGTCGGCGACGTACGTAATCACGAAACGAAGCTAACTGAAGCAGAACAACGAATTGAAGAAACCGAGTCTGCAAATGTGGAGATGAGATGCACTCCTTCACTCTCTTAAACAACAGAGACTCCTCCAGGCTAAAGTAACGGACCTGGAGGGCAGATCACGCCGCAATAACGTTCGCATTTTCGGGGTCAAGGAGGGCAAAGAGGGAAGCTCAATGCTAACATTTATCGACGAGTTTCTGAAGACGGAGCTGGAGCTAGACAGAAACACTGATCTACAGATTCAACGAGCGCATCATTCACTTGGCCCCAAACCTCAAGATGAAAAAGTCTCCATTCTGGTAAACTTCCAGAGATATGACACCAAGGACAAAATACTGAAAACAGCTTGGGCAAAGAAGATCACATATGAAGGTAGAGTGATTCCGATTGCGCATGACCTCCCTACCGAAGTGAACAATAAACTCAAAGAATACAAGGGTAAAAGAAAGCTCTCAAAGAGAAACAAGTACGTTTTCAGACGCCATATCCTGCTAAGATGAGGATTCATTGGGAGAATGGACCTCGCCTTTACAACAGCGCGACAGAAGCGGCCGAAGATATGAGGAAGAGGGGCTACTCGCTGGATCCAACGCAGCCGGCTGAAACCGACTGGGAGAAGAGGCTCACCCAGGGCGCACGGTGGAGTGGAGGGGACGGGGGACGCAGCAGCGCACACAGTGAGCGGATTCGAGACAGACTCAGAAGCTACCAATGAAAATGAACACTGTGGCGTCAGAAGCTAAGAGGTACAGACTGGATTAGATTCATATACTGACCAATTACAGAATCACATACTGTCAAATGATAGAATAATTCACCTAACGAGAAATTTAATTTCCCCCTCCCCCCACCCACTACCATATGCAGTACAAATATAATATTAATAATAATATTTTTAAAAATGATAATAATAATAATAACCTCGCTACCCCTACCTCTGCGTGCTACACTATATTATTCACCCTACTGACCCTTTACTTACACGAAGAGCCACTTGACCGGAAGAGACCGAATGACTGTTTAGCTCAAGAAGAGAGACTTTGCCTAACGCAAAGTGGGAGCCCCTACTGAAGTAGGAATGATTCTCCACCAGCATCTGAACATATTTCTGAAGATGACAGGGCAGTGTAAGACCCTGAACTTGGACGTCACCGTTTTTTTATTTTCAAATGTTCTAGCTAAGGTTTGGTTTTGTCACAGTACATATGTTTATGTTGCAGTCATGTACAGGTTGAAACAGTATAATGGGGTACAGTAACTTCAAAGTAGTTTCTTGGAATGTGAATGGCTTAAATAATTCAGCTAAGAGGAGTAAGGTAATGACAAAACTGAGATAGGAAAATAGTCAAATCATATTGTTACAGGAGACCCATCTGTCTCAAGATGAACACGAAAAGTTAAAATGGTTCGGATATAAGAATACATTTTACAGCACTTTCAAAACAGGTCACAAGAGAGGAGTTGCAATATTACTACATAACTCTATTAATTTTGAACTAATCAAGCAGATCAGGGACCCTGAAGGAAGATACATATTAGTGCAAGGGAAAATAGAAAGTAAATTAACCACTCTCCTTTCTGTTTACCTTCCTCCTCAAAGCGATCAACAAGTGCTGAAAAAAGTTCTGGAATTGATAGCTTCAGAATCAGAAGGCACACTAATCTGTGCAGGTGACTTTAATACGGTAATAAATAACAAATTGGACACATCAAATAATAAGAGGAACTTGGCTCCTCAATCTAAATTGCTGAGAAAAGGTTTGGTTGATTTAGACTTGATGGATGTTTGGAGGGATTTACATCCATCAGACAAATCTTACACTTTTTACTCCCCCCATACAACATACTCAAGAATAGATTACTTTTTCATGTTTCGGAGTGATAGACATAGAATCGTGGACTGTGACATAGGAACTACAGATATCTCAGACCATTCGCCAATATATCTATTGCTACATTTGGACACTAGACCAAATAAAACAATTTGGAGACTAAATACAAGCCTGCGTAATAATAAATCAGTAGTACAACAAATAAAATCAGAAATCAAGACCTTCCTTGAATTAAACAACAATGGGGAAGTGAACCCCAACATATTATGGGACACTTTAAAAGCGGTAATCAGAGGGAAATTTATTTCCCTTAGCACAGCAATCAAAAAGGAGAGGGAGGGTAACCTCAGACGGCTTGAAAATGAATTAATAGAACTGGAAAAAGAACACAGTAAGAAGCAGAGTCCCCAAATGTTGAATACAATTACAGAAATTAGGAACCAAATCTTAAACATTTATAAAGAAGAATTAGAGAAAAAATACAAGTTTCTAAAGCAATCATATTATGAAGTCGGGCCTAAGGCCACAAAATTATTAGCAAGGAGAATACGGAAAAAGCAGACTTCACAGTCAATAAATAAAATACTGGACCCTAAAACAGGAAGAACTCACAATTTAGACGAAATTGACTCTGCTTTTCAAACATATTACAAAACTCTCTATTCACAACCAAAACAGGAAAGCAATGAGAAGATAATGTAGTAAACTCTTCTTTTGATCCACCGGGAGGTGAGAGCAAATACTGGATTAGATTAGAGTAGCATGTAAACTGCACCACTTTTAAACCAGTCAGGTCCGAAGTCAGAATTTTAAGAGCACTCCCACACAGGCAGGTAGAAAAAGATAATCAACTTTATTATATACACAATTCATCATGCACACGGCAAGGAATAAAACTGGAATGTCACCAAATATGCCCAAAGCGGAATGAACACGACACACGTGACTGATTTGTTTTGAATACCTCAAATACACAGCAAAGATCAATACGCAAGCCCACTGCACTATACACAATAAATAGGGTCAAAACCCATACATAGCTACTCGTGACACACTCTACGTCCCCAATAAGGCAACTTGGTTAACTCCCCTCTTAAATTCGTTTGCCATCTACCATGTTCGTATTCGAAATAAAACATATAGTTTATGACGGACACAGACGACCACACACATGTCCAAATTATTCAGTTAAAAATGTACTTCCCCAAATCTGTTGGCAAGACCCCCCCGTGGTGTCTGAGCTTGTAGACTGGCCCGATTAACTTATACCAGCCGTTGTTAACCCAGGAACAGGTACAAGCAGGGAACGTAATTATTACAACAACAACGCACTCGCGGTAAATTTAACAGGAGAGTCGACCAAGGGCTCTCGACCGGTATCTGGATATAATCTTCCGTCCAGCGGGATCAACAATAATTATAACGTTCAATGATTCCTCAATACCCGAGCCCCCCCTCTCTCCTTCCTGGCGCACCAGTCTCTGCCTTTTTTAAAGTCTCTCTCGGGTCCGTATTACCACGGACACAGGTGTAGCTCATACGGGCACAGGTGTAGCTCATACGGGCACAGGTGTAGCTCATACGGGCACAGGTGTAGCTCATACGGACACAGGTGTAGCTCATACGGGCACAGGTGTAGCTCATACGGGCACAGGTGTAGCTCATACGGGCACAGGTGTAGCTCATACGGGCACAGGTGTAGCTCATACGGGCACAGGTGTAGCTCATACGGGCACAGGTGTAGCTCATACGGGCACAGGTGTAGCTCATACGGACACAGGTGTAGCTCATACGGGCACAGGTGTAGCTCATTGTCCGTAATGACAGCGTACGTCCTTAACCGCGTGTCCTAGATGCAAACCACCTGTCCTCCGCACTCACACCACAATAAAAACCTTTTTGAATTCCCTGGACCTGCCCTCGATTGGTGAGGATCAGAATGACCGTTTAAGAACACAGATCAATAAACAAGAGCTGGAAAAAGCATTGAGCAAATAAAAAAATAATAAAACACCAGGGAGCGACGGGTTACCAGCTGAATGGTATAAAACATTCAAGGAAGAGCTAGTTCAAACGCTCCTAGTATCCTTTAACTGGACACTGGAAGAAATGTCGATTCCAATTTCTGTGATCCCAAAAGAGGGCAAAAATAAGATGTTATGTAGTTCATACAGGCCAATCTCGATTTTAAATCAAGACTATAAGCTCTATGCGGCTATTATGGCTAAGAGATTGGGCTCCTTCCTTCCTGAATTAATTGACAAGGACCAAACCGGTTTTGTGCGGGGACGTCAAACACAGGACAACATAAGACGCTCTCTTCTTGTTATACACACTATCAGGGAAAATAAAATAACTGCTGTTTTAGCCAGTCTTGATGCTGAAAAAGCTTTTGATTGTGTTAGCTGGAAATTTTTATTTTTGGTATTAGAGCGATTTGGCTTTAAAGAAAAATCTATTAATAGTATAAAGACTTTATATTCTGCTCCTACAGCAAGAATCAGAGTAAATGGGTGTCTTACTAACCGCATAGAACTGGAGAGATCCACCCGTCAGGGTTGCCCTCTCTCCCCAACTCTTTTCGCTCTCTCTCCCCAATTCTTTTCGCTCTTTACATAGAACCGTTAGCACAAGCAATAAGGGAAAACTGCAATATACAGGGAATTATGGTCAACAATAGAGAACAAAAGGTGGCGTTGTACGCTGATGATATATTGCTGTATATCAACAATCCAGATATTTGCTTTCCTGACCTCCTAGATCTTCTTGACGTATATGGCACATACTCAGGGTATAAACTCAACGTACAAAAAACACAACTATTAGCGTTTAATTATGACCCATCAACAGAACTTAAACTAAGACTCCCCACTGACTGGGCACGAAAAGCCATTAAATACCTGGGAATTTGGCTAACACACTGCCCTAGTGATTTGTATAAAACAAACTATAGAATTGTAAATAAAAAAATTAAGGAAGATCTTAACAATTGGTCAACTTCCTTACTAAGTTTTAGTACGAGAATTGAAACCATAAAAATAACTGTTCTACCTAGACTGCTCTACCTATTTATGTCATTACCTGTTAGAGTCCCAACTAGTCAATTTCAGGAATGGGACAAACAAATCTCACGTTTTATTTGGAACGGGAAAAAACCAAGGATAAAATTCAGAACACTGACCATTAGAAAAGATGGAGGAGGCATGTCTCTCCCTAATCTTAAGGACTATTACCATTCTGCCCAATTAAAAAATATTGTTCTATGGTGTGACCATGAATATGGGGCAAGATGGAAGGAGATTGAGAGTGAATGCAAGGGAATCCCAATACAAGCAATGATTGGAGATCACAAGTTAAGTGTCTTATCAAGATCATTTGAACCCCATTACCTCATTTACTTCATTCACTTGGTTTGGTATCATAAAGCAATTAAAACTGTGGCCACAGGTGAAACTGCTTAGATGGGTCGCATATGATACAGATTTTAAGCCAAATTGTATGGATTCCAGATTCAAGACATGGGCCAATAAGGGTATTACTGCTTACTGTAATATAGTGGATGAGAACACACTACAGAACTTTCAATCATTAAAAGTAAAATATAATTTGGGAAAAGATGATTTTTATGGGTATCTTCAGACACGCCATTATTTCTTGAAGGAAATCAGGAAAAATGAAACAATTATGGAACCTAGAGGCATAATACAACTAATAATACAGGCATACAAGGGAAACGCTAAATCAATAGTTTCAAATTTATACCAAGGAATTGTAAACATGAGGGGAAAGACTACAAATTACATTAAAGATAGATGGGAGAAAGAGTTAAATGATGCAATAACTGAAAAACAATGGGAAAATATGTGAAACAATCTTCACTACTTCCTGCTCTTTGTGCTGGCGTGAATTCTGTTGGAAAAACCTTGTACGTTTTTTATCACACCTAAAATGAAGATATACCTATCATCGGTAAATTATACATGTTGGAGAAATTGTGGGGGTGACGAGGCAAGCCATTACCACATTTTTTGGAGCTGTCCAAAACTAGTTATATTGGGAGAGAGTCTGGGAGATCGTTAAACAGGTCCTTGATTCGCAGATCCCACTGACATGCAAGTCATTGTATATGGGCGACATACCAGATGATATAACAGGTAATGACAGGTACCTTTTCAAACTTTTGACTGTGGCTGCAAAAAAAGCGATCACTCGTAAATGGCTACAGAACGACCCACCCACGGTAGATAATTGGATTGAAATTATTAAAGAAATTCATGAAATGGAAAGACTCACCTTTCTATTGAGACTGAACAGCGACTTATACATTGCAAGATGGACAAAATGGCTTCTATACTCACCAAAATAAGAAGTTTGAATGGTGTGTCTCTCCCCCCCCCCCTCCCCCTTCCCCTCCCCCTCCCCCATTGTGGTCCCCCCTTGTATTCTCTCACTCCCATACTGACTACCTCACTTTTCAGGAAAACTTCAAATATAAACAACACTGAATCTGAACCCCGGCTTCTTTTATAGAGGCGGATCTTACTTCGAATAAGACTTTCTACATGGACTAGCAACGATTTTTCTTTTTTGTACTGTGACTCCTATACTGTTAGATTTCCTGTGTGTTTGTTTGTTCTTGAAAAACTGAATAAAAATTAAGTGTCAAAAAAAATAAAAACGTTAATTAAGCCACAAGATGTATGCTGACACTTCTTAAAATTATAAAACAGGAATTTGCACAAAACATTGCATTTGTGTCATTTGTACACATGACAGCTGGAAATCTGATAGGCCTACTGTATGACCATTTTGTATGCCTATTACAGGTTCACTTCTGATTGGTAACCAATCATACAGTTACAGTAAGTGGCTGACTGGTTAAAAAGCAACCAATGACACAAGACTGATACGAAACATGGGCTGTTTTCGGAATAGCTCCCTATACGCTTTATGGTGCACTGTTTAATCAACCATTTTGTAGAGTGTCGGAATTCCAAGTTTTCTCAATTGAGAATTTGTCAAATGCAGTGGCGGACTCAGGCTGTTTGAAGGGCAGCGGTGAAAAGAAAAAAAGGGCACCTACTGCACGACATGGGGCCCCATCAGCGCCCAAAAAGCTTTGTGTGTATTGCTGCTATTGTCTGACCAGGTCTCTCTTGAAATGAGACCCCGTGTCTCAATGAGATTACCTGTATAAATAAAGGTTAAATAAAAAATACAAAATTAAAAATTAGGAAACCTTCCAGCATTTTCACGCATGTAAGGATACCCTTTATACAGCACTGCATCCCATTTTCTCAACTGGAAAGGGCACCCTTTGGGATACTGTTATGTAGTGGCAGCATAGAGGGCACTTTATCACGACACTGTTTACCTTTGGAAGGGCATCCATAGGGATTGTCAAGTTTAGACAATTGGAAGGGCACCAATAGGGCACTGCATCACATTTTATCCACTAATAGAGCACTCATTAAGACATGCTATTGTATTTTCTTGCTATGTTTTCCTATGTGAAGGGCAGCCAATAGGGCACATACTCTCGGTTTCGCCACTCAAGATGGCACTTAAGCGCGACGTTTTCAACCGGGGGGGCACCAGTGGTCAAATGGCCAATAGGGAGCCATTACCCATATGCAAAAGGTCTGTAAAATCATATATGTTTATACTTACAAAATTTTATAAAAATCATATGTTGATTAGTATTATATATTTGTATACAATTCTTATACAATCTTTCAATGTTTTTTTTTATAGGGAGTACCATGTATGTTAGGGAACTATTTAATTTTAGTATGAAATGCACAGTGCCTTGCGAAAGTATTCACCCCCCTAGGCATTTTTCCTATTTTGTTGCAGTACAACCTGTAATTTAAATAGATTTTTATTTGGATTTTATGTAATGGACCAACACAAAATAGTCCAAATAGTTGAAGTGAAATGAAAAAAAAAACTTGCTTTAAAAAATAAAATATAAATAAAAAACTGAAAAGTGGTACGTGCATATGTATTTACCCCCTTTGCTTTAATGTATTTTTAAAGTATCATATTTAATATTTGGTCGCATATCCTTTGCATGCTGTTACTTCCTGAAGTCTGTGACCCATCAACATCAAAAGACTCTCGATATCTTATTTTCAGGTACTGTTACCAGCGATACTATAACCTCTCTGCATTTGAATGGATCTCTATGGGAATTGGGGGGTGAGACTAGATTCAGATGTAAATTACGCTGGTACAGTATGGAACACATGACTGGCTAAATGGCAGTAAGTCATCAAGGGTCTAAGGTATCAAACGAGCCCCAAACCATCACTCTGCGGCCACATATGGAGTAGATGTGGATGGCTCACTGCAAGGGTTATTACTCCTGACTCATTTTCCTATAAAACTCTATGGGGAAAAAAGTCAGGAGAAGAAACCCTTAAAGTGATCCTTCCACATCTACTCCATATGTGGCCGCAGAGTGATGGTTTGGGGCTCGTTTGATACCTTAGACCCTTGATGACTTACTGCCATTTAGCCAGTCATGTGTTCCATACTGTACCAGCGTAATTTACATCTGAATCTAGTCTCACCCCCCAATTCCCATAGAGATCCATTCAAATGCAGAGAGGTTATAGTATCGCTTGTAACAGTACCTGAAAATAAGATATCGAGAGTCTTTTGATGTTGATCGGTCACAGACTTTTACATTACATTACATTATAGGCATTTAGCAGACGCTCTTATCCAGAGCGACTTACACATCTTTTTAGCATTTTTTACATATTATCCATTTATACAGCTGGATATATACTGAAGCGATTCAGGTTAAGTACCTTGCTCAAGGGTACAACGGCAGTGTCCTACCTGGGAATCGAACCTGCAACCTTTCGGTTACAAGCCCAGTTCCTTAACCATTATACTACACTGCCGCCCACTTCAGGAAGTAACAGCATGCAAAGGATATGCGACCAAATATTAAATATGATACTTTAAAAATACATTAAAGCAAAGGGGGTGAATACATATGCACGTACCACTTTTCAGTTTTTAATTTTTTTTAAATTTTTTAAAGCAAGTTTTTTTTTTCATTTCACTTCACCTATTTGGACTATTTTGTGTAAGGCCATTACATAAAATCCAAATAAAAATCAATTTAAATTACAGGTTGTAATGCAACAAAATATGAAAAATGCCAAGGGGGGTGAATACTTTCGCAAGGCACTGTATATGCTAGTTCTCTACCACATACAGTGCATCCGGAAAGTATTCACAGCGCTTCACTTTTTCCACATTTTGTTCTGTTACAGCCTTATTCCAAAATTGATTAAATTAATTTTTCCCTCAAAATTCTACACACAACACCCCATAATGACAATGTGAAAAAAGTTTTTTTGAGATTTTTGCAAATTTATTAAAAATAAAAAAATTAAATTTCTCATTTACATAAGTATTCATACCCTTTGCTTTAACGTATTTTTAAAGTATCATATTTCATATTTGGTCGCATATCCTTTACATGCTGTTACTTCCTGAAGTCTGACCATCAACATCAAAAAACTGTCGATTATAGCGATGCTATAACCTCTCTGCATTTGAATGGATCTCTATGGAAATTGGGGGGTGAGACTAGATTCAGCTGTAAATTACACTGGTACAGTATGGAACACATGGCTGGCTAAATGGCTGTAAGTTATCAAGGGTCTGAGCTATCAAACGAGCCCCAAACCATCACTCTGTTGCCAGATATGGAGTAGATGTCGATGGATCACTTTAAGGGTTGTTTCTCCTGACTTTTTTCCCCATAGAGTTCTATAGGAAAATGAGTCCAGAGAAATAACCCTTGCAGTGATCCATCCATATCTACTCCATATCTGGCAACAGAGTGATGGTTTGGGGTTCGTTTGATAGCTCAGACCCTTGATAACTTACAGCCATTTAGCCAGCCATGTGTTCCATACTGTACCAGTGTAATTTACAGCTGAATCTAGTCTCACCCCCCAATTTCCATAGAGATGTTTGAGTTCCTGCGGATGCCATTCGGCCTTAAGAACGCTGCTCGGCCTTAAGAACGAAGCCCTAAAAGGCAAGTCCCCCAACCAAGCCATTGACTGGACGGCGGAGAGGGAGGCCGCCTTCAAGGACACCAAAGCCGCACTGGGCCAAGCCGCAATGTTGGCGCACCCGTCGCCTAATGCACCTATCGCCATCACCACTGATGCGTCGGACTACGCCGTTGGCGCTGTGCATGAGCAATGGGTCAGGGGCACATGGCAACCGCTCGCTTTTTTCAGCCGTCAGTTGAGCCTCAGAGAGCGTAAGTACAGCGCCTTCGACAGGGAACTCCTTGGGCTCTGGCTAGCCTTTCGACACTTCCGGTTCCTACTGGAAGGCTGGGAGTTCACGGCGTTCGTGGACCACAAGCCCCTCACGTTCGCCATGTCCAAAGCGGCTGAACTGGGGTCCGGCCGCGAGCAACGCCAGCTCTCCTACATATCAGAATTTACTACGGACATCCAGCATGTCACTGGTAAGTCCAACCTCGTCGCTGACTGCCTCTCCAGAACCGTCGTTGGGACCGTCCAGCTAGACCTCGATTACTCCCGCATGGCGGCGGACCAGGCCACGGACTCTAGCGTCCAAGACCTCAGAGCGACAGAAACAGGGCTTTGTCTGGAGGATGTAGCCTTCGGCGATACTGGTGCTACTCTCCTGTGTGACGTCTCCACTGGCCAACCACGGCCAGTCGTCCCCGTCAACTGGAGACGCCCCGTGTTCGAGACAGTGCACAGCCTCTCTCACCCCGGCAGGAAGCCATCCGTGCGGATGGTTGCGGAGAAGTTCGTGTGGCACGGCCTCAAAAAGGACGTGAAGGCCTGGATCGCCACGTGCGTGGCCTGCCAGCGTGCCAAGGTACACCGCCACACTAAGACCCCCCTTGAGTGTTTTGCTGTTCCCGTGAGGAGGCTCGATCACGTGAACGTCGACCTGGTGGGTCCACTGCCCCCCTCCCACGGCTTCACCTACCTCCTCACCATGGTGGACAGGATGACTCGCTGGCCTGAAGCCATCCCCTTCACATCGATGGCGTCCACTGACATAGCCCGGGCGTTCATCGGGACATGGGTCGCCCGCTTTGGAACCCCATCTGACCTCTCCTCCGACCGCGGCGCGCAGTTCAGCTCAGAGCTCTGGAACGCTGTAGCAGAGGATCTGGGGGTCAAACTACACCGCACTACCACTTACCACCCCCAAGCCAACGGCTTATGCGAGCGGTTCCACCGCTCCATGAAGGCTGCCCTGCGAGCTGGTCTGACGGATGGCAATTGGATTGACAAGCTCCCCTGGGTCATGCTGGGCCTCAGATGCGCCCCCAAAGAAGAGCTCCGGTCCTCGTCCGCGGAGCTGGTCTATGGTCAGCCCCTGTGAGTCCCAGGGGATTTCATCCCCAACACAACTGACCCCTGGTCTGCGGCTGATCAATGTACCTCCCTGCTGGACAGCGCCAGGGCCTTCGCTCCCATCCCTACAACGCAGCACGGCACCCCAGCATCCCAGGTGCAATCCAACCTGCGATCGGCGGAATACGTGTTCATCCGCCACAATGCCCACCGCGGCCCCCTACGGCCCCCCATGACAGCCCATTCCGTGTCCTAGAGCAGGGGGCCAAACACTTGGTGGCGGACGTTGGTGGTCGGCCCGAACACATCGCTGTGGACAGGGTTAAGCCTGCTCACTTAGACTTGACCCGGCCATTGGAGTTGGCACAGCCTCCGCGTCAGGGCTGTCCCCCCGCCCCTATGCCACCTCCCCCCCTCCCCCGACGGGCACCCTCGGCCCCGTCTACACCATCACCCCGCGGCCGCGGGGCTACCATGGCCACCCCTGCTGTCTCTCGCTCCCCGGCTCCCATTTCCCGGAGCCGCCGTGGTCGGCTCATTGTCCCCCCCGCCGCACAGACTTTGACTATGTGTGAATTCTGGGGGGGCTTGTGTGGTGATCATATCTTTTAACATAATTCACCAACGGAACTGTTATGTTTATTTGTTTATTTCGGCATGTGTATAGTCACATTGCATCACATTTCTGAAATATGCATTTAACAAATACATTTCCTGCCGAAAAGGGATACGGGAAAAAAGCAGCCTGCTTATCAAGTCCCGCCCCAATTCCCTCACGATTTTAAATGTTCATATTATACATGTTATACATGTATACATGTTCATATTATACATGTTAGGTTAGGCGAAGGGTTTTCGCCCAGGTTCCTTTGAGAGCTGCACAACTACTGTTGGCTCGTTCTTCTGTGTTTGCTGCTGTTCAGACTGGCGGTATTAAAATGCTGGTCTAATGTTGAATAAATGCCTTGCACTTAATTTCAACACTCCGCCTCCGACTCCCGTCTCTCGGCACCACAATGTAGCCTAAAGTGAAAAACTCAACAGCCAAAATAAAAAAGTGAAACGTTTCAAGACGAATAAAAGACCTACTGATGACAGTTAAGACACTATTAATTACCAGAAGATTGTCCAAACATTGGTAAGTGAAGGTCTCTTTGAGACCTGCAGCTCGCGAATCTGAGCAGAAGTCGCCACCTGCAGGTAGATAATCCCTAAAATCCACATGCTAAATCCCCCCAAATCCATCCCCAAAACCTATTCTTAAAAGTAGGCTACATTTTATTTCATGAACTACTGAAAATCCAACCGTAAAGTAAGTTAATAACCTAAACAAAGCTGGATTTTCTCATGAGATTGAATTTGGTTTACAATTAAAGAGAGGAGATATTTCGATATTTAGATTGTCCACAATGACTCCCTTCTCTTCGTATATATCCTCCCCGCCGCATGGGGGCAGTCACTCTAATTCTTCTGAGATCAAGTCAAATTGAAGTTCACCCGGAAGACTCAGTGAAGAACATTTTCAACGCGTGTTGTTCACATTCTGTAGTTGTTCAGCAGTAAGGTAAGTCATAAAATGCTAGTGGGTTTTAACTATAATCCGAGTAGCTAACCCCCTGCGAGATATTTCTGATAAATAGTCGGATTGGTTTGCTAAACTCTCGTTTGTCTAACGTTAACTGACCGTCTGGTTTTCCTGTCTTGTTGTGGTAACGTAGTGAGTTACTGCCAGTTAACGTTAAATAGCTGGTTAACTAGTATTCTAACGTTACGTTATCAGCTGTTTTGGATGTATATGGAGTTTGTCTTATGCTTACACAATTTAATCAGTTAGCCAGTAACCTTTAATTCAGATGAAATGATTGAGTTAACGTTATCCAAGTGCTGGGGTGCACTCGCCGAATGTCGTATGAAATAATGTACGCACCTCGCTAGCTATCACATGCTGATATGTTACTGTGTTAGATATTAGCCAAATAAACCAGCAGGAACATTGCAATTTAGGCCGATTAATGAAGAAAATTTATGCTAGCAGTTTGTTGTAACGTACCGTGCTGTTTGGCGAATAGCAGTATAATTTCATTACAGTATAATTCTAATGTTATTTGTGTTGTAGCCTAAATGTATTCAATATACACTGCCCGGCCAAAAAAAAAGTCGCCATTGCACCCGTCATGCATAGTGCCCACTGTACAATCCTCTGGAGGCAGTGTTATGATCTGGGGTTGCTTCAGTTGGTCAGGTCTAGGCTCAGCAACATTATGCAGCAATAAAATGAAGTCAGCGAAGTACCTGAATGTACTGAATGACCAGGTTATCCCATCAATGGGCATATGCCAGGATGACAATGCCAAGATTCATCGGGCTCAAATTGTGAAAGAGTGGTTCAGGGAGCATGAGGAATCATTTTCACACATGAATTAGCCACCAGATTCCTGACCTTAACCCCATTGAAAGTCATTGGGATGTGCTGGAGAACACTTTATGGAGTGGTTCGACTCTCCCGCCGTCAATACAAGATCTCAGCCAAAAACTTATCCTACTCTGGATGGAAATAAATGTTGTGACATTGCATAAGGTTGTCGAAACAATGCCACAACAAATGCGCGCCGTAATCAAAGCTAAAGGCGGTCCAACGAAATATTAGAGTGTGCGACTTTTCTTTTGGCCGGGCAGTGTATGATCACTTTCTGAGGTGAGAGATCAAGTGCTTAAAAGCACTTCACTTGTCCTCCGAAGACCTGGAAATTCATTTTCGTCCCCTGTACGTGCCACGAGCCTCTGGCTTTAATCTCAAGATCCATTATATTACACTATGCTGAAACCTTTTTCCTGTGTAGAGGACATTAAAATAAAATAATTATATTTTTGAAAACATTTTCACTGCAACATGCTTTTGTCATCCAATACACTTGCATCATGTCCAAAAAATTATTTTCTGCATTTTGTTTCTTCTGCAGACTCATAGAAAGATACGTCAGTGAAAAACAGGGAAGAGTGTATGGTTGAACGTGATACACCTTTCCCAATGTATTGACTGCTAATTTGCTAAGAATTGAAAATGTGTTTTGGTTAAGGTTAAACCCCTTAACATTCTAATGCTGATGTAACAATCACTACTGATAATTGAAAGCAAAGAGTTGTAGAACATTGACTTATAATTTTGAAAAAAAAAAAAAAACATTCCAAAAAACCCTTCAATAAATAAATAAATATTTGTAATGCTTGTTATAAATAACTGTATAACAAGCTGCATAGTATTTTCCAAAGATCAGCTCCCTCTGTGGACAGAATTAGGGCCAGGATTCCTCATGGGGAAAGTCATCAGAGAGGGTTGAGCTTACATTGAACGTAAAAAGCCCCCAGAACTGCTCAGCGGCTGACAGATGCTCAAAGGTCAATATCGGGCACATTCCGGAGGACACAAAACCAGAAAGCCAACTCTTTCTGAGGTATTGCGAAAACGGCTTTGCTAGTAACAATGACTAACTTCTTGAAAAACGTATTTTCGTTTACAGTGGAATCGCACGCTTTGTCGAGTAGCTTTTGTCACAAAACCTGGAGCAGCGAGATGCAGCGGCCGCGGAGGGAGAGCGCAGACAAGCAATCGCGTCCGCTGACAAGCTTTCTGTAAGCCTCCGCTCCTTGTCACTCTGCAGTCCACCTTTGCAGCTGCTGCTCACAGGAATACACTAAATACACTGCAGCTGAAGAGGAACGGGCTCCATACCGGGGCTATGAGCGGAATGTCAGCCGACAGCCTCAATGCGATCTCCCGTGTCAAAACCAAAGGAGACCCCTGTCACCCACAAACCGTGCGAAACAGAGGCGGCATGGTTCAAAGCCCTGCACCGAACTCCCAAACCTGACAAATCCAGACCTCTGTGCATCTCAGATCATTCATCCGAGTGCTGTGTTTCTGGAAGGGGGGCCGTTCAATCTGACTCACCAGAGATCTCCATCATAACAAGAGGTGAAGCTTCACAGTTTCAAGTCTACCGCACGTTGGCCCACATGACATGAACCAGCCCACCATAATCCTCTCAAGCTATTCATTAACAGAAAATTATAGCCCTCATTACTTCCAAATCCAATGGCCTCTCTGTGGTTTCAGAAGTGACAAAAAGCATGAAGGACCTACCTCTTGCTCATGCTTCGCCATATATGGGCTCCTATGGTAAAGAAAAAAAAACAGGAAATGGTGCATTATTATATGCCATAGAAGCTTTCATTCAGCAAACCTATTAAAGGGGTTTGTTTTCCTTCCATTTCTATTCAGGGTCTCTCAGAATCCACTCACAAGTTGCAGGTCCACAAGCAGGTCTTAAACAATATCTGAATATGAAATTATGAATATGAGGTAATGATAATGTTTGAGAATAGTTTGAAAACCAGTTAAGCAGTGTTCTGATAGAAGGGGGAAAGGCAAAGCTTGCATTTACGTCCTTCCCTGTTCAGTAAGCAAGCGAGAAGAAAGAGTATTGTATTATCGGCTAATGTTTAAACGCACTTCAAGGAAAGACTAGTTCCGATCACAGAGAATATTGAAATATATATTATCATGGACATTGGCTGTTTTGACCATGGCTTGAGTTGATTTGAAAACACTGGCTTTATGCTGTGAAAGCCGGTCAGGATTATAAGAAAAAGCCAGATTAAATCAAACTGCAATGTGCTTTTAATGTTAAGTATAAGCATATGCATTACAGTGTTTCCCCTAGGATGGAGTTGTAGCAGCGGAGGTGAAGCACTTATATACATATATATATATATATATATATATAATTTAAAAAAAAATATTTTATGCACTCACAAAGCGCACCCTGCCGGGAGGTTTCTATGTGTCTGCCGGCACCAGAAGGGCTCTCGAGGCCTAAGTACATACAGTACAGTCAAGGAAAACTACAGGCAGGGGCGTAGGTTTGATTTGAACATTGGGGGGGGGGGACCACAAACAGTAAATGTTCTTTGTGATGATAATGGAGGGGGACACTAACAATATACCATCCAACAGTAGCGAACCATGACTATTGGACCGAGGCCCTCAACCATTCCCGTGAGGAAAGCAATACGAAGTATCGGGGGGTCTGGGGGTCCTCCCCCAGAAAGATTTGAGCCTTTTAAAACTAATTTCCTGCATTTCTACACAACCTCACCCAGGGCATTTTCCAAAATAAAATGTTTTATTTATGAACATTTTGGAGAAGTTTTTTATTTTATTTTATTTTTTTTTCAAAGCACTAGGCGAGATTTGAGATGCTTTCATATAAATCTAAAGCCATGGTAGGCTAATCAGTACATTAGTGGATAAGATAAGTTTATAACATTTTGAAACTCTGTGGTTCTCAAACTCGGTCCTGGGGGTCCCCTGTGTATGCTGGTTTCTGTTCCAACCACAATTGCAATCCCAAAATTTTAACAAGCTGTTAATTTTTCTTAATTAGGTGTTTTTCATGTTTAGAGGCATTATTTACCCTCTTAAGACAATTTGTCAGAAATAGTTATGCATACCATGAAAACTATGCCATGTTCAGATTGTGCTTACAGTGCTATCTCGCAAACAATAATACAAGGTAACATTTTTTTAAACTGATCAATTTAAAGACTGAGGTCAATAGGTCATGCATAGCTATTTCTACCATAATGTGGCTTCAGAGGGGAAATAATCCCTCTAAACATGAAGACATGTATTCTGGATCAGTTGAAGAGGCAGAATGGCGCAGGCTGGTAGGCTTGCAAGCAGGGACTTGCAGTAGTCCAGGCGTGAGGTGACCATGGTCTGGACAAGAAGCTGGGTGGAGTAGGTAGTCAGGTACGGTCTAATCCTCCTGATGTTGTACAGGAGGAACCTGCAGGACCGAGCCGTCGCTCTGATGTGCTCTTTGAAGTCCAGCCGGTCGTCCAGGACCACCCCCAGGTTCCTTGCAGAGCGGGAGGCAGCCACCACGGTCCCCGTCAACGGTGATGGAGAGGTCATGTAGTGGGGAGGTCTTGTGTGGCATGAAGAGGAGCTCTGTCTTGTCAAGGTTGAGCTTCAGGTGATGGGTAGCCATCCACTCAGAGATGTCAGTCAGACAAGCAGATATCCTCTCCTCAACCTGTGGGGTACAGGGAGGGAAAGAGAGGAAGAGTTGAGTATCATCAGCATAGCTATGGTATGAGAAGCCATGTGAATGAATTACTGAGCCAAGAGACTTAGTATACAAAGAGAACAGCAGAGGACCCAGTACAGATCCCTGCGGGACTCCTGTAGACAGGGGATGGGGAGCAGAGACGGAACCCTTCCAGGAGACTTGGTAGGATCTATCAGTGAGATATGATACAAACCAAGAGAGGGCAGTTCCAGAAATGCCCATCTCAGCGAGTGTGGAGATCAGGAGTTTGTGGTTGACCGTGTCGAATGCCGCAGACAGGTCAAGGAGAATCAGAACAGAGGAGAGAGAGGAGGCTCTAGCAGTGGTGAGTGCCTCCGTCACAGCCAGGAGAGCAGTTTCAGTGGAATGCCGGTTCTGAAGCCGGACTGATGCGGGTCAAGCAGGTTGCTGTGGTGGAGAAAAACAGACAGTTGGTTAAGGACAGCACGTTCAATTGTTTTGGACAGGAAGGGCAAGAGAGATACAGGACGGTAGTTCCTGACATCAGCGGGGTAATGTGGGACAACTAAGCTTTGACATGTTTATTTCCTGCTCTGTCAAGAGCCAATCAAAATAATTGTAACTAGGTTCTTGCAGAGAAACTACATGATCAAAGTCACATGATTTCATTGATGTCATGTCATGATGGGGATCATGGCAAGCTTCATGTATGAAGGTCACCCGGCAAAATACATGGTTAGGTCAATGACATAAGCTTTTGCTTGAATTAATGTTAAGGTTCTAAATCTGTCATAAACAATACACTGTGCCTAATTATGATGTAATTATGCATATGAAATACTTGTGCAAAAAAATTTTAAAGTGCTTAATATTATGTTTAGACTTTTTTAATTCAGGCATTTCTTGTCCCACATTAATGTCCCACATTACCAAACACAGTGAGGAAATGTGGGACAGCATGTTTCTGGTAATGTGGGACAGTGTTGTGGGCTATTCTAATGGAGGAAAATTATTCAATTTTATACTTAGGGAACCTCAGTATTTGCATATGTACATGGTAATGTACCCTATATTAACTGTAACTCTAATACTTTTTATATTGCTGTCAAGTCATATTTAGGTCAGTGGTCTTAACTTTTTTGTCAAGATGAACTATGTTATGATTGTTAATAAGTTAATATTATAAACAATATAAGTTTTAGAGCTTATCTTTAGAGATAATGTTCTATCAAGTTCCCCAAGAGAAATAAATTGTATACTTAAGTATATTAAAAATATAATTTAAGTATACCAAATGTGTTTCAAGTGTACTTATAATTTTAATACTTAATTTAAAGTATGCTTAAAATGTGTAATTCATTTGGAAATATACAGTATGTAATTAAATTGTACTTTAGTGAACTTCAAATAAGTATACTAAATCTCATATTTAGTGGTATTTTAGGGTACTTATAAAAGGTATATAGCCTAATTTATTTTATCTCCTGATAGCATAGTGAGGGGCCGTGAATAAAGGACTTAATAAAAATGCTGAGCTGATTACCATATATATCTTTTAAGTGCTTAAAGAACATGTTTAATCCATGTATTATTCCTTTGATTTAAGTGTTTCTTTACTTTACATTTATTGCAATATATGTTTAATCCACATTTATCCGTAGTATGTAATCATTAAACTAAAAGGAGTGTGTCGTTGTCGAATTGGCATGAAGCAAGACTCACATGTTTGTGCAGAAATGATGACAGGGTACACTTCCTTGTAACCCTCAGATTTAAGTAACTGAGAGAGGCAGGGGCCTCTTCCTTCCCTTTTCTGATCTATCCAATGTGCCGAGACTAACCTTATGGTCTCTGTGTAACCCTAAGTCTTAAGGAACTGAAAGAGACAGATAGGGGGGGCGGTGGCAGTGGCCGCTTGCTTCCCATTTCTGATCTATCCAATGTGTTGATTAACCTTATGGCCTCTGAGTTAGGTCAAAGGGGAATCATATATTTAAGAACAAGAATGTACTAACAATGGGTATTCGAATGAAGCCTATGAAATTAATGACTAATTGATGATTGAATAATAATTGTTGTACTAAGATATGATGATATGTATCAGTTAAAATTAATAACAATTAAACCTTTTTGTTTTAATTACATAAGACTAACCCTTAGGCAGGGGATTTGGCACCCCGAACCTAGGGCGGAACAGGCGGCGGCAGAATTGCAAAGTTCCGAGGGCACGTTAAAAAGGTCATATAGTGCAGGGGAGAAGACTGAAGGCCCCCGTGTCTGATGAAGTGTGAATTGACATACTGCCGTGGTACCGTCTAGTCAGCGTAGTTGTCGCATGTAAGTATGCAGGCACTGCATGGTACGTGGATGACAGTCCACACCTAGCAGAGGGGCGTAAGAGACGACCTCTGTGAACAGGCAAGGCTGGTGAAAACGGTCAAAGTTTATATACCCATAGCAAAGTGGGATAGGGATCAGACCGTCGGTTCCCAACCGGGTGGCTGGTTACTACTACGGGGCTCGGTGTGACTGGGGATCACTATCGACTGGGTCACCGGCCGGTCGGGTCGCAGAGAGCAGTAAGACCACGAGTGGCGTCCCTGTAGTGGAGCACATGGCCACCGTGCTCGGCTCAATGTACAGTCAAGCCACTGTAAGCTGAAACCAAATGTGATAGTAAGCGAGCAGTGCTGTTCTGTGATCAGGGTTTCTGAAAAGGAGACGCCTGGGAAGCAGAGAGGCTGAGGGTCCTTCACTCAGAGGAGTCGGGTGGAAGGAACTCAGTGGAAAGGGATCCAGCCTGGAGCTGCGCCCAAGAGAGAGGGAGGCTCGAAGGATCAAAGTGATATTTCGTGCCATTTCCTTCACAAAAAGTCATTCCGCAGGAAGTTAGACCAACAGACAAGGGGTTAGAGCACATGTTTTCCCTAGTGGTATATGGACGTTGGTCATTAATTCCTCCGGAGAATGCTTATTGAAAAACAGATAGAGTATCAGACACTGATTGTGTAATGTACCCCAAACTGACATTGCACCAGCATCTTGTGATTTATGTACCCACCCCTCCTTCCTGTGACCTGTTTGAAATGGTATAAATATGTGAAGGAACAACAGATGAGCAGCGCTGAACTTTGCTTTCCTCTGTACATTGATTTTGTGGACCACAAAAAAACTATTATTCACCAGCCCTGGATTCTGACTCTTTTCCCAACAACGGATCTGTCACATAGGCTACTACTTTTAATGCTATTTAAAGTATATTTCAAACACCGTAGTCATAATTTAAAATTGTATTTCCAATACCTACAAATCACCCTTTCAATTCGTATACTTAAATATACTTTAAGTTTGTAAGACGTGTCTCAATTTAGTACACTTAAGTACAGTAAGAAGTTCTTATGTAAGTACAGTACAGAACTTCTACAAAAGTTTAGTGCATTTATTAGCCTGTACTTAAAGTGTGGCCAGTTTAACACAAAATTTGTAGTTACTACATGATGAGTATGTACTAAAAGTATACTTAAAGTATAATATTTTTTTGCTTGGGTCCTGATGTTTACTTATTGTATTTAAGCATGGTGCACCATTAAAATATATTGCAATGTACTACATTATAGCTTGTTATTGGGGTTTTATTATAAAGAATTGGTGTCCCAAATTACCAAATGAGCTGTCCCACATTCCCAAACGCAGATGAAAAAATGTGCTGTGGCTCAAATGAAATATAAAGGTGTGTCACGCATCCTGTGAGCAAGATTTCTACATTTTTTCTTTTTATGTGGTCAGATAGATATCTGACTTCCAAAAACCATTTGTGATTTCTTGCGGTAATTCACTGAAGCAGATTCTGCCAGCTGTCTCCATCTCCTTTTGTCGTACATGGCGGCAGTCGCTAAGGTGGGCAAGACTTGTGGATATTTTGCTAACGGTCAATTACATTATTCATGTTAGTCTAAAATTATGAACTACAGCTTTAAGAAAACCCCGTAAATTCTGACTTACGACCGATCCTGTCGCCACAGCCACAGACTGTAATGCATAAAATGCACCGTTTATACACGCATTGGAGTAAACGCATTTTCCCTTGCTTACTGTAGCTACTAGGCTACCTGATGCACTTTCGGTTTAGAAGACACATAGCTACTTTTTTTTAAATTTTTTTTTTTACATTAATGCAACAACACAATGTTAACCAGGCGATATTTAGCGTTAGAACTATATTGTCTGTACCTGAGAAATGGGATATGTGTTCCTGTAGCCTATTGTGTAAATGCGAACCTGCGGTGAACGTTTTGTTGGTAGCGAGTAGACTAATGTTAGGCTACCAGACAATGTCGGGTGACATTCACCTCTTTTTTTAAATGTATTTTTTAAATAATTTTTTTCAGATTTTTCCCTTTTTCTCCCAATTTGCTAGCCAATTGGACCCTGTGTAATTCAATTCCCCCCGTGTAGCAACCGCCAGAGAATCGCCGCTACAACCCCTTCGTAGGGCGGTCAAACCCGTTTTCGTTATTTTTCAGAAAACATATTTTGCCAGCTTATTTTTCATGTATATTGTCCTAAATGGTTCGTTTTTATTTCTATTGACAGCATGACCGATTGCTCATTAGCACGCGTTTGGATCATCGGGAGCTCGCTTATCGCCAGGCTGCAGGCACATTTAGTAGCATTTGGACTGGACCAGAACCTGGGGCTAGATTGCCAGATCACCTGGGCTGGCAGAGGGGGCAGAAGGTGGGAACACTTAATGCCTCTTCTCCGCTCGAAACGGGCTGACATCCGCGACAGCCCAGATGTGATGGTGATTCATCTCGGTGGGAACAGCATTGGCACGTACGGAAATACAAGGATCAGCCTAATGCGGCGCATGAAGCCAGACATCAGGGAAATCGATTTGCTATTTCCCAAAACCAAATTGATGTTTTCGGACATCCTCCCTCGCTGGAACTGGCGGGGTCAGACCGCGACTACCGGATATGGCCTTGAAAGGACCAGACGACGGCTAAACGGGGCCACGTTTGGCTTTCTGTCAGACATGGGTATGGGTTGCATTATGCATCCCTCATTGGCTTAAATCATTTAGACAGTGATGGGACACATTTAAATTTAGAGGGTAACAGGCTATTTCTTGACAACATTTACACAGCCCTGTCCTTACAGCTCTGATGGTCTTAGCCTATTGCACACCCCAAAGGCTCTTTTCAGAGCCACCTACTTTCTTATCAAAAGAGAATTATATCTACACTAGTGATGGGCATTCCGGCTCTTTTCAGTGAGTCAGATCATTTAGCTCAGCTCACCAATAAGAGCCGGCTCTTTCGGCTCCCAAACGGCTCTTCATTCAGTGGCATTTCCGGTTTTTCAAAATCGGCCAAAGTTAGTGATATGTTGACCTATGATTGGTTTGTTTGTTTGTTGTTTGTTTGTGCACATCTATCACTTAAATTGTTCAAAGGAATCTTACTCTACCTTCTAATTACCAAAATAACATTATTTTGTATTTTGTTTGTTATAAAAACAATTTAAATAAATGTAAAAACAGTAAGACGCTATTACACATGTGCATTGAAAGTAGGGCATTTTTATGTCTTGAAATAAATTGCAGATTAAACACAGTGCGTAGCTGAACATTTCAAAATAAAAGAGACACTCATAAAATAGAACATTATATTGCGTCATAACAAAGAAAAATAAATAAATGCATTAAAAAAATGTGCAAAACTGCAGCATCCGAACAATTAAACTGACCAGCAATTAAACTGGTTTTTAAATTATTATTAATGTTATTTTCTTATAGTGGTTTTATTCATTTTTGGCCTAAAAAAATATTCTCTGTGATTACAGATGGAACTTGAAGAAAAAAAACAAATAAAAGTTCCACCAAGACCACAAGCATTTGTCTTGTGTTCATTTACAAAACAAATCGGCTCTTCAGATATGCGAGTCGGCTCCCAACATTCACCTAAAAGAGCCGACTTGTTCGCGAATGACACACCACTAATCTACACAAGGCACACAATTGCGAATGTAATTTTAACGTATCTAGTCTACAGACAACCATGTGTTCAGTGTTGTTCTCTTCTTGGGTCCCAAGCAGAAATACATTTTTAAATATTAACAGCAACAGTTATGGGTAGGGTAAAAGCTGTAAAAGGGTAGCGGGTGGGGGCCTTTGATTGGAAGCTGTATGTTGCATGTTGTTTTTTAGAACCAATTACACAGCAAACAGAATTTAAAAAGTCATAAACAAAGTGTTTAAAGCGCCACCTTCCATTCTCTGTTTTTGGACTCGGAATCTATAAGGTGCATGTTCCCTTTTCACGTTAATTAAAAAAAACACCCATTCGCAATATTAAAATGCTTGATACCGTACTGTAGACGAGATTTTGATGAAGATCTACAGGTAAAAATGTCGTTGTTCATCTGGAGTTTACCGGTGATATGGTCCAGAGAAAAACATAGCAGCTAGCGACTTTAGCTGCCACTGGTTATCAGAATTCTCCGTTTTTGGGTTCGGAATCTATAAAGTGCATGTTCCCTTTTCATGTTAATAAAAAAAAACACCCATTCGCAATATTAAATTGCATTATACCATACTGTAGACGAGATTTTGATGAAGATCTACATGTAAAAATGTCGTTGTTCATCTGGAGTTTACCGGCGATATGGTCCAGAGAATAACATAGCAGCTAGCGACTTTAGCTGGCACTGGTTATCAGAATTCTCAATTTTTGGATTCGGAATCTATAAGGTGTATTTTCCCTTTTCATGTTAATTAAAAAAAACACCCATTCGCAATATTAAAATGCTTTATACCATACTGTAGACGAGATCTTTATGAAGATCTACATGTAAAAATGTCGTTGTTCATCTGGAGTTTACCGGCGATATGGTCCAGAGAAAAACATAGCAGCTAGCGACTTTAGCTGGCACTGGTTATCAGAATTCTCCGTTTTTGGATTCGGAATCTATAATTCCCTTTTCATGTAGACGAGATTTTGATGAAGATCTACATGTAAAAATGTCGTTGTTCATCTGGAATTTACTGACCTAGCCACATCAGAAAACATTTCAGAGCGCAGCAATGTAAAGTTGGTTTTATATTGGATATTCAGTGGATATTCGTTTTTCAAATTTCAGTAGCTAATGACAGAAGCATGTAGGTGCATTTTAATTTACATATTTGTTATCAGTGTAGAACAAAGATACTTTTACAAGCTTTTTTTTCATATTTCCGGAACAAAAATGTCAATGTTGAGCCTATAAAAACACTTGAATTTCAATAGTTCCAATGCCATTTGAATTAGAAGTGTCAAACCAACTTTAATCTCTTTGGAGACATTATTGCTCAAATTTACAACTGATTATTTTTTAAATTTCATTTTTGTAGATTTTAAATGAATTTTCTTTCAAAATAAAATGGCTAAAATTTCAATAGCTTCTGTGACATATGATGAAGATGCCTCAAACCAAGTTTAATGTTGTCAGAAATTATAGCTCAAATTTAACAACTAATGATTTTTCAAATGTTTTTTTTGTAAATTTTTAATAAATTTTTCTTTTTAAAAAAATGCTAATATTTCAATAGCTTCTGTGACATGTGACTACAATGTCTCAAACCAACTTTAATGTTGTCAGAGACATTATTTCTCCAATTTACAAGCAATATTTTTTCCAATTTTCCCTTTGTGAAATTTAAATAAATATTATTCAAAATAAAAGCACTAAAATTTCAATAGCTTCTGTGATATGTGACTGAATGATAAGCTCAGCGAAATAATATCAGGCTGTACTGGCGGTACAGCTGGCGGTAGAAAACCATATAGCAAATCCTTAAAAATCCTTAAAAAACCACTGAACCAAGAAAATGGGCAAAACAGACAAGACAGGCAAATCGAGCCAGTCCAATCTACCGGACTTGTCAGCAATCATGGTAGGCCTTGATGGTATCAAGGTCCAACTGAACGACTTAATGAAGGAGTTCCGAAACCTCAAAGAGGAAAATGTCAAGAAAGACCAGCTGATAAAGTCTCTGACCATCAGAGTGGAGGAGCTTGAACAGCATGGGAAGCTCAATGATGTGATCATCACAGGTCTCAAGATTAAACCCAGGAGCGAGGCAAACATGCAATCTGTGGAAGTGCAGGTGGCGGAGTTTCTAAACTCCAAAAACATCGACATGGATCTCGACAATGTGGATTCTTGCCATCTGCTTCCCAAGAAAAAAGTTAACGGAGGCCGGGACAACGAAACCCGGGCCGTGGTGCTGAGATTCACAAGCAGGAAACACAAAGTTGCTCTGCTGAAGCAGGGTAAAAAGCTGAAAGGATCCAACGTGTTTATCAACGAAAATCTCAGCAAAGTAAACGCTACCATCGCTTGGAAAGCTCGTCAACTGAAGAAAGGAAAAAAATTACAAAACACCTGGACGGCGAACTGTAAAGTCTATATCAAACCCAATGGGTCATCTCCAGAAAATACCAGACCGGTGCTGATCAGGGCGTTGGAGGAGCTGGAGAAATTTGAACAGTAAGGTACGTGAAAACTACGTGAAAACGCCATGAACTCAGTTCAACCAAAAAGAAAAGCTTCACCGATTAAAATGAATGAATTGGTGGATATAATTGCTGATTATGAAAAAGTGAGTATGACATCTAACCAGCATCAAAGATCAAAAGACCCGAATGAAGAAGTTGATCCCGACAGACACTTTTATTATAATGGAATAAACAAATGTGGATATTACTTGGAAGACCAGTTCAACGAGGACATTAGCATGGATGGAAAGCTGTCAATAATCCACTTCAATAGCAGGAGTTTATACGCCAACTTTGACCAGATACAGGATTATCTATTGACATTTGCTAAACCTTTCAACATCATTGCAGTGTCGGAAACTTGGATTAACGATGAGAAATGCATGGACGTCCACCTTGAAGGGTATAATTTTGTGTGTAAGAGCAGAAGTAACAAATCTGGTGGAGGGGTTGCCCTGTTTATTGATGAGAGCATAAATTTTGAGATTCTGGAAAGCATGTCAATTGTCGTTGAAAATGTAATGGAGTGTGTAACAATTGAATTTTCAATGCTGAAAGATAAAAAAAACTGTTATATGCTGTGTTTACAGAGCACCCAGTTCAAAAATAGATTTATTCAGCAATTGCCTGGGGGAAATACTAGCAAAAATGAAACAGAGAAATGTTTTCATGTGTGGTGACTTTATGGATCAGAAACCAGTGTCAAAAACCTTAAAAAGAATTAGAAATGAAAAGAGACTCAAAGATCTTGAACAAGATATGATGAAACAAAAGTGGAATGATGTATTTACTGAAAGGGACACAAACAAAGCGTATGAGGCCTTCTTAAACACAATAAATTCACTATATGATAAGCACTGCCCGGTAGTCAAAACTTCGAGCAAGGATAACAAAGCCAAGGAAAAGAGGCCTTGGTTTACTAAGACCATCGCGAATGCCTGCAGAAAAAAAACAGCTTATATAAACAGTTTATAAAGGACAGGAGTGTACAATCATATGCAAAATACAAACATTTCAGAAACAGAGTGACATATTTGCTGAGGAAACATAAGAAAGATTATTATGACAAGTTCCTAACAGAAAACAGAAACTACACCAGAAATCTCTGGAATATAATAAATTCTGTCTCTGGGCGAAATGCAAAGCGGACATTCCCTGGCCATTTCAATATAAACAACAGGAGGGAAGAAGATAGTGAGGTGATAGTAGATAGTCTCAACAATTACTTTGTTAGCGTTGGTCCGGAGCTAGCCAAGGCCATTCATGGCCAAATTACGGGCGGAAATCATCAAGCCTCCGGAGGCCAGTGCAGATGAAAGTGATGGGTAATGAACTCTGTGATTGGCACTCACACCTTCTCACGCATAATGCACTGCATTCTACAGGGGACACTCGAGCATCATAATAACGAAGAAACGGACACATTTATTTGGACATTATCTGAACAATATTCTGGACTGTTTGCTGTTGTAAAATGAAACAAATTGTTTTGACTAATGTATGATATGTACATTCAAATTCGACTTATTTGGACTTTATTATTATTATTTATTTATTTTTTTCTCTCGGACTGTTTTGTTATAAAGCAAATTCAGCTATGCTGTTGTGATATGAAACAATCTGTTTTAAACAATGTATAATGTGAACATTCAAATTTGATTTGGGAATTGGGGCGGGACCTTGATAAGCAGTCTGCTTTTTCCCGTATCCCTTTTCGGCAGGTACTGTGTTTTTTCAGGGCATATTACAGAAATTGTGATGAAGTGTGACTATATGCGTGCCGAAATAAATAAATAAATAAATAAATAAAAGATGCCTTAAACCAACTTTAATGTTGTCAGAGACAGTAGCCTATAGCTCAAATTTACAACTGATTATTTTTCAAATGGTCCCTTTGTATATTTTAAAGGAATGTTTCTTCACAATAAATACAATAAAATGTCAATAGTTTCTGTGACATGTGACCAAGATGCCTCAAAGCAAATTGACTGTTGTCAGAGACAGTATAGCTCAAATTTACAACGGATTATTTCTCAAATTTTTCTTTAATAAATTTTAATTACATTTTTCATCAAAATAAAATGACTAAAATTTCAATAGCTGTGACATGTGACCAAGACACCTCAAACCAAGTTGCCTGTTGTCAGAGACAGGACAGCTCAAATTTACAACGGATTATTTTTAAAATTTTCCCTTTGTATATTTTAAAGGAATTTCTATTCAAAATAAATACACTAAATGTCAATAGTTTCTGTGTCATGTGACCAAAACACCTCAAAGCAAATTGACTGTTGTCAGAGCGCGTATAGCTCAAATTTACGACTGATTATTTTTCAAATTTTCCTCTTATAAATTTTTATTACATTTTTCTTCAAAATAAAACAAAATTAAATATTGAAATAAAAATGAAATTTCTTCAAATTAAAACAAAATAAAATATTGAAATAAAAATTTCAATAGCTTCTGTGATATGTGACCAAGATGCCTCAAACCAACTTGAATGTTGTCAGAGACATTATGGATCCAATCTACAACTGATTATTTTTCACATTTTCCTTTTGTAAATTTTAATTAAATCTTTCAAAATAAAAGCACTAAAATTTTAATTCTTGTTCTGTGACGTGTGACTAAGATACCTCAAACTAACTTTACTATTGTTAAAGATAGTATTGCTCAAATTTACAACATGATTCTTTTTATTAATTATAATGGCTCTAAGTCATCAAGGGTCTGACGTATCAAAAAAGCCTTAAACCATCACTCTGTTGCCAGAAATACAGTAGATATGGATGGATAATTTGAAGGGTTTCTTCTCCTGACTTCTTTTTTTAGTTCAATAGGAAAATTTGTCAGGAGAAACAACCCTTAACAAGCTATTGAAGTGTGACTGTTTTATTTATAATAACTCAATACATTTTCGTAAGCAGAATAAAAAATAGCAATTTTTGAAGTTGAGGGAAGTTGCATGATAATAGTGACATTGGTCTCAGGCCTCAGGTTACAAGAAGCTCTTGACATTTACATTACTTTTTCACATTTTCCTGTCAAAATTACAAAGGAAAATTGGATAAATCATCAGTCGTAAATTTGAGCAATCATGTCTCTGATGGCAAAGTTTGTTTGAGGCAACTTAGTCACGTGTCACAAAAGCTATTGAAATATTAGTATTTTGTTTTTGGAGAAACATTATAAAAAATTTAAGAAAGGAACATTTGAGAAATAATCAGTTTGAGCTATACGCTCTCTGACAACAATCAACTTGTTTTGAGGTGTCTTGGTCACATGACACAGAAACTATTGACATTTTAGTGTATTTATTTTGAAGAAAAATACCTTTAAAATATACAAAGGGAAAATTTTAAAAATAATCAGTTGTCTATTTGAGCTATACCATCTCTGACAACATTAAAATTGGTTTGAGGCATCTTCATCATATGCCACAGAAGCTATTTAAATTTTAGCCGTTTTATTTTGAAGAAAAATTCATTTAAAATTTACAAAAATAAAATTAGAAAAATAATCACTTGTCGATTTGAGCTATATTGTCTCTGACAATAGCTAACTTAGTTTGAGCTGTCTTGGTCACATGTCACAGAAGCTATTGAAATTTTAATAGTTTTATTTTGAAGAAAAATTTAATAAAAATTTCTAAGAGGAAAATTGAAAAATAATCAGTTGTAAATTTGAGCTATATGCTCTCTGACAACAGGCAACTTGGTTTGAGGTGTCTTGGTCACATGTCACAGAAGCTATTGAAATTTTAGTAGTTTTATTTTGAAGAAGAATTTAATAAAAATCTATAAGAGGAAAATTTGAAAAATAATCAGTTGTAAATTTGAGCTATACGCTCTCTGACAACAGTCAATTTGCTTTGAGGTGTCTTGGTCACATGACACAGAAACTATTGACATTTTAGTGTATTTATTTTGAAGAAAAATTCCTTTAAAATACACAAAGGGAAATTTTGAAAAATAATCAGTTGTAAATTTGAGCTATCCTGTCTCTGACAACAGGCAACTTGGTTTGAGGTGTCTTGGTCACATGTCACAGAAGCTATTGAAATTTTAATAGTTTTATTTTGAAGAAAATTAGAATAAAAATTTATGAGGAAAATTTTTAAAATAATCAGTTGTAAATTTGAGCTATATGCTCTCTGACAACAGTCAATTTGCTTTGAGGTGTCTTGGTCACATGACACAGAAACTATTGACATTTTATTGTATTAATTTTGAAGAATAATTCCTTTAAAATATACAAAGGGAAAATTTTAAAAATAATCAGTTGTAAATTTGAGCTATACTGTCTCTGACAACAGTCAATTTGCTTTGAGGCGTCTTGGTCACATGTCACAGAAACTATTGACATTTTATTGTACTAGTGCAGTGCCCGTTCAAAACGTCCCGATCAGAACGGAGGAGTAAATCCAATTGTTACGCAACTGTACATTAATTATCACGTCACACAACACACATTCATCTACATGGACTGTAAACTCACTCAGCTTAAAATCCATTATCAGTGTGTGTGTGTGTGTGTGTGTGTGTGTGTGTGTGTGTGTGTGTGCATAGTGACATCACTATCGACGATGTCACTATGCCCAAATAAGGGCATAGGGTACTGCTCCGTGAAGTCCAGTGCCCATTAAGGTACAGTGCACGTTCGGACCGGGACGATTTTCTCGCGAACCGTTCATCCGATCGACTTTAAACTCAACACTGCACTTAGTTGGATCATCAGCAATACACCCGCCAAGTCGATCGGATGAACGGTCCTCGAGAAAATCGAAGGACAGACATACATACATACATACATACAGACAGAGATTCCTGGGCTATAATAAATTTGAGCTATAATATCTGTGACAACATTAAACTTGGTTTGAGGCGTCTTCGTCATATGTCACAAAAGCTATTGAAATTTTAGCCGTTTTATTTTGAAAGAAATTTGAAAAACGAATATCCACTGAATATCCAATATAAAACCAACTTTACATTGCTTCAGAGCGCCTCTTTGCCAGCATATCTTGGACCAATCGGATTTGAACAATCGGCATGATGTCAAGACAGGGGTTGGCTACAATTTGAATAACATTTCATTTCACTATTACAAAATCCCTTCTGGGGTTATTTCGAATAAGGTGGCCAGCACCTTATTTTTTTGGTGCCATTTTGCTTCTGAAGTGGCTGCAGAGTCCCGCAGGACGCGCAGCACATGTAACGTTTTCAGGACACCTAAATAGATTAAAGTATCGATACATACCGATCGATTAACACCTAAAACATTTCACAGTGAGTTTTTCTTGTAATAAAATGTGTATTAACGACTTCAATGTGGCTGGATGTTTTATAATGACCCCATTGAGTATAGGCACAAATGCTCGTAAAAAGAGCTAATTAGCATGATCATTTCTGGCTTCTAAAGTAAAAAAATAACATTGTTGAAGTGTAAGTACACTTCTGAAACAAATGAATAGCTTAATCTACTCTCGTTTAGTAGATTTCCTTGTTAAATGACATGTTGAAATGAGCCCAGACAAATTTGTTTTGTGTGTGGAATGCCCATTGTGATTACATTGCGGGCAGAACGTTCGACCTCCCTACCCTTCGTCCGGTAACAGGATAGAGGGCGCCACGTCCTCTTCAGGGCGCAACTCCTCATGCTCCTAACCGTGAGTCCAGCTCCCCCAGGGCTGTCTTATGTGCGACGATTCTCTTCCAATGTTCAGTACCTTTGCATTTTAATAACATTCTCTCAATGCATTTCAATGGGGAAATTTTGTGGCATAGGTTTGTGCTCAAATCTCAGACAGGAAGCTCAGGAAAACAGTTCTGCATCAGAGCAGCCACTGCCTTGTCCATAGTTAGCCCACCTACCTGTGGCTTGTGCACCCGTCAGGCAGCTACAGCCGTATGCTGCAATTATTGCAGCACCCATAAAAGGAGACAATACCAGAGAAGATATGGGGAATCCTTACCATCACAGTTAATGTGTACACCCTGCTTCATCAAAAAACTCTCTTTCAGCCTCCTAACAAGATATCTCATCATCACACTCAAATATAGTGTAGCCAACTGTCTGAGGCCAATAGTTAAATCTTTGATAAGTTGCAATGGATACTACGAATTAAATATAATCAAATCAAACAAACAACAACAACAAATTATGATTGTTTTGAGCAGATCCATTTATCTCTAGACTCAAGAGACGGGTCATGTTGAAGTGAAATTTCTAAAATGAATGAATACATCATATCCATAAAATAGAAATTCCATTTCCATTGAAACATAAAAAATGTATCCTGTCTATATTGTTTTATTGGTGTGAGAATTCATATGTTGCTCTTCTGCTAACACATGAAAAAAAGAAAACCTTCCTTTCCAGCACTGTCTTCTGCTTTTTACTTGATGGGAAACCACAAACTTGAACAAGAGGGAAACTGAAAATGTGAAACAAAGGCTGTCAGAAGATAAGAGTTCTGACTTTATAAGGATCAAATACGCCTGTTAAGAGCAGCTTGGATTTGAAGGTAATTTTTTTAACATTCAATCTAGAGCAGATCATTCAGAATTGTGAGTTTTTGTTCCTTATATGTCATGCAGTCATCCTCTATGGACCAATTTTTTCTTAATGAAAGATTTATCTTAAGATTCTAGACAAGGGTTGATATGTATCTGGCTTCCTGATTTTAGACTGAGTGTAGGATAACAGTGCAATTTATTAGTATATTCTGTATTCTTTGATTTTACATAAAACACCATTAACAGTATGCATGTACAGAATACATATACCGTATATGTACATATGCATGTATATATACATCTCACCAAAAAATAAGTTTTCAATGTTAAAAAATGAGAAGTTACTCCCAGATAGCCTAGGGAGCACTGTCTGTAAGTCCTTAATTCCAACTTGCAAAAACTAGGCCTGCCTTTAAAAGTATTGATATCAAAATGTGGCCAAGTTACAACTAACAATATTGCCTATCGTAGCTCACACTAATTAAACTAGCTTTATTCCAAAGCAATGCTATCCAAATTTTCCTAAATTATTTATTGCAACTTGGCCCTGTGTTTTTTCATCTTACCATCTCAAGAGAATATGGTCAATTAAACTATATGAGCCACATCAAACTGTGAAAGGACAATAATTTATAGTGGAAATTATTTGAGATGTGTTGCAATTACTACACTACATGGTATGTTTGAACAATTGCCTGCATCCACTGCTTTGGGTCTATGAAAAATACGACATGACTAAAATGTATTATTATTATTATGTATTTATTGATGTATTTATTTGGAATATTTAGATTTCTATAGAAACCTGTGTGGTCCTATAGAGCCTAGACATTCTTGTGTTCACAAAATTATGTTCACAAATAACATAACTATTATTTTGTTAACAAATTAGTACTATTACTTATTTGGCATCATCTGACCCACAAACATACAGTAGGCTACATTGACAGGGCGAACATGTCTGGATAGGTTTGTAAAAATGCTATATGCAGGCTATTTTCAACGTCAGCATATTTCTATTTTTTATCTGCATTTATTTATTCATCCCCCCTTTCTCTATTGGAAATTATCATTCTTGGTGTAAATGTGTCTGTTTGTGAATTGTAGAGAAATCTGTAGCAGCAGCAAACATTTTAAAACCTGTACATTTTCTAAAGTAAACTTTACAACAAAGTATAAACATGTCCTTTCTGGAGTGTAATTATTTGTCAACATTAATTGAAATGATATGTTGTTCCATGAGGCCATTTTTGTTATTTGACATTTAAAGTTTGAATGACCACAATCTCTTCACATGCTAAAATGAAAAAACACAGGGCATTGCATTAAATAATTTAGGAAAGTTTGGATAGCACTGCTTTGGAATAGAGCTAGTTTAATTAGTGTGAGCTATGATAGGCAATATTGTTAGTTGTAATTTGGCCACATTTTGATATCAATACTTTTAAAGGCAGGCCTAGTTTTTGCAAGTTGGAATTAAAGGGATAGTTCGGAATTTTGGACATAATGTCTCAATTACGACTTACCCATGATGTAGTTGATTGATGGAAACCATTTTCAGCTAATTCCATGCTGTCCCTTCTTCTGGACATACACACGTTGCTAATGCTAGTGCAACTCTATGGCAACCGGTAGCATCCACTACCAAACGCACTTAAACACTCCACAGTGCACCCAAAGCAAATAAAATACGACGACAGTCTATCGGGGTTATTTTGAGTGTTTACACCATCATTTTTCAAGTCAAACTATCGTTGAATCCTTTAGAAAAAGGGAGAAAAAAAAATGTCGGCAAACAAAGCGGCGTTTCACTTCACGAAGATCCAGATCTCCCACAACGTAAGTTAATGTAAATGGGGCGTAAGACTAACGTTACAGGTAAAAAGTTGTCAAACTAGCTCTAGAAACATAAGATAAGCGAGCTGATCTTGGGATACTTTTTTGCAAACCTTGCCGTTGTATTGTTATTCCAATCGCTATTTGGTAGCTAATGGAAGATAAACTTTTCCAGTAACCAACACTTTATCGCATACATGAGCAGCAGTTTTGATCCAGGATATTTGTGCCTTCAACTTCGATGCGCCACAGGCGTGATTTTTCATGTTTTATCTGCGGGCGATATGCTTTTGCAGTCATAAGTGACCTAGTTAGTTTAACGGAAACTTCCATGGAAAACTGCAGACATTGCCATCAACTTTTCAAAGATATCTGACTTCCAAAAACCATTTGTGATTTATTGCGGTAATTCACTCAAGCAGATTCTGCCAGCTGACTCCATGTCCTTTTGTCATACATAGCAACAGTCGCTAAGGTGGGTGGGACTTGTGGATATTTTACTAACGGTCAATTACAGTATTCATGTTCTTCTAAAATTATGAACTACAGCTTTAAGAAAACCCCGTAAATTTTGACTTACGACCGATCCTGTAGCGACAGCCACAGACTGTAATGCATATAATCCACCGTTTACGAATGGATCTATCGCCCCTCCCCCCAACTGTAACTCCTCCCCCCCTCCCGTCTGTGTTCTCTAACTCGAGCCCAATTTGCGTGTTCTGAAATTGTGAAGTGGGCGGAGACAGAACAAAACCGGTATTTATTATCCTTTTAAAGGGGTAATAAACACTGCCTTTTGTTCTGTCTCCGCCCACTTCACAATTTCAAAAGAAGCGAATTGGTCTCGAGAGAGAACACAGACGGGAGGAGGGAGGAGTTACAGTTGGGGGGAGGGGCGATAGATCAATTTTTGACACACAATGCGGTTGCGCGGCTTAATTACATTTTAGTTTTTTTAAGCAATAGGATATATGTGATTTATGAAATGGAGGCAAGATACTCGGCTTTATAACTCAAAATATTTCATTTAGTGTTTATTACCCCTTTAAAGGGATTGTAAAGGGGCTGAAAGGTAGTTAAATAACTATAAATTATCACAAAGGAATGTATCCACTACATATTCACCAAATATTTATTCAAAGTAATGTCAATAACTATAATAAACACACATCTCAAGTCAGACATAAAATCTGTATTGAAAAAACCTCAGGATTGTGTGGGCGTGGTCAGGACCTCGTTGTGACCCCGCCTCCCCCTTACAGGCACATGGATTGGATCACACTGGCATTCTGCATCCATGATTGATCGAATTGGGTAGGCTACTGTTAAATGCTCAGGAAGCGTATCAGATAAAAATAAAAATAGCTAACTAGTATAATAGCTACTGAGCATAACAGATTTACCGGACCTGGGGCCGCATGTAGCAAAGTTTGCGAATCCGCACTAAATATGTAATATGTTGGACTTATATACTACCTGAGGGAGGATGTCAGCTTTCTAATGATAGCAAAATGATCTCTCTAATCCAAATATCAAGTGAGTTATGTCCCATTATATTTGTAATGCAATCAAACCATGTTTTTGAGAAAAACCCCTTCAAAGTTCAGCCGCGAAAGCTGCGTTAACGTTACCGAAGAGAAACTTGGCTGGGTCTCATAACCGAAAAAACGAAACTCCGGTGTTAGCTTGTCATATTACGTTTAAATGCTTCAAAACTATAGTTTCATATTGGATTTGACATCAAGGCACGCAGATAATGAAAGCCAAGACATTTTTCAAGTAAAATGAGATGAAACCGAATAAACTTCATTAGCTTGTCACTGCAAAAGCAGCATATTGTGTGACTGGTTACAAGCTGGCTATAACGTTAACTACGGTTATAACTACGCTGTTGATGACTGATGCTACCCCAGCATAACCACCTGTGCCCACCAGCCAAAACCAAGCTAGCTCGTCAGGTTGTCCATAAAATGTGATGAAAAGCAATGGGCTACATTACAATGGCAACTATATTAAACATATATTATTACAGCAGCAGACTACTCTATTAATTATCGAGAATAGGCTATAGCTAACATTACGCATAACAGCTTCGGTAAATTAGCAGCAGTTCAACATAGCAACTTACCGGTTGCAGCAGGTTCATCTTCCCAGCGATGGCCACCGATGTCATCGGGGAAAAGGGAGTAGAGAAGGCACAACCCAGTAACAAATTTGAGGAATTTGGGAAAGCCAAATTGTTATAATTCTGAAAGCTGTCTGGTTTTGTAAAATGGTCGCTGCACAAGCGGGTGTTTGCGCTGAGCTTGCCATTGTAGCAATAACGTTAGCTTTCCAAAAACGCCACCCATTTCTTACAAATTTCAGCATCATGAGGAACCCGAAAAAAAATTACATGTAGGAGCATTACCCTCGACCTCATCCTCTGTTTGTGCATCCAGGGAGGGCACATACACGGGGTATATGCGGCATGCTTGCAATGCAAACTGAGGCGATAACGACAACTAAGTTATAACTCTTAACTTAGCTCTAGGGTTAAAGTAGCCTTGATAGCTAGACAGCTAGGTAGCACCACCACGAAGGGAAGGAGAAGGTAGGAGAAATGAAATAGCGGGTTGAAGAAGGAGAGACTGGGAGAGGGATTATATCAAAATAACTAGGCTACATCTAAGGATTACAAAACTATCGATAACGCAGACAAAGGTTCTCTATATCAAACGATTGTTTTGCTCAGACTCAAATAGGCTGTTTAGTGGGGCAGAATAGTTTTATTTGCCTCCAACTATGGGAGGAGATATGCAATGTAATTAAAACATTTATTCGCCATTATGTTAGGTCCTTCATGGCGGCATGAGGACCTGTGCCCAATAGGACTGAGCCCAGTAATAATTTGAACTCCACCCATTTAATCCCCACATCGGAATATATGGAAATTAATAGATGGATATGGATCGAGATTGCAATGAAATTGAAAACTAATACTTTGCTGATGCTTAATACATACCATAACAACCCCATATAATGTAGTATGAAGCAAATTACGGATTTACCTTTACACTCCCAACCTACAAACTACGTGTAAATTGCCTCTGGAGGGCCAAAGTAAATAAGGTTAAAGGGTTGTTTCGCCTACACGGTAGACGTAGCCTAGTAGCGCACGCATAGCCTACAAAGCACTAGCCTATTTTATAGATAACAAAATTATTGTTTTTGCGTAGCTGCAATAGCCTAGTAAAAGTAACTTGAAGAAAAATAAACAAATCTTTACAGAGGCTGTAACCAGGGAACTCCTGTATCAAAGCCAGGCACAGTAAACAGAAGGCCATAATGTAGCTGCACATAGGCTATGCCTATGTCCAGTACAGCTTCAGTGTAGGCTATATTTCTTCCGGTCATGTTACCTGGGGGTAAATCGTTTGGTCTTCGTGGTACCAACCGTAGGCTACCATGCAGGTGTAGTTTAGTTTTCTGTACTGCAATGGACATATAATAAGGAATTTTGACTCACTTCGTAGTAGTAGGCTAGTTTCCTTTACACTCATCGTAGGTTAGTTGACCAGCTGACTGGCGTTCAAATTTCTCTGGCAAAGCTATTTCCCAGAGATCTTTGCATGAGGAAAAAAGACAATACTACTGTCATAGAAGGTAGCCTACCACAGATAATCATTATTTATGTTATATTATTATTATATAGTGTTTGCATAGACATTGTCTGCAGAAGTAGACTATGACATGTTCGGAGGCTATTGTAATTTTTAAAAAAGTGACTAACCATGAAACATGTCTTTGCTGAATTTATGGTATATAAACCCGAACCCGTTCGGGTTTTGTAGGTTATATTATCGTAACTTCTTAATTTTCGTAGTAATTAATTATATGGTAATATTGTGTTATGTGAGATGTGTGAAAAGAATAAACTGAACACAGCTGAAGTGAAGAAATGAATGAAGACATAAAGAAATCTTGGCTGAGACGAGCGTTGAAACTTCAGTTTGTGAGTTAGACATGACTGCAAGAGCAGAGCATAAGGCTCCACACAGACACATTTCTTTGTCAGCATTTGTGTGAGATTAAAACATGTAGCCAATGGCACAGTTATTTATAGAATTTGTTTTACATTAATGCAACAATACGATGTTAACCTGGTGATATTTTGTGTTAGAACTGTATTGTCTGTGCCTGAGAAAATAGTATCTATGTGTTCCTGTAGCCTACTGCAGTGAACGTTTTGTTGGTTGTGAGTAGACTAATGTTAGGCTACCAGACCATGTCAGGTGACATTAAACTATTTTTAAGTAAGAAAAATAAGACAAAATAACTTGTGTTGCGGTACCAGGAATTGTGTACCAAAACTAAATGCTAGGATCAGGTGAGAATCGAACCAATCTGCAACATGCTAGAGCAGTACTAACCACTAAGCTACAGACACTTTCACAGTTTGTGTAGTTGGTAGACAGCCTCTGAAGCAACTAAACGTGACGAGGTAATTTTAAACAGAGCTTCTGATAGGCGGATTAAAGGCAGTTGTCCAATGGGGGGAATTATTCCTTGAGGGTACGGAGGCAGGGAAAATGGGAAGCAGAAAGAGGAAAAACAGGCAAAATAACCCAAGTTTGGGGCTTTATTGTGTGGATGTGTGAAATTGTATCTGAATGCTGTGAGGTTACATGAGGTCAACATTATGGGGTGCCAAATGTAATGTATAGTAAAACACAACATGTTTTTCCTGTGTTTTTTTCTCAGATTTAGCAAAAATGTGGCATTTTCCTGAAGATTTATGCTAAATATGAGTTTTTTTTTAAAGATTTAACTGACATGCTAAATAAACCTTTTAGTTCATATTTTCAGATTTAATTGATAAATCTCAAATAAGCATGTCCTAAATATATAACTAAATGTTAAATCTGAATTTTCAAAAATAGATATTTAAAGAAATATATACATTTAGCGTATATCTTAAATCTCTGTTTCAGAGACAAATATTTAGTCAAATATAAATATTTAATTTAAATCTCAAATCTTGGTTTCAAAAATAAATATTTATTTTACAAAATAAGATTTAGCTTAAATCTTAAATCTTACATTTTCCAAAAGCAAGATTTAAGATTTAATTCATATATGTATTTATATCTTAAATATTTGGTTCTAAATTAAATATTTAGCTTTTATCTAAAATCTTGCGTTTTTATGAAAACCAAGATTTAACATTTAAATAAATAGTTATTTTATCACAAATCTTGGTTAAAAATTTTAATATTTAGAAAAAATTTATATTTAATTATACCTTAAATCTTGGGTTCTAAATTAAATATTTAGCTTATATCTTAAATCTTGCTTTGTAAATTCAACATTTAGCTAAATCTAAATCTTTAGTTTAAATCTTTTGAAAGATATACTAATTAGCCCTGCCCCTTGGTGACTGGTATGCAATGCAATTACACATTATTTACATAGCCTACACACAGATAGCATCTGTTATAATCATGTAAGATGTCCAGCGAACTAACTAGATAGCATAGGCTACGTTTTGGGCATATTGGCGTTTCCTTGACTGATTTCTTATGGTGAAGTTGAATATTGACAGCCGGCCAAGCCAAATAACAAACTGGCAGCTTGATGCAATACATGGTTAGTGAGCTAGCTCGCTAACCTGTCTGTCGGTAATGTCATAAAATAGCAGATTTCTTGAAACCAACTGGAAACATTAAAACTACCATTAGCACTTAGGTGACGTTGACAAACTGGGGCCCATCTGACAAGACTGGTTAATATAGTTGCGAGTGTATTAGGGCTGAGCCGAATGCTTCAGAGCTCCGAAGCTTCATTTGTTGGATTGGGATTCGGATCCTAAATTCAGATTTGAATAGTTCGTTTTTTTTCCTCAAAAAAAAACAACAACAAAACAAAAACTAAACATTTTTTCCCCCTCAAAAAAGAAGAAGAAAATTGATGGTTTACTGGATGTTTGTCAACATATAAGTGTTTATTCTATACTGATTGAGCTTTGAATCGCCTGGAAGTTTATCGAACATACAAGGGATGCGCTGCCTGTTAGCGTGGTTCAGCCTTCCACGTGACTTGTCTCCACATTCGCTCATAGACTGTATAAAAATAGCATTCGCTAGCCTTAGGTAAAGTTACAAGATGTCAAAGAAGTCAGCTGTGTGGAAACATTTTAATATTACTGCTGACAATCCAAAAAAGGTCAAATGCCAAATATGCTATCAGAAATTGGCATACCTTGGTGGAACTACGAATTTGACAAATTATTTGAAAAATGTAAGTAGCCTAATTTATATATCTTCGTCAGAGTAATAGCCTAGCAACATTACCATTATCTAGCCGGTCTGACTAGGCTACATTTCATGATATAGCCTAGGCTAGCATAGCATGACAACCTATTACGTTTTGGAAAGAAAAGAATATAGCCTACACTCGGCTTTATATAGCCTACACTCGGGAAATGCCTACACTCTGCTTTAGACTTTTCCCCCCCCCCATACCATGCGCAGTATGTAGGCTACGTGAAGTCTGAGAGTTTATAGGCCCGCACATAACTGAAGACTGCGGCTTATATTTATCTTTTAAATTTATTTAGGTCTATGTTTCATGTCCTGAACTTCTGTTCCATTTCAATTTAATAGTCTGTTGTATCAATAAAAAACAAACAGTCTTTTTTAATGTGCATATTACTGAAATAGATGTGAGTGCGCCCTCTACTGGACTTATCTTAACATTGTTTTCATAGACTCAAAAAAATATATATTTTGAATAGATTATTATTAAAACGAAGCTTTGGGGAAAATTGCCAACGAAGCTTCGAAGTGTAAAAAATGGCATTCGGCTCAGCCCTAGAGTGTATGGCTAGCAAGGGATTCGCCTGCTTATGTGTTATCACACATTGACATGGTTACAATTGCCGTACAAATACAGAGAATAGATGATATGAATTCTCAGCATGCACCTCTTAAAGTCCACCAGTGCCCTCTAGTGCCCCTGTTGAGAAACTTCAGGCGAAAAACGGAACAAATCAAGTCCCATATTAGTTAGTGACGGAGACGCAAGGTTTGCAGAATTAGCTATTCTCTGTATTTGTACGGCAATTGTAACCATATCATTGTGTGGTAACACATAAGCAGGTGAACCCCTTGCTAGCCATACACTCATAACTATAACCAGTCTTGTCAGACTGCTGGGCCCCAGTTTGTCAACGTCAATTCGCTGCCTATCTCAATGAACGTTAGCTAGCCACCTAAGTGCTAACGGTAGTTTTAATGTTTCAAGTTTGTTTCAAGAAATCTGCTATTTCATGACATTACCGACAGACAGGTTAGCGAGCTAGCTCACTAACCATGTATTGTATCAAGCTGCCAGTTTGTTATTTGGCTTGGCTGGCTGTCAATATTCAACTTCACCATAAGAAATCAGTCAAGGAAACACCAATATGCCCAAAACGTAGCCTTTGCTATCTAGTTAGTTCGCTGGACATCTTACATGATTATAACAGATGCTATCTGTATGTAGGCTTTGTAAATAATGCCTGTGTGGCAAACAGGAATTAATATAGGAATTAATGTATGTAACGTCAAGTTTCACACTTCGCTAGAAGACCCTCAATTACCTCCCATCACTAAAGCCAGCTATTTCCCCTCCTCCCTCCATTGGATACCAGTCACCAAGGGGCGGGTGTCCTATTGGCTCATCTTTCAAAAGATTTAAACTAAAGATTTAGATTTAGCTAAATGTTGAATTTACAAACGCAATATAATATATAAGCTAAATGTTTAATTTGGAACAAAAGATTTAAGATTTAAATAAATATATATTTTTGACTAAATATTAAAAATTTTTACCAAGATTTGTGATAAAATAAATATTTATTTAAATGTTAAATCTTGGTTTTTATAAAAACGCAAGATTTAAGATATAAGCTGAATATTTAATTTAGAACCCCAGATTTAAGATATAAATAAATATTTATTTTTTTCTAAATATTTAAATTTTCAACCAAGATTTGTGATAAAATAAATATTTATTTAAATGTTAAATCTTGGTTTTTATAAAAACGCAAGAATTTAGATATAAGCTAAATATTTAATTTAGATCCAAAGATTTGAGATATAAATAAATATATATTTTTTGCTAAATATTTAACTGTTAAACACAGATTTGTGGTAAAAAATAAATATATCAATTAAATCTTAAATCTTGCTTTTGGAAAACGTAAGATTTAAAATTTAAGCTAAATCTTATTTTTAAAAATAAATATTTATTTTTGAAACCAAGATTTGAGATTTAAATTAAATATTTATATTTGACTAAATTGTTTCTGAAACAGAGATTTAAGATATAAGCTAAATATATATATATTTTTTTTAATATTTATTTTTGAAAACTCAGATTTAACATTTAACTTAGATATTTAGGACATGCTTATTTGAGATTTATCAATTAAATCTGAAAATATGAACTAAAAAGTTTATTTAGCATGTCAGTTAAATCTTGGGGGAAAAAAACTCATATTGAGCATAAATTTTCAGAAAAATGCCACATTTATGCTAAATCTGAGAAAAAAACACAGGAAAAACGTGTTGTGTTTTACTTTACTTTTGGCACCCCATACAAAATGTACAGAAGTTAAAGTTTTTAAGGGCTGAGAGTCATTGTGGTTACTTCTCTAGGAAACCATGAAAAGTGCCAAACTCTCTGTGCTGTATAGGTATGGGGCATGCCCCGCCAAGCCGTAACTTGGCGGATGGCATACCTGCCGTCCCAGTTTTGTTGAATCTCTAAGTGAAAATAGTTAACACAACCTCTGCAACTACTTAAACGTGACATATCTCTCCAAGTTCTAATGCGCGATTACTTTTGATTTTCTGAATTTAGCAGGTTGAAAAAAAATAAATTAATGTGGCATGTCCAAAAGTTTTGGCACCCTGTCAGTCAGTACTTTTTAACATCTTGTTTGTCAGAACAGCTTCCAAATGTTTCTTGCAGTCAGTTAAGTCTTTCTTTACTTGCTTTGGGATTTTTTCCCCATGCACTCTTCCTTGCAGAACTCTTATAGTTCAGAAATATTCTTAGGTCTTCTTGCTTGCACTGCACGTTTGAGATCTCCTGACAGATTTTCAATAATATTCAAATCTGGGGACTGTGAAGGCCATTTCAAAACCTTAATCTTTCATTCCTTTAATTAAGTAGTTCATGGTTGTGTCAGTATGTGAATCTGTCGTGTTTTTTCTGTACTTTAGTTTTGGTTGTGTTCGGTTTTGTTTGTGTGTTTTTAGTTTTGTTTTCCGTCTCCCCGTCCATGTGCTTTTGTTTTCACTTCCTCATTGTGTCTGCCCCGCCTTCCGTATTAGCACCTGATTACCTATTTGTTTCACCTGCCTCGCTGTTCTCCTGTTTCTCGTTTGGTTGTTAGTCAGTGCATTTAAACCCCACTCTGTCTTGTGTTTGTTGCGAGTTCGTCACAGTCGAATGCCTTGTCTGTTTCGCTACAAGTCTTTTTTGACGCCCCTGCTTTGCTATGCTAGTTTATATGTGTGCCTGTTTTCTGTTTTTCTGACTTTTGGATTGTGTTTTTTGACTTTGTTTCCTGGATTGTGTTTTTGTACTTTTACCGTGCCTGCCTGCTTTTTGACCCTTGCCTGTTCCTGATTACAATTCTGCCTTTTCCTCATGGCTTTTGCGCTTGAATCTCTAGTGCCCCCTTGACACGTTGATTTTGAGGTATGTTTTTGATCATTGTCTTGCTATTTAGTTGAATCCATTCTTCCTTGTGCCTGCACAATATTTCCTGTGCCACTGGCTGCCACACAACCGCATAGGCAGAATAGATCTACCCCCATGCTGAAAGGTTGGCAAGGTGTTCTTTTCTTCAGATGCTTCCCCTGTTTTTTGTGTAACGTTTGTACACCGTGGACCTGTATACCACTACTCCAGTGTCTGCTAAACCGTTCTGCAGGCCTTTGCAGTGATATGTGGGTTTTGCTTTGCTTACCTGATCAGTCTACGAGCAGTTGTATCCATTTTATCTTTTCAAACTGTTAAATGTCAGCAAATAATTCAAGACCCTGGTGCTAAAAGTACCGAAGTTACAAAATGTCTATTTTGAGAAAATCAAATCTGAAAATGTCATTGATCCATTAAAAGTTTTGCTGTTTTTATGCATTGCTTAGGCACCTTTTCTGTTAACAATATTTATAGGGTGGACTTAGCTAAACACATACAACCTGTTTCTATGCTCAACTTGAATTGTCTAAAAATGTGACCAGTACTTTTAGCACCAGAGTTTTCAATTGTGCATTAAGTATCGCAGAGATACATCATGTTTAAATTCATACCATGCAGAGTTTGTGTTAATCTTTTCACATAGATGGAACAAAACATGCAATTTTACCAGGGGTGCCCAAACATTTTCATACCTCTGTATATATTAGGTGGAACTCTTTGACACAGCTAATATCATCTTTAATGCACAAAACATGCTCATGTCAATTAAAATCACATATCATGTAAACGATGTTTTGATCTAAGCATCATTGCTGAAATGATATTACTTACAAAATACAGTTCTCACTGAGCCTTGTAACATGGAGTCATTTTTAGAATCACACGTCTGAAAAATATGCAGACGGTAAATGGCATGTTGATAGACACTGGGACAATATGTTTATAAGCCAGTGAACTTCCAAAACTACTTAACGCAGAACCAAATGGTACACATTTGACTTAAAAGCAATCTTGTTTAAAAACCTGTTAAATGGTTAACACAACACATAGGCTAGATAAAGTCATGATTAATAGGAAGTCAGTCAGGAAGTATCCAAATGTCTCAACTTCTGCTTTCAGTGTCTTGATACAGCCATTAAATCTATTGAAATGGATTTTGAAAATGGAAATGTCTCTCTCTCACACACACACACACACACACACACACACAGGATAGATTTTTTTCTACCAGGACAATAAACCAGCATAAGTGATACACCAGCATAGAGGTCAAACTAACACAACGTAAATCACAAACCAATATATGCATGAATGATAACCCATACATGCACTTATAAAACCAAAGTACCTGCCAAAGAAATCTCATACATATGCACACTAAATGTATTTTGTTTTCATAAAAAGCACCCCCATACACTATGGCTTATATTGTCCCATTGTAAGAGGCAGAATATTCAGCGTGCCACACCACCATGGGCACGATGCTCTGTTAGAGTAAGAGGCAAACGGGGAGGACCAAAGATAATGCATAAACATTAAGAGGGCTGCAGTACAATTACTTCCCATGAATTTAATCTCACCACTGAACCCACACTTACCACATGCGGGTTTCCAAGAGATCAAATTACCCAGGTACTGTACATTTCCTGCATTAGCCTCTAGCATCTAGAAACTTAAAAGAACCGATGGCTGCATTTGCATTAATGGGGGGCTTTTTTAGCCATCAAAATAGTGTGCAATATGACTTAGGTAATTTAGTTGCAACTTAAAGTAGTGGTTTGGCGTTAAAGGAATTAATTATAACCGATTAATGTGTTATGATTGTAGAGGAATAAATCAATGTTTATTTGGTTATAAGCTTCTTTTTTTAAATAACGAGCTTTGATCCAATATGAGTAATGCCCAACAGACAAAAAAAGGTTACTTTGCAGTTGATGGTGAAACACAAAAATGCATATTTGTTTCAAGTTTTAAATAATAGTCCCAATGGAAATTTCTCAACACTACTTGGATACTCACATTACTCTTGAATTTTTTGCCCTTATGTGATTAAATCTCCCATTATATATAAATATCTACTGTAGACCTTTCCTTCAAAGGAGACAACCTATTGAGTATTATATATAAGTTATAAAGAAATATATGATACGGATAAAGCTTGTGAAATGTGAAAACTTGCTTAATTTAATAGATTTGGTATATTTTAATAAATATATAATTTAATAAATATTTGGTATATTTGTTGAAACAAAAACAATACAATCTCAGGTTGATTTGTGGGACAGAATGCGTTCTTTGCCTTGCGTTGATTTCTGAATCTTTCTGCATAGGTCTGCAGACATTGTGACTGCTTTGACCCTTCCTGTGGAAAGAAGATGGCATGTTTCTTGCTCTCTCTCACCCTCCTGCTCTTCAGTGTTGGTGCCTGCTGGTGTTATGGAATGGAACGCTGCACCAATGACTTCAGGGACAGTAATGACATTTGGTGTGTCGAGAGAAACATAAAAAACCTAACCCGGGTCGTGAAAATGATCCCGCAAAATGCCACCAGAATCAACTTTTCCCATAACCAAATAAGCACCATTCCCACTGACATATTTACAAAGTTCTGGAGGCTGCAAAACCTGTCCCTGCAAAGGAACAATATATCTTCCCTGAAAAGGGACCAATTCAGAGGCCTTGGAGAACTGAAACATCTGGACCTTTCGAGCAATAATCTATCACAGATCAAACCGGATGCATTCCAAGGGCTAACACAACTTTGGGATCTCCACTTGTACAACAATCACCTCACTGAGATCTCCACTGGATTTTTTGAGCACCTCCCTCAGCTCACAAGTATTGATCTTTCACTAAATAGACTGAAATATTTTGACAGTAGTCAATGCAACAGCAGCACGCTAGAAATTCTGGACCTTTCGCACAACAATATTTCTTGGTTGACACTTTCAGGATTGTCTAGCCTCGTTTCTGTCAGCCTCTCCTTCAACCCTATTCTTTATCCAATGCCACATCCTCTTGCTCTAGCCCCTTCGGTTACATCGCTTTTTCTCCAGGGGATTGCACCTGAGTTCCTGCTTGGACTGTCAGAGATGTCCCTGCGTGGTCTCCAGAGCATTTCTTTTTCCATCTCTGTCCAGAGGCCAGACGTTTCCATGTGCAGTGTGCTTGCGGGAATGCGTAAACCTAATAAGTCTGTGAACATTGACCTGGGAGGATCTGAGTTTCCAAAAAATACTTCAGTCTTGATAGGGTGCAAAGCACCACAAAAACTTTTACTCAGCAATGCATCCCTCGGCGACATTAAAACATACAGATTAGTGCAGGATGGGAAATGGACAGTTCAGCTCTCGCTGGTGGGGTGCAGACTTCAGAGCATTTCGAACACAACGTTTCAAGGCTTTACGCATCTATTAAATTTGAATGTGCAGGACAACAATGACCTGGATATTGATCCACAAACCTTTTCTGTCCTCAGGAATCTGACGAACCTCAGCCTCACCAACGTTGGGCTAAGGGAACCAAAGGCAGGCTGGTTCCAAAATCTCCCAAATCTGCAATCGCTGTGCATGATGAAAAATGAGATGACAAAGCTTACCACTAATGCTTTCAGTGCACTGCGCAATCTGGTGTGCCTGTCGTTGAGCTACAACTTCCTCCAGGTCATTACTGGTCAACCTTTCTGCAACCTCACCTTGCTTCAAACATTGGATCTCAGCATTAACGTAATCTCCTACATTGAGAGTGGGTCTTTTACGGACCTAGTAAACCTTAAAAACTTGAGTCTCAATGGAAACCGTATCACAACCATGAACCCTGACATCTTAGATGGTTTGGAGCTGAGTACCCTGAATTTGTATGATAATCACCTCCACTTCAGTGAGGGTGATTCCCCTTTTATTAAACTAAAATCCCTGACTAATATAAATTTGGGTTACCAGGGTCCTGGTAGATTAGGATTTGGGTATTTAGGATCCACTTTGTTTAAAGGATTAGAAAATCTAGATACACTAACCCTTAGATCTGTATACAAAACTACCTTTCATCCAGACACATTTGCCCCTCTCATCAGTTTAAAAAATTTATATATTAATGATATTACAATGACTAATATTAACTTGACTGCTCTCTTCCGGCCTTTTGTGTCACTTACGGATTTGGTTTTGACTAATGCTGACCTTGATGTTCTTCCTGACTGGCTGCTTCCTCGAAACAACACTTTGAAATATTTGAACCTTCAGGGCAATCATTTCCACGTTTTGGAAAAGTCCTTGCATGACAACCTACCTCTGCTCAAGTATCTTGATGTCACAGGTAACCCTCTGTCCTGCAACTGCCAGAATGCCTGGTTCAAAAACTGGTCATTAAAAAATTTGGAAGCCCAGGTGCCATTCCTCTATGACCTCCACTGTGAGCATGATCCCACTCTGCCTTACTTTTGGGAGTTTAATGACACAGCATGCAACTACGACTCCGCTTTCAACTGGTTCCTGTCTACTGCCCTGCTGGATCTATTCATCCTTTTGTTAGCCCTCACCTGGCACAAACACCGGGCATCACTCCGCTATCTAATTCTCCTTCTCCATTCACGCATTAGGGGGAGGAGGAAGGGCAAGAAGAACTTCACCTATGACGCATTCATCTCCTACAGCTCTCTGGACGAAACCTGGGTGATGAGGGAGCTGGTGCCCCGCATGGAGGGACCCAGGGGGAAAGGATTCCGGCTATGCCTTCACCACCGTGACTTCCGCCTGGGGGCGGCCATCTTGGAGAACATTGAGGCAGCCATTTACAGTTCACGTCGCACTCTGTGCGTGGTGAGCAGGGACTTCCTGCGCAGCGAATGGTGCGCTCTGGAGTTCCAACTGGCCAGCCTGCGGCTCCTGTGCGATCGGAGCGACGTGCTGCTGTTGGTCTTTCTGGAGGAGATCCCCAACCACTGTCTGTCCTCGTACACCCGGCTGCGCAAGATGATGCGCAAAAATACCTACCTGCAGTGGCCTGAGGCTGCCACAGAACAGGAGGCATTTTGGATCAGACTCCAAAATGCTCTAAGAGAAGATCTAGAAGAGGAGGGAGAAAGATTTGGCAGCCTCCTTGTTGAGGGCAAGCAGAACTGAAGGAAAATAAACTTCTGTGTAACCAAAACAAGTGCTTTTAATTGCAATGATTGAACTTAATCTGTCTAGCTATACGTATATAATTAATAAAATAGTATTTGTTTTTTTGGAAGTAGATTCAAAGACCCTGTGTATTTTCTTACGTCAAAATGTTAATTAAGCCATAAGATGTATGCTTACACTTCTTAAAATTATAAAACAGGAATTTGCACAAAAAATTGCATTTGTGTCATTTCTACACATGACAGCTGGAAATCTGACAGGCCTACTGTATGACCATTTTGTATGCTTATTACAGGTTCACTTCTGATTGGTAACCAATCATACAGTTAAGTGACTGACTGGTTAAAAAGCAACCAATGACACAAGACTGACACGAAACATGGGCTGTGTTCGGAATAGCTCCCTATACGCTTTATGGTGCACTGTTTAATCAACCATTTTGTAGAGTGTCGGAATTCTATGTTTTCTCAATTGAGAATTTGTAAAATGGCCAATAGGGAGCCATTAGCCATATGCAAAAGGTCTGTAAAATCATGTTTATACTTGCAAAATTTTATAAAAATCATATGTTGATTAGTATTATATATTTGTATACAATTCTTATACAATCAATGTTTTTTTTATAGGGAGTACCATGTATGTTAGGGAACTATTTAATTTTAGTATGAAATGTATATGCTAGTTCTCTACCACATATTTATTTTATAAGTTTTGTATCTGGCATATATGATTTTTATAGGATTTTTACAGACATTTTGCATATGGGTAGCTACGAACGCACACACATTTGTCTTAGTCCGGATATTGAATGTACCAAATCTTCCTATAGTGGGGAGTGTATAGAACTTTGCTGCTTAAAATAAGACCTGAATAAAATAGAGTTAACATTTTTCACCCCTACACCAGCCATTATCTAGGCTACTGCTGCTCTACGTCTCCTTCATTCAGAAACCCAAGCAGAAAGCCTTGTTTCACGGTAAAAAAATAAAATAAAAAATGAGGTGGACGTAAAACAAATTTTTTCCATTGAAGACAACATATACCAAAATATATAATGTAGCCTAAACTGAAAAACTCAACAGCCAAAATAAAAAAGTGTGAAACGTTTCAAGACGAATAAAAGACCTACTGATGACAGTTAAGACACTATTAATTACCAGAAGATTGTCCAAACGTTGGTAAGTGAAGGTCTCTTTTATACCTGCAGCTCGCGAATCTGAGCAGAAGTCGCCACCTGCAGGTAGATAATCCCTAAAATCCACATGCTAAATCCCCCCAAATCCATCCCCGAAACCTATTCATAAAAGTAGGCTACGTTTTATTTCATGAACTACTGAAAATCCAACCATAAAGTAAGTTAATAAGCTAAACAAAGCTGGATTTTCTCATAAGATTGAATTTGGTTTACAATTAAAGAGAGGAGATATTTCGAGAAAAATATATGACTCCCTTCTCTTCGTATATATCCTCCCCGACGCATGGGGGCAGTCACTCTAATTCTTCTGAGATCAAGTCAAATTGAAGTTCACCCGGAAGACTGTGAAGAACATTTTCAACGCGTGTTGTTCACATTCTGTAGTTGTTCAGCAGTAAGGTAAGTCATAAAATGCTAGCGGATTTTAACTATAATCCGAGTAGCTAACCCCCTGCGAGATATTTCTGATAAATAGTCGGATTGGTTCGCTAAACTCTCGTTTGTCTAACGTTAACTGACCGTCTGGTTTTCCTGTCTTGTTGTGGTAACGTAGTGAGTTACTGCCAGTTAACGTTAAATAGCTGGTTAACTAGTATTCTAACGTTACGTTATCAGCTGTTTTGGATGTATATGGAGTTTGTCTTATGCTTACACAATTTAATCAGTTAGCCAGTAACCTTTAATTCAGATGAAATGATTGAGTTAACGTTATCCAAGTGCTGGGGTGCACTCGCCGAATGTCGTATGAAATAATGTACGCACCTCGCTAGCTATCACATGCTGTTATGTTGCTGTGTTAGCTATTAGCCAAATAAACCAGCAGGAACATTGCAATTTAGGCCGATTAATGAAGAAAATTTATGCTAGCAGTTTGTTGTAACGTACCGTGCTGTTTGGAGAATAGCAGTATAATTTGATTACAGTTTAATTATAATGTTATTTGTGTTGTAGCCTAAGTGTTTTCAATATATAAGGATATGTTGTAGATATATTGTAGCTCACTGGTGGCCAACGTTGGTGTAGGATATATTCTCTGCCCCCCAAATTTGCAAAACAAAAGTAAGAAACCAATTATGCTCCAGTGAGGTATGCATAATTTCTGTTCTTGTTCTGCAAAACTGAAAAAACAAATGTTAAAAGAAATAGTTGGCACATGCCTGTTCTGTATTGCCTTTGGTACAAACAAGACATTATAAAGCTACTCTTATCCCGGCTCGCAGACATGTCCTACACCTGCATCAGCTGCCGGGTGGCATTTGCCGACGGCGAGGTGCAGCGCGCCCACTACAAGACTGACTGGCACCGCTACAACCTCAAGCGCAAGGTGGCAGACATGCCGCCCGTGACGGCGGAGAACTTCCAGGAGCGGGTGCTGGCTCAGCGGGTGGCGGCCGAGGAGCACCTCCAGGGCGAGACGGCGTGGTGCGCCACCTGCAGCAAGAAGTTCTCGAGCGGCAACGCCTTCCAGAACCACCTGCAGTCCCACAAGCACCAGGAGGCGGAGAAGCGCGCGTTGGAGGCGGCCCAGAGGAAGGTGGAAAAGATGAACGAGAAGAACTTGGAGAAGGGCCTGGACGGCGGCCTGATGGACAACAACGCCAGGAACGAGGCGCTCCAGCAGGCCCTGCGGGAGCGACAGAAGGCCTCGCCCGCCAAAACGGGCAAGGCCGAAGCCGCGCCTCCGGAGGGGCAAGAGAGGGCGCGCCCGGAGAAGCCCCCGAGATTGCAGTGGTTCGAGGAGCAGGCCAGGAAACTCAGGGAGGAAGAGGAGGAGGAGGCCGTTATGGCGGAAGGTTGGTTAACACATCTTGGAACGCTGCATTTCTTTATTTCTTATATTTTAATAATGAAAATTGAATAATGGAATGGAATAAGTGTCATTATAAGGTAGGCGTACAAACATGTTTACAGCTAAAAAAAATGATCTAGAGTGTACTTACCCTTTAAGAGTTAAGAGTCTCTTCGGTTAATTTTCCCATAAAAAGTGAAACTAGATAATAGTAATAAAGAAAGTTGCTAGAGCCAATTTCACACCTTACATGGCACTGGCATGGTCCAGATTCAATACAGGCCATGGGACTTATCCATGCATGCATGCATGCATGCATGCACTGGGACAGCCACCCATCAGCGCCCATTGTTTTTTTTGTTTTTTTGTCACCTGTGATTGCTTGTTGCTAGGCATGTCATGGTATTGGTTTTGACAACAAGGTAACCACCCTGAAAAGTTCTGTGGTCACCATGTCTTCACGGTATCAGTGAGTCAACAAATGTACCGACATTAAATGAATAGACTTAGAGCAATATTTGGCCCGTTCTTTCTTGATTATGAAGAAATATGTGAATGAGATTTATTTGAGCTAAGGACTTCTCAGTCTAGAGAAACTAATCATGTCTCATGATTGCTTTGTTTATTAACCATATTAATAGGAAATACCATATGTGTCATGTGCTGCCGAAATGTCTGAGCAAATGTCTGTTTTTGTCCATATTGCACACTCCTACTATAAAGTGCATTGTCAAAAGTGAATGCAATAATTGCCCTAGGATGTGACGATGGGACCTTTATTCTTTATGGCATGCATGGCTCTTTCTGACATCATATGGCTTAATAAAATTTTTATTTCCCACATACAGACCTTTAAATTTAGCTATACTAAATGGCATTGGCAAGGCTGTTTATGTTTGGCCATTTCTGGATTCTATTTAAGTGCTCATGGTTTGCACAGCACCTTGTATTGTAGCTCGTATGCAATTTCAAAACCCCCCTCTGAAATGACTCCTGTAGTTCCTTCTGATTTTATTTTGGCATTGAGTGTCATAAAAAAATGTATAAGGCACTTTGAAAATACAGTTATATAACAACAATACGTTCAAAAAAAATCCATAAGGTTTTTCCCCTTGAAAAAAACCAGTTGCGTTTACATGCAGAATATTTCATCGTTCCGAATACATTCAATCTCTGATTGAAGATTTCAAATGAGCTGTTCACACGCACGCCGAATAAAGCGATCAGATTAAGGTGTGCGTTTACATGCCCCCCAACCATGTAATCGGAATAAAACTTGTGATATTCACAGAACCCCCAAGCTCTAGCATTAACTCTTTTGGCATGTGCTGAATGGTCTTGTGTTCGAGTAGCCTACGCAGTGCACAGTTCTAATATAAATAGGCCTATCTCCAAATATGCGTTGTGTGGTGTGTACAATATTTGCGTTGGTACTGTTCTTGTATATCGGGCAGCAGTGTCGGCTGAGTATAATTCTCCTGCGATCATTAAACAGGAGAAGGCGAGGTTAGTTTAGGATTGCGATACAACCGATTCATGGCTGGGCCTTGTTGGGTCTTCACCTTTGCTCTCACGCACTGTAATTAAACATTTTAAAAGGGCCTGCGGCCCCTAAACGTACAAATTGGTTTCTTTCCGATAGGTTTATGCCAGTAACTGCTCTGAATTCACTTGAAGCACAGTTGTGTTTTTGACCTTCATGGTAGTTTGCCATTTATCGTTTATCGTTTATTATCGTAATATTTCTGCTGATTGAATTTTCAAGGGTTGTGAATTCTCGGTCTTTGTGAATTATCCGCTTGCTATATTGACTTCACTCCCTTCTTACTTCTTGCTGTCACGTCTCAGAGTTTTTATCACGGCCCAACCATACGATTAGCTGCTAGCCCAAAGTGGGTGTATATAGATTCACGATAGCAGATCTGCCTTAGCCAAAAAGGTGAGCAGCAGTGTAGTTTGAATGGATGTCCTCTTCAGGCAGATGAAGACAAAAATCCAATCCCAGACATGCAGTGGACTCACCACTTTCCATTCCACTGAAACAAGAATAGGCAATGTTTCACATTCAGAGTATTTATTTATATAAGCCTCCTGTGTATCTGCTTTAGTTCCCCTAACCATGTTTTATTATAATGGTCAATGTTCATTATTATTTAAATATTGAGAGTTTAATGAAATATGTTAATTGCTTTTCTTGTAATGTTTCCTTTATTTACCTAATATTTAAAACATTTCTAAACAATGTATTTTTTTAACCTATACTATTTTCTTTAATCAAACACTTTATTTAATTTCCTTCTGCTTTAGTTCCCTCTCTGACGAAAGTTAATATATAAGCCGTTTTATATCCTTTACTGTTCAGTCGCTACATCACGTCCCCTTTAATCCGTCAGTAAAGGTCATGCGGACCACATGTGCTGCGGATTTGATTTTAAATGCTACGGCGTTGCCGTTTGCATCCTAAATCAACTTTGTTTCTGGAATTTGTCTTCAAGGCAAACGGTTGTATTTTCATCAGGTTGCAGAATTTCTCGCACCAGCGACAAAGTATTGAGTAAAAACCAGGGCTTTATACAGCTAGCGTAGAAGACTGCGTATGCTGGGTAAGAAAAGGCTGAGGTAGACGCATTAGTCATACAACACCCAGGTCCGTTTACTCACTGCTTCGCTTTAATCTTCTGGCAGAGGAGTGGGAGGATGTGGACGACGACGACGAAGACATGATGGATGACGAAGAGGAGGATGCGATGGACGCGGCGGGGGAGGAGGAGGGGGGCGGCGGCGGCGGCGAGCTCCGCGGGCGCCGAGGTGACCCCAGGGGCCATCCCGGTCACAGACTGTCTCTTCTGTGCCCACCACTCGCGCTCCCTCCTCAAAAACCTGTCTCACATGACCAAGGTCCACAGCTTCTTCCTGCCCGATGTGGAGTACCTGGTTGACCTGAAGGGTATCATCCGGTACCTGGGTGAGTGGCCCCCCTCGGCCAAAGAGCCACTTGTTGCATTACAAACCGCACATCTGTTCCTGGATCAGGCCGCAGCCAATCTCGTGAAGTGCTCACGGGTTTCTGACTGACTCCAGATCATTTGGGGGCCGACTAGGGTTGCAGCCATTGTGCAGTCTCAGGAGTATGCTGGTATTTTTGCCATAGCTGTGCTGACACTTGTTTAGCACTTGGTAGCACTTTGTGGTGATGCAAATCCCTGTGAGCATTGGTGAATGACATTGGGAAATGTTCAAAAGAAATGTGTTTTAGCAGTTCACTTATCTTTGCACTCAAATGAAATAGTCATTCATGTGTGTATTATTTATTAACTTGACATTATGTACAGTACTGTGCAAAAGTCTTAGGCAAATTATGTAATTGTAAGAAAAAATGTAAGAGAAATTCTGTAAAGCGAAGATACTTTCAAAAATAGTTAAATTAAAAGTTTTAAAATATCAAATAATTGACTATAAAGACCAGTCAACAGTGTAAAAACTAAATCAAATCAATATTTGGTGTGACCACCCTTTGCCTTTAGAACTGCGTCAATTATCTTTCATAAGATAATCGGCTGGTAGGTTGTTCCAAGCATCTTGGAGAACTCGCCAGTTTTTCTGCTCGCTCGCTTGCTTCTGTCTGTCCAGGTAATCCCTGACAGCCTCCATGATGTTGAGAACAGGGCTCTGTGGAGGCCATATACCGTCTGTGGCAGAACTCCTTTGTCTTCTTATTTTCAGTAAATGTTTTGGAAAATGAATGTTTGTAAATCTAAAATTTGCTCTTTTGTACTGACATACTAATGCAGAAGACAAAAAATAAACATCTAAGAAAACATTTATATAAAAGCTAGGGTGCTTAATACTTTTGCACACTACTGTATAAGGATTTATTGTATATTTGTGTGTGTGTATACCAATATGCAGGTAATTTAGAGTTGTAGCTAGCTTTAAAGTGTTGCAATGAACTATGTTTGACATCTAGCTCAAAAAACTAAAACAAAATATGAGAAATACCTGCTAGTTATCTGAATACCGTGTTGCAATTGACTTGTTAGCTGCATGTTACCTTTTCGAACTGTTAACTAATGTTAACGAACATAAGCTAACGGGGGGGGGGGGGGGGGGGGGGGGGGGGGGTTTGAATATGTTGGGAAATGTTTGCAAATTTTATCTTATTCAGTGCATCTCTGGTTATCATAATGAAGGTACACAGTGCTGCGTGTGGTATTTGCATACTGTTCCTGTTGTCTTCCTTTTTTTGAGGTGTTGCTCTAGTTTACCCTCAGAGCGTAAAATCGCCTTATGCCGGATTTACACCAAAGCGTTTTACCACGTGGTGCAGGTATGCGCCGCTTGTACTGAAAAAGAAAGCGGTTAAGTTCGTAAGGTGGGCGTTCCCTCTTGGTGTCAGTCAGGTTTGGAGGAGATTCACTTCGCATTGCATTTGCTTACTGTAGCTACAGCATAGTTAGTTAGCATGCTGGGTAAAACTGTTTTCTGCTTGTCTAGTTAGAGAGCTATGCAAACTGGAACATAACTTAAGCAAATTAGTTAGGATAGCCGATGCATTTATGAAAAGCTACGAACGACAGTTTGAAGGGAAGTGACGTGTCCTATTGAGATGACCCTCCTCCTTTCATATGATTGGTTGCACACTTAGCTGGTCATCGTGATTTGCGCAGAAGTTGAAATATTTTTAGCTTGCACGAACAGTGCGGTACTCGCGATTCGTACCGCTCCTAGCGGCACCGGCAGAATCGCGCCTTGTCGCTCTCTCTCCATTGGAATTGAATGACTTCTGGCCAGACGGCGCAGGACTGCCTCTCTTGGTGTAAATCCGGGGTCACTCTTACACGGCGCGTAAAATATAAAAACGTGAAAATTAAGTGTATCGATCACATGCAACACAATGATTTAAAGAAAGAAAAAAAAGAAAAGGCCAGACTGGCTTTGCTTGGACAGAACTTTTTTATTATTTTTTTATTTTTATTTTTTATTATTTCTCCCAAGAATATAGCTTATTGGTCTTCTCAACTACCCAAAATGTCACGGAAGCATTATACATCACTTACACCTTCACACTTTTGCTCTTTTATTGACTAATTGGATGCTAGTGAAGTGAATCATTCCTAATAAGCAGACGTGCTATCTCTATTGCGCTTCTTTCAGTCTCGTCCATTTAGTTCGTCCCCATTTGTGTTTCTTCTTTGGGTTTCGCTGAACAAGAGTTCAGTGGTTGACTTTTTTTTTTTTATGGCACACCAGTTGCCTTCAAGATCTATTTCTTTATTTATCTACTTATTTTTATCTATTCGTTGTTTTTACCGTTTTGCTGTGTAAAGCACATTGTGATGCTATGTGTATGAAATGCGCTACACAGATGTTTGACTTGACTTCTGTCTTGGGTCACAGGGGAGAAGGTGGGGGTGGGGAAGGTGTGTCTCTGGTGCAATGAGAAGGGCAAGTCCTTCTACTCCACCGAGGCGGTGCAGGCCCACATGAACGACAAGAGCCACTGCAAGCTCTTCACGGACGGCGACGCCGCCCTGGAGTTCGCCGACTTCTACGACTTCAGGTAAAGGTCCGGCGTCGCGTCCGCAGCGGAGCCGCTCTCCCCAGAGCTGTGTAACATCCAGCAGATCTAAAATATTAACTTTCAGAACATATTGCACATGTTAAATACGCAACGGCACAGCTCTAGGTGTAAACAAGCTGATACGCAATGACTGCAGATAAGGGGGGCAAATGAACGGAGCCGCAATCAAAAGTGCCTTGAAGTTACATTGCAGGCATACGTGCAAGCTCCTCTCTGAGAGGCCAGTATTTGCACTGAGCCGAGCCTGTGAATGGAGGCAAATAGCGTGTAATCATGAGCCTGGGCCTTATGTGAATTTTTACAAAATGGATGGAATTTTTGTGGCATCCTGAATTGATCTGGTAATAAGAAGCGATTGCTTCTTGGATTCAGCTTCCGTTCTGCAGGGCGGTTATTGTTAGAGGCTGGCACATGCGGTTTTTCTGACCTGGCTGTCTGAATGTACAGGAGTAGCTACCCAGACCAGAAAGAGGGGGAAGATGATACGCATGAGGAGGGGTTGCCGGAGAAGAATCTGGAGTACGACGACGAGACGCTGGAGCTCACTCTGCCCTCAGGTGTCTTTACCTGTCTGTGATATGACTATTAACACCCTGTCATTCCCACATTCTTATATTCACCCTGTCATTCCCACATTCTTATATTCACCCTGTCATTCCCACATTCTTATATTCACCACGTCCCATCCATACTCTTATATTCACCCTGTCATTCCCACATTCTTATATTCACCCTGTCATCCCCACATTCTTATATTCACCACGTCCCATCCATACTCTTATATTCACCCTGTCATTCCCACATTCTTATATTCACCATATCACATCCATACTGTTATATTCACCCTGTCATTCCCACATTCGTATATTCACCATATCACATCCATACTCTTATATTCACCCTGTCATTCCCACATTCTTATACTGACCATGTCACATCCATACTCTTATATTCACCATGTCATTCCCATACAATTATATTCACCATGTCATTCCCACATTCTTATATTCACCATGTCACATCCATACTCTTATACTCACCCTGTCATTCCCACATTCTTATATTCATGTCATTCCCACATTCTTATATTCATGTCATTCCCACATTCTTATATTCACCATGTCACATCCATATTCTTATACTCACCCTGTCATTCACACATTCTTATATTCACCATGTCATTCCCACATTATTATATTCACCCTGTCATTCCCACGTTCTTATATTTACCATGTCACATCCTTACTCTTATACTCACCCTGTCATTCCCACATTCTTATATTCACCATGTCACAACCATACTCCTATACTCGCCCTGTCATTCCCACGTTCTTATATTCACCATGTCACATCCATACTCTTATAATCACCCTGTCATTCCCACATTCTTATATTCACCGTGTCACATCCATACTCTTATACTCACCCTGTCATTCCCACATTCTGATATTCACCATTTCACATCCATACTCTTATACTCACCCTGTCATTCCCACATTCTTATATTCACCATGTCACATCCATACTCTTATCCTCACCCTGTCATTCCCACATTCTTATATTCACCCTGTCATCCCCACATTCTCATATTCACCCTGTCATTCCCGCGTTCTTATATTTACCATGTCACATCCATACTCTTATACTCACCATGTCATTCCCATACAATTATATTCACCATGTCATTCCCACATTCTTATATTCACCATGTCACATCCATACTCTTATACTCACCCTGTCATTCCCATACTCTTATATTCACCATGTCACATCCATACTCTTATACTCACCCTGTCATTCCCACATTCTTATATTCATGTCATTCCCACATTCTTATATTCATGTCATTCCCACATTCTTATATTCACCATGTCACATCCATATTCTTATACTCACCCTGTCATTCACACATTCTTATATTCACCATGTCATTCCCACATTATTATATTCACCCTGTCATTCCCACGTTCTTATATTTACCATGTCACATCCTTACTCTTATACTCACCCTGTCATTCCCACATTCTTATATTCACCATGTCACAACCATACTCCTATACTCGCCCTGTCATTCCCACGTTCTTATATTCACCGTGTCACATCCATACTCTTATACTCACCCTGTCATTCCCACATTCTTATATTCACCGTGTCACATCCATACTCTTATACTCACCCTGTCATTCCCACATTCTGATATTCACCATTTCACATCCATACTCTTATACTCACCCTGTCATTCCCACATTCTTATATTCACCATGTCACATCCATACTCTTATCCTCACCCTGTCATTCCCACATTCTTATATTCACCCTGTCATCCCCACATTCTCATATTCACCCTGTCATTCCCGCGTTCTTATATTTACCATGTCACATCCATACTCTTATACTCACCCTGTCATTCCCACATTATTATATTCACCGTGTCACATCCATACTCTTATACTCACCCAGTCATTCCCACATTATTATATTCACCATGTCACATCCATACTCTTATACTCACCCTCTCAGTCCCATGCTCTTATATTCACCATGTCGTTCCCACATTCTTATATTCACCATGTCATTCCCACATTCTTATATTCATGTCATTCCCACATTCTTATATTCATGTCATTCCCACATTCTTATATTCATGTCATTCCCATATTCTTATATTCGCCATGTCACATCCATACTCTTATAATCACCCTGTAATTCCCACATTCTTATATTCACCGTGTCACATCCATACTCTTATACTCACCCTGTCATTCCCATACAATTATATTCACCGTTTCACATCCATACTCTTATACTCACCCTCTCAGTCCCACATTCTTATACTCACCCCGTCATTCCCACATTCTTATATTCACCATGTCACATCCATACTCTTATACTCACCCTGTCATTCCCATACAATTATATTCACCATGTCATTCCCACATTCTTATATTCACCATGTCACATCCATACTCTTATACTCAGCCTGTCATTCCCACGTTCTTATATTCACCATGTCACATCCATACTCTTATACTCACCCTGTCATTCCCACATTCTTATATTCATGTCATTCCCACATTCTTATATTCATGTCATTCCCACATTCTTATATTCATGTCATTCCCACATTCTTATATTCACCATGTCACATCCATATTCTTATACTCACCCTGTCATTCCCACATTCTTATATTCACCATGTCATTCCCACATTCTTATATTCACCCTGTCATTCCCACGTTCTTATATTTACCATGTCACATCCTTACTCTTATACTCACCCTGTCATTCCCACATTCTTATATTCACCATGTCACAACCATACTCTTATAATCACCCTGTCATTCCCACATTCTTATTCACCATGTCATTCCCACATTCTTATATTCACCCTGTCATTCCCACATTCTTATATTTACCATGTCACATCCTTACTCTTATAATCACCCTCTCATTCCCACATTCTTATATTCACCGTGTCACATCCATACTCTTATACTCACCCTGTCATTCCCACATTCTGATATTCACCATTTCACATCCATACTCTTATACTCACCCTGTCATTCCCACATTCTTATATTCACCCTGTCATCCCCACATGCTCATATTCACCCTGTCATTCCCATGTTCTTATATTTACCATGTCACATCCATACTCTTATACTCACCCTGTCATTCCCACATTATTATATTCACCATGTCACATCCATACTCTTATACTCACCCTCTCAGTCCCATGCTCTTATATTCACCATGTCATTCCCACATTCTTATATTCATGTAATTCCCACATTCTTATATTCATGTCATTCCCACATTCTTATATTCATGTCATTCCCACATTCTTATATTCATGTCATTCCCACATTCTTATATTCATGTCATTCCCATATTCTTATATTCGCCATGTCACATCCATACTCTTATAATCACCCTGTCATTCCCACATTCTTATATTCACCGCGTCACATCCATACTCTTATACTCACCCTGTCATTCCCACATTCTTATACTCACCGTTTCACATCCATACTCTTATACTCACCCTCTCAGTCCCACATTCTTATACTCACCCTGTCATTCCCACATTCTTATACTCACCCTGTCATTCCCACATTCTTATATTCACCCTGTCATTCCCACATTATTATATTTACCATGTCACATCCATACTCTTATAATCACCCTGTCATTCCCACATTCTTATATTCACCCTGTCATTCCCACATTATTATATTTACCATGTCACATCCATACTTTTATAATCACCCTGTCATTCCCACATTCTTATATTCACCGTGTCACACCCATACTCTTATACTCACCCTGTCATTCCCACATTCTTATATTCACCGTTTCACGTCCATACTCTTATACTCACCCTGTCATTCCCACATTCTTATATTCACCGTTTCACATCCATACTCTTATACTCACCCTGTCATTCCCACATTCTTATATTCACCGTTTCACGTCCATACTCTTATACTCACCCTGTCATTCCCACATTCTTATATTCACCATGTCACATCCATACTCTTATACTCACCCTGTCAGTCCCATGCTCTTATATTCACCGTTTCACATCCATACTCTTATACTCACCCTGTCATTCCCACATTCTTATATTCACCGTGTCACACCCATACTCTTATACTCACCCTGTCATTCCCACATTCTTATATTCACCGTTTCACGTCCATACTCTTATACTCACCCTGTCATTCCCACATTCTTATATTCACCGTTTCACATCCATACTCTTATACTCACCCTGTCATTCCCACATTCTTATATTCACCGTTTCACGTCCATACTCTTATACTCACCCTGTCATTCCCACATTCTTATATTCACCGTTTCACATCCATACTCTTATACTCACCCTGTCATTCCCACATTCTTATATTCACCATGTCACATCCATACTCTTATACTCACCCTGTCAGTCCCATGCTCTTATATTCACCGTTTCACATCCATACTCTTATACTCACATTCTTATATTCACCATGTCACATCCATACTCTTATACTCACCCTGTCATTCCCAAATTCTTATATTCACCCTGTCATTCCCACATTCTTATATTCACCATGTCACATCCATACTCTTATATTCACCCTGTCATTCCCACATTCTTATATTTACCATGTCACATCCATCCTCTTATACTCACCCTGTCATTTCCACATTCTTAAATTCACATAAATGGTCTTATACTCACCCTGTCATTCCCACATTCTTACATTCACAATTTTGCATCCATATTCTTATGCTCACCTGTCTGAATAACTTGATGTCGTCCCATCTCCCCATCGTACCCACATGCCCACCCAATCACACTCTCTTCGTCTCAGTCTGTCATGCCAGCATATGTCTTTGGTCTTATGCCCTCACTGTTTTACACTGTGTTATACTGCCACTGGCTTGCTGCGCAGTCCGACAACCGGCTGCCACACCGGCCCACCGTTTTAAATCCCTGCCTCTGTCACAGGCGCAAAGATCGGCCACCGGTCCCTCATGCGCTACTACAAGCAGCGTTTCGGGGCCCCCAGGACAGTGGCAGTGGCCCACAACAGGAACGCAGTGGGCCGCGTGCTGAAGCAGTACCGGGCTCTGGGCTGGGCGGGAGATGCAGGTGAGAGCCCGACCCGCCCACCTCACAGATTGAGGGAACGAGATCCCACGTTCCCATCTCGCCCCGTTAGAATGTTTGTTTGTTAACTTTGGAATTTTTGGGAATATTCCGTCGTCTTGCGCGACAAGTTCCTTTTGAATTGTACTTGATTTTTTCAGTTGTGTACAGTGAATGCAGATGATCTTTTTCTTAGCATTTCCACTTGAATGGTTTTATAGAATAAGAAAGAAAAAGATAGTATGAATGGCGGTGAAATGCATGACCCAGAACAATACCCTGGATCTGTGCCATATTATTTATTTAAATGGCACAGCATGAATGCAGCGCTATAATGGACCTTATAATTGCATGTCTTCCTGTGAAAGTACTTGTAGCTTTTATTGCAAACCATCTATTACGTGTTCCTGTTGAAAGATGTAGTATATAACACAAATCATTCCAAATGCTTGCATGTGATGGTGTACATAGTTCAGTAACGCATTAGTCTGATGTAGAACCCGCCCCCCCTCCTCCCATCAGAATTCTCTTGACCAGGCCATATATATTTTTCATTCAGTGGTCGCATGTTCATTTGACTGAAATGCAGTTTTTCACAGTTCTTAATTTCTCATGTCCCCAAACCCCTCCCCCCAACCACGCAGGCAAAGAAGCAGCATTCCGGCACCAGAAAGACATGCGATACGTCCAGAGGATGAAGTCTAAGTGGATGTTGAAGATGGGAATCCACCACAATTCCACCAAGCAGATGCACTTCAGGGCTCAAGTGATGTTCTGAGCCGGCTGTGCGTTGCTCTGCTTCCCCAGTTTGGGACAGCCCACAGTGGTGATGGAAGAGCCAGGATTCACAAATCCCAAAATGGGTGAAGCCGTCATGCGCTAGAAGTGACTCACTGGCTATGAGTAGGACCAATTGTAGTGTTCTACATTAGAGACCAAAGTCCTTTTGTTGGTTCGTGATTGGCTGCGATTAATGGCACGATATGGGTTCATCCATTATGTGGTCTGTTGAATGCTTACTCTCCCATCTGTAGCCCACAGAGCTTGTGTGTCGTATCTGTGGTCATTGGTTGGTGGTGCAGGTGATGCACTTGGCTTGCCTGTCCTAACTGGAGAGCTTTCCTTTAAGCATGGTCTGTATGTCTGTAATTCTGTTAAACTGAACTTCTTAACATTTTTCTGCATTTCTCAAACAATGATTCTCTCAAAACAAGACTAGCAGCTAAATCATACTTTACCGCTAAATCATTTTAAAGACACTTTTGAATTTGGTGGTTTTGTACAGTATAGATTAATTTATCTGAAAAGGATATTATAACATTTTTTGAGACTGCATAATTAAAGAAAAGCTATTATTAGTACATTGGAATTCCACAGCATTTTAATAAATTGCCATTCATTAAGAATTGTTGTTTTAGTTCATTTGATTGCATTCGGCATATCGGTATGTACTTTATACGCAGCGAATATTCCTTGAAATTAGATTCCTCTGATAAGACATATTTTTGTAATGATCGCTGGTGGGTGAACAACTTTGTTAAGGTCAACCCTTCTTTCATTCTCTCACATCTCCCCTCAGTCTGGGACCAAGCTATCGGCGATTGGATGCGTTTTTGTTGGCGCTCCCTTATGGAGAGCCTCTCTCTCTCTCTCTCAATTCAATTCAATTCAATTCAATAATGCTTTATTATTCAATTCAATTCAATAATGCTTTATTGGCATGACTGCATGCAGACTGTTACAATGTTGCCAAAGCAGGTGAAATATTAGTAAGAGTACTTAAAATAAATACCAACTAATTAAAATGGAACAGGTAGGTATATATATGTAAATATGGTTATAATAAAGGGGAAAACATAAATAAATAAATAAATAAATAAATAAAATGGTAATAGCAACAGTAATAAGGCAATGCAGAAATATATAAAATTAATAATAATAATAATAATAATAATAATAATAAATAACAGTATTTCCATTACCCGCTGTCCCTATGGCTATGGCATATGGCATTCTGACACATATTGTGCTGCAAGGTGTGTCCTTTGTCCCTCCTAGAATGAGTGCCAATTTCTCTGTCATCTAGGAGTAGAAAATTTGGAATTTGGTTTTCAAATTTTTTCTGGTATTTTTCTCTAATATTTTGGAATTTATCACAAATTTAGGAGGAAGTGCATCTCTGTCTCAACCTTACCTGTCGTACAGTGACCACATATTCTTTTGCTCTTTTGGTAACCAAGATTTTTTTATGTCTGCCTTTTTCAATGGCTAGACTGTGGTCACTGAGCCTCTACTTGGTAAGGATCAGTCTGCTTTCTATCTCTGACAGTGGAGAGATAGTCAGCCAATTTTGTATTCTCTTTTTAGGGCCAGATAACATTCTAATTTGTGTTGTAATTTGGTTTCTATGTCCCAATGTTCCAAATATGAGTTTTTGCATTGTTTGATGATTTGGTTTACTCTAATCTGTGGTTGGTAAGCAGTGCTGGTCTGTAACTCTTCAGTGTTTGTGTTTACGGGGTTAGTTAGTTTCAGAACCAGCTGACTGAGGGGACTCTTTTTTTGGGCTTAGCTCTTGGGTTTGGAATGCTTTAAATTGTAATGTATCATGGGGACTTGATTGAAGGTGCATCCAGAATTTAAGTGATCTTTTTTGGATATTTATTAGTAATGGGAAGCGGCCTAATTCTGCCCTGCATGCATTTGTTGGTGTTTTCCTTTGTACATTTAGCAAATTTCGACAAAATTCTGCATGCAGGGCTTCTATTGGATGCTTGTCCCATCTAGTGTAGTCTTGACTGAGTGGACCCCATACTGCACTTCCATATACTGCAATGGGCAGGATGACACTCAAATATTTTGGACCAAATTTTAATTGGGATGTCTATTTTATAGAATTTTCTTTTTATTGCATAGAAAGCTCTTCTGGCTTTCTCTTTGAGTGCATTCACTGCCAGACCAAAGTTTCCTGAGGCACTGATTTTTAGTCCCAGGTAATCATAATTTAGCGTGTGTTCTAGGGCAGTGTTACCTAGAGTAAATAGGTGTCTACTTTCCTGACACCTGGGCTTCTTCTGGAAGATCATAATTTTTGTCTTTTTTAAATTTACTGCCAGGGCCCTGTTCTGACAGTATTTCTCTAGCAGATCCAGATGCTGCTGTAGACCCTGTTCTGTGGGTGACAGCAGCACCAGGTCATCTGCGTAGAGCAAGAATTTGATTTCTGTGTTGTTTAGGGTGAGGCCAGGAGCTGCAAATTGTTCCAGTAACACCGCTAACTCATTAATGTACATATTGAACAGGGTTGGACTCAAACTGCAGCCCTGTCGTACCCCTCGCCCTTGAGTGAAGTATTCTGTTCTTTTGTTGCCGAGTTTTACACCGCACTTATTTTCCAAATAAATAGATTTAATTATGTCATACACTTTACCCCCTACACCACTTTGGATGATTTTATAGTATAAGCCTTTGTGCCAAATAGAATCAAATGCTTTCTTAAAATCAACAAAGCATGCAAATATTTTTCCTTTATTTTTTTGGTGAACATGTTGATTAATTAGGGTGTGTAGGGTGTAAATGTGATCTGTAGTGCGGTAATTTGGTAGGAAGCCAATCTGACTCTTACTCAAGACATTGTGTTCCATAAGGAAGGCCTGTATTCTAGCGTTGAGAATACAGCAGAAAACCTTCCCCAGATTACTGCTCACACAGATGCCTCGGTAGTTACTGGGGTCGAATTTGTCTCCACTCTTGTATATTGGGGATATAAGCCCCCTATTCCAGATGTCAGGAAAGTAGCCAGCTTGTAGGACCAGATTGAATAGTTTAAGCAGGGCTGTCTGCAGCTCAAGAGGACTGTGTTTGAGCATTTTTGTCCTGATGCTGTCGGGGCCACAAGCTTTTTTTGGTTTGAGATTTTGGAGTTTATCTTTTAGTTCTTCTAGAGAAATTTGGAAATCAATTGGGTTCTGATTGTTTTTTATAGTTGATTCCAGTATTTCTAGCTTTTCCTTAATATGTTTTTGTTCAGATGAGAGGTCTTCTGGCAGTATTTCTTTGTAAAGGTTTTCAAAATATTTTTTCCAAATGTCTCCATTTTGAATGGCTAGTTCATGGGATTGTTTAGAGTTCAGGTTATTCCATTTTTCCCAGAACTGGTTTTCATTTAAAGACTCTTCAATGTCTCTAAGAGTTTTGTTGTGGTGATCTTGCCTTTTCCGTTTTAAAGTTTGTTTATATTCTTTGAGTACCTCACAGTATTTTTGACGTAATTCAATTTTTTGTGGTTGATGATGTTTTTGGTTAGATAATTGTCGCAGATTATTTCTTACTTTTCTGCATTCTTCATCAAACCATTTTTCTTTTTGAGGTCTCCGATTCTGCTTGTTGTTGATTTTGTTCAGGTTAGCTTTGATAGCTGATTTATTATATATTTCATTAATTTGTTTAACTGCCAGGTTTACATCATCTGAATTAGGTTGGAACGGTGTTAGAAGAAATTTGTTAATAAGGTTAGTGATCTCTATAGAACTGATTGCATTATTAAATTCAGCCACGCTGTTTGGAGCCCATTTGTATGTTGGGTTTATTTTGAACAGTTTGCAGGGCTCTGATTGGGTGTTATTTGGTTGTCTAATTCTTTTTAAAAACACATTTATCTGGCAGTGGTCTGATAATGGTGTCTGTGGTCTGACAGTGAATGCACTAATGAAGGAGGGGTCCATGTCAGTGATGGCATAGTCGACTACACTAGTTCCAAGAGCTGAGCAGTAAGTGAACCGACCTAAAGAGTCCTCTGATCCTACCATTAAGCATGTACAGGCCTAAGGCTCGACAGAGATGCACTAACTCATTCCCATTTTTGTTTACAGTGCTATCAGGGTTCTTTCTTTTTGTAGTGGTGGGTATAAGGTACAGAGAGGGTTGCCTGAATATGTGGCTGTTTCCCTGCGTTTCAATGCAGTCTGGTTCTGAACCTGTTCTGGCAGTGAAATCCCCACACAACAGCACATTCCCCTGAGCCTGGAAATGGCTGGTTTCTGTGTGGAGATTGCTGAAGAATTGGTCATCATAATATGGTTACTCCACGGGGGGGGTATATGCTGCACAAATGTACAGGTCATTGTCAAATTGAATATTGCCTTTTTTGAGCTTGAGCCAGATGTGTGTTGGTCCTTTTTTAATTTTAGTTAGTTGGGATGCTAAGCTTTCTTTGTACCAAATAATAACTCCACCTGAGTTTCTGCCATGTTTTATATTTTTGTGCTTCAGCGAGGGTAGTGAAATTTCTGCATAGCCAGAGGGACAGTGGGTATCTACGTCTGCACGACACCATGTTTCGGTCAACACAATTATGTCCTGGTCTTTAATATTTCTCAGGAACTCTGAGTTTGTACTTTTTGCTCCTAAGATTGATGAGTATAGACCTTGAATATTCCACGAGCTAACAGTAAATGATTTCATTAGTGTAATACAATTGGTTTTGTTATATAGGGTAAAGTACAGTGGAAAGAAAGTTTTCAACATATTTTACAATCCCCCCTCCCTCTTGTTTCTATAATTTTAATGCAAAGAACGCTAAAGAAAGCTAGTATTTGAACTGTTCTTCAGTGGTGAAAGAGATTAGGTGTGTGTGTGTGTGTGTGTGTGTGGTGCGTGTGTGCGTGCGTGCGTGCGTGCTTATGCGTGCGCATGTGTGAGTCTGCGTATGTATGCACATGCATATGTGTGTGTGTGTGTGTGTGTGTGTGTGTGTGTATGTGTGTGCGTTTGCGTGTGCATGTGTGTGTCTCTCTCTCTCTCTCTCTCTCCGCTTATCGAATGGAAAGCGCGCCTGTGGGGATAATTCACGGGAGCTTTTTCAGGATGTCTGGTCGGAGAGACTTTTAGGTCAGCTGTTACAGCTCAGGGATGAAGTGAAGGCGAACGCCACAACACTGCTCCCTACCCACATCCTGCTTCAAATACTGAACCATTGAGACTGGCGGCATGCATTAACATTTAAGTATTGTAGAATAAATGGTTCATTCCTGTGGTGGGGCCACAGTTATTTTGGTGTGGAAACTACGCGGTTACTTCGTTTTTTGTATATGAACATGCAGTGTAGGCTAATGGCGGAATAATAAAGTGACACATTAATATTCCTTTGTTGCCGGGACACTAAGAGATTCTGTCTCCTTCTGTGTAACCCGTGTATTGGTGTTGAATGCGTCTATCCTGGTGACTGAGAACCAATTCCCTGGCATTGAAAAGAATCGTCGTCGAGGTTTCGCCCCGATAAATCACCAAAGGGGCTGATTGATCGAAAGAGTAATGACACGAGTGGCATCGAAGCCGAAGACGTGGAAAAAATTAATTTTCCACCTGTCCCCTGGCTACAACAAAGAGTTATGGTGGGTGCACAAAAATATGAACGTGTAGCTCTCGAACAACGAGTCTCGTGAGCCTGGGGCCAGCTCGCCGCTCAACGCCCAACTTGAGCGATGTCCGTGATGGACGCCCTGCAACCGGGTTGTCCTGCAGCGGCAGAATAATGAATGCGTCTGTGTATTCGGTTATGGCCTCTGAATCTTTGGCAGCGCATCCGTTTCTTTTACAGATCAATGTGGCTGTGAGTATGGGCGAGGCGCTCAGCTCACCGAGCGCACTGCACCGGGGAACGTGGGCAGGCGGATGCTGTGCAAAGGTTGAAGGTGGTATGCCTTCACTGTAATTGCCATACGGTCTTTGTTAGTTTTTGTTAGCCGATTTAGTTGGGACAAGGAAGTGCTTCCTCTCTTGAAGCTCTATATGCACTTTTATCTTGAGTTTAATGTGTATAGCTGTTTTACGCTCGTTAACTATTTAAAATGGCTACTTCTGGTTTGTTTAAATACGTACCAACATTCTTAAGAGGGAGTTTATAGGCTAGACGTCTTTTTTGGATTTTTCCGGCTAAGCTGCCATCCAGTCAGCATAATGTCTGCACCCCGTCATTAAAATAAATCGCAGTCAGGCTTGGCAGGCCCGATCTTGACATGTACTCCTTGGTATTGATTCAGACTGATTACCAAAAGCCCTGCTAATGCAACTGATTTTCCGCTGTCAGTCACCAGAAACGACTGGAAGCTCTTGAAATGTTCCAGCGCAGGGAATCAATAGTTTCTACTACGACCTGTTGCATTGCCACAGTAGCCTACATTTGGTCAGGATTCTAATGATAATACGGTACAACCTGTTTAATAAGAATAGTATCCTCCCAGACGATTTTATTATTACAAGGAGTATATTATTAAAAGCGGAGTGCATGAAATTAATGGATTAAGTCGTGTATAGAACGTTTGTCCAGGTTTTAACATAATGAAGTAGGCTAAACAAAGCCATGCTTGTATATAACACAACTGTTGAATAAATATATTAATTATAATAGCCTACTGCACGGTAAAACAATTTTACTCAAGTCAATTTCTTAGGAATGGGAATCTGTCACGCCACTATGACGTGGTGCTGCATCTGAAATTAGGTTTAATGTGTCAGCCACAAGGCGGTGCAATCCACACAAATAAAACATGTATTTAACTATTTTCGACCACAATTGTTTTTAAGGATGGAGATTGTTTTGCTACATTGCGATTACAATTTAATCATTCAGCAGACGCTTTTAGCCAAAACGACTTGCAAAGGTGTATTTACGGTAAATGTATGGCCAATTTTCGAAGCATAAATGAACATTATAAAGTAATTTTGTGATTTGCCAACAATCGCATTGAAAAGTACTAAGATTCCAAACTGAATTGCCTTTTGTTAGATCGTTTAAAGGGCCGATAATAAATAGCTAATTGGCATTAATAGGTTGTGCATTCTATTAATATTTAATGTTTTGATTGAGGCCAAATGGAGTGCTGTGTCATTACATGGAAGTATTTACTTTACAATTAGGTTCTATGGTTAATCATCATCATCATCAATAATCATTATAAAAACCATAACATTACCATAAATACTGCCTATTATTATTTGTATTTATCATTAACCATTATTATATGACTTGGTCTTGTTGACTCTTGGATTTTTCACTGTAGGTAATACAAGACGCGACATTAAGATGCTGTATGCCCATGAAAATTGTTCCAAGTAAACTGTTAGATCGTTATTGTTTAAATGTGCCTGTGCAATACTATAGGCTGCTACATTGGTCCCCATCACTGTTCCTGGAGATCTACTGTCTTGTAGGTTTTCATTTTAACCCTAATTTGGCACACTTGATTCTACTAATTAGCAGCTCAACGAGATCTCTCGCTGTTGAATGAGGTGTGCTTTTGTTAGGGTTGATATGTGACTATAGATCTATATACATATACAGATCCTTTCCAAAAAATTAGAATATCATGGAAAAGTTGTTTTTTTTCCATAATTCCATTCAAAAAGTGAAACTTTCATAGATTATAGATTCATTACACACAAAGTGAAATATTTCTAGCCTTTATTTGTTTCATTTTTCATAATTTTGGTTTACAGCTCCAGAAAACCCCCAAAACAGTATTTCAAGAAATTAAAATAATGTGTCGAAAATCAGCCTGTATATAGGCTATATGCTACGGTAGATCTCCAGGGACAGGGTTGGGCGTGGGGACAACTGCTATTGTAGCCTATATATATTAATAAATACATGCATCCACAAGAAACAAATGCCATTCCATGCATAAAGTGGCAATCATATATGTTTAGTACCGTAGCCCACATGCTATCTATGTACAGCACATATTTCAATGTCACATACGTCACATATTTTATACCTCGCGATTTTGTATAGCATTCGTTATTAAAACGGGCAAAGGCATACACACTCAGAACAAAGGGTTCTTTGGCATGTCTCCTTAGGGGAACCCTTTTTAGTTCTTTATGGAACCCTCTATTGTATGTGTGAAAAGTATGAAAGCTCCCAGATTAAAACATTTTGCCCGACAAAGAAATCTTGAATTAGATAGGATTCCTGTACGGAGACACAGAGGAGCTGTTTGGAACAATTTCTCTTGAGAGTGTAGGCAATATACTTGTTTCTCTTCTACGGTTCTTTTACGTTTAAGACGTCTGTAAGGTCCAGTGCGATCTATTCTTGTATTAACTGGGGTTCCCCACAACGCGGACAGTCGCCTACTGAAACCGGCTATTGGTGTGTCTGGCTTGTGTACCTTAATTACAGCGCCTCATCAAGTCGCCAAATTACACGCATCATTTGACACGCCAGACATGAGTTTGAAATTCCCCCTTTAACACACTTTTATATCCACGCGCTTATAATGCAATACCAAGCCTGGTATGGATCCTTTTTGTAGGTAATGGTTTGCCGTGAGTACTAATTTGTCTTGTTGCATTAGCGTGCATTACTTTTTTTCTTCTGGAAGTAGTAGTCTACATATCATTGAAAGGACCCATTGTAGGCTTCCATATCTCATTCAGACAAATTGCACTTTGTGGCTTATCAACAGGAGCCTCTGCTAGAATATATGTATATATCAGACTTAGCCCTACCAAATGTGTATTTCCCCTCCAACTAATGCAATGATAAACCGGTCTTTTAATAAGGTCGTGATAATGCAGATGCCGTTTAAACCTATTGGCTATACCTTAATGTTTTCAGAAGTATTCTGTAAACATACAAAGAAAATGGGAAACGTAGTCAGGGATGATGCACACAATGAACCTATAATCAAATGAGGACAATAATGTTCCTGTTAGGTTATTGCGTCCACATCTGTCGTGTGCGTGGGTACTTTCCAAAGAGACAGATTTTGCCTTTGGGTCCTGCTCTTAGAGCCGAAGGAAAAAACAGTGTCTGCAAACAGCAAGGAAAGTGAATGAGGGGACAGCGTCGATAGAGAGCTGCATCCTCGGGCCAGAAATAATATGATGTCATCAGGCAATTCGGAGTGTTCCATCCTGATTATAGCAGGAAATGGCTGCTTTCCACTGGGGGTTTTAGAGGCCACTGTGGTGCCGTGCGCCATTTGGTTTTTTTCACGATCTAACTTCTTATGAGGAGAGAAGCTTTGAGATCTGCTTAAATTGAATCAATCAAAGAACCGATATATCATTATAGAGGGCAACGCTGAAATACTGTTTTCTTCTCTCGTCTGGCATTAAATGTTTGTGTTTAGGCTAACGTTAGGCTACTACTGAGGACTAAATGTGGTAGCCTATGCCAGGAGGAAAATGTAAATTCAGTGGTGGCCCGTAGGTTTTTGGTTAACAACACATTTGTGTTTCAAAAATACCAGCATTTCAAGAATAGCCTTCTTAAGTTATGGTGCAGTGCACAATTTAAATAATAAGTTAGCCTAACCCTGCATGCATGCTTGATGTTCTATTTGAACTTAGTTCTTGCGGGTTTCATTGACGAACTCTACAAAAGAGTCAATGACAACGGGCAAAAAGTATGCCTTGTAAGCAAATGATTTAGTAATACAGTAGATGGCTAACTAAGAAGAACACTAACGCACATCGTAGCTACGTCATCTCATTTCAAACGAATCAGTAGGCTAGCCTACTGCTAATCCCCGACCCCCCCCCCCCTTCATTTATTTTTTCTAAATAACAATGTATTTAGGCTACTGTATGTATTTTTGGTTTCTAAATAACAAGATGTAGGCCTATTGAAATTCGCGATAGATAATTTAACGTAGCGTACCTACATGCTGCTGCTAGCCTACAGCTGCAACAAATGTAGCTAACGTATTATAATGCTATAAATTAGACCATCTTTACGGTGTTATATATAGAGGCCTTAAATTGCTTTGCGGTGATAAAAAAAAAAAAACCTTTCTGGATAACACGAACGTGCACTGTCATACTCACCGAGCAACTCTCCTGTGTCACTGGGTCAGTACGAGACCTTTGAAACCAGCAGGAAGCTAAGGCGATGAAAAGGAGCGTATCGGCAGCCTCGTATTATCACATTCATTTTCTTCCACGACACGCATGGATAGCTTCTGTACCTATGGCAAGCCCAGTATGATATCAAACCGGCTCAATCTGCTGTCATTCGCTTATCATTTAGCGGGCTCGCCTTGTGGCAGCAGTGCAGACAAGACTCTGCGCATTTTTCGTGTGTGACAGACTCGCGAGCTTGTGCCTGGAAAGTTTATCCTGCGTTTATTAAATTCTCTGTTTCCTTGGTAACGCGACCCAGGTGAAGAGACTCGCGTTCCAAATGGTGTCGGTTTTCCTGCAAGCCCTCCATTGCTCACGGTCTGTTTGGATATGAACCTGACAGGAGAGCAGCCGTTAAACCACAAGACCGGCTACACATGGAAGAGTCGGTTTTCCTCTAACTTTGCCAAACTGCTTTAACGTCATTTGTTGCCGTGGGGCGCATCGCATAATTTGGATTTCAACATTTTCGGCGTCTATTTCGAAATATTCCTTGTTTTTACTCGTAGTGGGTTTAATTTTTAACTCTCGTATTTTATTTCGCTCTGATCGTTTGTTTATTTGAAATGAACGTAGAGGGAGAGGCGGGTCCGGTTTGCAGGGGTACAGAGGGCGAGCCACGGGGAGGCGCTACAGCAATTCACACCAGCGTGGACCATCAACCAAGCGATTTGGAAGGACATCATCACAGCGGTAGGACCCAAGGGGACGAAGGAAATGCAGAAAGAGAGTCTTTGGATGTAAATCCGATAGAAGGGCACAGTGGATACAATGCAGACACAAGTTGTGAAACGCACTGTTCGTCTAACGTTAACGTTAGCGCTGAAAAGCTTGGAGAGAGTTCTGGGAAAACGGAAACGTTACATTCCGACTGCAGTAGCGAGAACTGCAGCCCCACTCCAAGCTGTCGGATTTGTTTCCAGGGAGCCGAACAGGTAGTGTACTGTTTTACATGTCCCCTTAAATTTGTGACCACCTGTCCTGACTCCCGTGCTTATTCCACCTTGCATTTGATCCTCACTGTATAATTTCAGCACCTTAGACAGCGCACGGCAACTTACTCCCAAGCTCGGCAGCTGTGACAGGAGCCTAACGTTAGTTGATAGCCTGCAAACCTGCATTTAACGTTTCTTGTTAAGATAGGCTACAGTAATTCACTTATATGTAAATCTAAAATTGCAGTTTATTTGTAGGCTAAGTTAGGTAGCTAGTTAGCTAGATGACCATCTTACGTTTAGGCGAAATCATTCTTAATTCCCTTAGCTAACGTTAGTTAACTAACAGCTGTCAGCAGTCTGTAGTCTGTGTAAGTCATCCACGTCTAATAAATGTGCCATACTATTAGCTAATGTTAATTAAAATAATAGGCTACGGTAGATTAGTTAGCCGATGAATAACGAGCTACTACCTCATGTGTTCGATTACTTAACTAATGTTACCCCTAGTATTATCTCCTAACATAGCCTATTTATGATTAAAACAGTGAAAGTAACGCGGAAAATCGCCGGCTTTGCAAACTGAACTTGTCTACACGTGAAGCTACAAGTGAAGCTACTCGAAACGTATAGCCTATAGGCTACTTTAAATAGATTGGCCTGACCTGAATATGCAAGTTAGTCAGCTGGTCAAGTTGGCTACATTAGCCAACAATTTCAGCATTTAAAGCCAATTTTAATCTTCACTTTGAACGTTTTACCTATTTGTTTGAAACCCAGCTTTCTGATCAAACAAAGCAACGTATTTCAGAATAACACTGACTTATTAAACTGTTTCATTTGATAATTTAGGCATTTCTTCTCTGAAGTCAAAGTCCATTTCAATCGCAGAAACCGTGTGATGAAAAGTGAAAGTGGGTGGTTTGCTATTATCCTCTAGTCTAGGCCTAGGCTATACATCTTTTTATGTGGAGGTCAAGTTTACACACCCACACACGCGCACGCACACAGATCAGATACCTCGGGTCACGCTGTTTTTCTAGTCAAAAATAAGGCTGCCGGTTGCTAACTGTCCTCTCATGCCGCACGAATGCAAGTTAAGAACTGTCCTCTCCGCGCGGCTGCAGGTTACTAACTGCAGGCTACTCTCACGCCACCTCCATTTCTAAAAGCAGTATGTTGCCACATTGTAAACGAGGGCTGGCTTTTCTGCGGAGACTCGCATATTTGCATTCAAACGGGGATTTCACCCAAGACAATGTCAATAAAACGCTTGTGCTGTGGGGCAAGAGTGTTGCGTCGGCACAGAAGAATATCTCGAAGAGGTGCCACCGATGACGGAATGCGCTCGCAGTCTCCGAGTGGTCTGGAGACAGTAATGGATGTTAGGTCATTAGCGAGCCCGCCGTTCCATCAACTCCAGTTGGGCTCTTCCGTTTCCTGCTGCTAATGCAGGTTTGCTAAATCTACGCCACTGGCCTCTCTGTTCCAAGGCATTTACCGAGGCCTGGATGGAATCTGATACATTTCCTCTGTTCTGTTATATTATGCGGGAGAGCTGCCAGCATAGAACGAAGGGAAGTTTCACTTTCCGAAGGGTGGAAATGGTGTCGACTCCCAAAGACCCAGGGCAGCAGTGGGCGCTAGAGGTTAGGGCACGCACCCAATGCGGTGCTAGTGGCGGGTCCCTTGGGTTTGTATGCCAATGCGTAATGCTATGTACGTAAGTTCAATTTATTGAGAACATGTGAATGGTGAATGAATCATGTCCAATTCGCATTGACTTTTTCTTTTGAGTGGTTTCAAGGTGGCATGCTGACCAATAATCTAGTTGTTTGTTGAGTGGCAAGGCATTAGAAATGGAAAATGCATGTTCCCATCAAGATAAAAACACTCTTCCCACCAATATCTAAGCGTCTCAGTGCTTCCCCTGACGAGAGTGCCACCATACCTATAATAATGGAACATGTCCATTTAAAAAAAGGTCTCGATCAAATACTCTATAAGAAATATGTATATTTTAATATAAATACAGTACCAGTCAAAAGTTTGGACACACCTACTCATAGAAGGTTTTTTTCCATTATTTTTACTGTTTTCCACATTTTGGAATAGTAAAGACATCAAAACTATGAGATAACAGAAATTGAATTATGCAAAGACCAAAAAAGTGTTAAACAAATAAAAAAAAGTCATATATTTTAGATTCTTCAAAGTAGCCACCCTTTGCCTTGATAACGGCCTTGCACATTCTTGCCATTCTCTCAAACAACTTCTGTGGTAAACAGGTGATGCCATCATGACTCTATATAAAAGGATATCAAAAGACTCCTGATATCTTATTTCCAGGTACTCTTACAAGCAATACTAAAACCTCTGCATTTGAATGGATCTCTATGGGAATTGGGGGGTGGGACTAGATTTAGCTTTGAATTACACTGGAACAGTGTGGAACACATGGTTGGCTAAATGGCTCTAAGTCATCAAGGGTCTGACGTATCAAACAAGCCTTAAACCATCACTCTGCTGCCAGAAATACAGTAGATATGGATGGATAACTTGAAGGGTTTCTTCTCCTGACTTATTTTTCCATGGAGTTCAATAGGAAAATTTGTCAGGAGAAACAACCCTTAAAGTGATCCATCCAAATCTACTGCATATCTGGCAGCAAAGTGATGGTTTGAGGCTCGTTTGATACCTCAGACCCTTGATGACTTACAGCCAACCATGAGTTACATACTATTCCCGTGTAATTTACAGCTTAGTCTAGTCCCACCCCCCAATTCCCATAGAGATCCATTCAAATGCAGAGAGGTTATAGTATCGCTTCTAAGAGTACCTGGAAATAAGATATCAGGTGTCTTTTGATATCCTTTTATCTAGAGTCATGATGGCATCAGCTGTTTACCTGTGGAATACCTGTTTACCACAGAAGTTGTTTGAGAGAATGGCAAGCATGTGCAAGGCCGTTATCAAGGCAAAGGGTGGCTACTTTGAAGAATCTAAAATATGACTTTTTTTTATTTGTTTAACACTTTTTTGGTCTTTGCATAATTTAATTTGTGTTATCTCATAGTTTTGATGTCTTTACTATTCCAAAATGTGGAAAACAGTAAACATAATGGAAAAAAACCTTCTATGAGTAGTTGTGTCCAAACTTTTGACTGGTATTGTATATGAACAATTTTTTTTGTGTTTTTAAATTTCATTGGTATCTATAGGGTCAAGGTATTTCGGATGCTTCACAATAAACTTTATTTTTTTTCAGAAACTGGCAATGAATATTATCTTCTAATACAAGGGCAATGTGACACAATGAAAAATTAATTCACTGGCCAGTATGCTTAATATGGTAATAACAAGACGTATACATACAGTTGATCTCATGAAATGTTAGATCATTAATTGTTGTCAGTGACATAAATCGGAAAAAATATATCCTGCAAACAGATATGGAATCATGATGGATTATGTTCTAGATTCTCTCATATTTTATCATTGAAATGCTGACTAGTTAGCCTAAATGGAGCAGTAGCAGGAAACAGTCATACAATTTCCCCAGAGTTAAATGCACAAATAACATGTTTTACAAGGTCAGTGCAATAGTATGCATCCTTGGGTTTCAGCTCTAGCAATCTATCTTATTAGCATTATCTCTGGATTGCATATACAGTACCAGCCACACTAAACAGATACTGGATTAAGCTCCTCCGTATAGCTTGTAACCTCTAGGTATAAGCCTCTAGATTAAAAAACCTTTCGTCCTCGTGATGGGAAATGTCTACTCTAATTTGTCTGATATTTCCCATTAATTATCTAATGGGAAATGGCTGTTGCATATTATTATTGTTATTAATATCTACGTACTGTATTATATGAAACTGGGATGGTTATGTACCATTTTCAATTACATATTTTTAAATCTGCATACCTTAAAAAATGGCCTTCAACCTTTCTAATTCTCATGAAATTAAATTTAGCACGCGTAGATTCTCTCTTTATCCCACGACTGTTTACCTGGTCTGGCTGTGACGCGGCTGTGACCAGCTGTTCCCTGTCCCCTGCCCTCCTGTCCCCTGCCCCTCCTGTCCCTCCTGCCCCTCCTGCCCCAGGGGGACCTGTTGAACCCCTGCCGATGTGACGGCTCGGTGCGCTACACCCACCAGCAGTGCCTGCTGAAGTGGATCAGCGAGCGCGGCTCCTGGACCTGCGAGCTCTGCTGCTACCGTTTCCGCGTTGTCGCCATCCAGATGAAGAGGCCGTGGCAGGTAACGCTCGCGCCCGGGCTCGCCGTCCCGCTCATCCGCCTGTCTCTGCCTTTCTTACCGTTGCACCTGTATTACCCATCATGCGTGTCTAAACGCCAGTTTATAGTCCAGCGACAGTGTGTCGCTCGACTGAAATCGCAGAACTTTAATAAACATTCTATTGTCGCGCTACATACACTGTGGTCTTTGTCGTTCGCAAAAAGTATAAACGCACTCCAGCGACAGTTTACACTCAGGGGACAATGGAGGAAGAAGCAGCTTTAACCCTTTCCAGCCTAAGCGAATATTGGGTCAACATTCTATTCCATTTTATTTCTTAATGTGCGTTGCAAAAATGTTTGTAGTGTGATCATATGACATCAGATACCTAAACTTGATATACCATTGTAAACAGGATAACTGGGGCTTTCAATTGATATAAAAAATAATAGGATTACTTGATGGCAATTTTTATCAATTATGGAAATACATTTACCAACTAAATTTATAAAACATTCTAAATGGCTATTTTCTAATGAGAAACCTACTATTTCACCCATTTCATGTTCAAGATAGGGGGAAACTTACAGTGCATGATATCTTCACCATTGTGTGAGTCATATAGAATAGGAATCAGAATAGATTTATCTTCTACTGCTCAAAAGTTATAACCACTTCAGTGATGGGTAAGAAAAGGCTGAAATAAACGCTTTAGAATGTTAGGTTCATTGAAAATATGACATGTGTATGCAAAACTGTTTGTGGTGTGATCATATTATGTTACACCCCTAAAGATAATATACCATTTTAAACAGGATAACTGGAGCTTTCCATTTATATATTGTTTATTTGTTTATTTCGGCATGTGTATAGTCACATTACATCACCTTTCTGAAATATGCATTTAACAAATACATTTCCTGCCGAAAAGGGATACGGGAAAAAAGCAGACTGCTTATCAAGTCCCGCCCCAATTCCTCAATCAAATTTGAAAGTTCACATTATACATTTGTTTAAAACAGATTATTTCGTATCACAACAGCATAGCTGAACTTGCTTTATAATATATATATACAATAATATGCTTACTTTAACACAATATCATCAATTATATCAATTATTAAAACAAATCACAAAATAAATAATAATAAAAAAAACTTTCTAAATGGCTATTCTCCATGAGAAACCTAGGTTTTTAAACATTTCATGTTCAAGATCGAGGGAGACAAACTGTGTGGTATCTTCACTATTTTGTAAGTGATATAGAGTAGAAATCAGAACAGATTTATCATTTACTGCTCAAAAGTTATAACATCTTAGTGATGTATGGGAAAAGGCAAAACAATTTTTTTATTAGAATGTTAGGTTCATTGACATTTCACATTACCACTTATCCATACTCCTAATGGGTCACTGTTGAGAATCTGTTGATATAATGCAAAATTGAAAGACACATACACTGAAATATACAATTTATGTGTTCAATGAAACACACACTTTATTTAAAAAAAGATGTATAACATAGTGAATGGATGAACTAAGTAAATGGATAACATTGCAAAACAAATAAAAACAAGATACAACCCATGGCAAATATCAGTTTAGATGTATTAGTACAGATACAGCAGACAAATCTATGGTCAAGCATAAATACCTTCAATATATTCAAAAATCAAGAAGATAACAGTAAGTGCATGCATGCCCTGATGGTCCTCCGTGTCGTGCTCTGCAATGACCCTCAGCACCTCCTTCTCTTCAGGGACTGTATCAGATGGCTAAATGTACATCCTTTGCTGCAATACATAAATATGTAATCATTTACCATTTCATTAATCCATAACATATCATATAAAACCATTTCTGAGTAATTAAAGGGCTGTATACTTGCAATAACATCATCTTACAGCAAACGCTTTATGCTTATGTCAGGAATAGATAAAATAGCTATTCTGGACACAAGCATAATGTCCATCCATCGCTGTAATAGATAAATATATTATCAGTTGCCATTTCATTAATCCATAACATATAAAACCATTTCTGAGTCATTAAAGGGGTGTATAGTGAGAATGACATTTTACAGAAAACACTATGCTCCAGAATAACGTTAGCCTAGATAAAAAGCACAACAATAACACAATGTTAGACTACTTACCATAATGTCCATTCATATAAGATATTGTTTTGAATGAACAGACCTAAATCATCAGTGACATTGGCTCAACTGAATGATGTCTCTCTGTCATATTTGTCTAAACAGGCTAATCTTGCTCAAGTCAAAAACGTGAGTCAGAAAATAAAACGTGAAGCTGACGTTACGTTAGGAAATGTTTGCTGTTTAGTTCTCTACTCCATTCATTTTCGACAGGACTGATCAACAACAACCTTCAAATTTATACATAACGTTATGTTAAAAAAACTAGGTAGTTAGTACTGGCTATTGATAAGACTAATAGGCTAGCCTACATCTCATTATGTCTTCTGCTTTACCTCTTTTTTTGTCGGAGGTCTCTGAAATAAAGTTTATATATGTCAATTTCGAGGGCACCGTAGCCTATTGTTTAAAATATAATTCACTGCGTCTTTCATACACTTGTAGGCTATGTGGGTTTTGTAGTCGCGTCAATGACCTTCAATATGCACTTATTGTACGTCGCTTTGGATAAAAGCGTCTGCCAAATGATTGTAATGTAATGAACGAGGTAGCAAATAAAACGTTTGTAGCCTAATTAAACCTCAACATTGATGCAATGCCTCATATTAAACGTTATTTAGTCGGAAAACACGGAGGGCATAACCTACGTTAGGGATGTAAATAGCTCGCTACAAGACGGGACTCATTGGGGGAGCAGCCTACAATTCTCTAGTTAGAGAATGAGGTTCAAGAATGTGGAGTAGCCTATTTCACTCGCTATCAGAATGCCACGAATCAGATGGGCTGTCACTCGAGTCGTTGCACAAAGTTTAATCTGGAAAATCTAAGTTAGCCTACTGTGAAAGCAAATAACTTCGTAATGTATTCGCAGGCGCCTACAATGCTACAAATGTGTAGTCAAGCTGCAAATGTGCCTATGTAACCATTCACAATAGCCTACAGACTAATAGGTCATTGGTAGGCTAACTTGTAGCATTGGAAGCGAGCTGCTTCTTGTTTTGGATTGTAACGTTTTCTCAACCTCTAGCAAAGCATCAATCGGTGAAATTACATCGTTATTATAATTAGGCTATTAATAATAGCCTAATATTAAATTGTGCTCATTTATAATGATATTCACGCGCTTGCTAGGTAGGTAAGCTATGGGTAGGTAAGCCTACCCTATGGCTGCACGCACAAAGTTTCCAAACAAAGAAATCTGTCCATTAACAGTTATCTTATGTGCTAGCTAGTAAATTGACAGCTTGAGTGAAGTCTCCACTGTCCGAGACAAACGTTACCATAACAACAGAGGCAGCGACAGGGTCAAAGTTGAATTTATTTCATGTCTCAGCGACATCTTCAGCGACCGTCGCAGTGACCACAGGACGACAGTCGCCCAAGTATAAACCAAATGTCGCTGCGACCAGCGACATCAATGGCACGTCGTCGGTCGCAGTGACACTGTTGCTGGACTATAAACTGGCCTTTACCATCACACCTGTATTACCAATCTCACCTGTTTTACTCATAATCTCACCACTCATCCACCTGTTAATGCCGTCCTTACCTATTGTACCTGTCTTACCATCACACCTGTATTACCAATCTCACCTGTTTTACTCATAATCTCACCACTCATCCACCTGTTTATGCCGTCCTTACCCATTGTACCTGTCTTACCATCACACCTGTATTACCAATCTCACCTGTTTTACTCATAATCTCACCATTACATTACATTATAGGCATTTAGCAGACGCTCTTATCCAGAGCGACTTACACAACTTCTTATTACATTTATCCATTCATACAGCTGGATATATACTGAAGCAATTCAGGTTAAGTACCTTGCTCAAGGGTACAACGGCAGTGTCCTACCTGGGATTCAAACCTGCTACCTTTCAGTTACAAGTCCAGGGCTGGGTTGCACCACTGACGTAGACCAGATAGACATGAAGTTATTAAAAAGTATATCAAAAGCGATCATACCTCCGCTAACATATATATGTAACTTATCGTTCTGTAATGGCGTGTTTCCAGATAAAATGAAGATAGCAAGAGTTCTTCCTCTGTACAAAAGTGGAGACAAACATGAGTTTTCAAATTATCGTCCTGTTTCAATTTTACCACAGTGCTCAAAAATTATTGAAAAGCTCTTCAATGTCAGATTAGATAAGTTCATTGATAAGCACAAACTGCTATGTGACAGCCAATACGGGTTCAGAAAAAAACATTCAACAGCACTGGCACTAACAGAATCCATAGAATTTATCAAGGACGCGTTAGACCAGAAATTATACACTATAGGCATCTTCATTGACCTGAAAAAAGCTTTTGATACGATAAACCATAGCATATTGATTGAAAAACTGTACAGATATGGAGTTAGAGGAATCGCATTACAATGGATAAAGAGTTACCTATCAAATAGAGTTCAATGTGTTCAGATAGGGGACAACATATCAACATGCCTGGACATCACCTGTGGGGTCACGCAGGGTTCAGTCTTAGGACCAAAATTATTTATACTATATATTAACGACATAGTCAAAGTATCTAACCTCCTAAAACTAATTTTATTCGCGGACGACACAAACATCCTCTGCTCTGGAATTGATCTTAATCAAATGGTAAAATTAGTTAACAATGAAATGTCAAAGCTTCACACGTGGTTTAATATTAATAAATTATCACTAAACCTTTCAAAGACAAAATTCATATTATTCGGGAAAAGAGGCCTGAAGGAAAACATAAACTTAAAGGTCAATGGTACCAACATTGAACGAGTGAACGAACATAAGATTCTGGGGGTCACGATAGATTGCCTCCTGACATGGAAACCACATGTGAAGCTAGTTCAATGTAAGTTGGCCAAAAGCGTGTCTATTTTGTGGAAAATGCAGAAATTACTCAATCAACATTCACTTAAGACAATTTACTCGGCACTCATAACACCGCACCTTCATTACTGTGTCGAAGTGTGGGGCCACACTTATAAAGACATTACAGAGCCGCTGTTTAAACTCCAAAAAAGGGCACTGAGAGTTGTATATTGTGTCCCATATAGAGATCACACTAATGATTTGTTCACTAAGGCAAAGTTTCTAAAGTGGCATGACATAATTAAGTATAATACCTTACAAATATTATTTTTAGCCTCTAAAAGTCTTTTACCAGCAAATATACAGGATTTGTTTTCAAAGAGAGAGAACATACACAACCTGAGAGGAACCATGATTTATAAACAAAAATCTATAAAGTCAACACTCAGAGGTCATTCTGTATCTATTGCGGGGGTTAAGCTTTGGAACAGTTTACATGATGAGATTAAATCGTCTACGAACTTGAAGGTCTTCAAGAGTAAGATAAAAATGTAAGATGGTAGAAAACTACCAAATATAAACAATAGTGGGTTATCAAGAAATGAAAACAATGTTACGATGTGCAAAAAAACATTGTAAGTGGACATTATCGAAACAATATTCCGGACTGTTTGCTGTTGAAATGAAACAAATGGTTTTTGACTAATGTATGACATGTACATTTAAATCCGACTTATTTGGACTTTAACATTTGGTTTATTTTATTTTAGCTTATCTTTTCTTTCTCGGTCTGTTTTGTTATAAAGAAAATTCAGCTATGCTGTTGTGATACGAAAAAATCTGTTTTTAACAAATGTATAATGTGAACATTTAAATTTTGAGTTGGGAATTGGGGCGGGACTTTTGATAAGCAGGCTGCTTTTTCCCGTATCCCTTTTCGGCAGGTACTGTGTTTATTCAGGGCATATCACAGAAATTGTGATGAAATGTGACTATATGCGGGCCGAAATAAATAAATAAATAAATAAATAAATACGTAAGTTTGTGACTAAGTTTGCGCGTAAAGTATTTACTAGGTCCTTAGTTGCTACTAGTTAGTTTCAAACTATCACTTTACTAAATTTGGTTGCACCACCAATACGTAAGTAATGTCTTAGCTAGTGAAAACTAAGTAGCATAATGCTTAGTTCAATACTAAGGTAAACATTGTCGCTTTATCATGACGATAACAAATCCATAACCAATCAATCAACAAGCTACAATGTAAACACGGAAATAAACTTGCATTGAGTTTAACAGGCTACGTCTATTTTGCATTCCATGGAAAAAAATAGAACATTGAACAGAATTACAATGTGTGCATGTTTATGTTTTTACGAATAAAATTCAAAATATCCTTATTTGTTTGTTTAGCCTATTTATTTATGTTACAGCCATTATGTGCTTTGAAAATATATGGAAACTTACAAGTTACATAACGGGAGTGTTCTGTTTGCCTCTCTTTTGAACTATAAAGAACTTTGTTTTGAAACTGAACGTTTTCCACGCGTCAACTATTTTTACAGTGTTTTCTGAAGAAACGGCGGAGGTAGCCAATTAGATGAACAGACGGTTACAGTTTATTTGTGTATTTTTTTTATACTTGCTTGCAACAACCGAATGGCAACAAGATTTCAAAACAACGGTTTAGTAGGAATAACGGTAAGAGCCTCAGAAACGCTCTAAACGGGCCATGTTTTCATTTTGTTTTCCGTTAGTTATGGTTACGCCACAATTTACACCTCCTTAGGGGTAGGTGTAAATATTTAGTAGCTACTAAGCTCAACGTACAAACTAGTTTGTGTGGTGCAACCCATTTTTATTTAGTAATGTGTAAACCTTCATTTAGTAAACACTTACGTTATAACTAGCCTACGTTTGAACTTACGTATAGCTGGTGCAACCGGCCCCTATTCCTTAACCATTATACTGCACTGCCACTCATCCACCTGTTCATGCCGTCCTTACCCATTGTACCTGTATTACCAATCTCACCTGTATTACTCATTATCTCACCACTCATCCACCTGTTCATGCCCTCCTTACCCATTGTACCTGTATTACCAATCTCACCTGTATTACTCATTATCTCACCACTCATCCACCTGTTCATGCCCTCCTTACCCATTGTACCTGTATTACCAATCACACCTGTATTTTATTATTGTTTTTTTCTCTCACCAGCCGCTCTCATGTCACTCATCTCATCTATCTCACTCCTCCCACCATTGAGAAATTTGAGCAACTAAGTTGATCAGTTTTCAGACTGGTTTGTAATTTAAAGAGCCAAATGCCAAATGCCCCGATTTTGGCACCTCCGACATTAATGGCACGCTTGTACAGAATTCCTTTCTCGGTTGGTAAAGGCTATAATGTCAGGTAGTTGTCATATCACTGCGAAATTAAGCAGGCCCCTTATCCAGTCGTTCTGCCGGTATTGCATTTAATCTGATCACGCCTTCATAAAAGAACCGATTGCCTTCAGAGTTCTTGTAATGAGCTAACCCGAATTAGGGAGTCAATTTAATTGTAGCATGCTATTTGATTCATTGGATTAGACTTACAGTCACATAGCTCTTGCATGAGTCATACTGTAGTCCCTATGCTACATAGTGCATATTGCAAGTGCATGACTTACTGCTTGTTTAAGTAAACACATACAAAAGAAGGTTTACAGCTGTGTCAAGCTACAGGATGTGGCTGCAATATTTTGTTGCTTGCTGAAAAGGAAACTGAGCGTGGGTCCATATGGGACTTTGTTCTCTGATAAGGTGCCAAATCCACTCATTCCCCATATATGTATTTTAGAGGAGTGGAAACAAGCAATGACCTACTGAGCACAATTAATTATGTGTGTGTCTGAGTGGTTGTGCATTTGGGTGCGTCTGTGTACGTGTGTGTGTGTGTGTGTGTGTGTGTGTTTGGTTGGTGAGATGGATGAGCGTGTGTGTTCATGCACGTGTCTGGATGGGGGAGTATGAGGCAGATGGAGATTAGAACTGAAAGTCTTGGATGTCTAATTCATATTCAGTTATTCTCAGTGGTGGGGAATAAAAGTATGCATAGAGATGAACTGCTTCGATCGTACCTTTTGATCACACACGGTGTAAATGCACTTTCTCACCATTCCGTTTCTCGCTTTATCTCAGTGTGAATAATCTCATCTTTGTTCGTACCTCTCGTTATGAATAAATATGATTGAGGTGCGATTCAGTGTTCATGGACTTTGTGATTTTGTGTTGTCCGAGTCAGTTTGCATAGTGTGCAAGAGGAGCAGTGAGGTATTTCATTACAGTCTCAGTGTAGATCTTGGACAGAAATGAAGCGTGTCATTTCAGCCCAGTGTGACCAAGGGTATGTCTCACTTTTTTTCATCTATTTTTTTCAATTTAGTATATAATGAATGGAACTGATGACCTCATTGCTGTTTTCTCAGCATTACAGCTTAGCGTTTTGCGGCTCTGTTTTATCTCAGTCCAGCTAAGGAGCAGACTAGCACTGTTCTCAGCACTGTGGGCTGTTTAGTTGTCAGACTCTTGGTGCAACCCAGTGCACACAGAGATAATCTCAGCATTGTCTGGTTGTGTTATCATTTGGGTGGAACCGATCTTAGTGTTAAAGTTCTCAGCTTACTGCTGATCTGTATGTCGTCACAGTTCTCTTGGGCTTCTTTCTAGGATGTTTTCTTATTTTTAGGATGTTCGATGTTTTCTGTTTTTTCATGGGTGTGTGGAACTTGTAGGGTATTCCATGGCAGGTGGGGCTTATCGCAGTATTGTCTAATGTTGTTCGTAGTGAGTGGAACCCATCTTAGTCAAAGATACTTGGCAGTTAGTCTCTGTTGCAGACTTCAGTTAAACAACTCAAGCCTACATCAGCTAAATGTAATGTAATGTAATATGTACTTGCAAGTTTTATAGTGCTGTTCTCCCTCTAGTACTGTAAATGTCCTGTTCAAAAACTTCTGAAGAGCTCATAAAGAACTGGTAATTGAAAGGGAACTGTAGCCATGAAGCTCAGGCTAGCATATTAGCTGGATACTTCTTAGTTTACTTTGCGATGCCCTGTGTTGTCTCAAGCTAGTCCAATGTTGGTGGCACGTATCTCCGTGGTAACTCAGCATGGTCATCAGTGGGTCAAATTTATGTCACTGTTGTTTTGCTATACTCCAGGATGGGTGAAGTTTACTTCACTGTTGTCTCACTGTTTTCAAGGGTGGGTGGATCTTATCTCAGTGTTGTGTCACTGTTTTCCAGGGTGGGTGGAGCTTATCTCAGTGTTGTCTCAGGTGGTACAGTGTGGGGGGACATGAGTGGTCTCAGTACAGCTCCACGTTAACAGGGCTGCTCTCTCCACTCCCTTCCAGTGGCAGGCTATCACCATCACGCTAGTGGAGAAGGTGCAGATCATCGCTGTGTTCCTGGGCTCCCTCTTCCTGGTAGCCAGCGTCACCTGGCTGCTGTGGTCCGCCTTCAGTCCCAATGCCGTGTGGCAGCGCAGGGACACCCTCTTCCAGATCTGCTACGGCATGTACGGCTTCATGGACCTGGTGTGCATTGGTGAGATTCCAAACGCAAACTAGCTAGCGGATGCTGGAGAGCTTTAAATAGGGAACAGCCTGTTTTAGATGAATAAGTATGTTAATTAATGTATTAATTTACGTAATCTGCAGCTGATCCTTTTTTTCTTCATTGTATCAACATTTAACTGCAGCATTGTGTGTTTCGCTATACATAATTTCAATTATAGCAAAATAAATTAGGTTACATTAAAACATGCTGATTGGAAGTAAGAGACTGGAGATTAGTCTAGTCTTTTAATCTTTTTGTTATAAATTGTTAGTCTGTAATTTGTTCAGTTAAAACATTTTGTTACCTCTTTTAATTTAATTGTTCACAATATAGCATAATAAGCACAATTTGAACATGGGACTTTTATTCTTCATGACATGCGTAGCTATTCCTGACATAATGTGGTTTAAGATGGTACTTAATCCCTCTAAAGATGAAAAGCACGCAAATAAGAAAAAATAACAGCTTGTTAAAATTCAGGGATTGCAATTGAGGTCGGAATGAAAATCAGCATACACAGTGGTCCCCCAGGACAGAGTTTGGGAAGCACTGGACTAGACTGGGCGGCAGTGTAGTATAATGGTTAAGGAACTGGGCTTGTAACCGAAAGGTTGCAGGTTCGATTCCCAGGTAGGACACTGCCGTACCCTTGGGCAAGGTACCTAACCTGCATTCTTTCAGTATATATCCAGCTGTAGAAATGGATACTATGTAAAAAATGCTTAAAAGTTGTCTACGTCACTCTGGATAAGAGCATCTGCTAAATGCCTGTAATGTAATGTAATGACTAATCTCCAGGCTTGTCTATCCGTGTGAATGTCACATAATGTCAATTATAACTTATAACTGACGTCACGTGAGTGTCACACACACAGATTACACCACCACCATAAAAACAGTTCAGTAAAAAATAATCAGCTTCAGATAAGCAAATCCTTATTTCCATTTGAAAATGTAATCGCATAATTTGATGACATTAAACAATGACAAACAGGTTCAGGACATTATTAGTTTAAAGTACCTTTGTAGTCTCCATTTTAGTCCCTATTACATTCCTCCACTGCTAACAGTCTACCAATATTCTCCTGAAAACAACAGCAGAAAAACCCATGTGTACATAACTGTGATATCTGTGTTGATATCCCTGTCACTGACATACTGTAGCTTGAACTGCATTGAAAGGGATTCAGTCAAACATCAGAGTGCCTTTGTCTTTATTTAGATTAGATTATTTAGTTTCATTCACACTTTTTCCTGCATTTAAATTTGAACTTACTGTACGTGAACATTTCTTGTAAACCATGCTGAAAGCAGTGCATCTTGGAACACGGTTAGCTTGCTACATTTAATTCTTTGATGATCAACTAGTATAAGCAGCGAAAGATGGAGGATTAGTCATTGCGAATTGCAAAGGGATCCCATGTTTTCGAGAACCGTGCTTTCGCCCCTGTCGCGGAGGGACTGAAGCCCCGTGTTTTTGCAGGTCTGATCAGCCATGAGGGAGCGGCGGTCCACAACGTTTTCAAGCGCTGGCGGGCGGTCAACCTGCACTGGGACGTGCAGAACTACGACAAGGCGGCCGACGTGGAGGAGAGCATCGGCGGCGGGGAGTCGGCGGCCGGCCGGACGCTCTGGCTCCCCCTGGCTGCCGTGCGGCCCGGCTCCGACCTCAACCCCACCCAGCTGGGCGCGCGCTCCTCCTGGTGCCAGAGGGGCTGCTCCCTCCTCTGCCTCCACGCGCAGGGCCCCGGTGAGCGCGGCCGGTCGGGGGAGGTGGTCATACGGGTGACCTCAGTGTAGGCCGCTCCCACTGTGAAAGGACTCCCGTCGGCCACCCGCCGCGAGGCCCCGGACCGAGGCCCCCCCCCCCCCGCGCCGTCTCTGGTGCCACCGTAACGCGGCGGCCACGTAGCATTTCAGACGGCATCTCTGGACAGGACGGCGAAGTGAAGGGGATCCACAGGCCTGTGGTTTTCTACCGAAGCGCGATGCTCTTTTTTGTATTGCCGTTGAATGTAAGACTCTTTTTGACCGTCGAATATAATGAATGTCTTTAGTGTAAGGACAACCGGGGTACAGTGTGTTTCCTTTTCCTAGAAAGGGGGTTGTTGACTGACGGAGAAGAGAGGCAGCGTTATTATTATTGACAGAAAAGAGACGGTGTCTGGCAGTGATCTGTACGCTTCTCTATATTTCCCTTGGCTCTTAAGAGAATAAGGAACTGTAGCACGTTGACTCCAGTACTTCATTAGGAGGAAAGAGCTAGACAGTATTCCAGCAAGGTAGCTACAGAAGTCCTGTTTCGGATCTGGACAGTCAATTAAATTGCAGTTCCAGTCGTCAGTTCAATCTACTTCTAATCCTTTAGCCATTCAGGCACATTAAAAAAGTTGGAAATAAATTTGACTGAAGTTGTTTTTTTTTGTTGAAATGTACATCGACGCATTTATTTGAAAGCAGAAATACAAAAAAATGACATTATGTCAACACATGCATTCAATTTGCCAAGGCTTTGAGGCTATTACTGGGTGTGAGCATATTGTCATAGACAGATCGGGACAAACCCATTCAACACTTTCTTCTTGATTTTTAGTAGAATTTAAGTGGGAACAAACTGTTCTTACATGTCATCACAACTTCAGTGGTCACTTGCCTTAATTGTATAGTTACCTTATACTTAATTATTCTTAATTATCACCTGAACAATTTCTACATTCCTCCACCTGTATAAATTCTAAAATCACTACCCTTCTAATTTTAAACCACACTTGGAGAACAGCTCAGCAGAGGTGGAAATCCAGGGGACATAAAGTAAAAGTTCTACCATGTGTTTCTTCCACCCATAGGCTCAGCCAGCTGATTTCACTAATTAGTTCTACCTCCTTGCTGAAGAATTATGTTAATTAGCAAATCCAGGTGATTGGAGCAAAATACTGGGGAGGATTTTTACTTTATGTCCCCTGGATTTCCACCGCTGCAGCTCAGTACCATTATGGTATACACACTATATCAGGGATCTCAAACTCAAATCCTGGAGGGCCGCTGTGTCTGCTGGTTTTTGATGAGTTCCTGCACTTAAGTGTTTAATTTAAGTCATTGATTGGCTAAAGAGTCTGCACACCTTGTTTCCAAGGCCTAAATTGGCTGCTGATTGAAAGGAAATCACAAAAACCAGCAGACACAGCGGCCCTCCAGGACTGGAGTTTGAGATCCCTGCACTATATTGTTTGTTTCTGATGATGCCTTCTGGGTCACACATTTAATTTTACTATTGATATTGTTAGAAACCATTTCATCTAGCTATTTATTAACTAAGCATGACTAAAAAAACAGCAGTAAGTAAACATCGCCGTAGGATTTCTGTGCTGATCAATACTTTGGCTTGGAAACAACTGCAGTATTTCAACTATTTCATTTTAAAACCTGACATTCATTTTAATCAACGCATATCTGAAATACAATATAACATTAATACAATTAAATTATTTCTCACCTGTAAACTGGATTTGTGATTAGCATAGGCTCACAACCTGTTTACTAATTGCTTAATTCATACTTAATAGGTAAGAAAGAATGGTGTTAGTAGTAACATTTTGGACAATGTACATATAAAATGACAATCTCCACCAGATTTTACTGATCTTTCATTCAGATCATGTTTTCTATCATTCATTCTTTCTGCCACCCTTTGTAGCAATATTCTTTTATCACTGTGAGAATGAAATTCAATTCCATCACCTTCCTTTGATGGAAGTGTTGCCGACACCTGCACTATACGCTATACACTAATTGCTATTTTGTATTTCACTGGTGAGCATTTCAAATGTGTTCCTGCATGTACAAGTAGCAATGTCGCTGCAGAGTGTTAATTTAGTTTAAAAGACTCATCTGGAAATACAAACGCCAAACGGCAAGGTTTCCGGGCTTCTATTGCCAGATAAAGGTTTCTTAATTTCAATAATTATGTATGGATGAACTGGAGCAGACCCCCCCCCCCCCCCCCCCAAAGAATAATGAGATAAAGGAATATGCAATTGGGTTTTCTGAGTCAACATAGTTCAAATGTTCATCATTTGATGGTGTCTTCTACGGGATTATGAATGTATGTTGAAACGTGAGGAGGTCCGAGCATGGCAACAGCATTTCAAAAGAAATCGTCAAGAAAGAAAGTGTACATATCAAAATAGTGAGTTTGTAGTTATGTGCATAACTATAAATGCATATATCAGTCATATCTTCCCTATAAAAGTGTTTTCTATACCTTTGTATACTTTCTTTTTTGAAGAGTGTATATATACAGTTAAATGCAAAAATATTCGGATAGTGACACAGGTTTTGTTGCTTTGGCTCTGTACTCCAACACATCGGATTTGAAATAAAACAATGAATATGAGATTTAAGTGCAGGCTGTCAGCTTTAATTTGCAGATATTTACATCCATCTAGGTGATCTGTGTAGGAATTACAGCCCTTTTCTTACAGAGTTCCACCATTTTAGGGGAGCAAAAATAATTGGACAATTGGCTGCTCAGCTGTTTTTAGCCAGCTGTGTGTCTTTGTTCATTAGGTCATGCACAAGAAAGCTTAAAAATAAATAAAAATAAAAAGTTGATTCTAGGTGTGGAATTTGCATTTGTTGGTGTTTGGCTCTCAACATGAGGACAAAATAAGGATCAAATGAATCTTTCCATCACAGGTTAATACTCATCTCATCTGTCAATAAGTGTTTGTTCCAGAATTCATACTAACCTGGCTGTTCTGTTCTTGAGGTTTGCATCTTATTATGTTGGTGTAGTCTTCTCTTTATTTGATGTGTTTTTGACACATCTATGCCAATATCCTGGAGAGTGTTCTTGATCTGTTTGACAGTTGAAAATGGGTTTTTATTCACGTTTGAAAGTATTCTTTGGTCATCCACTAAAATGGTCTTCCATGGTCTACCAGGTTGTTTGCTACTGCTGAGCTCACCAGTACGTTCTTTCTTCTTAACAATGTACCAAACAGTAGACACACATTTTGACACCCCCAATGTTTTGGCTGTGTCTCTGAATGATTCATTGTGATTTTCCACTCCATGATGGCCTGCTGTACTGGCATTGACACTTTCTCAGTCCTCGTGTTGAGAAACAATAGCAATAGACTCCAAATGCAAATTCCACACCAAGAATCAACTTTTGTTAGCTTTCCTGTGCATGAACTAATGAGGCAACAACACACGGCTGGCCAAGAAACAGCTGAGCAGACAATTGTCAAATTACTTTTGGTCCCCCAAAATTGAGGGAAAGGGCTGCAATTCCTATGTGGTTCACCCGATATTGATGTAAATACCCAGAGATTCAAGCTGATAGTCTGCAATTTAACCCCATAGTCATCGTTTCATTTCAAATCCAATGTGATGGAGCGCAGAGCCAAAACAACAAAAATTGTGTTGTTGTCCAAATACTTACGGACTGCACTGTATACGAACTGTGTTAACCGTGTACAGAAAACAAGAACTCTTGAGAGCGTTCTGTTCTCTGTACAATCTTATTTGTGTAAATAAAGACGAAAAAGCATTCCTACCATCTGTCTTACAAGAAAAAAACAAAAAAAAAACAAGTTTCACAGGTAGGATTATCACCACGGGGTTGAGTGTGCTTCAGGAATGCTGAGGAGAAAAGAATAGATGAAGAAAAAGATTTATTCCTTCAGAGGACGACTACAAAGAATCAACAAGCTGGAAATACAGCTCGCCTCACCGGCTGATCTGAACAGACCCGACGGCCCAATGAGCTCTCAGGCCGTTTGATGAAAACCGTGCCCACCGCATAAAAGTAAAATATGACTGTTTGCAGTATTTTTCACACAGACATTAACTCGCTTCTCTTTTAGCGGGGCTCACATTTGATTCATGTAGTCAGAGGTCCTATCAATAACGGAAGGACAGTTTGGCCATATTGCTGTGAGGGAAGGGGGTCCGGAAGAAGTGATTCAGGGGGCTCAGAGGGCCTAAATGGGAGCAGCAGCAGTCATGTGGAGAGAACTGTTGAGAGAGCTTCCCTTCAGTAATTCAACTGTCAGGAATTTTTCATTCAAAAACATCCTTCTCCCTGGCAGCACCCTGGCTACCATTCAGCTTTTGAAAGAGGGGGAAGAAATCCAAAAAACACCTGCAGTTCCTCAGTGCTTGCAATCTTGCCAAAGCATATACAAATGAGCCATGGAAAGTTTAAGGTAAAAAATGTTAAAAAAAAATACAAAAAACGTAAAACTGCCATTTTAAACATGAATGGTAATGGTAATGTGCTTCAGTTAACCCCTGCTAATCAATGGACGTTGCAGTGAATACATTTTTCACCAGGTAAAATTCCGGTCAAGGAAAACATTGCCTGTGTAATCACCATCAGTACAAACAACAAAAAGAGTTCCTTCATTGGAGAAGCTTTCCAGTGAAAGTGGTTTAAGGACACATTAATCTACATAATATTGAGGCAGTAGTGGGAATCTTTTAAAATCTATTTTGACTAAAACGCCTTAATTTACCACAATTTAATGTGAAATAGTCCAGAAAACCACCATCAATAACATTAACACGTTTGATAATATGAATATATTATTTAAGCCCCCTAAGATGTCACACAAGACTAGACCTCTATAACCCACTATATATGCTTAAGCATATTAATTGCAATAATGCATCGGACAGCCCTGATCAACTGTGCCAGTGCCAAATGTGGAGTCCCGCAGGGCAACACATAATTCATCCTTGCCTCTTCCTCAGTAATTGATGCAGGAAGTTGCAGCAATCGGATGTAGTGCATGCATATTTAAAGTTGGACATTCCATTTGGGGAGGAGAATTGTGTGTGTGTGTGTGTGTGTGTGTGGGGGGGGGGGGTCTATACACATACAAAGCATTTCTACTGTCTGTCTTAAAAATAACAATAAAAACGAGGGTTACACAGGCATTGTCACCAAAGAGTGTGTTTCTGTAAGGGGGAGTATAAGGTTCGGAGAACCAAACGCCACAACCAAGGAATCTGAAAGCGTATTTCATTAGAAATACGCCACTAAGCAGACAGCCCCGCAGTAACAGGGGAAATGAAACAAAATAATGGGAATGAAAACCTCCCGGCGTAAGCCAACACAAAACAACCCCAAAAGAGGGCAAACTCGGTGATCGCGAGTAGTAAACAACAAAGGAACCTCACGCACTCACACAACAGGTGTATAACTAGAGGTCAGAGAAAAACAAAAGAAAGCCTGTGTAACAAGGGCGAAAGAAACGTAATAGAAAAATAACCTGTACCTACAGCTCTAGGTGTGAACGAGCTGAACAAAAAGACTAAATAAATCTTTACCCTAACTCTTTAACTGGACTACCTACGTTTCTGACGAGTAACAACCAGAAACGTAGAGACCGCTGTCCTTTACCTTACCGACTCCGATAGTCAAAAGCAAAGACAATATCGAAGCGTCGGAAATGCGGACGTCCTGGCCTATTTATAACCGGAAGGAAATCCAAAACAGGTGAAAGGAATAATTGCCGGGCGAGATTCAAACACCGGAATGAAGGTGGAAAAATCTGATAGATTGCCTCAATGTCGTCAAACAAAAGAACGACCTCAGAAACAATAGCAGGCTGCCAGAAACCATGACACCTTCAGGAATGCTGCATAGAAAAAAAAAAAAAAAATTATTCCTTGACAACTTCAAGAAGGTAAAGGAATGGGATGTAATGCATTCATATTTACAGTTGGGTATTCCATTTGGAATACAAGAGCTCAATCATCAGAATTAAATGTGGGACTTGTGCTTTTTCCATTAACCAGTGTGTTTCTATTCTAAATTCCTCTGACACAGAGAAACCTAAAATAGATGGTCATGTGATATGTGAAAAAGTTAAAAGGTGCTTTTTACAGCCCCGAAACATCGCCGGATTTCTCACAGACTGATTGGTGTGAATAAAGCACCCATCATATTGTCTTTTAAAGTACTTTTTCAGATGAAACATATCCCTGAGTGGTAAAACAATTCTTTAATCTATTATTTCCGTGTTAGCTATGCCAGTGCTCCGCATTTTTGTGGAATGAAAATCAGAAACTCCTCTCATAAAAAAAAAACCTGGGTCTTCCTGGGTCTTGGGTCTTGTTTTTGGCTTCAAATGGGATTTCTTTTGGTGGTCAGAGTTACGATCCCATTGTGGTCGGAACAATAAAACAAATGCCAGATAAGAACTCCTATTGCAGTCCTCTTTCTATTATAGTAACAGCAAGAACTTGAACACAGACTTCAGATAAATATGTCTTTAATGGCTTATTATGAACAAGTTTCAGCGTATAATGTTGCTAATAAAAATGATAAAAGAAACATCACGATCATTTACAATATACTGCTGCTGTTGGTTCTTCTGTAAGTGTTTGAAATCGAAGGGAGAATAAACAGTACGTCGCCTCACAGTCCAGTAAAAGAAAAGGCTAGAATTTCTGTGTAAAAAATGTACAGCCATTAGAAAATATAAAACATTGCACATTATCATATTTGAAAACAAAAACGTATGAGCAAGTACAAGTATACATATTATACAAACAATAAAGGCACAATATTGGCAACCTCCAGGACTTTGGGTGGAAGGCTGCCTGCAGCATTCCAGAGAACTTATGGGAAACGGGACCCAAATAACACACTGCATTGCTATGTCAAATAAGTCATTGCAACGTTGTGAGAATGCTAACGTCTTACTTGGAGGTGAGGGAACCATTGATCACCATCCTGAGCAAATGAGCCAAACAAGAAAGAATACGAATGTTTTTATTTGCGTCAAATGTAGTACTGCAGAGTCGTCAACATTTGGGTAGGGCTTTATCAAAATAAGGCACTTCAGAAATGGCTACCAGCGGTCTTTCCGTATTTGCCACACGAATGACTAAGGTCACAAGTATTTGAGAATGAGTATTGCAGACATTTTCCTATTTCCGCGGCGTTGTTTGTTTTGTAAAAGACGGATCCTGAAATCGGACCAGTCATTGCCTATAGAGCGGCACACACCACTTCTCTTCAGAGTTTGACGCCCACGAGCGTTTGTCATTAAAAAACACTCAAGTGCAGAGCTTTCCCCGAAAATAAACGCAAGTGGATCACGGCAACAATGACATTTATAATTCATCTCCTAGGCCCTGATTAAGCTTGTTACAGCATGAAAAGCATGACACTAAAGTCTTAACGAGATTTCACCCGCTTCTTTTCCAACACAGACCTTACAGCTTTCAGTGTCACCGTTTTGAAAGGCAGAGAGGTGGCTATGTTTTTTTTTTTTTTTTTTGCAGGTCGGGCAGCAGTTGAAGTACAAAGCCTCTGACAGGAAGTAGGAAGTCCAAAGCGGAGTTGAGGCAGGCTGGAGTGGAGAAGAAGCCTTAGGCGCGGCCGGGGCACTGCTGCTTCCGCGAGCGCCGCGAGGATAGAGGCTAAGTTGGCACTTCAGCGGCTGCTGCACTGGCTGCCGTGGCTGCTGAGCGACTGGGAGGTGCTGTAGCGCTTCTTGACGATCATGCTGATGTAGGCCTTCATCAGCTTGGCGATGTCCACCACCTACAAACGCAGCAGGAGTGTACACAGTCAGAACATGATGGGCCAAGTGATGCTGGGAGAAAAAATGGCATCAGTCTCTGCTCTTTATTTAATTAGCCAGTGCCAGTCAGGGTACTGACAGCACATCACTACCGAGTAAGGACTCTTGTCGTTCTGGGATGAGGGGTACGTACCAGGCTGGTCTCAAAGAGTAGCTCACGACCCTCCACAGCGATCCTGTAGGCATTGGGCAGCGGCGCCCCGAAGGACAGGATGAGTTCGTATGGGAAGACCTCCAGGGGACGGGGCTCCCCACGTTTGTAAAGGGACACGGCCTCAGCGCTGACCCCTAACCAGAGCTCCTGGGGGAAGGTCCCTTCCTTACACTGCAAGACAGGGGAGACACATGTTGATGAAGGCTGAATAGTTTGACTTAATCCACTGCAGGAATTCTATTACTCTTGAGTGAATGCTGTATCTGTTAGTGAATTCTGCACCTGTTCTGTGAACTGTGCCTATTGAATGAATGCTATGTTTATGAAAAAATGCATTATTTTCAAAGTGTGTTACACCCGAGCAAAAAAATTAATAATTTGATAGGAACTGCGTGGAAGGAAAGAGATATAAAAGAGAGGAAGAGATATGGGGGGGGTTGATAGAAGGAGAGACAGAAACAGGGGAGATAAAGAGATGAGAGAAAGGTACGGAGAGGAAATAAGGAAAGGCGGTGAATCAGAAGGGATGGTGAAGAGAGGGGACAGCAGCCTTGGACCCTCACCTCAGCATTGAAGAGGGTGGAGCCGTACCCGGGCCACTCCTTGACCAGCGACATGTACTTGACCATGGCCTGCTCCTGGGTCATGGACTGCAGCTTCCTCCACTTGTCCAGCAGGCTGGCGCGGGCGGAGGCGATCTCCTCCCTCACCCAGGCCTCCAGCATGTTCTCCTCCTCCAGCCGCTGCCGGCTGACCGAGCCGCTGCGAAAGCTGCGCCTCAGGGTGCCCTCCAGGAAGCTGGAGCGCTTCCGCTCCCCTCGCTCTGGCCCAGCTGGGGCAAAGGTCCTGGTGGACTGGCTGATGCGGGCCCGGAGCCGGCCCATGGGGTACACCTGGCTCATCTCGGGCACAGTCGCCTGGGCGCTGAAGTCCCCCAGCAGGTACTGGAGGCGCAGGGCACCCAGGAACTGGAGGGTATCCTCAGGGGCCGGGTACTGGCCGCGGATGACCGCCTCGTGCGCCTGGCAGGAGGAGGTGAGGACCCTTTATTAGCAGGTTGCCATGTTGTTTTGTTCCCCCCCCCCCCCCCCATTAAAGTATCATTTCACAATAACTAGTCCACATTATTACTTTGCATAACTTCTTGTTGAATAAACGTAAATCTCTCCAAAAAAATTAGCTCCTTTATTTATTTTATAGAGAAACTGGAAGAAAATCTTTATAATATCTAATACAAAAATGCAATCTAATGCACACGACAAACAGCATATCTCTGGTTTAACATACAGATTAATTATAAAAAAATGTATTAAATAAAATAAATAATAGTCTCAGTCACTCTGTGCATCTATCAGAGAAATGATGTCCAATTTATGAGGGAGCAGGGCTACTCAGAACAATGTCAAAGAATTAAATCTTCTGCAAAAAATAATTTACAGAAATGGACCCCCATAATTATCACCAGGAACTTAAGAAAAGCTACTAATCAAGAAGTGTTAGTGGATCCTGCAGAGCGCAAATGTAATAGCATCACAGCATCAGGCGGTGGGCTCTTGTTAGAACCTTTATTTTTAAAGTGTGATACAAGGAGCTTATGACAACTGTTGTTTCGCCTGTGAATTTGCCACGTGAATATCTCACGTATCAAGACAAATCCACGGACGGAAACCATAGCAGTCAAATAAATAGAACAGCCCAGTTGATTTTGAGCAATGACTGTAAACGAGATGTGTGACCACATTACGTATGGTACAACTGGATCAGAATAAAATATACGTGGAACTCCTTATCTCTGCAGCCAATATAAATGTGATTCTGGGGTGACTGCAACCTATTCTCGGTGGGGACGGCCTTTCCCAACATCATACATATAAACTCAAGATCCGGAAGCAATCTGTGATTTCTGTGCATAGACGCGCTTCTTGGTGAAGCCCCAGCTCTCACCTGCTCAAACATGAATGCAAACTCCACACTGTCTTTCGGCACATTCTCAGTGTCCAGGAAGCAATAGAGTTTGAAGTAGAATTTCCAGCCTGTGTTATGCTCTTCCTGGCTCGCCGAAAGCCTGTAGAGGAAGTGGACGGTCAATAAGACACAGACACACATTTGTGCGAGAGAGCACACACACATGCACGCACTCATGCAAACGTATGAGACGTGTAGAAAGCTGTCGTCTCCAATGGCAACACGTACATAAGGGTGGGAATTTTGAATGGCTTCTCGTCTGAGTGATATTTAATGTGTTGGATGAAATAATTTATTTACCTACACTTTAGTGATAAGAAAAAACACTTCCCTGATCTTTAACCAGCCAGTGTACTGTGTACTTGACTCCTCATATCCACCCTACTCATTTATTCTAAAGGCTCTCTCCTAAGAATCACATTCAGGCATTGTGTTATTCAATAAGTGTCAACTACGTGTATATAAGGGTGGTTGCCATTGGTCAGACGAACAGTGTCTGGTGAAACAGCCATTCGGGGGCACTCACTTCTCGAACTTGGCGAGGATGTCCGCCACCACGGTCCGGCTCTCGATGGCCTTGTCGGTGGTGTCGTTGTGCTCAAACAGGGCGAACATGTTGCGGCTGTCCTCCATGGCTAGGCCCCGGATCAGTTTCTCCACCACCTGCAGGGTAATACCAAGCAGAGTCAGCGGAACTGCAAGTGCAATGAAAAGGTACCGTAGTCCACCGGGACGGCCAGTGATGCGCATATTCTGTGCAGGTTCATTGATCTGTGGTGTCTGGATTGGCTAATACACTTCAGCGGAACCATCCAATTAATATAAAGATCGGTGTATCAGGATGTGCAATGCCCAACAGTATGCAAATCCACTGAGCACAAATTATAACTAATTTGTCTTCTCTCTTCCTATTCGGAATACCCAATGGTTACAATTGGGCATTCCAAATTGGGAATTTGCCCGTTCCATCACTGCAGATTCCTGTGCTGAGTCAGGAGGGCCTCCGGCAGCAAGTCCATTCTCCAAAATATGTGCAGGCAGCCACTGCATCTATTTACTCAGTAATCTGCCAGGTTTAGCTGTGCTGGAGGACTGAGATACAGGTTTTTGATCAACCAGAGAAGTTACTATTGTGCAACGAAATGGGAGTCTTCCTACTGACTGAAACCCTCTCTCCCCAGGTGACAGAAAATATGCCATGGGACTCAATGTCACACAAGATGGATTTTAAATACATTTAAAAAAATACACCTCTGATTGAGTTTATATAAAAATAAGTCACTTGATATATTGAATACCAAAAGCACAAGCTGTGCATGAATGTAACCCAGGAACAAAAACAATCCTCTGAATCGTCCATATTCCTGTGTGGGGGAAAAAAAGCAGTGCCCTTGCGCTCGAGGTTGGCGTCCACGAGGGCTCTTATCATTCCAGACAGACTCGAGGAGAGGGGCGCTGCGGCAGGCGGGGCGAACTCAAACGAGAGCAACACTTTCATTAATCTAGGGAACAATAGCCACCCTGTTAATGCGAAAAGAAACCTTTCTCTGAATTGGAGAGAGCGATAACGATAGCAGTACACGCACAGAGGATTCCCCCCCCCCCCCCCCCCCGAAACCCCATGTCCGCCAAACGCGCTGCGGTCGGCAGGTTATCACATATTTCCATTAGGAGGACTGGAGACGCGAGAGACTCTCGTGGACTGGAAAGCGGGGAGGGGCGGGGCGCGGAAGGACAGGACGAACCCCCCCCCCCCGACGGAGCTGCTCAACGGCAATGAAGCGCGTCTATTTTTAAGGACTAACAGGGCCTTGCAAAGGTACCCGATGTGTGGCCTTCGAATATTAAGCCGCGACGGAGTGGGGAAAGACGTTCTTTCTGTCACTTTGTGTGGATGAGCCGAAAGGCGAGGTTTCACAGAACAGGCGAATGCCCTATTTGCAGACTTGTGACGAATGCGATTCCTCCCTCCCCACCTCCTGCCCACCTCCTCCCCCAAGTGGCGGTGATTGATGGTGTTATTGAGAGAGCTGCCTGCGGTGCCCGGCGCTCACCTCTCCCGCCGTGGTGTGGGAGTTGATGGTGATCTTGCACGACCCTCCGCCGTGGCAGTGCACCGTGGTGGTCATCTCCTGGCGGCCTATGATGGCTCGTATCTCCTCCTGAGACGGGACGAACTCCCGCGTCCTCGTCCTCTTCAGGGACTCGTGGGCGAAGGCGGCGTACCTCTCCATCTCCGTGCCGGGGAAGAGATCGCGTGTCCTGGTGTAAAAATTCCAGACATGTCAGTCAATTCGCTGATATTTTCTTAAATCAAATTTGAACCCATTTTATGCATTTTCTCCCAAATTGTAATTTGTTTCTTTGGCTTTTTAGACTCTTCCCATTGCATATTGGACAGAGACACTTCATGCAAAAACACATTCAGTGTGTTTCCCTGGGTGATGCTACAGTTTGGCCTAAATTAAATAGCTTAATGACTGTCATGTCAGTCAATTCGCTGATATTTTCTTAAATCAAATTTGAACCCATTTTATGCACTTTCTCCCAAATTGTAATTTGTTTCTTTGGCTTTTTAGACTCTTCCCATTGCATATAGGACAGAGACACTTCATGCAAAAACACATTCAGTGTGTTTCCCTGGGTGATGCTACAGTTTGGCCTAAATTAAATAGCTTAATGACTGTCGTTGGAGTTGGAGGTGGTTCCGTGTTTAATTGACAAACCTTTGCCTTCCTCAAACTATGCTCTCCATTCAGCGAAGCTAAGTCAAATAAGGCAAGGGACTCGACAAACACACTGCGTCAAACGGGGCCTGTCTACTGGGCTGGAGAGTGGTATTTTAACCACATGAACAGGAATCATCAATGGGAACCCAGAACTCTTTTTGCACTCTGTGACTGGAAAATGTGTCTGGTATTTGTGATGCAGTGCTTTCGCACCAGTGTCGTATGACACAAAATACAGATGATTCACCAGCTCTATTCACGCTGAGTGGAGGCAGCAATGGCAGTTCATAGGCAATATGGAAAGCAGACACCAGCAGGGTTATGGGAGGAGGCCTTTCATACGGAAATGAAGGCGGCTCCATCAGCGTAATAGTAAACGGGATTGCATAAGTCAAAAGGCAGGCCTCATCTGCCGCCTGAGACAACCAATGCACAGCGGCTATACCTTAGGTGGCCTATTAACACAAGCCTATCAAAATATTCAAGACTCGAGACTTCTGACATACGCAAATGCCACAATCACTTGGCTTTATTAAAAAGCAAACCGGTTCACAAACTGTTGCCTTGGGGGCTCACTGTCAAGCTCTATGTATAACGATCTATGTATTGAGCTTGTAATGATTGCACTCAATTGCACATTCAGTACTGGTTTGAATTAGGGAACTTGATAATAAATAATGAACATTTAAAAGTAAGGTGTTTCTTGAACTTGGTTTTCACAATTTAAGCACTCGAAAACAATTGCTGAAAGAGATGGGAATTCAATTTCAGATTAATTAAATGTTCTATTCCCTATTAAACATTTGCTATAATTGTGTGCCAAATTGTTTATATAATTGGTTTCAGGGAGAAAAATGAGCAAATGCACTTTTTTCTCTTTACACAAACGAACGAACAAAACTAATCTTTTGCATTGTGAGTTCCATTTACAGATTGGCTAATTTGTGACCGAGATGGTTTAAACTCCAGTGCTTCCTCTCAGTTAAAGGCCAGCCAAATGTGTTATCAACTGCAGGTAGTTAGGAGGCCCCAGAGGAGAAAAGCATTATACACCACTGATTTAAGTAGTTGGAGAGGATTTATACAGAAGAGAAGGTCTGTCCTCTTGCTAATGAGCTGCAATGCGGTCTTTCATTGAAATCACACTTTGATTGTCTTTCAAAGGGGACTGAAGTAAAAAAAAATTTAAAAACCTAGTGGATGTAACATGAACATTGTCAAAGGCTACAATTACAATGATTATTTCATGTGACCTAAATCTGATTCTTTGCCATATCTTATTGATTTATGTAGCTTGTTCAATGTCTAAATGGGAAAAGAATTGCATGGAATATGGTTGTTTAGTTTTTTATTTACACCATATTCGTATGCGGTATTTATTCATTTAAGCCTGGATCGGATTTTGAATGCCTGAATGCATTTTCCACCATTTCTCTGTGAAGAATATCATGGAAGAAGTGCATGGAATTAGTAAACAACCGGAGTCATGCCAAAATAAACTGCTTAATTTCATTGCGGGGACATGCTTTTTGTTCAAGCAGAATTGGAAGGAGTTTGTGAGAGCAAATGCATGTTTGAGGAGATCCCGGTTGCTATGATCATTCATGGCTACTTGATGCCTTGGCTTCGGGGGCAGAGGAAAATAAAGACAAAATTATTAATATTTGCGGTTTGCATGTTGTTGTCTACAGTCCACCTTTTGATAAAACAGCAGGTGTATGTGACCATATGCAATTTGGGAATGTGTATCGTTTCAGAACGCAATCACATTCTACAAGGAAATGAGTGTGGCCAGCATGATTCTATGTGCTGTATTTGCATTCACCAAAAAACATTTCTCCTCAGTTCTGCCACTAAAATGATATATCCCCTCAGAATAATGACTCAAATTTAACAGACCTTTTAAATTAAAGTAACGGTGTCTTATCTCTAGTCAAGGCTGGGCTGATTTTTTTCTGAACCCCAATTACTGAGAAAGTCGACTCTAACGCCTTCGAGTTATTATCACAGCAAACATGAGAACAGTTAAATCATAGCTTTTCAAATAAAGCAACCCACACCAGTGTCATGCACCTATTAATGAGATATTGAGGATCACACAGTGGTAACTGGACAGCAATTGATCCAAAGAAAGAATTACAGCTCACACCATCATAATGGCTTGATGGCTATCCAGCAATTAAACCACCTGACAAATAAAATTTAAAATTTAAATTTAAATAAAAATTGTATTGGAAAGTTGGTCTCCTTATACAAAGTATTCTTGCTTGCAAAAATGCATTTAGTAAGTTTATTTAAAATATATGTCACACACACACACACACACACACACACACACACACACACACACACACACACACACACACACACACACACACACACACACACACACACACACACACACACACACACACACACACAACAACCACCACAACATTCTCAAATACATTGAGAATGTGTTTCTTGGGGTCTCGCCCACACACACGTCTCCGTATACACCTTGGTTTAAGCCCCGCCCTTTAGCCACATAGCCCCGCCTCCCTCCTCACCTCTTAAGGTGGAACTTGATGTACTTGAGGATACTCCGGGATGGGGTAAAGGTGCAGCTCATGCAGGCCAGGATCTGCCAGGTGCGCAGGTTGCCTGCGCTGCTCGCCTGCGCCGTCCGGGAGGTCTGCTTGACCAGCTGGCAGTAGAGCTCGTCGCGCAGCGGGCGCAGGTCCTGCCCCGTCTGCAGGATGCCCTGGATGATGGGCACGGGGTCGGTCACTCCCTCCAAGTGCTGCAGCGAGTTGAACACCTTAAGGGACTCGTCCTGGAGCGTGGTGTAGCCCTTGTCCTTCAGCACTACAGAGGAGGAGAAGATCACTGGTTCAACAATGGGGACGTACTGTTGCAGAAATTTGACAACAGACCTGTGCTATTGGATTATGGGTAAAAAAACAAACTGATGGGTATAACTAGGATGTCCTTTGGTACAACTAAATACTGTATAGAAGTATGCATAGATGTGTATTTAATGTGTAAAATCAATGTGTTTACATAGTATACCTAAATGTAAGATGTTGTGATAGTATATGTTTTATTAATAATAATAAATCATATACTATCACATCTTCTTACGTTTAGGTGTATTATGCAAAGACATTGATTAATAATAATAATAATAATAATAATGATCACATTGCACATTTATTCTGAAACTTCAGTTATTTATGCTAAATTAAATTGGGTAAATCTGAAGAAGACCAATAAATGAGTTTTACTCAGAAATCATAAAATCCAAATTTACAGGTTGTTTGCTTTTGAATATACTTTTGCCCCTCCCACACGCTGACATGTCTTACAGCTGAGGTGGATGTCCCCATAGGGCAGTGGGAGCAGGGGTGAGTGCAGGGGGTGGTGGCTGTAACGCAGAATGGGGTTCCTCTTGTAGATCTGCTCCACCACCTCGCTGTTCAAGCAGTTCTCCTGTGGCATGGGACAGAATGACGAGACCGGCTGTTACATCACCAGCAGGGCAAAAGCGAGGCCCGTGGGCCCGGTAGCTGTGTCGATTCCCCTCGGGGTATGAAAGGCACCATCTGGAAAAACAGCCCATTTCTAACAGACTGGTGTTTTGTTAGACAGATCTTGTTTTACCTGAAATCATTAGTTTATTTATTATTTAGTTATTATTATTTATTTATGTGATTTTGTGTGAATAAGCACTGCTCTAGGAATTTGACTTCGCTTTGCCCCGCCCACATCAATGGTGCATTGATTGAGCGCCACTGATAATTCTAACCAGATTTCTGTGACTGGGAAGATCGCACAGATCTTCCTGCCAATAAAGATGCAGCAGAATTCTCTGAGCAGAATACAAAGCCGGATAAAAACCTACCCAAAGCCAACAAGACAGTAAACACAGAACAATGGGTTCTTTTTAAAACTGCCTGCACTGTAACCAGGTCAAACTCCAGAGGCGGCCGCAAAAACAGCCTACGACAAGCTGCTGTCCTGATCAGAGGACACATTTTTGAGACAAACCATTTCAAAGCGCGAGAACACGTCAAATTCCGTGTTTCGAGAAAGGTCCCTGATAAAGATGTTAAGTAACATGTTGAGGCTGCGGTGGTGGGGTCGTTCGGTGCGGTTAAAGTGGCTTTGCTACAGCCCCGCCCTGGTTGCGTGGGGAAAGCGAAGTTGCCCCCCCACCTTGATGTCCTGGATGAGCTGCTGCGTAGGCGTGTCGATGGGGGCCTTGGTGTCGATGACGTTCTGGATGGCGCTGGACCAGCGCGTGGCCTCGTTCAGGAGCTTGGTATAGAGGCGATAGCAGTGCTTCCGTCCGTATATGGTCACGTTCCAGTAGCCTACGGGGAGGAGAGAGAGAGAAAGAAAGAGAGAGACAGACAGACAAGAGGGAGAGAGAGACCAAGAGAGAGAGAGGGACAGAGAGAGAGAGAGAGTTAGTCTTTGCTTAATCTCAGCAGCTTGTATAATAAATGAATGGTGTCACATGCCAGACCATAATTTCCTCCCGTAGTGATGCAATACAGAATCCAAAAGAAAAATGCCGTAGGAATAAAAATCTATTTAATGAGACTAATGGGGAAATGATTTATCACTGTGTCCACTGAGCGGGAAGCTCCGTGTGCTTGCGGTCTTAAAGGTTGACATGATTTTCTCTGTGAGACTGTGTGACGAACGCAGGCATTACGGTCTCTTTCAGGCACAGTTGAGCAGATCCCAATGAACAGCGGGAGTCTGGTTCAAGCAGTGGTCTCGCTGGTGTGAGATATATCACCTATCAGGTGCAAGATAATACAATCTCCTCTGCTCCGAAGGAGCATTTGTACGTACCAAAATGCATAATTGGCCTTGGGCCACCAGAGGTAGGGTGGGTTTGAGTTGTAAAGGGTTCCACAGATCACTGCTACGGTAGGGCCCCCCATCTGTTAATAACTGCCGGTGCCCACAAGCTACCAGTTATCATCAATAAGAGACACTCGTTCCCTCCGATACGTGCTAGTGCTCTTCTGTTACGCCGTATGTTGAAACCTTTACTGGCTTGCTAACAAGTGCAACACACGTCCTGTGGTGGAACACACGTGCTGTGGTGGAACACACGTCCTGTGGTGGAACACACGTGCTGCTCATGTACTGCTCCTCGTTCACGAACAGGCGGCGCAGTATTAATTCGAAAAGCGCACCTGGAAATTTAAAATTGGAGGGAAGAAAGAAGCCCCACCCGTTTCCCTGAAGACCTTCTCATCTGGTGGCATCACGCAACAGAGGCTGTTGAGAACCAGAGTGCCCAGCTTCAGGGCGTTCCTCTCCGAGCTCTTGTAGTAGTCCAAGGAATTGTGGGTGAGCAGGAACCAGCGTTTCTTCAGCTTCAAGGAGGCTCTGGAACTGTTCTTCATCTCCTTGTGCAGCCATCCTGGAGGAGGAGGAGGAGGAGGAGGATATGTCATGTGGGTTGGAGACACAGATTGCAGTAAACAGAGAGGGATTCCCAAAAAAAAACATGAGGGGGAAAGAAACTCCCAAATTACAACGTAAATCAGCAATAAATACTTGGACCAGGTTTCCCATTTTAAGTACTTTTCAGCATGTTCTGAAAGCCAAAAAAAAGGCTAATTTGAAACATGCTGACAAGAGGATATACTGTATGAGCAATCCAACAGGTAAATATATAACATTTCCCACAGGTGCTTGAAATTTATTGAGGACTAACAGAACGGCTTCATAACCGGAAGACTCCTGGGAGGTAACAAAGTTAGATGTCTTATTATTCAGCCTTGAGGTATGCCAGCGTCTCCTTTTATGTCCAAAGCACCGGTCACTTCAAAAGCTTCAGTGCTACACATCGATCGACTGAGTGAAAATGAACAGTGAAACCGATACCTACTTTACTACAATAAATGGCACAACACTTTTGAACACCCGTCGTTAACGAGTCGTACTTCAGTTACATTGACCGACATGTTACTGGTTGAGTTTACACGTTACCCTTGCTGTGGCGCATCTACAACGTTGTCTGCGCACAGCGCACATTTTAGCGCGGACGACAGGGGGAGGAGCTCGGCGGTGCGCGCGGCCTCACCTCGGACGATGAACTCCTGGCCCTCGACGCGCATGTCGCCCTTGGAGCGCTGCAGCAGGGTGATCCAGTGGTGCATCTCCTCGGGCGTGTCCGCGTTGCAGTGCAGCACGCGGTTCGCCGTGATGATCACAAACGAGTTGGGCCTGGGGAAGGGAGCCGAAGACGAGGGGGAAAAAAGACGGGAATGTCTTTGCGGAAGAGTGGAAGTTTCACCACCAAAACCAAACAAAAAAAAAAGAGATACACACACAGCCAAGTCTTCGCATCAGTGTTTGCAGTGCTCAACCGCTGGTCTGAATTGGTAAACTGAAAAGTTCACTTCAGCAGAGAGAGGCTTGTTTATAAAGCATACAGTAAGCTACAATGAGTGCATGTGTCACTTGGTTTCTTGGCTGTCTAAGCACTGTATGTACTGTGGCTAAAAGTGGGGAGTGGCCAGAAGATTGGGGTCATGTCTAGAAGCTGTGCAAGAACGTGGGCTGTTTACTCTAATAATAAAAGCTAACCAGGTAGTTTAAACATGTTCAACGACTTAAATGCAGACGTAATCCCTGATTGTGTCACAAAGCACCATTCACGAGAGGTTGCCTTGATGACTCAAACTATTTTTATGTGGCTTCAATTATCAAGAATTTGAAGGACAGATATGCTTAACACACTCACAGCATCTGAGTATTCAGCTTTTGTGTTTCATCCCTCGGGACAATGCTGTTCTCTACTTTCACTCTAAATACCATTCTGTCTAAATATTCCTGGGTCTTGGGTTTCCCATCAGATAAGGTGGACCTCATAGAATTAGAAATGTAAGAAAACCGGGGATTACAGTAGCTGGAACTGTGCACGTTAGAAGAGATTTAGACTTGAGCTGAATACATCAACCTCTGGATCAAAGTGTGCTCTAAGCTCCTTGGCAGTTCTTACCTCTCTGGGTTGTCGGAGGCACACACTGAATCGATCATCCCGACGTCAAGGGTCCCCTGCACACAAAACAGACGTGAACCTCATTAGTGCACAAGGCCCCTGACAGTGCGCGTTCCAGCAGCCACAGAGGGAGTTTCTGTTAAAGCTGCTGTAGAACAGATCAGCAGACTTCACAAGGTCACTATCAAGAATAGTAAAAAAAAAAAAAAGGCAGACATTGACTCAGAGGCTGGGGGACACAGAATATGGGGTCTGCCTTACTCGCGGTGACATGGACCTCCAGGGGAGTGCCTGGGCTTAGGTCCCACCCTCGGCACTCACCACAGCATTATGGGGGTTGGCCGGGGGACTTAGGCCCTGCCCTCGGCACTCACTGCGGCGTTATGGGGGTTGGCCGGGGGACTTAGGCCCCGCCCTCGGCACTCACTGCGGCGTTATGGTGGTTGGCTGGAGGACTTAGGCCCTGCCCTCGGCACTCACTGCGGCGTTATGGTGGTTGGCTGGGGGACTTAGGCCCCGCCCTCGGCACTCACTGCGGCGTTATGGTGGTTGGCTGGAGGACTTAGGCCCCGCCCTCGGCACTCACCGCAGCGTTACGGGGGTAGGACGGGGGAATTAGGCCCCGCCCTCGGCACTCACCACAGCGTTATGGGGGTTGGACGGGGGAATTAGGCCTCTCCCTCGGCACTCACCACAGCGTTATGGGGGTTGGCCTGCTCGTCGTGCATCTCCCTGATCTCCTGCTCGGTGGAGCCGTGGACCTGGCTGAGCACGCTGAACCACTGGCTGTATATGGATAGAAGAGAGGGGAGAGAAGAGAAGGCATTAGGTGAACGGGCTCTCGCTCATTTAAAACAAAAGGGTACGGAGCGGGCACAGGGGCAGCCCGTCGTCTGCCGCCATATGGCGCGCGTTTGTTCCTTGTGCACCCAGGCCTGTAGCGCCAGGGGGCAAAGAACAAAATAGGTCTGGTGCCGATGACAGATGACCGGGCAGAAGAGACCAGGCTCAGACAAGCGAGAGAGAGCGAGAGAGATGTATTATATCTGCACATATGTGAGTATATATGTATAAATAAATACATATATATATATATATATATACTGTATATAAATGGAACATACTGTATATCACTGTTATTTCATATATAAAGTTTAACTGAATTGAGAAAGGCATAGAAAGTCGGTTTGTCATAATTTACAATCTAGTAGAAAATAATAAGCTGTTTTAATATTACCATCTTCATTCTGATACCCCCGCCCCATGTCCTGAAACAATGAAATGTTCTAATCTTAATATTACTTTCAATTTATATGGCACTGTACCAATGATCCATTGTTCCAAATGTTGTCGTGTCGCTGCATGAAACCTTTTACTATTATTGCCTCAGCTAACAGCTTCCCAGCAGCACGGCGAGGATGCTTCAGCAGACTGTTAAGTTTGAAAACCATGATCATTTATCTAGCAGGCGATTCACTTGGAAGAACATTCAAGAAACCGAAGGACCAAAGAGACAAACAAGGCCAATGACGCTACTGTGTCAAGTGGTGTCTTATGATTGTTTTTCCACTCCTAATTTTTGCTAAATACTCCATAGATTCAGTCCTGCAGCTGCTCATTATTGCTACCAAGGATATATAAACCATGAATGGATCGATATCCATTCAGAGGAACCTGCCTGAGAGAATTTCTGAACTGTAATGTGTACAAACAGAGTGAATTGCTTCAGCATATATCTATCATAGTCATTTATACGATAATACATCTTAGAACATATTAAATATCAGCAAGTCAGATGTGATAAAGCACACAATTCTGAACACACACACACAGAAACCGGTAATCCCTGTCTGTCAAATACAGCACACTTCTTTTTACAGGCAAGATATCAAAATGGGTAGCACCCTAGAAAATAACACCCTAGAATTTTCTGCTCTCCTTTTTTTTCAGGCTTCCACGTTTTATGTTTTGACTGCTAACACTGCACCTGAACTTCTTGTCCTTAAAAACAATCTGAGTCTTCGACCTATGGGGAACCATCTATGCTACATATGGGCTGGGGAATAAAGCGCAACCAGAAGGGGCGCGCCACAAAATCCAAATGGCAATTCACAAACTCAAAATGCTTGAAAGTGTGGTGCCACGCCATGAGGGGGATACAGAAACTCTTGATAAAGTACCAAGAAGAGCAACTAAATTGACTACTGGTATGAAATACATAAGTTATGAGGAAAACCCTGAGATACTTTATCCATTCAGGCCTAGCAAAATGACACTAAGGAGGATTTGATTGAGGAACCTGCTGAATTCTTAAAATTGATTTTTCAGGTTGAGCTCTGTCAGCAGAACAAGGGGACATAGACTGAAATTAGCTGAAAGGTCAAAAGGTCAACTCTACACTGATATCAGGAAGTATTTATTTACAGTTGTCAGTGAATGAAGCAGCTTGCCAGGTCAGTGAATGAGGCAGAGGCCCTTGGCATGTTTAAGCCGAGGCTTAACACAGTGCTGGATACTTGAGGCCCGTCCACACCAAGAACGATAGCTATAACCATAACGACGTTCTAACTGAAGTGGATGGCGGAGTCCACACCACAACCATAACAACAACGACAGTGACGATATCATTGGGATCACTTTCAGAGCGATTTGATGAACGATAGAAACACTGACAGCCAATCAAAATCCATCAGAATTTACAAGCTGCCAACACAGCTGCACAGTGCTGCACATGCTTGGTGCCACTGTTTACAGAACGTTAACTTATCGTTCATCAGTGTGGATGCTCACATTGTTATCGTTATAGTTATCGTTCTTGGTGTGGACGGCCCTTTACTCTTTTGCCTGATGGAAAATGACAAGCAAGGATGGGCTGATTGACCTGTTGTCATCATTGTGCATTTTTATGGTTTAATGTTCTTTAAATGCACTGAATAAAAGTTGTACTCTTGCATATTTACTACTGATTAATTGAGATGTAGTGCAGATAACTATGGAATATGAAGTATGAAGCCATTCTACAAAGCACTGCCCCATCTGTTATCCCATTGGAGGCAAATGCAAATTATACATTTTTTTCTCTGGGGCACCATTTTCACACACTGAAAAGAATGACAAATAACAGGGATCAATGTCTCAAACAGCCTCAATTCCTGGCAACATTTTGATTTCCTGCTAAAAATCAGATGGCGTTTGATATGTTCCGCTTTGCCATCTTCACAGGATGTCACCGGAATCCCTGTAAATTGCATTCCGGATGGAGGGGGGTGTAATTGAATCAGGCGTTGACAGTGTTAAACACACAGAGGTGTTATTAGAGATGGAAGTGTGGCTTAGCCCATCTGTGGAAGTGTGTGCTGGTGGGGGCCTGCATGTTTATTCACAGAGATAAAGGATGACAGGTTTGTCATAGCTATGTACAATGACACACGCACATTTTTCCCTTTAGACATACACACACATGCAATGATGCATATGCACGCACGGGCACACACACGCACACACACACACACACACACATACTTTTTCTTTCTCCTTCACTGACACATGCTTCACACAAACAATGTTGATTTAGCAATGGTTTAGGATGTGTGGGCATAACAATGCATTGTTTTCCAGGACGGTGCGGCATTCGTGAACGCGAGGGACTTGCCTGGCGTCTTCGGCGGACTCTGCGATCAGGTGATAGGTGCGCTCCGGCATCACAATGTCGATCCCGTTCTCCTTCCCCGTGTTGTCTATGATCTCTCTGCAATGGGACAGCGCACACGGTGGGGTCAGCCCTCCCGGATCACGTACGCCCCAGCGGCTCCCGCTCCCCCCGGCCCTCTGGGACCCCCCGCTTCCCCCCGCCCTTGGGGCCTCCCCCCGTGGTAGCTGTTTGTTTGATGTTTGGAGTGCATGTGGCTTTCCTCTGCATCGTGCAGAGATTGCTATCTAATACCGGTTGACAACGCACAAGCTTTCCGGCCTACGCGCCTTCTATAGGCCTTCTGTGAATCGGCGAGGCGACCGCGACGGTTTTTCACAAATTTCCCCAACCGTGTGGGTGGACCTTTTTCCTTTACCCTGATCAGTCTGCCAGCTGAGAACTAATTATCCATAATGTGGCAGGTCTGCTGGTGAGGGTAACTGTGCTCCAGCTACCCTCTGACTATAACTAATGGGACTGAGAGTGCTCCTTATAGAAAATGGTACGGTACAACTTAATATATAAACGTCTTAAAATCATACCCTTATTGCCTCATATTTTCTTCATTTGTTTATCTAAGGGTGGAGTGAACTTTAAAAGTAGAGCGCTCAATGCATTTCCACTATCATCTGCTGTATCAGAAGCATTAAACGCACTGGAGAGGAACAGGGTTGCTTAGCAAGTGCAATGCATGGAATTTCAATCTCACTGCAAGTGACAAACATGGCGATGAACTTCTAGGCCGTGTTGGGTCTTTGGAGAGAAAAGAACACTCAACACTAAGCAGATTAACGGGAAGATAATATTTATATCATGGTAGATGATAAGACCCCATGTAAAAATGTAAAGTCCTCAACCCTGTTCCTGGAGATCGACCGTCCTGTAGGTTTTCTTTTCAACCCTAATATGGCACACCTGATTCTGCTAATTAGCAGCCCTATGACATCTCTAGCTGTTGAGTGAGGTGTGCCTTGTTAGGGTTGTAGTGAAAACCTGCAGGACGGTAGACCTCCAGGGACAGGGTTGGGGACCGCTGCTCCGGCGGGTGGGGTGACAGAGCGCCCCCCTCCTGGCGCCCTTACTTGGCGGTATGCATGTCCAGCGTGCCCTTGAGCCTCTCCTCGCCGTCGTTCTCGAAGTACAGGAGCCGGCTCTGCCGCAGCACGAACCAGCGGCGCTTCCAGTTGCGGCGCGACAGCGTGGACGAGCCGCCGCCCTTCTTGTGCAGCCAGCCCTGCTTGAGGGCCTCCTGCTTGGCGCGGAACCACAGGAAGGTCTCGTCCTTCAGCACGCACCAGCGCCTCTTCCACACGGTTATCAGGCCCCCTGCGGGGCGAGGGAGAGAGAGAGAGAGAGAGCGAGAGCGAGAGAGACGGCGGGAGGGGAGCCAGAGCGGGCAGAGAAAGAGGGAGGGCGAGGGGGGGGGAATATAGGAGGAGAAGGAACAAAAGATATGGAAGGAGAGATGGAGGGAGGGAGGGAGGCATCAAGAAGGCAGAGGAGGAAGGGTGGACGGGTAGGGGGAGGAGAGAGAAGAGGAGGAGAGGGAAAGAAAGTGCAGTGTAAGGAGAGAAATGAGGCATTCAGGAGGACAGCAGCGACAGCAGACAGGCGAGAGGGAGCGAGAAAGAGCGGGAAAAGACCAGAATAGTGGAGAGGGGAACGAAACGTAGAGACGAGAATAAGGTGAAGGGAAATTTGCCCGTTGATTGAGGACGTGGAAGGACAGGGAAAATGGGGTGAAAGTGGGGAGTGGAAAGAAAGAGAAGTGAGGATGGAGGGAAGAGGTTAAAATGAGGCAAAATGAAACAGGATTAATTTTGATGTTAAATGAATGAATGAAAAGACAGGGAGGGGGAAAATAAGCAAATGGAGGTTGAAGAGCAGAGCAAGGCAAGCAGGGAGAGGGAGAGACAAAATGAAGAAAATTAAGAACCTCCTCACAGCAGTCTCCAGCACAGACTTTCATTGGGTGTGAGCAACACAATAAAAAATCAATACAGAGGACCCATAGGATTAATAGGGATTTTATAGAAGCAGCTAGCTATAGCACAATATGGAAGACACATTTAGTTCATTTTGTAGATACCCCTATAGTGTGTGAAGTATACCGCTTCAGATCAAATACCTTCTTTTACATTTGTTCCCTTATATACATTTTCTTATACAACAGCTGTTGAACACTGAAATTGCATTTTTTTTTTGTTGTTTTTAGTCGAATACTATGCTTGTCCATCACGCGGGGCCAATTTCCAGGTCCAATTCCTGAACTGCTAAACCACATAGGCTGGACTAGCAGTACACCGGATAACACAGGAGAAAATAGCAGTTTTATCCTCAGGAGCATACCAGTAATCCTGAACAGCATGAGACCAAAACTAAATGGGTTTATTCGTCATATCATCTCACAGACCACCCGATCCAGTTATACAAAGTGTTGACGGATTTGCCCTGCGCAATTCCATTTACCGTTTTTTTTTCCAGTGGCTACAGTGACACCTAGTGGCCGAAGGTCGGGATCCTAGGCGGCTCGCGGTGGTTGCTTTTTGAATTTAAACAGACGGGAGCTGCTTCCCACAGGAGCTAGGCGTGTGGCTGTTCCTGCGCTTCCTTTGCAGTTGAGTAAAAATAAACCTGGCTTTGGGAGTGCTGTTTGGCAGGCATACTCTTGCCAAAGCCTGCTGCTGAAGAGAATTTTGGTATGCACCCTGTCACAGTGCGCTGGATGGTCTCACAATGCTTGGAGCTGCACCCTTTCTTGCTGTGAAAGCCCTAGTCTACTTGTGCATTATTTAAAGGCAGCAGAATGCAAATGTAGATTGATCATGTGGGATTAATTGTCCTTCTAATAAGAAGCTCATTGAATACAAAAGAACTAGCAATTAATTTAAATTCTGCTCGTCTGTTTGGACGTCAGCTAAATTTTAGTTCATACTGACAGGCAAACGTTTAATAGCCATTGTACCATTAAGTGCTTTGATTGTGTCTTCAGTACACGGAACAACGATATTTCAGTTAAATTGCATACATTATTAAAACCAAATATCCAATGAGTGAAACAGTGGACAGCGTTGATATATTTTCTTAGGCTGATTTTACAATGCCACGCCCCCAGAGCATGTGCTTGACCTGTGTTGGCCTTCCCCCCCCACTAGCGCTGCCATGGTGACCGTTACCTTTGATGTGCAGGAAGCTGTGGAAGTAGGGGAGCGTGACGCAGCTGTAGACCGAGTCCCGGCGGTAAGACAGTTCATCGTCAGTGTCGCACCTGTCAAAGTCGTCCTCGCTGTCCTCAAACTGGTGGTCAGGTGGGAAGAGAACAGAGGCCTGACTCACGTTCATTTGAGACAGAATGAGTCACACGACAGTTTGAGGCTCACAACAAAGTCACTGCTCATTACCCTACTGGAAAGAAATGAATTCAGCAACAAAGCTAAAGTATAGTTAATGATTTCCTGCAATTGCAGTCGCTCTTTTTGAGTTGACACGGTCAACACAGCAGACACTGAACAAATAAGACTATTAAAAAAGTATTTAATGTGATAACTGTTTTGATGCATGCGAGTTGGTTATAAACAGGGTGTGAAATTAACACCCACCACCAACCAAAAGCTAGTAAAATTTTGATTGTAGCTGGTAATATTTTCTCCTCTAGCAGCTACTTTGTTAGGTAACCAACCAGGTTGTGTTCTATTCTAATAGGTAATGTGGCTGGTAAAATGTTGAAAATGGCTTGTGATTTTTAGAATCCACAAGCCACTCTGGCCAGTGGGTGAAAAAGTTAATTTCATGCCATGGATATACATTTTTCATGTTTTTTTAAATTAGTCTTCAGTTCAATGAGCCTTTAAATTGAGATACTGTATTGAACTCCTGGATAGCATGTTGGACTTAAAAAATTAGTAATTAGTAAAAATTAGTTATTAGATCCGCGCTCACCGAGGACTGGGCTCCCTCTGAGCTGAAGCGGTAGGCCCCAGAGCTGTTGTAGGTCCCCACTGAGCAGCGGAAGTCTGGGGACCACTGGCCACTGCGTGGATTGGAGAGGGCCAGACTGCCGGCGGACACGATGGCCCCCTCGTCGTAGTCGTCCTGGTCGTAGTCCGAGTCCTCGTCGGGCGGGATTAGTTCCACGGCGCTCTCGTCCTGGGCCTCCGGGCACTGGAGTCGACAGTAGGCGGAGTCGGCGCTGGAGGAGGTGCTGTGACAGGCCTGGGGGATGGACAGGGGTGGGGCCCGGGGGCGGGGGGGCCACCCTGTCGTTCACGTAGGGGTCCTCCTCGGAGGAGTCGTCGCTGGTGCGGATGCCGCTGGTGCGCTGCCCGTCCGAGTGGCCGTGCTCGCTGGGGTTGGGCGAGTCCTTGAAGGCCTCGTCGTCGGCGCCGAAGCCCTCGTCCACCTCCTCCTCTTCCTCCCTCGGGACGGGGTGGTGCGGGTGGAGGCCGGCCTTCTCCCCGCCGCCGCCGGCCGTGCCCAGCGAGCTCTCGATGTGGCGGACGCACTCGTCGATCTCGTCGAAGTTGAGCGACTCGAGGAACTCCTGGGCGGCGCGGCACGCCTCGTCCTCCAGCCGCCGGAGCTCGTCGTCGCGGAGCCGCTGCAACCGCTGCAGGGAGGCCTCCGTGAGCGACAGCTCCTGCTGCTCCTTCTGCCGCTGCAGCTCCTCGATCTCCCTCTCCAGCCGCAGGATCTCCTCCACCTGCGTGGCTTCCTGGGGGCGGACCTCCATGTCGGGCAGCTCCACCTCTTCCTCCTCCATCTCCTCCTCCTCCACCTCTTCCTCCTTCATCTGCATCTCCAAGGCCCGGGATGCCAGCTCCTCCGCTATCCACGCCTCTTCCGCCTGCACGCGAGAAGAGAGCTTGTGTCAGATGGCAATGCATCATGGGACAGATCTTTAGTGGCCACTGTGTGTGTGTGTAAATCGTGTTAGTGAACCTGGACCTCCATTTTAGCTCTATTTCACACAAAATGGTTGAAGCTATTATCAGGGGTGGATAGGCAGTTATTGGGCCACTGTGTGCTTCCACATCTTACACAGTTAAAAAAAAAGGAGTGAGGAAAAAAACAAGCACATTATAAATTGGTAAGCACACTAAGCCAATAAGAAGACATTTACAACAGCAGGGGGTGTGAATATTTCACAATTGCCAAACACCCTTTCCCTACCACACAGTATATCAGGATACTAACTACTGCTTTCTCATTTTACTGGATGTTTAATTAACTATGAATGTGAATTTGCAGTCAAAAATGTAATTTTCCATTTTCCGCGCGAATCGCATGGCTGGGTCGATGGCCGTTTGCTCGCAGACTCATTGACTTTGGAGTGATGCACGAGCGCTCTCACCTCCCGAGCGAGTCGTTCCGCCTCCATCTTCTGCCTCTCCCTGAAAGAGGAGAAAAGGCAGGCCAGTTAGACACCCCCCCCACAGGTTCAGGCAGTCAGAATGAAACCATTGAAGCGCCGCAGTCTCGGAAGTCGAGTGCAAGGACTCAGCTGGGGACAGCAGACTGTGCGGTCGGCTGCCAAGCCGCACAACATCCCCTGCTGTACTTGCTTGGCCGTCTTTAGCAGACTTTGTCCACTGTAAGTGTACCGTATAATCAGACCAAGAACAGAAAAAAACATACAGCTTCATTATTTTAACTTCAATTTGCTCCTGACAAAGAAATTATAAAAGCAAATTCCCATAACTCTCTCCCACCACCAAAAGTCTACATAAAGGGATTTGCCAAGGCATTTTATGAAAATCTATTCGGGTTGCGGGTACAACAGATGAAAGTTAAGTGGTCCTTAATATAGATTAAAGCTTTTTTATTTTCAGGGACAAATTAGGACAAAATAAATACGGTTTTACTGGTTTCACAACTCAAAATCCAATTTGAGTTGATTTTACATTTAGGCACTGCATGCTTCTGTTTGCAACAAGTCGGCAGTAATGGGAAATCTATAATCAAGCTTTATTTCCGCCATTACAACCCATGGTCTAATTGAAATAATGCTTTATTGAATCTGAGTCAGACAGACTATCCATCCACAGCTTATCTTTCCATTAGAGCATGCTGATCTATCTAGCCGTCAAGAGATTGCTGTGCATGTTTGTTTTTCAGATGTCAATCATTTTGTCGATCTGCTTCGCTTTCAGGTCTTGCGGTAAACGTTCCAACAAGCACCTACACGGCTCCTGAAAAAAATGCGGGTGTATGACCTAGAATGACCATATATGCAACCTAAAACACGATGGGGCCTAGAATAAGAAGTCAAGCCTGTAACTTCATCTGCTGCCTGAAGGGGGCACTGCAGAGCATTTGCACGATATGGATTGGATGATGGACATTTAATTAGTGTCAATTGGATGATGGACAGGGTGCGTCCCAATACTCAAAAAGTGGAGTGTTTAAGTGCGTTTGGTAGTGGATGCTACCGGTTACCATAGAGTTGCGCTAGCATTAGTAACGTGTGTATGTCCAAAAGAAGGACAGCATGGAATTAGCTGAAAATGGTTTCCATCAATCAACTACATCATGGGTAAGTCGTAATTGAGACATTATGTCCAAAATTCCGAACTACCCCTTTAATGGTTACATATTAATTAATGTCTCGATGCAAACTGCAATATCAGGTACATTGTATACTGTACATGCAAATACTTGTACTCGAAACATTCAGGCAGTTTTGCATATGTCCGGGTAGGAGAGGAGTGGTAGTGGGGGAGTGGAGGAAGGGAGGTCGGGAGTGAAGAATATTGGGACGCACCCACAGTAATTAAACCAGATGAGTTATTGCAGGTAACATCTGATGTAAGGAGAGCTATGCAATTTGGTTATATTGCAGCAGTGACACAGGTTGTAAATGAACAAAATTAGGATTAAACCATATTTTAACCATTATTGCTGATATATAAAGTGATGTATAATAAACAAACATAAACAAGGTTACAACCGTAATCCTTGGTGATTTGGAGCATGAGAACCAAAGACGGTTTTGACTAAATATTCAGGCCTCCGGAGGCATGCCTTGCATTTACAGGTCACATGAGCGGATAATGACGAGTATGGACGAGTGATACTCCACCTCTCCTCCTCCTCTGCCCTCATTCGCTGCTCTTCCTCCTCCCTCCTCCTCCGCTCCTCCAGAAGCCGGCGGTAGAGCCGGCGGGCCAGCCGGCCCCGTGTGCACTTCTGGAAGGTGAGCGCAGCCCAGCGCAGCTGCACGAACCTCCGTCTCCAGTAGAAAGCGCGGAAATTCTTCTGGATGACCACAGTGCACTGCAGCAACTTCCTGTACTGTTTCCTGTCGGGGGTCAGGCCAGACAAAGTCAGTGTTAAGCCTGGTAATACATCTAAAATGGCAAGCTAGGTCATCAGTTCATCCCATGAGGACAGAGAACACTGCAGCATTTATAGAGCTGAGCGAATCAAATTTAACATAATCCAAGTCATGCAGCCTACATTCTTTACTTTCTATATCTAATCCACAGATTTACCGTAAGTGGTGACCTGAGAAACAATAAGGCCACTTTATTTTTATACAGATTTCTGGAATAATTCTGATTCTATATTTTGTAAAATGTACTTATTTATGTTGTATTCGCGCTCATGTTGCTGTGCAACTTTCCATCAGGATAATTTAAAAAATGATATTATAAATTCTGACAGGGACTGCAGCAAAGTCAGGTAAGTAAAGTACGGTGAACGGTCATTCACTGGGCATTGGACCAATTGAGACAGCCCTGTTAATCGGCAACCAGACAACAGATATAAATACAACCAAATGTATTTTTGTCAGTAATTATCCTCTCTGGACAGGGTTAGATAGGGAGTCAGAGAGGACAGGACAAAGATCAATTTTCTACAATCTCTCTCTCTCTTTCTCTCTCTCTCTCTACCCCTCACTCTCACACTCACTCTCCATCCCCTCTTAACTTCCTAACTGCTCACCATTCAAAATCCACTTTACAGAACGGCTGACACATTGTTGCCCTCATCCACATTAAAAAGTCACTTTATTTGATCATTTCAAACTGTATAGCAGAGTTTTAATTTCCCTTTGTCCCTTCTCTGCTTTTCACTTGCAAACAATGCTATACTCCACAGCGAAAACCAGTCGCTACGACTTCAATGGTCAAAGATTCCAACATCTAACACTTCCATCTCAAGTAAAAACGTGCTGGGGCCAATGCATTTTTTGTTGCATCAATCAACCCACAACAAAAACAATGCTAACTATATAGGACAAAACCCATGAGGCTAAAGTGCAGTGTATTGGACTGGGTAATTTAAAAAATGCATTTTATGTGAACATAGGCATTTAAGAACAGCATATCAAGGAGGATCTAAATGAACTGGCTTTGGTTTCAAACTCTTGACAGACGCCTTCAGGACAGAGCAATTCAGTGGCACTGGTGCCTAGCTACAGGTCAAACACAAACACGTTGTCCGGGATTCAAGAAACAATTGTCTGCTTCTTTGACTCACAAATAAAAGCAAGACTTGCTTTTTTCCTTCACAAGCAAAAATTCGGGAAAATTCGGTCTCTCCAAAAATTAACTCACCAAAATGTGATTCTGAAGAAAACAAAGAACACTTGCGTTTTTAGTTCCGCATCTTTAGTTAGGACAAACATTGTTGAAGTTGAGCTCACCAAGTCAAATTCAATGCACTGGTTGCTATGGCGATAAAGTATTTGAATCTTGAATCTTTATTGAATCCAGGCCACAGTTCACGTGGACAAACTGGCTAAAGGAAGAGAATAGCAAACTAGGCATGGGAAAACGGGAACGCTGAGAAGACTGTGTTCCATGGGCTGGCATCTCAGAGGCGGAGAGCCACACCTGGAGGTGAGGAACGTCGGCCAGGAAAGTCCACTGAGGCCCAGTGCTCTGGCGGTATCGGCCCCGGCTTGAGTCCAGGAGAGACTTACCGTGCCACGTAGCCCATGACGTGCGCCTGGATCACCATGGCAGCCCGGTACACCTCCACCTCCCTCTGCTTCTCCAGCTTGTGCTCCAGAGACTCCCTCAAGAACACCTGACAGGAGAGACAAGGGCTCAGATCACCTCCATGCCCCGAAGGCGTCTCCACATAACAGACAGGAAAGGGAAATCGCTGTGTTTTTTAATGCCAATTTGTGAAGCAATGGGGCAGACAGGCGGGCAGGCACGCTGAAAAAGGTCACGTTGAACATGAAATGAAAATGACCCACGCAACATTTCCCAGGAAATGTAGACCTGTGCTCACCCATGCTTATAGAAACATATTTTTATTTTCCCTCAACCAGACTGCCGTTCCTGTAATTGCTTTAAGTCCTGTATTTATTTCACTCTCGCCTACTTTTAACAACACATTCATTTGACGGATTAATTTTACTGCCTTTTTCTTATTTTATTAGTTTTTACAATCACAAAATACTACTACTACTCAGTAGTATAGTGGAGGGTATACGGGGGTATACGCAGTATACCCACTTCTTTCTTAGTGAGCATAGAGTATACTCACTTCTTAATCCCCACTGGTGCACGTATCAATTAGTAGTCATTGATTTGCTAAATTAGAGTATACCCACTTCTCTAGAGTACACCCACTTCTCCAGGCACTACTACCCCACTGCTACTACTGCTACTACTACTGCTACTACTACTACTACTACTAATAATTGTACTAACCAGCACAACTATGTGTAAACAGCATAAGCTCAGAAGAGTATAGGCTATGGACATTTCAGTCAAATGAGATCCTCATTGAATCCTCATTGAATACATTGAATGCGTTCAAGGCCCTTTTCACCACACCTTAGAGACATTGGAATGTGAGCGTGGTGGATTACATTACATTACATATTACAGTCATTTTAGCAGACGCTTTATCCAAAGCGACATGCAATAAGCGCATACAGAAACGCCATCGAAGTCACTGCAGGCATTACACAGATAGGCAGAGCTTTGCGGCTTCTTCCATGTTCCTACCCCGAATTTCCATGCATTTCTAATGCAAATGAACGAAATAAATGAAACGGCCCATCTTGTCCCGATCCAAAAACCGAAAGCTGTCAAAGGTGACATCTGACAAATATACAGACTGCTCAGTGGATTTATGGACTTTGAAAGGACCTTCCCTCTCTTACATAGGGGTCTCTGTGGCCACAAAAACGGCCACGGAGGATCTAATGAGGTTCCCTTCCTTTATCTGTATTCAAAGACAAACCACCCAAAATCTCCGGGGATTATTGTGAGAAGGCATTTAAAGACTGCTTCTCAATTAGCACAGTCCGGGCATTGTGGGGGCCCTTCTCTCCGCCCCTGGTTTTGAGGAACCCAGCTGTTTTGCCATTGATAGCGGAGCCGGGTCTCCATGCTGGCTAGGGTTAATCCGATTTGGAGCGCTGCACGACAAGACGGGAGATTATTTCTGATCCCGAGTAAATGATAAATGTTGTCACGTCTAGAGGGTGTTCAAAAGCCAATTTTAGCCCCCCCCCCCCCCCCCCCCAATGGATATAATGCAAGATTGCCAAAGGTTATTACACAAAGACAATGGATTACAGGCTCAACATTGTCAAAATCGCTTGAGTAATCACACTATCCTGTTATAACCGCAGTGCAAGTTTACAAAGTAAAATTAAATTTACACAAAATGTCTGCTACCGTTGGCCGAATGGGATTTTCATCATATTCATTTGCATCAGAAATGTGACAATCCATGCCTTCAATAAAAGATTAACGTACCGTATGTAACAGTGAAATATTTCAGTTTAAAAAATGAAATGGCCTTTGGGAAATTATTACATTATCGGGTGCTGCAAGCCTAATACTCAAGTGTAAATTATGTATATTATTGGCTGTCACTGTGTTTGAATGACATAATAAACCACAACACTTGCATGCTTAAGTATATGAAGAAAATAAGGGCTAGCTCTGGCTGATGGTGAGCTGCACCCATGAATTAAATTCAGTTTACAGTTATTTTCGTGTACAGATGCAATGCCATCTACTGTGAATTTGGTGTGAATATTCAAACACGCATGTGCTGTAAGAGCAGACACCCTTCATAACACCGCACTCCCTATGGGGGTCTCACTCTTCGCCATCTTGGAAACGCTAAAATAAGCGGCCCCTCATAACTTCCGGAGAATGAAGTTTCCCTCATAAAAGCGTACAGACTGTGTGCGTGACACGCACCCCATAAAAAGAAAGAAACAAAAAAATAATTTGAGGCGGAGTCTACATAAATCTTGTCCGCGTGGGGTTGTGGGCTGAGAGGAGCGTTCCCCATCGGCGGTCTGAAAGGGACCCGACTGATTTAAACAGCGGGCCTCCCTCCCAAACTGCTGTCGACCTCCAGCTGGGCGACACGGTCACGCCGGGTTGTCAGGGCAGCGACATCTGCCAATTCTCACTGGAAATTACGGAAACGTAAATCTTTTCTGCGCTCCAGCTTTTTGTGATCACTTTGTAAGGTGAAGTAAAAAAAAGAAAAAAGGCGTAATGGTTCAGAGAGAAATCACCCCAATACAATGACGCTCATCCCACGCTTGTCCTACCGCTACAGATGTCATTGTGTTTGGATAAAATTATTTACAACCGAAACAGATTGCAGACAGAGACTGCCTCAGGTAAAAGATTATAACTAACGCTGGCACCAGGCGTAATTGCCTCCACCACAGCCCCCCCCCCCCCCCCCCCCCCCCCCCCCCCCTCATAAGCCATTACACCATTACAGTTCCCTAATCCACTTGCATTAAATTATTCAAGTGATATGCCAAATTGAGGCTGGCAGCCAATAAAGAAATCAAAAGGAATCAGCAGACAATGCAATGCCATTTGTGTAGCTTTTGTATGGACAAAGTAGAAAAGGTTATTCATGGACAGAAAAAGGCTCATTTATGAGCTTCGTCTATGAGTACTTTTCGGCTTTGGTCCCTTTAAATATGCAGGTAAAATGTTAGTGCCGTATGTTGCTACAGCGTTAGCACGATGTAAACGTAAAGCTCAGCGTTTTACGTTCTCACCTTGTTCTTCCCCAGTTGCCACTCTGCACTGCTGCTGTCATAGAGGCTGAGCAGTTCAGTGCACCGTCCTTTCGGGTCGTCTGGCAGAGAGAGGCCCCTCATAAGAACTTTGTACCTGGGAGGAGACGGATGCAGAATGAAGTCCGATGCTTCTAAAGAACTATAACAGTGTCCCGGCCCTCGTGGTGAAGACACATGGTGCAGCACATGCTAACACAAGAGTTTGTGCAGTGACCTTAGGCAGAAGCATAGATATAAAAGTCATAGATCGGGAATCCCATTGACAGCAGTGGTCAGATGTGTACGAGCGGGGTAGTCGTAATGGGCAGGATAGATCTTTAAAATGCTTGACCGAAACTGAGAGTTTGATAATGTGAGGACAGATTAAAATTCCTCTGACAATCAGGTTGCTATCTAAGTGTGTCAGGACAATGGGTTGGTCAGGCCACTCCATAAACATCGAAGGGAACATTGAACCTATCTGGTTGCGCTGTTGCTATGTGCATTGTGTTGCCGGGGGCCCAGGCTCACCTGGTGCAGAAGTCCTGGAAGGGTCTCCTCACAGGGAAGCCAGCCCGCGGATTCGGACAGTCTCCAGCATCCCAGAATACCTGAGCTGGTTCAGGACCACCGTCTGGTCAAACTGATCAGGCATCTAGAGGGAAGAGGGGCAACGTTGGGACCCATCATGCCCACCACCGTCTCCCAGAGAGCTCCTCAAAACTATTACTACTCATCAGAACTACTCAAAACTGGTACATGGTCACAGTATTCATTCACATAAATCGTAGGGGAACGTATGTTGTTCATATACATTCATATCGGTGCATTATTATGCACGTGGAACATTGTATTGACATAAATCACACTGATGTATTGACACTAGTTTCAACCATATTAGCATGCCACAGACGAATTATGTTACTGAAACAAAATCAAACAGACTTCCTCCTTGGGAAAAGCCATTCTCCAAAACAAGGAGCTCTTCAAAGGCACTGCATCCGCAAGAGCTGTTCACAATATTAATGACCGTCACACTCACAATGCAAAACAAACTCTAAAAAACAAAGAAAAAGGAGATTTACACGCAACCCCAGGAACAGGAAATGACACACTGTGGACAGAGTGAACATAATCTGCATAATAAACTGCTTCATTAATCCATTTAGATGTTCGTACGGGATATGACATTCAATGTTCAACAGAATTCTGATGGAAAGATCTAGAACTAATGAAAGGCTGAAAGACCCCCTTCTTAAACCGCAAACTAGGGAAGAACAGCTCGACGATGGGAGATATCAACATTCTACAACGTAAGAGTGAACTCGGAAAATGGAAATGGGAAGGTTAAACATGCCATCAGAATACGCCTTCTTTTAAAGTGCCATTCAGAGGGGTCAGGGCGAGGATTTCAAATATCTCAGAATATTTCTATTATTGAGGAATTCATTCCTTTCTTTAAATGGAGGTGGGGGGCGGAGGGGTTCCTCGGTACGAAAAATGAAAGCACAGAACGAAACCGGAGACAAAAAGCGGTCCACTTGGTTACTGAAGTGGGCTTTTCAAACGGTCCCGTTCTTTGCTCAGATTGTTGGGGTGACCCCCGCCTCTGACCCCCGTGGGCGTCCGCCGAGAAGCGAGCCCCGTTTTCTCCACATTAATTTCTCCCCGCTTAAAGGTCATCTCCGTCCGCATCCCGTCCGCACGCTGCCCTGCGGAGATTAACATTAACATGCGCACATATGACAGAGGGTCCTCTGAAAGGCCGCCTTCAAAAGCCGAGCCGCAAAACCAAATTAGCATAATTGTCATTTGCATTATGGCCGAGGCTGGCCCCCATCCACAAAAGCAACATGTCAAAGGGCGGCCCTCTGAAAAGGTCGTAATTCGCTTAGTCTCTTCATATTTTGACTTGAACGGTTATCCGATCACTCTGGGTCTCAAATTGAGAGGGTTTCGATGGGGACGCGAGTCATAAATTGGGGGACCTTTGTCTGTGGGCGGAAAGAGCGTCGACCCAGAGAGAAAGTCTACTGCAACCGTCTTCCCCGGTCCCCACGTCTCCATTTTCAAAAGCCAAAGTAAACAATTCATATGAGCTTACCCCTACCGACAAACACTTTCTGTTCTCTCCACAAAGTGGAATCGGATGATTGTTGTCATATTCACACCGTAAAAGACAGGCCCTCGTTTTCCTCCAGGCTAAATCAGAGTGCTCCACAAGTAGGGACAGTGTCCTCGTCCTTGACAGAGCGGCATGCATCCATTACAGCACTTTTGGCTTTTTAGCTGAATAGCTGTTATTCGCCCGTAAATGGTTTTCTGAAACCATGTGGCTAAAATCTGCAGGTGCACATATCCATTATTCATAATACAACACACTTCTGAGGTTGTGCTGAGAAATAACTTTCATCTGAATTACTTTTCAAAAGTCTGTGCCGAGTGAATTATCTATGATCCAAACTTTCACACTACTGTTCTCACTGATGTTATCTCATCACAGTACAATCACATTTGACTCTGCCATATAAATCAATACAACAGAACAAATAATTCCTAGAAAAAAATATAATATAACATACAATGCCATATGGCTGCATACTATGCATAATTTTGTTTGTATGACTGCAAATAATTCATTAACAAGAATTAGCATGAATTGATAAAATCATATAAAATCAAGTCATATGAAAATCACAGCAAGACAAAACGTGGAGTCTTGCACCACTACCCCTGGAAGCTAGACTTCTTGGATCAACCAAACAGAACATCACATAAACTGAGACAGCCGCATTGAAAATCTGCCCATGTCAAATGGAACTTCCATCAAGTGCAATAACGTAAGCCCCCCCCCTCCAAAAAAAAAGAAAAAAGTTTCGGACCAGCAAACCAAAACATGCTGCATTTCACTGATAAGGCAGTGGATCAAAGTCGCGTAAAGCGCAGAGAGGAACTAATTTTAAAAGCTCTTTAACGTAGCCTGTGCAGACGTGTTTGCCTTACCATTCGGGGAGTGCCAATTCTGTCGTCCCTCTTGCTAAGAGAGTATGGGGAGGTCCATACACAGTCACTGAGAGAGGAGCGCTAAGTGCTTCTGACCAGCCAGGGCCACGCACTGACTGAACAATGCCTCCGGCCTGCCCGCTTTATGTGGGGAGCCGTTGCCATGGAGGCGCGTCCCATGCTGGGGCTAATTTGTGCGAGTCACTTGTAGGCCCGGCAGGGAGAGGGGGGGGGGGGGGGAGCTCTAACTGGACCCCGTACGGGGGGGTTGGGGGGGGCAGCGAAGATCCAGCATTGAGACCAAGCAGCTGTTTTTATTTAAAACAGGAGTTGCGGAGGAGGGAAGCTGTAAGACAGGCCAAACTCTTGCATTCAGACAACAAGCCTTATTTACAAAGGAGGACGGGTTCTGCGCTTCGTTTCGTACTTACACGGGGGTGTTGAACTTATTTACAGCCAGCCAGGTGTTGTCAAAGGTGCTTTTCAGAAAACTGCTATAATGTAAACTACCATCTGAATAAATATCTTCTAAATAAATGTCAAGTCATTTTGTGGCCGAATTTCATTTTAAGCTGCATTTCTAAGGCCTTAATTGTTGAATAGCGGTTAATGGTTGTGTATTAGCAAGATGTTAATTCACAACTTAAAATATTCCGGTCAGCTTCTACTAAATACTGATATTGATTTCTATGGTTGAAGCAGCAGAGTGATTACTTTTTGGAGCTGGACCTGCAAGCGGATTTACTAAGCATTTGTAAGGGTTTAAATACATGCAAAACAATCACTGTGCAGAATAAAACACCAGTCAGTATTTACTGAACTGGCACACCTGTATTTAATGTGTATAAATAATGTACGATAATGAGAATGGCAGCTTAGAATGCATGTTTTTGGGAGTTCTACCATGAGCTATAAATGCAAATGAACTATCAAATGTGATTATAAATTACCCGTCTCAATTAGATAGATAATTGCGAGTTTTTGTTAACACCTAGGGAAAGCAAGTCTTAAATGTGGAATTAAAACAAAAGCATTGATCACAGCAGCGGTAATTGTTTCTAGGAGGATACATCATCTGCAACAGAGATTTGAGTAGAGAGAATATTTTCTACCGAAACATTAAATAAAAAAACATTATGGCTAATATTATCATATTAATTATCACTGTATTAAAATGATAATTATATTGCCCTACAGAAACACACACATCATCGCTATAGCACAGACGCTTCTCTCCAGGACTGCAGTTTGAGATTCCTGAAGACAATTTTGTGGCTCTATTCATTTACATAATTGCTTTTATTAAATACGGCACTAAATCAACAACTTGTATCACAGGAGATGGGGGGCGTCTGTATTGCTTACAATGCGGGGTCACCAATACCAAAATGGATTCTGTGAGCTGGATGATTTTCAATGCAATACAAAAACCTTGCAGGTCCTATTTTTACATAATTTTTGTTGTTTGTTTCTTTAAACCATACTGCATACTGTAAATGTCTCATAATTAATAAAGTTGGTTCAAAAACACCAATTTTGAATAAACCATAATGTTGATTCTGGAAAATGATCATTTCTGTATAATTATAGTTTCTGAGAATTTCATTTTTGGGACATAATATTTCTGTATGTCACCGACAACCTTTTGAAAGGACAATACAGCACATTTGATTCAATATTATAGTTTCCAAACCATAATAATTTTTGCTCTTTGTAGTACTGACACAAATATGGAACATAACAGATTCACTGGCTCTGTACCAGTTTAAATTCACTTCACAACATCACATATAAGATGTTCCTTGTCCCAGTAAAACTGTATCTCAGTTCAAACACATGCCGACAGCCACATTCAAGCTTTCTATTCGGCGGCACGGTGCTGCAGTGGTTAGCACTGTCGCCTCGCAATAAAGAGATTCCGGGTTCGAGTCCCGGTGAGTCCCGTGTTCGCGTGGGTTTCTTCCTGGCTTCCTCCCACACCAAAGACATGCCAAGACATACAAAGAATCCTAAGTAGGTAGGATGGGTCAAATGCAGAGGACAAACTAGCCCACAGGGTCAATAAAATATAACTTAAAACTTAACTTCACATTGATCCAGTTAGACAAACGATAATCCCATTCGATCACATTACTGTCCAGGGGAAATCGTCTTTCACATACTATAGCACCAAGGTCGGAACGCCATGTGCACATCCTTAAGAACTCAGGGACCACTATGCTACCACTTTGCCAATGCCATTGATTAGCATGGAGTGAAAGGGTGTGGCCTCAGTCATGGGCGTAGTTTGCAATAAGACACTGTACATACGAGTACCCAAGGGCCACTGTTTTGTCTAACCTAGGCACTTTACAGTATGACAGATGTCAGATTTACTTCACATCCCATGTGCTCATTACGCCCACAAGCTAGAATAATGAGGTTGGGGATGATGGTGAAGTCATAATGGGCAATGAATCAAGACAGTTTGTCTCCAGATATTAAAGATAGAGAATGTACTTTTCTTTTGAAAAATATTGGGGAATGGTCATGCTTAGTTGCAGGCAATCAGAGAAAAAACTGCTCTGAGAGAAATCTAGCACCATAGACTGTGTTTACACCCTCAAATTCTGCATTATAAAAACCAGCAATTCGCTCCGAATTCTGTTTTCAAAACAGTGGCTTATGACCATGACCACATCGCGGACCAATCAGCTGTGAGATTGACCTTGCCAGTAGCCAGTTCACCAGCTGGACATTTCACAGCGACCTGTTACACCGGCGCTATTTCATGGAAAGAAAAATAAAAGGGAATTGGATAAAGCTCGCTAAAAAACTGGAGTAAAACATAGGTGCTAATTTCAGAAGGTGGTGAGATTTTTCGGGAACGAATTGGTTTAAAGACAGACTGGAAGTTTCACCATGAATGGACTTTCTGCTTGCCAGACAACTCTAATTACCTATAATGAATAGTAGCTAGGTTGGTAATTGGTATTACTGATAACATTACTTTATTCGGCAGCTAGTTCTTGATAGAAGGGCATGCTTGCTAACGTTATATTTTGTATAGATCGCGCTAGCTCAAACTGGCTACGCAGCTAGGCTAAGTTACCAAAGCATAGCCACCAGCTGTAGCCAGATAATGCCTGCTACACAAACTCAGTGTTATGCAACAACAGAAAAGATTTAGTTGTTTTACCTGGAATTTTAGATGACATTTTTACTGCAATGTTAGCAATACCAATCTGTAATCCTGCAACAGTATCTAGCAGACTTTCACATTCACAACAAGGTCTGTGGGGTGGGGGTGTGTCTCTTTCTCTGTGCGCAGGGCCAAGGGATGTTGTGACAACAAATGTGGGGAAAAACCGCACACTCTAGCTTTAAGAGACCAGATATTAATTTTGGGTATATAATAAAATGTATATAACTGTATTATTGCTTTGCATTTTGCATCAACAAGTCAATGAAATACCAAATCTGGATGAGGTGTCTCAAGAATAATGAGACACTGCACTGTTTCTGCACTCTGTTCCCCCACACATACAGCCAATGCATTAATCACAATTTGTTTCAGTTGCGCGTGATTCCATTCGTAATTTGTGTTGCCCCGTAATTTCAACTGAGCCGCGTGCGTAACTGAGCTGGTGACTCACAGTGTGCCTAGAGCAGCGTGCTACTAAAACAGCTACAGAATCACTAGCAAGTGTACTGATGAGGGGACACTGGAGATCTTTCTAGTGTAAAGGCCCTTCTAGGTACTGTGGCCTGTGTTGAAAGTAGTTTGCCCTGTGCATGTACAAGGCAGACACTGATTTCTGAGACACTGGATTTGGGGTTTAAAACTGGGGTTTTAATGAAACATATGAGGAAAAGTGATGGAGCGAACCTCAGTAATGACTCAGTGCTGCCTGTCAATTCAAACATACTCACTGCCTGTCTTTGTGGAAAACGCACGGCCAAGGAGGGGTAGAGATAGCACAGATGGAGACTAGAGAACACTGGAAATATCAATATATTGACAGGGAAAAGAGCAGGATTTCCCTGAGGCAAAAAGGCACTGCAAAGGGAGCTGGCAAACATTTGGCCACAGGGACTTTGAGGTCATCCATATATTTCCCTACACAGAGCAGGAGATCAGAAAGTTTTGGCCCTTACCCTGGTGCATTGCTTTCCTTCCCTGCCTCGGGGGATTCACATTTATTGTCAACAGAAAAGACTCATACAAATACAATTTCGGCAGCATGCAATAATTGTTATCTTCATTTCCCGGGAGGCACCATTCTTTTATAACGTGTGTTTCACAACAGGTCACCACAAACACATTTAACCTTTTTGTTATTGTTGCTACTGTGTTAAATGAATGGTGTTGACTTATGTGTATATTTGAATCTAGTTTTAGGTATTGCCATACAATTTGGCCTAGTTAATAAAAATTACATTTTATGCAAGCAGTGCGCAATTTTTATGTTTTTGAGAAATAATCTTCATTAGCTTGACTCCTGGTGCATCACTAAGAGACAAATGAATCAGATACCTTGCCGCTTTTAAATAACATGTAAAGCCCTGAAGCCCCCCTCATACAAACATACAGCCCATCTCTGGGGTGGGACACGTCCCCTCCAAAGTTGAAAAGAGTGCACCATAAGTCCAACCCCCCCACACAATTTACGGCCATTCAGAGCAAGCACCTCCCCCTAATTAGGAATCAATCATGCTTCCAGGCGGTAATACCGCTCTCCATAAAAACGGCGCTCGACAGCACTTATGGCCCAGCTGTCATCCCCACGGATACAGCCTGTTACCCCAATTCGGGTCTGGGTGTGTGAGCGTATGTGTGTATGTGCGTGTGTGTGTGTGTGTGTGTGTGTGTGGGGGGGGGGGGGGGGGGGGGGGGTGGTCGTTGAATTGAGTAGGCCTGTAAATCCAAGGCACGGGTCTGAAACAAGGCCTTGAACAAAACAGGCCAGTTAAATAGCCACCACCTGCAGCACAAACGCCCCCCCGGACTCTCTAAAACACGCTCGCACACTGAACTGTCACTGGGCAGGGACAAAGGAACAAGGTCCTACCTTGCATTGCTAGCATGGTACCCCCGTCCTTCTTTTGTCCTTGATCGACAGTCCAACTTGTGGTGTCCCCACCACAGCTAGACAAATAAACAAAGCTAGTACAAGGCCAAGCCTTGTCATAGCCTTCTCATCTCCATGTCTCACCTATATCCTGACTTTTTCTGCCCAGAACAAAACCTACACAAGTTTTATTTCAAGGAAAACAACACCAATGCTTCAATCTGAATACTCCTAAAAATTTTGATTCAGAGGTGCACACAATTTGCAGCTCGAGTACCCATTTACTTCGCATTTCAGGAGAAATTCTCTTGTTGGCAGGCCAAGTTCTCTTCAAAGAGACACCAAATCCTTGTGAAAACAACAAAACAAAGACACTGGTGTATGCCTCAGCTGCTCTCTGTTTCATAGGGATTAATCAGACTGGAAAACTGGAGCCTAGATAATGCACAAAAGTCAATAATGAAAAGAATTGCCTGAATTAACAAAATAAGGAATAGAGCATGCACAGCTCCCAATGACAGCTTAACAATATTTAATGCGGGTAAATTACAAAGCAATATTTGTCCTCGGTTTACCTGTATTCAAAACATTACATACAGTAATGACTTATAGGGCCAATGTCTTTTATGAAACGCTGAATGTCTGCACACAAAGTAATGAAATAAAAATGTATAAATAAATACTAAATTAAATTAAAAAAGAGAAAATGTGCATACTATTGCCCTTTTCTATCAAATGGACATATTTTTTCTGAAATGTGTACATGTATTCTAAAGCAAAAAGAAAAGGGGAAACTGCATGTGCTGTGTAAAGGAAAACAGAATTTTAGACTAAACTATTTTGACTGAAGAAGGGGCGAGGGGGGCTCTCTCTCTCACAAACACACACACACACAGAACCTGACATATGCCAGACAATGCTACACAATGCGGGGCGCATATTACAATAGAAACAAGGAGGCACGGGAAGGTTCGCAAGTGACACAATCTCTTATGCACACAAACTATTGCTCCGACTGACTTTTTTCCCTGCGCTAGAGGGAGGGCATAGCTTTTTGGAAGCCTTCATGGGAATCCAGCCGTGCTTTGCATCACGGCCAATATTTGATATGTGTAAATTAGCCCAGCCCCGAATATTATCTTCAGCGAAGGCTTGTTGCTAGGTAACCTGGGGTCAGACAGCATCTAAAGGCCAGACTATTCTCATTCCTGGTTGGAACGGTTGGGTATGCAGAGGGGGAATTCTGTGCTTGGGTTTGTGAAACGGCTAGTAAGGAAGCAGCTCCTTCACATGTGATGGTGTTGGGAATTCACTGGCTTGAATGGGGGGGGATGTAGGTGCAGGAGTTTAATTCTGTTGACCTTAATACAACGGCCCAGGGCCTCTCATTTTACTTAGAATGGCCATTAATCGAATTAATGACTATATATGAATGCTTATGTTATTTAATATACCTAAATATATATGTAACATAGACATATGTTAGACATATATCATTTATTGGTATGCATTTATGTAGGTATAAGTACAGTATATCTAGACATGTATATTTTAAAACAAGTTAAACAAAATATGCATGCAATTATAATGATGTACATACTATACATTTACTGAATATTTAATTATATAAAATGCAAGTCAATTAAATATTACTATGTTTACTTAAAAAAAAAGTTATTTAGCACTGCACTAATGACCTGGAATCTGATCATGTTTCAGAATGCTTTGAGAACTGTTCAAGAATCAAACCTTTTTTAAACATATGGTGCAAAGCATTCAACAAGTTTACTTTCAAATCTGCACACAAGGTGAGAATTACATAAGCAGAAAACTGTAAACCTGGGAAGGCCATCCATTCTCTATGGGTTGCCAGATCCTGCTGACGCACAACAGGGCACGAACAAGAAATCTGAGGATCTACCCTTGCATAGATTCGCTTTTACTTCTTTTAACCATGTGACTATAAACAAAACAAATTGCTGTACCATTTTAAATGGCTAAAAAATTTATTTTTTGCTTTACTCAAAGACATTTTTCTCAACTGAAGGCTTTCTTATTCACTGGGGTTTATGGTTAATGAATAACCTCCATGGTGGCTGCAGTCAAGTCAGATTTCATGAACAGAAGCTTTGACTTGGTAACGTAGTGGCTGGGGATTGAAAGGATAACCACAAGGTCAAGTAACTTCTGTAGACTTTGTTGATTCCTACAGGGACCAAAGCCTGTATTCTGGCTTGTGAGCTCAATTTGCTTTGTGAGCTCTCCAAACCCAGCAACAACAAATGGGGATAAAAAACAATTAGAACAATTAGCCTTTCACACATTTATTTTTATGACAACAACTAGAGTGAAGTCTACACTTTCGAAAATGGTGTACAGACAGACAATTACTAAAGGGATTAAAGGAAGCAAATGCCTTTGGCATTTCTTCATTCCGTAGACCCTTGCCTGCCGACCGTTTAAACGTGAGAAACAGAAATAACTCGCAACCGAATCGCACCGCTATGTCTCTGCTCTGGCCTCTCCCGCCATCCTGTCTCCTGGCCAGTACAGGTCTAGACACGCCAAACATCTCAGAAGGAGAGGTGCGGGTTTGACAGGAAGGGCGGGTGACTCCCACACATAGGCGCGGAGCAGCCCTCTGCCACAAACAAATGCGTGCAGCTCACCGGTCTTCACCCCTGCTGAGCTCAATAACCATTGAAAGCATTTCGACATGAATTGCGTTTCCATGTAATGGGAGCCCATCCACTCCATTACTGCCACAGTGGAGTCAAATTTTAAAGACCCCTTGCAATCACTCTTTTTTTTCTTCTTTTTTTTTTTTACTTTTAAAGTAACCGAGGGGGCGTATTCCTTCAATAATGTATTCACAAGTTCACTTTTGATAGACAGCCCATTAAGCGGACAACAGCGTTTAGTTAACTAGCCAGCGGAACATGCATGAATTCGAGTTGTATAGGTATCAACTGCTACTCTACCAACAGCAGGAGGAACCCATGCAGAAAGGCAATGGAAAGAGCACGTTCAATGCTACAAGTGCAGCATATTTCTCATCCGTATCAACCTGCACAAATGAGAGATGGAAGCATTTATGGACAAAACCCACGGTCTCAAAATCTGCAATATGGCAAGGGAAAATAAATCACGCTATAAATATCTTTCTTTGTTCAGGGAAGTTGAAAAACGGCATTAACCTTGCAGTAGTTTATACATGCACATAAATTTAAGGGTGCAAAAGTCCTACCTCTGCTTCCTCCTGAGCTGGCCCCATGCTTTCAGGCTTTGAGTTCTTGCTATGTGTCTCCTCTCTTCTCCCTGACTACAATATCTCATGTTTCAAGTCATCCCTGTGATCTCACACTGGCTCCACCAGTCTAATTCATACCAGCTCCGACTCGAGAGAAGCCATGCCTAGCGAAGCTTGGCTTGTGCAAATCCAGGAGACAGCAAAAAGTATGTGTGTGTATGTGCGTATGTTTGTGTTTGGGTGTGTGTGTGTGTGTGTGTGTCTACAGAGGTGGGGGTGGGAAGACAGGGGGAAAAAAAAGGGAAGACAGGAAAATCTCACTGATGGAAGCAAAGAATGCAAACACTAACTGAAAACCTTTCTTGGCACAAGCCTTACTCCACACCAGGTATGGGTAATTGTTAATGACATTGTCAAACCTTGCAGCAAAGAGAAAAGGGCACTGGGTGTAAAGGCTGAGGCGGCGTACGAAACTTGCATTTCATATGATGGGCTGTGGGGTCGGGGGGCGAAGCCATTGCTCTCAGGGGACGTTAGCTGACGAGAGGCCCACTCCCTGAAGCTTTTCTGGAAGGGGTCCAGGCTCTTGAACTATATTGCTTTCGTCCATCTGGTTTTACATGTGCATCTGATTTGTGTCTTGCACCACAGTAAAAGTGACCCAACACTGAAGACATTTATACAGTGCCGCCAGTGAACAGCAAAAGAGTATCTTCCGTTAGATTGCCGCGAATGGTCAAAAGAGACGCAGTTCCCAGGGGGTTGCGACAGTATTTCTAATGCTAAATGAAAGGACTCCACGAGGAACATCAAAAAAAAACAAAGTTATTGTAAAGTTTGTATTCAAATGACACACTTTCAAGATATGCAAGTTATCAAGATATTTTGATTAAAGAGTAATAAGCACTATATGGGCACACTGTTGAGAGAATGCATTCAAAAAGGGGACAATACAAGAACCAAAGACAAGAAACAAAGTGCTCCTTCAAATGTAAATTAAAAATGTCTTTTGAGTGGCATGCTCAAAAAGAACCGTCAATGTTTTCTGAACACAAAAGCACTGCGAAGAAGGCACTCCTAGCAAAAATGTTTCCCTAGTTCTTTTGAACATGCCACTCAAATAAAAGTATGTTTAATTCATGTTAGCAATCACTTCATTCTTATCTATATATTTTTTTGAAAATCACATTTCACAATACAACCACTTTCTCAGGAAGGTGTGCTTTTGATTAAAAAAAATTAAAAAAGGATAGGATATATACATAGTGAAAAAGGAGCACTTCTTAATATGCATATTTATACAGAAATTCAAGCACCATCAACCACTCCAGTCCAGTCCAAAGTCCAAGCCCTTTCACAGCCTTGAATATTCCATTTTCAAAATAAAGCACTTTTAAGGGGGCATAAATCTGTCCCTAAAGGAGATTCTCATTTCTTGGGAAAAACATAGTGATCACAATGATGGTGTCTGATACATAACACTCAACAAAAAGTCTCTCAACTACAATTCACTATACCACAGATGAGGGTTTTGTCTCTACCAAGTTTCTGGCCAATGTATTGCATACTGTATACTGTATATCAATATCTTACAAATCCCTTCTAAAATTCACTTATACATGCAGACTTAATTCTACTGAGCTGGGAGCTTATAGATCTCTTCTCCTCCCTATAGTGAAATTCCTACCCAAGCAATTAAGGAACAATAAGGGGGAGTTGTTAAGTCTTACGGGCGGTGGTGCGGTAAAAGCGGCTTTTATGGAAGAGTGTGAGCAGACAGGAGTTGAAGAGGAGAAAAGAAGAGGCACCATTCAGGCAGCTATCAATCTAAGCTCAGACGGCGTTGTCTGAGAGCCATGTGAGAATTATCTCAAACATGTAAATTACAGGGTCTCGTGCAGACTCCAGTGCGCCTCTGCTTTTGCTAAAGCCTTCAGATAATGGACTGCGGCTCACGCTGACAGGACTCACACCCGCTACTGTACAAACTGCGGCAGTGGGAGGGAGGTTAGGGGCCCTGCTGACTGTCAATGTCCTCAAAACCCTCAGAAGGATACTATAAGGCTGCGTCCCAATATTCTTCACTCCCCACCTCCTTTCCTCCACTCCCCCACTACCACTCCTCTCCTACCCGGAAGTAGTGTTGTCACGATACCAAAATTTTGACTTCGATACCGATACCAGGTTTAGTATCATGATACTCGATACTGAAACGGTACTTGAAACTGAAACGATACTGATTCGATACTCGGTACCTCTACTGAAATGACCTTAACCCTATTTACTTTGGCCCTTTAGAGGCAATTTCCTCCTCGTTTCTACTAGTTTTATTTAAATGTCAATATCTAAAAAAATATTCCCTGCACATCCATGGTTTTAAGTTCGAACTGAAGAAGAAGCTGTATCATTCAGAAATTTGCTACAGAATACATTTATTTCAGAATAGTCACATACAGTACAGTGTTTCCCCTAGATTTTTTTTCAGGCCGGGTGGTAGGCCCCTCGAAACTACCAGTGTTGTTGCGCGTACACGGTGTCATCAAACGCGCGTGCGGGGCCGAGGTAGTATCATCGCGCAGGTCGGGGGTACGGAGAGTCGTCGCACACATGGGGAGGGTGTTGGTAACAAAGTGGTGCATTTCTCCATTCTGAGCTAAAATAACATTTGCTCACAAAGGCGTATGGTAAATAAATATTAGTTATTTATAATATTAATAAACTTAAAACAGAACTTATATACAATAAACCCCCCTTAGCTTCACAAATGATATTCAGAACTATACAACTTAAACCCAGGACAAGGAGTTTGTTTCTACCGGTTTTTAAGGACTGTTTCTGGATCAGCTATCTTTGCAGCACTGTAGAGCTGCTTTTGAGACTCCTCCATAGTGCTGATCCATAATCAGTCCTTAAAAACAGGCAGAATCAAACTCCTGCCTCTGCAGTATTAGCTTTTACTCTACACTAAAATGTAAGAGTTCTGGTCAGATAGCGAAACGGACGAAAGTGCGCCATTTTGCGTAGAGGCGGAAACTATAATTACACCCTCATAATATCAGCGCTGCCACTGAAAATATAATTAGGCCTAACGGGAAACCGAAGCTGTTTTGGCAAGGGTTTTTCCAGATGCTATTTTGATCATTCCAGCATTCTGCGGTAAGGGAAATATTGCAGCTACATAAAAGAAAAAGAAAAAAAAGATTAGATTAAAAAAAAGAATAATATAAATTTTTTTTTTAAAGTACCGAACGTCGGAAATTTCTAATACCGAACCGTTTTTTTTTTTAAGTATCGAAAAAGTACCGAAGTTTCGGTGTACCGTGCAACACTACCCGGAAGTATGCAAAACTGCCTGAACGTTTCGAGTACAAGTATTTGCATGCACAGTAAACAATGTACCTGACATTGCGGTTTGCGTCAAGACATTAATATGTAACCATTAATACTTAATTAAGATGTAATCAGCAACATTAGATTAAAACAGAAAGATCCGTTTCCGGGGCACGGAGTAGAGAAGGTGGTAATGGAGGAAGGGAGGGAGCATTTTTCGACTATTGGGACGCACCCTAAGTCTCTCTTCACAGGTCTCACCCATGTGACTTTTCAGGCCCGCCCGCCCGTTTCTGATAGCCCAGTTCCTAACGAGGCTAACTCGGATCCCAAACAAGTGTGAGCAAACAGGGTAAATGGCCTCTTTAAGTCTGTACAGTAACACCTCGCATAGTAGGAAATGTGAACAGTGACATCACACGAATACACTATTGCAATCAGACGGAAAAAGACAGCTATGTACACAACTGCCTGACAAATCAGATGCAGCCCACTGTGTCAATCACTTGGTGAAAGATTCTAATTAGCTCATTAGAATCTAATCAGAATTAATTAGCTAAATTAGCTGACGCCTTCCATCGTACTACGTTTTATTGAGTACCGATCTGAAATGCACTGGCACTCTAAAGTGCAAAACGGAAACGCATAAACGGTAACAAGTAGGTAATTCTCAGAGCTGTGGTCCAAAACCAACCAAATTCATGAGCAACCCGGCTCGGGATTAAGTACGTAAACAAATGTTAAAGTAAAACAGTGAAGCCATTTCCTCCATTTCTCCCCAAGTGTGGCTGAAATTCCAGTTTCCAGTCAGCCATGCTAACAGAGCGTCTCAATCCTCATGTCTGCGTGTATTTACCTTCAGGCCGCATCATTTCTGACAACATGATTTCCCTGTTCATCAGTCGAATTGCACACGGCTCTTTTCACCGGAGCATTCCGGCCAGCTGACAATGATGCACAGTCACGTATATTCCACCAGATAACTACACTCCCACGTGTTTTCACATTAAGGGGAATGCATTTACAAAATGTCGGGCCAAAAACGAGTATTCAGCTAGAAGAATTGCCTAAGGAACAGAAGCTTTCAGTTGCTTTCAATGCTACAACTGATGCGTTGAGGTATTTCAGTATACCGCAGTTGCACTGATACAATTCCCAGCCACACCTCTAGGGGAGATGGCATGAGACTAGCCGATCGCTTGAGCTGCACATAGCACTGCGCACCATGTGATCTCACCTGTAGAAAAAAGCAAGTAAAGTAGGGCTCTAGACAAAAGAAAAAGAAGCTCAGGCTGCATCAGGTTTCCCTGCATTCAGAGGTTTGGACTATGATGAGAGACGTGGTAGTGTGGTCAAGTGGTGACTGATTTTGAATCAACATTGTGACATTGCTATTGTACCTTTGAGCTATGCATTTAACTAAAATCACAACTGTATAAACAGGTTATGTGTGAAATGTACTGGAGTCTAGTATGTGGTACAGTATGTTGGCATGTTGTCATATTATGTAATATATGTATCCTGTTTTGTCCCCATAATGTTCTTAATGTGTTCCTAGCCTAGGACTACGGATGCAAGCTAGCTACTTAGCGAACTCTGGTGTAACTAATGTATTGTACAAGTTAAATAAACGAATAAACTAAACTGCTATAGTTTGCTCAAGCCGGAAATACACTGGACTGATTTAGTATTGCATTTATATTTACTACTGCGCCAAGGGTGTGGTGTTTTGACATCGACTATACAATGAATCTTGAATCAGAAAAGGATTTCACAGACAGTTACTGCACAGTTACTACTAAATTCCAATTTCACTATTCAATCATACACATGAAGTACCAGGCCAGAGTTTGAATAACTCTCTAATTTCCACACCATGGTGTCAAGCTGTTCCTAGCCGCGAGTCTCCAGTCGCCGAGCAATTTCAACCCCAATTTCTCACAGCCAAGTGCAATTTTCTCTTCCATAATCGCAGTGACAGTCCGGTGTGTCAGATTAAACGGATTGAAAATGAGATGCGTTACCTTCGCATCAACATGATACCGATTTCAGCAAATCCTATTCATTTCGCTTGAGCTTTACGTAACTTCAGTCCTACATCTTCAGTCACTTAATGCAAATACAATGCAAAAGTAGTTGAACTATGTGTGTTAAAAATTGAGTGAGGGCATTTCATTTGGCTTGACATGTTTGTCAGTCTATTTGCACACAAACCAGTACCATAGTCTACCGATAGTCAGAATGAGAGAGTCGAGGGTCTGTATAGTACAAAATAGAAAAAACACAACAATAATTTTGTTTAAATTATTCTTGAGAGGTCTCACACACATGCATGCATGCTCAGACACACACACACACACACACACACACATAGACCTAAACAAACAATGCAGGCAGAGTGAACCATTGAACCACCATTGAACCATAGAACCATTGAAGCCAAGGAGGACGAAGGCCACTGTACCTACATCATATCCTCTGCATAACTGAGCAAGACTGAAATCACAAAGTACAAGAGATCCGTACATATTCCCGTCTACACTCTTTGCACTACAGACGCATGTTTCCCCCACTCTCTGCCAATCAGAAAGCACTGCAGTTCATGCATGCTGGGGAAGTTCAGAGGGAGGTACCAATGGAGAAGGGTTTCTTCCAGTACAAAGTATTCCATTAGTTCTGAAAGGAGCCACCTGTAATTGGATTGGAGTGCAGCGGACCGCAGGCCAAGGCCTTACCTTGTGTGTGTTTGGCTTGATGCAGCGCACAAAGAACGGATTTGCTGTGCTGAGGGTGGCCATCAGAGAGTGCAAAGAATTCTGGGGAGAAAGAATGAATCATTGAATGGAGATCTACACAGAAATAATATGTTGTCAACAATAAAATTTATTTTTGGGCAAAATGTTTGTTTCGTTTTATGTTCTTTGAGCAAGCCACTCACAATAGGGTAAAAAATCTGATGAATGTGTTGTTACTATCCTCTGTGTGTAAAAGTGCCAATGTTTTCCTCTGTTGTGGTGATAGATAAGGAAAGATGTGAACTAAAGCGAATAACATACCATCTGCCTTGCTTTGCTTATTTAATCCGAAAGTTAATTTCTGTTTGATTTCATAATTTGTCAAAAAAAGCAGCATGAGAAATTTCGGTATCAGATATTAACTGGCTGTATTTCAACATCCCAAGACATGTATGTACTGTGAAGTGAACAAATGTGAAATATATATCTAGCACACACACGCATGCATGCACACACACGCACACACACACGCACGCACGCACGCACGCACACACACACACACGATTTGGCTAAGAATTGTACGCGTCAAATACATATGTATAATATAATACTAAGAAACATATTTTTTATAATGGGTGGAGATTCCGCTACAGTGCATTCTGGGCCCCGGAGATCGTGCAATCTCACCTTAAACTGGGAGCTGACGGTAGGTTTTCTGTGCTTAGACCCGCACTTGAGGGTGTCCTGGTTGTTGCGGCTGGAGACGTGCTCAAACAGGTCGTAGACGAAGTCCAGCCTGACGTACACAGAAGGGGAACACACTCCGTTCACTCGGGTCGGCGTACATACACACGCGCACTGATCCATGTTAGGCCAACGCAGAAATAGTCATCTCCACTGGTCCCGTCTTCTCCTCTTGCCGATGACTAATTGCGCTGTTACAGTTTAGAATTAATAACCCAACCAGAATAATTTACGCACAGTTCAATCATGCTTTTAAATGAAACACACGAGCATCATTGTCAAAATGTTATAGTTAAGGTCACATCATCTGTTGCTAAGTTTCTGCACATGTGTAACGTGGAGAATGTGCAAGGCAGAAATGTATAACCTATTTCCATAACCTATTTTCCCATATATCCCTGAGAAGACATTGTAGGATCCTCATGAATTATTAATACGTGAAATTCTCAGCATACTAATTCAAAAGATTTTGAAAAAGAAATGGGAATGCCTCTTTTTAAGTAGAAAACTATTTTGATGAAAAGGGTTCCTCTACGCTTCAACAACTGTTCTTAATTCTGTTTTACTACGACTCCTACCCCTAATACAGAAATTTCTGCAGCCGTTTCTATTACGTACCCCTACTTGCTGCTATTGCTACTACTGACTAATCTGGTATAGACCTCAGTGCTGAAATACAGTACTTTCACAAGATCAGTTGCAGGTGTGTCCAGACTTCAGTCACATTTTGACAAAATAATCCGATAATCCTTTATGAATACAACCTCTACTTTCTTTCGCCAGAATAGCAAACTTGACAGGTAAGGTCAAATGACATCATCCCGAAGAAATGTCTCTGTCTCCAGATTGTATTTCAAGAGCTATTAGTAATGCCTACAAGGAGCATTTCATATTTTAATTTACATGAACAATCTTCCAAGTAAAGTATCTGATATAGTAAACCTTATTATACTTATGGGTAAATATCATATTCATATATGTAAATGGAGAAACATCAAGCCATCCTTTTCCTTTTGGCTGAACAAATTCCAAAACTGCTTTTCCTCCCTAAAAAATATGAAGAAAGGTATCTCACAAAGGTATATCAGTCCATATCTCATAACGTCCTTATATGGGAAGTCTTGTTTTTATTATTATACTGTATGCTTGCTCTGCCTTACATGTTGTGGTTTTTTTATATACTAATTTTATGCCCCCCTCTCAATGCGATGTTACATCAGTATGTATCATTCTCAATTGTATTGTTGAATGTTGTTCAATAAAAAAAGGAAAAAAAGGAAAAAAAACAACAAAAAAAAACAATAAGTAATGCCTACAAGGGTTCACCAAAGAAAAAGAAGGGTCTATTTCATTTTCAGTGCACAAACCTGCTCTCACGCAGCAAGTTTAGGACATCATCTCGGAAGGTGTCGCGGTTCTTCTCCAAGATACCTCTCACGTCATAGACCACCTACAGGGAGACACCACAAGGAGGCGCTGAAAAAGACCACGCTAAACCTGCTGTATTTCAACAGTTAGGAAGGCGATGTGATTACCAAGGAACCTGAGAGTGGGGCCTTAAGAAATATCAGACCCAGCTGAATCAAGACCAGCTGAATTTATTTTACAGCTGGGGCCATGAATCTGTACTCTGTATGTGACTGAAAAAGATAGGCATGTATATACATATACACAGTTAAATGCGAAAGTATTGGGATAGTGACACAATCTTTCTTGATTTGGTTCTGTACTCCAGCACATTGAATTTGAAATAAAACAATGAACATGAGGTTAAATGCAGACTGCCAGGTTTAATTTGAGGGTATTTACAGTACATCCACGCACATCCATATTGGGTGATCCGTGTAGGAATTACAGCCATTTTTATACATTGTCCCCCCCATTTTAGGGGAGCACATCCAGAGAGAGAGAGAGAGAGAAAAAGAGTCCCTATATGGAATGTTTTACAGTGATCTACAGTGTGAGTCAACCAGCATTGATGTATTCAGTTAATTAGACAGGGTAATTGGTACCCTGGAATACACAACGACCTTCCAGGGACACAATTGCCCACGCTCGTGCTGGAACATTTCACTTGGTCTAAAATGTCAGCGACAAATGTTTGGCTATAATACAGCAATTCACAATAATATATACAGCAATTCCTTGCTCTTACTCATTCATCACAATCTTTCACACAGGTGCGAGAGTGTACAAACCTCTCCGGCATAGTGCTTCACCCCAAAAAAGTGGACGGCGACGCGCGGTTTCACGTAGAAGGGGTTTTTCTGCAGCCAAACAAACATGAAATAAAAGCTAACATTAGCGAAGGCTCTTTATTTGCAAGCTTCCATGAGTGCAGCAGTGCTTCGTAGTGGCCCCTGTAACCATTCTAATGACCACAGAAACTGCTGGGCCCGCCGTACGTACAGCTTGTAGCCGATTTTCAGCCTGCGAAAGGATCATTTTCAGTCGTCGCACCGCGGTCTTTCCTCACAATTAACGGCAGCATTGCCAATTAAACTCTACTCCAGAGTAATTAATTTGCCTGATGGGTTCATGCAGCATAACCTGGATAAGTGAGTAGGAGTCTGGGAAAGGAGGGAAGGAGCTCATTCATTAGGGGAACAGTTAGTCATTTTTCTGACATATGCAAAAAGTGCATAATTTGGTTCATATTCAAATTTGGAATTTTATTATTGCGCACATTTGCTTAAAAAGAGCACGGCAACCCAGCAGTGTTAAATAACATTTTAGTCAAAGCATGTTTTTTTTTTTTTTTAAAGCTAAACAGACCACACCCTGTAAGACAAGAATAGGAAAGTCACGTCAGCTTTCTGCTGTCAAAAAACCTGGTCAGTCTCGGTAAATCTCACTGAAATATACTCTTTATACATTTATGAACCGTGCTATACAACACTGCCTTTGAATAATAACGGTATGCTCTCTGAAAGTAGTATTCTAGGTATTCCTCGTGATTGGCAGCACAGAATCGCTGCATGCGCATCAGGCAATTTTTGTGTTCTCACATTTCATAATCCTTCACTGCGAAGGCTTGGCGCAGGCGGCAAACTGAACAGCCTGAAAACAATTTTGCTCATAGTCATGCAATATTTACAAGCACTTCTGTGTATTTTTTTTTACATATAAACACGGCTCAGCAATTCTTTAAATCCACCGACCATGACCTCACTAAGTTAATGGAAACAGGCTGCTGCACAATTTGCTCTTTGAGCCAAATGCTGGAGCTCTGCCAATGTTTTACTGGGGAGAGTTCCTGTTATTAACATACGTTGGAACCATTAATAGAAGGCCATCCTTTAACCACACAGATGCAATTAGGCCCTTTTAAAATACCAGGAAGTGAAAGGCATCACAAAATAGACATCAGTGAGGTTATGCTGTCTACAGACAGGCTAGCAATAACATGCTACATCAGTGTCACAAACCTATCAAAAAAAATGTTTTTGGCCATGTAATTGCTTTTTCAAGATGCTGTTGGTTGTGTGGCAGGATATGATGTCACAGGACAAGGTAATGTCATATGACCTACCGAGTGCTGACTGTGGAGCTTCTCCAGCAAAGTGCTGTCAGTGGCTTTGGGGAAGTGGCTCTCCTCGTTGATTAGTGCAAGGAGCCCCAATTTCTGTTGACAGGGAAGAAAAGAGCCTGTCAGACCACACCTTGTTCTGTTTAGTGACACGTGGATCATCTCAGAGCCTGAAAGCCTTGCCGAGAAACAAGATGGTTACCTTCTCGATGAGATCCAGACATTCTCCGTTGTCCATCCAATTTATGTCCTGCCAAACTAGCCCTTCCCTACAATAGCCAAAAAACAAATCAGCATTTGGTCAACAGCAGCAAAAAACCCAAAGTAACGGAAGTTTTTTTTTCACCGCCTTAGTTTAATCTTATTCCGACATGTGGCCTTAATGCTAAGCTTCTGTTCTGAGCAGATGTCCTAGGACAGGATCACATAAATACCTTTCCCATTATCTACGTTTGTATTTATGAACCTGAAATTTTTCAAATACAGATTAATACCCTTGCTTAAGGGTACAATGACCTCGTGTACTTCACTAAAGCCTCAAACCAACAACACTCTCCAAACCCACAGATCACTTGATACCATAGATCACCAAACCCGTAGATTCATTGATCTGGTAAAGGAAAACATTTAACACTTGTTCACATTTTTAAGTGATGCAAGAGGTTGTTTTGCATCTGCTAAAAGCTATACATCGTCAGGCCTTTCCTATTTTTCAGTTATTACTTTTATTTTGAGCGCCTTTCATTTTTATCCACAGCCTAAAAATAGAAAAGTAAAACATCAATACTTCACCCTTCTCCACATAGGTTACTCATTTGCTTTGATAGCACAGCATAGACCAATAACTCCAGGCAAGTCTTAAACAAATCCCAGACAGGGACTCTGGGTGGAATAAATCACTAACTCTGCAGGGACCACACACTGTTAGGTAGTTACACTACCTTCCGTGGAATGGGTCCAAGATTTAATTACAATCCCCCTCAGAATGCTCGCCAGATTGCCTGTACCTGCTCTGCGTCCGTCATTAACGCGAGAAAGGCCGCGCCCACGCCTTGGTGACATGCCCATGAAAAGCCTCCCTCCGCCTCTGTAATTGGCTTCACAAATCACTCCTTATGATCAATCGTTTCCTTCTACCTTTCTTCGCTCGTAATTAAAACGGACCTCTCGGAATTTTAATCCAAACGGGATCGGGGATGGGGCGGCTCATTTGCGTGTGTGGTGGTGGGGGTGGTGGGGGGGGCGTTCGTTAATCGCGTTGGCGGTAAGAAGGTGTCGTGTCCGCGCCGTCGCCCGAAGCTTGATGGATTGCCCGCGCCGCGAGGGCGCCGTCGCGTTAATGAAGAACGATCTCCCGTTATGACGGCGGCCGACTTGCAAGCCTTGATTATTCGCGGTGAATGATTCTTACGCAAAATGGGCTCTCCCCCTCCGCCACCCACCATTTCTCACATTTCTACAAGCGAATCGTGCTCTGTGTGCAACTCTAGGGTCTAATACGAGCAAGAAAAATGGCCGTGTCAGAGAAACAGAACGCAAGCTCGCTATTGAGCCGGGCCGCGGTGCACCACGCCAGCATTACCCACTTGTTATATTCCAGCTGCTCCAGCGAGAAGATGTGCTTGTTGAAGTACTCCTGCAGTTTCTCGTTTGCATAGTTGATGTTGAACTGCTCGAAGCGGTTGACCTGCCAGACAAATTGATTATTACACTCATTACTGTTGCCTGTCACCCATTCGTCAGCTAGCACCATTCACGATGGTCATTTCGAATGCCCGTGGCCTTGACAAGCTAGCCGTTTCCCCACAGTAGTGGCATTTATCCTACCCCCACACAGATGCAGACCTCATTACACTGAGATTGAAGGCAGTTGACAACAATAGGCCTAACATGGAAAATATTAAATTTAAAGAAAATGATCTCAGTTACTCTGTCTTTTCAGTGAATTGACTATAAACAATTTATTCAATGGAAGGTCTCAGGGAAGATAGAATGACTTAGCAATTTATTAAACTGCAGGTCCCAGGATTGAAAAAGTGAGTCGAGAAACAAGAAGCGATTGTTACTGAGGTAGAATGAAGAATGAATCTTGGGGAATATATTGAAAAATTATGTATAAATGTAGTTCAGGAAGACCATCTGAATGAAGCAGCACACTACCATGACTGATTGACTGTCTGATGAATTATAAGTCTACCAATATGTATTGATAAGTCTGGGCAATTTTTTCACTGAAACAATATATCTCTTTTTTCAGAGAACATTAAATTAAAGATTATATTGCACAAAACAAAAATGTAAAAAATCAATTCAGTTCAAGGTGATGAAACAGTTTCAATATACTGATGTTTTCCCACTATGAAGATCAAATTTATGTTTATTTATTTAGGAGACAATGGGCCCCATTCATGAAATGTTCCTAAATATGTGTGTGCATTTACGTACAAAATAAGTTAGCCCAAAAAATGTATGGCGGATTCATCAAACCGTGCGGGCAAAGCAGATTTGTTCGTATTCTGCGCATATGTTCATAAATTCCGATTCCTCGTAAATGAAAGGCGCATCATGCACCTTATTATGCGATTAGCATAAATCCACGCCCATGAATTGCCATATATGGAAGTTGCAAATTCCATTTACAGGTGCATTCAAAGTCAAAATGGTCCAGAAAATGCAAAAGAAATAATTATTTTGACACTGAAATCAAAGGAAAATAAAATTGTTTAAAAGGCCTATTGTCCGTTCTGGTGTCATAGGAACTGGTAAAGTAAAAAGGCCTGGCAGGAGATAACATGTGCCGTCAATGCAGGATCTCCCGAAGCTACATGCGTATTTGAATTTACGAATGCGGCACGTGGTAGGTGTAAATTTTGTTCGTAGGTACGAACAAATCTCAGATACGAAAGCTTTGATGAATGCCAAAATACGAACAAAATTGCTAATATTCGTTTCATGAATGAGGCCCAATATTACATATTACAATGCAGCTATGTGCCATATGGAGAAAGCAAAATGGACGCCTCACAATTACACCCTTTCAGTTCACTCACCTCGAAGTTCTCGAAGCCGAATATGTCCAGGATGCCGATGGACTTGAAGTCCTCCTTCCCTCGTATCCTGCTGTTGAGCTTGCGGATGATCCAGGTGAAGCACTGGGAGTAAAGAGCCATGGCCAAAGAGTCCCTGGAATCCACGGCCTGTCAGGAGAAAAGTTACTTTTATGTTTTTTTAACCCTTCTATTATGTTAAAATTGTATGACGCCTTTTATGTTCCGGTTCAAATTGACCCCAACAACCAAAACAAAACTATAGGTAATATACTGAGGTAATATACAAATTTTGACGCTTTGTGTGTCGCCTTCTTAGTGTCTCTCAGTTTTAAAACCTGTATGGGGAAAGTACCCAGAAAAAGGGCAGTTTTGTGATAAAAAATAGAAAAAGTTGTATATTTTCTTCTATAGCTACACCACAAATGAGCCCACACAACACCTCTGTATACAAAGTTGGGACTTTTTAATACCAACAAATCATATAACAAGTCATATAGTATCAAGATAAAAAAATAAGGTCACCTGGTTTTTAAGAGACATTGAATGGGGTCAAACCGACCGCAAACATAATAGGAGGGATGGAGGTGCACCTTTCACTGCTGGCACCAGTACATTGGGAGGAGCTAATGGAATAACCTGAGGAATCATGGATGATTTAAAGAGGACAAGGCCAACTGTAGGATGGATTTTGTCCCGCTGCTGTGGACTCCCGGCCATAGCAAACTAAAGACACAAGCCAGGCTTCAACTGGTCATCTGAACAGGCTTTGGATATTCATTTTGAAAACGTAAAAACAGGGCCTGAAATACCAGAGGATGCCTGAAACGCTAGAGGGTTCAGTTTAATTTTCTAACCTAAGTTGCATTTCCTTTTCACTGGGTCAGATATCCCAACACTGTTCCCTTCAGGAAGTGAACCTGCAACTCTCCGGCCTCTGGTGGCTAGCCGCACCGACATTTCCCACGTGTTCAGACCATTTTGTTTGGATTATTCATTCTGGGGTCTTGCAGGTTTGATCTGCCTTTCAAACTGCAGCCGGGTGAACGGGCGTCTGGTTCAGTGAAAACCACGCGCCGTCGCTCCGACCCAGCCGCGAGGCAGGAGGGGAGCGCTCGGCCTCCCACACTATAAACAAGACCAACCGTACTGCATCCAGCAAACCACCGGGGATGTCTGAAGTGGGACCACTTGTGGGTAACTCTCACATGTGCGCGAGATTACCGACTTTGAAGAGTCCGTTCGGAGACTTCAAAGCATACATAAATGAGTACTTAGAGATATTAAATTAAACAGGATAAAGGCTGCGCGTTGTGTTGTTTAGTCATTTTTCACAAACAGCAATGATTATAAACGGCATGCGAAATGCGAGGTCACCCGGCTACCCATGCCATGCTAACGTCTTGACATTTGTGACTTCTTTTAGTGTGTATAATTTTATCCGCAGATACATTTGTCTAAAGTGTGTTGTAGTGTGTAAACCAGACGTGATATTGTATTTAACACACCTTAAAGGGGTAATAAACACGAAATGACATATTTTTAAAAAAGTTATAAAGCAGAGTATCTTGTTTCCATTTCATAAATCACATATATCCTATTGTTGAAAAAAACTAAAATGTAATTAAGCCGTACCACAGCATTTTGTGCCAAAAAAGAGGCATTCGCTGCAACCCAAAGTGAAAGGTTTTGTTTGAGCCACACCCCTATCCGTGACGTGCGAAAAAGATAAAAAACATTTCTTCACGTAAGCAAGTCAACGCCCCATCTCCCCCTCTTCTTGATTGATGGGTATTCAAACTGCGCAAATTAACGTTAGCCCTTTAATTAACAAACGGTTTTCCCCCATGCTGGCTCCGCCTACGTGCCTATGATGGGCGACAGAATGGATCTATCGCCCCTCCCCCCAACTGTAACTCCTCCCTCCTCCCCCCTCCCTTCTGTGCTCTCTCACTCAAGCCCAATTCGCGTCTTTTGAAATTGAGAAGTAGGCGGAGACAGAAGTAAAGCCGGTGTTTATTACCCCTTTAAGCAGCACACACCTTTATCTTACCAGATAAACAGCGTGTAACTTATGTTAATGTGTATAATGTCTGAAACCCTGAGTTCAGGAGTCCATCGCATTTGAACAGTCTCATGTGTGCTCTGTGATTGCCCCGCCCCCTTACCTGTTCGACAGTGAGAGGCGTGCTGATCTCCTCCCCCCGGAGAATCATAGACCTGTGGGTAAGCACCTCGGCCAGCTGCCCTGACTCGAGGCCCAGGAGCTCCGAAGCCCTTCCCAGAGCTGCAGCACACAGAGCAGTGACATCATCAATCCGCGCCCACGTGCCTGAGAACGTGCGCCAGTAGCCACAGCCTGTCTGACTCATCTATTTACTGCCCTAAATAAAAAATGGAGAACGAATCCTTCCTTCCTTTATAACTGAACTGTATTATGCTTGCTATTAATCTACAAACAAGCTTATGTACAGCAACAAAGAGGTCCAACATTCTAGTTTTAGTACAGGAATATACATTGTGGTGATTCATAAGATAAAATAATCTTCAATATACCATGCTTCTGGTTGTAAAACTAGAAGGATTAAGAGACCTTTAAAAAGCTTTATTTTACAGGGCTTTAAGGTATCTGTATGCATACACATACACACACATACAGTATATTGCTTTACTGCAGAGAACTTCATCAGATAATCCTTTCATTAAAAACATCCTCCCCTGCCCATACGGCCCACGGAAAGCAGGCTAGATCAGCGTCTGTTTCACTTCCTGTCCCCCGGGGTGGGTGTGCCCGTAGTAACAGCAGGCTGACCTGATTTGGAGGAGACCTGCGCCCCGCCGGCGGTCATAAACTCGATGTTTCCGGCGTGCAGGACGCCGGCCAGGAGACGCAGTATCTCCCGGATGTTCTCCTCGGTGAACTGCATGATCCGCATGGCGCTCTGGGGGAGGCAGAGAGAACACAGGCCGCCATCACTCAAACAACCCCCCCCCCCCCCAACGGGAACGCCGGCTTCAGAAGAATCCGGAGGATTCCGGGGGGAGGAGGGAAAGGCCGCTCAGGCGGGTGCCCTTGTCTGTCACAGCCCGAAAGCCTGCTGCTTGTCTCACGATTTATCAATGTTGATAAATATTAGATAAATCTAATTCGAACAGAACGTGCACGGTTCACACAACCGGAAAAGGCCACCGGCCGCGGTCCGCGTTTGAGCTTTGCTCCTTTGCGGCCAAGCTCTTAGTCCAGTAACCCGCATGCGAAGTGATCCGTCACCTCTAACACCGGCTTAACCTCCTCTCAAGTCGCCCCGTTTCAATGTAACCGGAAAAGAGCCGCGCGGGAATGCCGCGACAAGTGGAAGCGCGGAAGCGGCGAGCAGACGGGCTTACCAGCACTTCCTGGAAAGTGTCCTTGTCGTTGATCGTCTCGTCCGCCACGCATCCCGACTGCTTCAGATAATAGTAGCTCTCCGGCGAAGACAGACTGAACGCCTCTGCAAAACACATAAGGAAGAGCGTTCGGCTGGAGCCTAATCATCCATCAGGGGGCGAACTCTCCCCAGGGGGAAATCAAGCTATCGTTCCTGCATTCCGGATGCCTCCGGCGCCCCGCTCACTTCGCCGCTGATCAAACAGGGTTTACTTTTACTGATGTGCACCAGAGGCATATGCTGCTGCATCCTAGAGTCGTTTAAGGAAATACTTGTAGCCAAGGGCACAGAATCAAAATGCGCACCTGCGACCGGGGCCTGCGACCTGCAGGCCCGCGGTCCGGGTCGTGATCTCAAAAGGAGCCGTGGGCTACAGGAAAGCTGCCGTACCTATTCGACAGCGCTTCGCTCCACGTTTCAGTTTGTACTGTATTATTTTCCCAAGGAGTCACGCTAAATTACCGCGTGCCGTGTCAGTATGTACACAGAGGCTGCCACGGGCGATGTGTTGCCCTCGTCGTCACTCACCCCTCAGTTCCGGGTCACTGCCTGCCAGCAGAGCGTAGAATATGTGATAGTTTCTCTCTCCGGGGTTCTGCCTCACGACCCGGTTCTGTCCCGACAGAGGAGAAACGTCTGAGCACGGACGGCCAAAGCCCCCGTAGCGTCAACAACAAACAGCCTCCCGACCCGGAAGGCTCTTCACAGAGGTCCCTCGGATTTATATCCGAAGCAACGTAAAGTAATAAGCGCGGAACACGTCCATCGATTAACGCGTTTACACGCGTCTATAAACAGTTTCGAACGTGTTACCGCTGCGACGGTAAAAGGTCTGGAACTCACCTTCTCCAGTAAATCTTCGGGGGGGGAAAAGTCAACAGTTAAGGCAAATTACGGAAAGCGGGGCTCCTCGCTTCATGAACGAGACGAAAAGAATAAGGAGGTAAGCTCCCTTCTCCTGCGGGCTCAGCGCTGTCAGCGCAAGCCTCATTACCAAGCCTGTAGCTGGCGGCGTGAGAGAGAGATAGCGGGCGGGCGATGTGTCACCCCATCGCCTGATTTAGCATTCCCTGACAGGTTCTTATAAATCTCTATTATTAATCCCTCCGGTGCGCGGAGGATGCTATAGAAAGGCCTCTTTGGCCTTCCCGGCAGACACAGTGGATTACTGGGAAAAGAGAGGGGAGAACTCCACTGTGAATTCGCCAGCGCTGCAGTCCAACGTCAGTAAACAGTACATTGCAGAGAGGAGAGCATTACAAGTAACTGACGGGTAATTGACAGCAGCCCATATCCCATGTGTACAGCTACTCATAACTGCCTGCTTTAAATCTCTGTCTGGTCAATTAGAAGCGATTGTGAAAGTGATTGTTTGGCATTAGATGTCACTAGGGCCTCCCACTGAGGGGTCATGTGATACATTCATAGACATACGGATATAGTTAACAGCAGTATACTATACGTGTGAATAATGCTGCATATTGGCAAAAATCTATCTATTGTATTTTCAATAAAATTATTTAAACTGACTGACAAACTGCTGTCGTCTCCGAGGGAGGACAAAGCAAAATGCATCTTTCACCCTTCACCTTTTGACTTTCTGATTTACTCTTTCATAAGGAAACGGTCAAAGAAAAAAAGGATACAGTCAACGATTTTGCCCCCTTGGATGTTCCCCTTTTGGCAGAAGTTGAGTTGCACAAACTTCCCGAAGCGGCTGGAGTTGTTGTTGTAGACCGTTTTGGCATTTCCGAAGGCCTCCATGATTGGGCTGTTTGGAACAGAGGGAGTGTTGACTTTCATTATGAAATATAACCAGATATCTGCGTCTTTGCTGAGAAAGGCACAGCAGCGACACTTCCTCTGAAGGGAAAACAAAGTTCCTGCCTCACAATTATAGAGAAAAGGAGCTCTTTGTTGATTCTTCACAGGGTGAGTAAGCCGGGTGCGAGATAACTCGGCAAGCTGTTTTCGCTGCGTGCGGACGCTAACGTTCGCTTTAAACAAGGCAGGTCAACTGCGGCAGTGGGGTTCAATGGGACAAGGTCAAAGAAAATGTTTAAATGGGGCTGGGGGGGGGGGGGGTATCTTTATGTCTGCCTTGGTTGCCGTCGCCATGGCAACCACAAGCAGGACAGACTGACCTGCTCTCCAGCAGGGCCTGCTCCACGTGCGACGTGCCCTCTCTGGCCAGGGCCTCTAGGGAGTGCTGGCTCATGGCGGACAGGAACCTGAGGATCAGCTTGGTGCTCTCCGTCTTCCCCGCCCCGCTCTCTCCGCTGGAAAACGAGGGAGAGAGGGCTTGAGCAAAGTTTTCAACATTCCAGACTCTCAGTGATTCAACTGAAATTAAAGCTGGATTAAGCTTTTCCAACAAGCAGTAATAATAATAAAAAAATAAAAATTTAAAATAATGAAAACAATTTATCTTATAAATGTGAATTATAAGATCACATACAAATGCACTAAATCAATACACTAATAAACTAGGAGAGATACTATATACTAAATAAATATTAGATGCAAAACAAATTCATCTTAAAATATAGTTACATAGTCAAATATAAATTGTCTTGTAATTATACTTATATCACTGTGTCTACACACCTCCATAATCATCATTACAATTGCAGTAAAATATCACTGGCTGCTAAAAAAAACCTTTTCTCTTGTCTATAGCATTGTTATGGTAATCACTGTCCTTTCTCTTTCAGGGTATTTTGGAGGATAATCCAAATAGACTTCCTTCTGATTGGCAGCTCAAGAATGACCAACATCCTGCGCAACTACAACTGAACACAAGGGGGCAGACTCTCATCTGAAAAGCACGTCTGCTCGAGCAGAAGAGCAGTTTGGCATGCAAGCTGAGAAGTACTGTAACGCATGCCATCCAAATACAATCAGCGTAGCACACTGTTCCCCATGTCCCCATGTCCACATGCTTTTAGCATTAGCGCCACATACATTTGCCGCTTTTCTGTTCTGTTTACGTAATTTTGCGAGACCTGCTTGAGAGCAACCTCACATCCGGAGAGAGAGTAAACAGAGCTCCCAATAAAATAAACTAGAATACTTTACAAGACCACCCTTTCAGTGTTAACAGGGCATTTAGTAGCGTAATTATAAGCGCCCTGCTTCCAAGGGAGAATTAGAATTCACAGCACTCTAATTCTGTTACTAGGCAGAAGGATGTCCAGCATCAGATAAGCTTCGAGGGAGTCCGTTTACTCTGGCGGGGAACATTTTATCCCTGCTGGACTCATAAGGAGCTGAATTAGCTCTGAATATTTTATTCTGCAAACGCCGGATGGCAGAGACGTGCGTTTATATAAAGATGGAAGGGAGTGTGCTTTTCATTGGCCCGTGGACAGTACTTGGCAGTAGCTGCTGTCCACGCCGCCCTTCCTCACACTGGAGTCCTGGAGGCACAGCTAAACAGACGTGCTCCTCGCACCAGTGCTGGATGGCAGCAATGCTCTTCAGCGAGTCTTCCTGTACCCCCTACTAGGTGGCACAACCCATTAATATCGTACTCCACAGCAAAACAGTGTGGTTATTAAGTCATTGACATATGTGGATGTACGACTCTCGCTGTCATACGTGGCGAAGAAGCCAGAGCCACGCATACCGACGTACAGTTGCCTTAAAGAAAAAAAAGCGCAGCGATGGTATTCTCCTGCGCCTCGACATGGGATTGGTGGAGCGCGCGACTGTTTGCCGCCACCTCGCAGGCCGGGGAAAGCGATCTGGCCTGACGTGATCCCTCCGCCGTTTAGGCGGTGCCCTCGAGCGGAAAAGGCTCTGATTTCACACGCGGGGGCGAGCGGATCACCCGCCTTTGAACCCCGTCGGCCGTAGCCGAGCGACAGGCGGTCTGCGGCGACCGTTTGTGGACAGATTCGCCCGGCATCCATGAACTCCTCTCCGCACGCCTTTTTAGGATCACTCACTTACTCCAGCGAACCTTGAATAAAGCACCAAAAATAAATGGGGTTTTCCTTCCCTCCACACAAGAAGCGGGTCAAGAGCTGGCCCAATCTTCACCGCCCTCCCCCCCTTCCCCCAAAAAAAACCCCACACCAGATGGGCACAGCGAGACTTCAGCACACAGGAATGCGTTTATGAAAATATTTAGACTGAAGAAGTGGCGAGGGGGGTGTGTGTGAGGGAGGCATAATTGCCCCACTGACAGTGACATATAGTAACACACATGCTCGCACATGCACACACACACACACACACACACACACACACACACACACACACACACACACACACAAGCATGCACTCACACACAAACACACACACTGACACAAACATAGATGCAGAGGCGGAAAGTCCATGGGTCAGAAAAGTCCTGCCATGTTTTTCTTGCACTCATGAACTCAGCCAGCTGTTTTCACTAATTAATTCTACCTCCTGGCTGAAGAATTGTGCTAATTAGCAAGTCCAGGTGATTGGAACAAAATACCAGGGACTGATGACTTTTACTTTCTGAACCTAGATTTTCCACCCCTGCATACATGCAAAGAAAGATCAGGAGGGGTCATAAATCCTCCTCAGGCCCAATACCCCACATATAAAACAACACACAGGCCCCACCATTCAAATGTCCATAAACACAGTTCTCTCTCCTGCTGAATCAGGTGAGGCTTTTTACAGTACAGGAGCTCGCTGCAGGATGACTTAACGCCTTCTCCTGTTAGAACAGTTTATGCTGTTGCCTTTATGACTTGGCCGTAAACGTAACAGGAGTTTCAGTCAAGGCATCCAAACCTTTCAGGCCATATTATGTAGCCTCTGTTTAGAAATAAGCCCCCTAAAAGCACTTTTGGAACCGTAGTCTGACAGACTCGTATGCGAACACCGTCTTTGTGGAAAGATTCAGAATAATTAAATCCCGACAACTGCAAGCTATTAATATGCTTGGAACCCTCCGAACGAGCAAGCAGTTCTGTGGACGTCGGCTGGCATCGATCCTAAGAAGCATCCTGCCAAGACGCACCATGAAAAAAAAACCAGACGGCTTTGAAAGGGCGCCATTTCCCTCTCATTTTCGGCAAACATGAAAATCAAATTGCCACCAGTGCTGGGACAGGGGTAAGCTAGCTCGATTCTGGAGAAACTCTCACAGTACGTGCACATGGGATATGACACCTCGGGTTACTGAAAATTTGAAAGTATTGGCATAAAAAAAAAAGGAACGTAGGACTAAAAACCACAAGCAAAGCAATGTCACTGAGTTTGTACTACATGCACACCATAACTACCACACTAACAGATGACATAATTTAATATTTAATGGCCTGACAGCACCCCTGAGGGGTCATCCAGGGTAGCTTACATTTAAATATTACCCACATTTTTACTGCTGGGTGTTCACTGAAGTAATAAGAACAGTCACGCGGGGAGTACGCAGTGCTGTTAACACACCACGTTTCTAAAATATAACGTGTAGATTCGGTCCTCTGGTCATGCATCTAGGCGCGCGTTGTTTTCTCGGCAGCACCAGTTCTTCCCGATGGCGAACCCCCCCGCGAGACTCCAATTTGCACACGCGCTCTAAGGCGGCCATAATCTGGCTCCCAAATCTCTCTGCCTGAAAGCTGTGGGAACAGATTTCTTAGTGACGACGGCTTCTGAACGAAACTAAACGGGTGGTGGCGGACGGGTGGGGGGTGTGTTGGGGGGAGGGGGGGGGGGGTGTTGGCAGTGGGCGTCTCGTTTGGCTCTTGCCCCGGCTTCATCGCCAGTCTATTAAGTGCCCGCGCCGGTCGGGATATCTTTTGTCGAAGCTGGCGGGCATGTTGGCTCTCTGCCACCTCCTTTGTTTCCCCTTTAGAAACACTACAGTGTCCGGGCAGTGACCAAGGGGCCTTTTATACCGCAGGAAGGAAGAAGACGAGGGGAGAAACCCGACTGAAAAAGATCAGGTTTAATCACCCCACCCCCCCCACAGAGAATGCTGGGATACGCTGTAAAGGAGGGGGGGGGGATCACTGTCAGGGAGGGGAGTCCCACGCTTCAGAGCTAATGTAGGATGGTATTAGCGCCTGTCATTATAGACTGAGTAACTACTATAACCTTCCCCCTTTCACCGCCCAGAGTTTTGTAATATGACAAGTGGACCAGCAGGACGTCTGACACGGGGCAGAAAAGCCTGCAGTTTCTCACTGGTCCCAGACGAGGCGAGGTTATTGCGTTTGTCCTTAAGTACGAGCCCCCCCCCCCCCCCGCCTCCTTAATCACACATGCCGGTCACAATAAAGGTTGTCAAGGGGAGGTGAGTCCAGCGGCGATCCCTGTGCAAGGCCCGGCTTGTCTCACTCTCCTGCTCCCATCGCCAGAACAAGTGTATTTGTGCGACAAACTATCACGCAGTTTAGGGGCATCTAAAAATATTTATTTTAACTCACACAGTAAAAAAAACAAACCAAAAAAAAAAAAAACATTTATAATGTAAAACCTGAAATACAAGAATTTAAATTCAAGGGCCAATGTGAAAATTGTACAGCATAAGTAAGAGCTCCAGAATGCGTAATGTAAGGTTTCACATTTCAAAAAACTTTTCCACTATCACTGGAATGCTAATGAAACAGGCTACACTGAAAGCGAGTCGCACCTGTGTGTCGGTTCTACCCATTCATACAGGCAACAGGCTCAGGTGAAAGCCATATAATCATTATACTTTTGAGCACTGAGGCTGTCTTCTCACATATCCATGCTGATAACACAGTATAGCATTAATTTTTACATCACTCTGATAAGGCCTGGCAGCAGAGGCCCTTCCTCGCTCTCCTGAGAAAATGGAAACAATCTCCTTGAAAATAAACTGACAATATAATTCCAACTGAATGGAAACAAAGGCCAAGAAGTCTTTGAGAAGAATCTTTTCTTGCGTGTTAATGAGCATGGCTGGTCGCACTTACAGCTTTGCTCCTGCAGGGGGCCATGATCCTGCCTTTGGACAATGTCCCGCCCTGCTCTTTTAACTGGCAACATTATAATGAGCAATGAATAAAAGTCCTTATGGGCAGCAGAGAAAGACCACACTTTTCACCTGCTGGAGGTATTGTACAATAAGAGCTTAAACTTAAATTGTATCTACAATAATATACTTACATTCTCTGTTATATTTGCTCAGTAAGACTTTTCTGTGAAGTCTTAGTAGCTACTATGCCGGAAATTCAGTGACAAAACTTGTGAGGAAGAAAACAAGACCTCGCGCAAGCAAAAGGTATTTCGCGCAAGCAAAAGGTATTTCGCGCAAGCAGAAATCGTCTAAAAACGGCCTTACGCGCGAGCAAAACGCACTCCACGAACAAAAATTATCTCCATGCGAACAGTGTCAATGCTCACACGAGCAAAGACAGTTTTTGCGAGCAAAGACATAGCATAACAACAAAGCAGAACATACTTTGTGGAAACTTGCGAAATTGTATAAATATGGCACATACATATATACACCAAACTGCTAGCTAGCTCAGTGTTGATATAACTAAGATATTTGATGTAAAACAAGTGTTCTTTTCATACATTTCAGCTTCTGCAATCACATTTGATATTGATTGATTTTTAAGCTAGCTGGTTTAAGCTATAGGCTCGTTTTTGTCCTTGAGTTTTGTCACTGGTTTGCTGCCGTAGTTTTAGTAATCGATATAATTTGTACACACCATCCTACAAAAAACATCCTCAAATCAACTGGACAGTCAATGAAACAGGATATTCATCTGCTATTTGTAAAATCACTATGAAAACATGTAAATAATCTCATGAAGCAAACATTAAAAAGTGCGTAATGTAATTAACCCCTTTAATGAAAGACTATGACAAACGTTTGTCCCCGAACATGAATGTTCAAAACTGTGAAAAAGAGTCACTTTAGTAGAGTAAATGTGATACATTTTTATGTATTCATGGACATGCCTGAGCCTTGTGATCTTTGATATTATTTCCCCTGATACCTTTGTTCATGCCCGCTGGGAATAGCTATATTCTATTTGAATAGACACAACAGAAGCAGAGAACACAAAAGCCATTGTCTCTGCCTGGTGCTTTAAGTCACGCGCAGGCAGAGCAGACGACGCAGAGCCGACACACCTGGGCTCCCTGTCAACCAATGAAACGCACAGAGCCGTGCCGTCCCTGAAAACAGATGCATATGCACTAGGGGCAGGATCTTTGTGATGATACGCTGAAAAACCGGGAGGTAAACAAGGTTTCAGGTTTCAGTTTCGAGCGCACATTTGAGCCCTTCAGGCTAAGGTTAGGAGGGGCCACAGGCAGACTCCCAGCCTAGGGAACAGTGACATGAGTGATGACTATTCAAAGTCTTCCCATAATCCCCAGGGGTCAACCAAACGGCAATAATTACCTCTCTGGATTTCTGTTAGGTTTATCAATTATTAACAGTTACATGTCATCTGCGCGATCATACTTATTGGAGATGCACCCACTGGCCATGAGACATGTACATGACAGATGGGCTTCAAAATAGGAGCTTCTAAAGCCATTAATCAAGTGCTGCTCTTCTGGAAATTCATTATTAGTTGTCCAGAAGGTGTTAAAAAATGAAAAATTTAAGCAGTGTGACAAATTTCCATCTTTTGTTTTAAATTCAGATATTGATCCAGAACATAGCCACTGGCTCTTGGTTGCAGTGAAAAGTACTGACAATGGAGTAAATTCTTCTCCAAACTACCTCCCAAAGAGAGAGTGGGTAGAGGATGAGAAAATTAGAGACTATATGAATGAGTGTATACTGTATATCTCCATGCTTGAATGTTTGTGTGCGTGTGTGTGTGTGTGTGTGTGTGTGTGTGTGTGTGTGTGTGTGTGTGTGTGTGTGTGTGTGTGTGTGGGTGCGCGTGTGTGTATTCGTTGGTGTGAAAATGTCTGTGTTTGCATGTTTATGTGTTTTTGGTTGCAGCCTAATTTATGTTTTATGCTGTATATTTGTGTATATACACTATGTATGCATACATGCAAATGTCTTATGTTTGTCTTTTTTCTGTGTGGACATGGAGAAGAACCAATTGTTGTAACAGCCCACTACCTGGTGTATATTGTAGAACCAACAATACCTACAAACAAGAATGAAAAGCTTTATTGAAGATGAAATCAGACATAATATGAGTATTTGCGTTTCAGCATCAGTTCTGAGGGAAAGTCAGTACTGTGGCACAGAGCAGGTTGAAAAAAAAAAGTCACAGTATATTTCTGCAGAACCACCTCCCACATAAGTGACCTACCGGCTTATCCAAAGCTCTCGTTTAATGTTAATGTCAATTTCTAATCAGGACTGACAGTCTGGCGAGAGTGCAGTTCATTAATGGTAAGTCTACACTTGGTGCAAGCTAGGACCACTGGACCTTTCCTGTCGTATATGTGATTGATTGTCTATGTTCACTGTGCTGTGAAAACAAGAAAAAATTGGAAGTAAACAATTTGTTGCAGGTATTCAATTTTGCTAATTAAAATTCAGAAATTGCTTGGCTGCCCTGCTTTTTTAATTTTTAATCATTTATCCAACCTCCCATCTGGTCCTACTGCAGTTGTTTAGGGCAGAGTTTAATGTCTTGCGGATTGTGTATACCCTGACTCAATTTTTGGCACTCACATATGGAGTGAATTTAGTGCCAACATTATTTACATGTGTTTCACAACTCAAGCGTGTTTTGTGCACCGCAAAACAGAATTCACACGTGTTTTACACACAGCAAAACTAAAAATCCTGTTTTGCCAATCTCAAACGACAGATCTCAAGCTGACACACAAAAATACAAATTTACAAAAATACGTGTTGATTTATTTGGGGGAAAACAATCCACGCATGCATGCACCAATCAAAATGGAGGTATCTACAGCTAATCAGGACAAGAGCAGCTCACAGGCAACTGGATGCGAGCCTAAGCATGGCGGACGCGCAGGAATATCTAATGAAAAAAAGTATTTCTGTCAGGACAACTCACGTATTCAAATGACATGTTTTAATGAATGCGCCGTACAATTATTTCGGTTCGGCGCTGAACGGATCTGCTTTGGGTACTACTCTGGAGCACGGGCATCTCTCCGCTAAACAGGAGATGATCAGAAATCCCCCGTACCAAAGCAGATCCAAACAACAGGTGGAAGCTGGGGTGGTGGAGGGTGATTGCAGATTTAACACAGAAGAAAACAGAGGGCAACACTGCACTGAGCCGCTCAGGGAGGTCTGATTCTTGTTTAAAAAGGGCGCTCCATTAGAGGGGTGTGCATGTGATTGGTTGAGTATGAGACGCGTGGTAGCTAGCCGACCAATGGTCGGCTGCAGCAAGAGTTTCCTCACAGAATTTGCTATGCGCACTTCGTTCGCGGCGCTCATTCATGCCGAATATAGATGATCAAACATCTTTGATTAGTCACTTGTAATAATAAATAACGTTTTAATTGGTAATTGTTGATTGAGAAGAAGCTAGCTATGATTTTTTTGTTACTATGAAAGGCAGACTAACAAGTAACAAGCTTGAACTTCACTGCTGCTTACTCATTTAGCTAGATAGTGATTTAGTCGTCTTTGAATTGCTTGTAGCTAAAAAATAATCTGAAGCAGGGATATGATGATACATTCAGCGTCTACTTATTTGGAGCTTCTATTCTATAGCATTAATCCAAAATTAATCAGCACGCTTAGCGCACCACAGCAGGGAGGGGCCATGCTACGTCTCTTTCATGGGGCCCAGAATTCCTGGCTATACACCTGTAAATGTGTAAGCAGTGCATGTTCAAGCATGTTAGTTGCTAGTCTGCCTTTCATAGAAATCAAATCATAGCCAGCTTGCATAATTGCGGTCATTTCGGGGCGGCAGTGTAGTATAATGGTTAAGGAACTGGCCTTGTAACCGAAAGGTTCGATTCCCAGGTAGGACACTGCCGTTGTACCCTTGAGCAAGGTACTTAACCTGAATCGCTTCAATATATATCCAGCTGTATAAATGGATAATATGTTAAAAAAAATGCTAAAAAGTTGTGTAAGTCGCTTTGGATAAGAGCGTCTGCTAAATGCCTGTAATGTAATATCTCGACCAAAAATTATCAATTGAAGACCCTGGTGCTAAAAGTACTGAAGTCACAAAATGTGTATTTTGAGAAAATCAAATCCAAAAATATAATTGATCCATAAAATCAGCCATTAAAAGTTTTGCTGTTTTCATGCATTGCCTAGGCACCTTTTCTGTTATCAATATTTATAGGGTGGACTTCGATTAAATCATTTCTGATTAATGAATTATTTAATGTTTATGATTAAGTAATATTTAATGTTTCATCATCTATATTTGACATGATTTTTCATTAGATATTCCATCCACCATGCTTCAGTTTGCGTCCAGTTGCCTGTGAGCTAATTAAGGTACCTTCATTTTGATCGGTGCATACATGTGTGAATTTTTTCCCTATTGTACATGGAAAAATAGTGCCAAAATGTTTTGTATTTTTGTGTTTCCACAGGTTGAGATTTTTCATTTTTTTATTTATAGTTTGAGATCTGTAAGACAGGATTTGTAGTTTTGCAATGTGTAAAAAAGACGTTTTGTGCGTCCACAGCTTAATATTTGTAGTTTGCACTTTGTGGTTTGAGATTTGTGAAACAGGATCACTGTATCCGCTTTCCTTAGCTATTATAGTCGAGTATATTATGTCCCCCCCACAACGAAAACAACTTCTGTTTTAACCTTAAGGGGTTTGAGAAGACGGAGTTCTCTCGCGGTTCTTCAATGGGCCTTTCCAGCACAACACCTTATGTACATCTGTCGCTGAACTGTGCTGGGCCTGCTGGGTGGAGCGGTCCAGTCTCAGGACCTGGGACGTGGGCTGCCAGAGCTTACACATGTGCATGGCAGATGCTAGGCTGGCGTCTGAGGGCTTCGGAGAATGGCCCCATTGTTTTCCTTCTCCTTTGTTGGCATCCATTTGTTTGTTTTCATTTTGCGTTTGCCATATTCCTGAACTCCTGGTATCCTATCCCACCTCCGAAACAATAGCGCTATTTATCCCTTAAGGAAGAGCAGAGCAAGGCTGCGCGTAACCACAATATTTTCGATGCGATATACAGAATTGGTAAGTTGTTACAAAAAATATGAAAAAGAATAAATGCTATTCAGGAATTAAATGTTTGGGAGGTATATGTCAGAAATGTGAGGGGTATTCAAATAGTCAGTGGACTGGTTATAAAAGCATTGACCCCATTCTTTGATATTACATTATCTTTAAAAACAGTCTGGCTTGGTCTTTTCGTATCGAATAAGCAAACGTGTTGCCTGTTTCTATTCCACTCTATTGAATTCAGCAGTCCAGGGCGGTACATGTGTCTCTCATTACCCACAATTCACCACTACAAGCCTGCATGTGATGAAGATTACTTCCTTAAGTGTCTGTCAAAGGAGTAAGAAACTTGTGCTGGATAATTGTCAATGAACTGCAGCAATTATATCTTAAAGGACATGGCTATTTGCCCTGAGGTCCCCCTTGTTTTGCAGGAAGATTTGGCTGGCCCTTGCAGGGGTGTGAGAAGCGGTATGTTGCACAGGCCGGTTAAAAACAAAACGTTTCATTACTTGCCATGGATGAGAACCGTGGCCAAGAATTTGCTATCTGCGACTGGCAGGAAGGATGCTAGCATCCGCTCTCTCTGTTGAATGGGGATGTGAATATTATTGCAGAATGCAAAAAATAACCTGAGACGTTTGATGTGGCAGAGGCAGCACTGGAAGAGCGCAGAAATTCACGTACGATCACGGAGGAAGGACTCAAAGATAAACAGTGGGCGGAGGTCCAGGGGACCTCAGGATGTAGGCCAACAAAGGCAGAGGCAGAGAAAGCACATTTGAATATATTTAGACTGAGAGAGTGGCAAAGGTTCAGTCAGGTCATCTAAACCTGACCGTGAAGAAATGTAGCAAAAAATAAAATAAAAAATAGGGCCAAAAAACTGATATAAACAATCACAGTCCCTCATGGTAGAGATGGAGGCATAGGTGGAATGGATAAAGTAGAAGCATGTGTCAAACAACACTACAGTTTATCCCTTATAAAGACAACTCTTTTGGGGTTTATCAGTTACAGTTAGTTGTTCTCTTCCCATTTTTTCAGCCCAGTTCCAGCCCCCCTAAGTCAATAATTGTGGGCTATGCTGGTTCCTTAAAGGCATGACAACCATTGATTAACAAGACAGTACTGGCTACAATTACATTCAGTCAGAGGAACACCAGTAACCAGTGCAGTGCTGTTGGTGCTTATTAACAGCTAAGAGTGTTCAATGTTTGATTGTGGACTCTAAACCATGCTAAAGTCTTGCTTATAAGCTAGGCTCAGTTTATGGTAGATATTATTATGCAAGGGGCAAGTTTCTGTTTGGATAAAACAAGGGATTCATTTTTTAATTTTTGTTTTCGGTTTCCCATGTTAGTCCCTGAAATGGTGATACTACAGTTGGAGTAAAGTCATCATAATTAACTTAATAGATCATTGGTGAGGTTACACAAGGCAACTTGTGCCCTGCTGAATAGACTGCTTGGTGCTGTGCACTTTGTCATTATTTGCTCATGGATTCATATGTTCATATCTTATTCATGGGTAGCGTTGTTGATCTTTAGTGGGAGTTTCCACATTTTGTTACATTAAAAGCAAATAAAGTTACGATCACACACCACAAAATATAGAATAATTTGACTAACTGTGCCCTTGAACTCCACAAAGCAAAGTCCCTACTCCCCGCAGTCAGAATCACCCCTCTATCCAACCCCTTCTGTTAAATTTTCACCTCTGCTACCTTTCTAACAGGTTCCTTTTTACTACAGTAGGTCATCTGCTGCATGCTTCAATAGTAATGCTGCATGTACGTTTAATAGAACCTACTAGATGTACTAAATGGGAAATCCATTCTGGGCCAATGGCTTATCTGACCAGCAGGGCGGCAGGCTTGCCTCTCACCTGATCAGCACGCACTGGTTCTCCATCCTCTTCCACAGCGAGCGGTAACACTCATTAGCCACGGCGAAGATGTGTGGGGCGATCTCACCCAGGTGGTGTCTGCTATAGAGCTCCACGGTGGGCCGCTCGTACAGGTGGGGGATGGGCTGGTAAGGATTCACTGCTGCCAGGATGGAGCCGATATACGTCTGGAGGAGACAAAAATCCAAGCAGGAAGCACCTTAGCATTTTTCCAGTGACATATTTGAAACATTGCTTTTTCAAAGACTCTGTATCAAACCAATTGCATGCATCTATGTAGAGTACATAAAAGTAGTTCTCACTTATAGTGTGTCACAGAAAGCGCATTACCCAAGGTGCATTGTGGCCTCACAAGCTTTTGGACATTTGGCATATAATGTAATTCACATCCTTTTTTCTTTTTGATTTTGTGAGTTCTGCTGCCGGACTCCTGCCGTGCTCTCTCTTAGACTTTGAAAGTTTCATACCACTACCTTTGGCAGGAGATGAATCAGACTCTCGTGTGCCGTTTGAATTTGGAGTTCTGTGCTCTTTTTTTTCCGTTTTCTTTTAATAGCTCCCCATATTCAGTGCATGAGTCAGTTCCATGTCGGTGTAAAAAGTACCATTCTGTCTGACAAAACAGGGCACATCACACGGCACACCATTTACTGTAATGAAAAGCAAGATATTCCACCAGAACCATGAAAGTCTTAACATGAAGGGCCTAGACTGATGTAAAAGTCACTGATAGCACCTACGCTACTTTTATGTTTCATAAAAAAGCAACGTCACGCTACACACTAATATGACTATGCACCAAGTGGCCAGATGTCATGTACACAGGAAAATGAGCCAATTTAACAATTGTGTTTACACACCAGAGTGGAACAAACAGCACAGCACAGCATCAGACCTTAAATGGCCTGCTGGAATAGTAAGTTGGAATAACAGGCATCTTCTTAGACGTGGAAATGGCGAGGCGTGCAGTCGCACATGAAAATTTCAACAGGCGTAACAAGGGTATTTAGTGTGTCTCCGGCAACTTCCGGAGCTCGGCCCATTCTAACAAGTGTTTGTCTGACACAAGAGAGTTAAGGAGGGAGGGGCTAACCCCGAATCCTCTCCCACCATTGATAGAGACCAGGAGCTAAGAGGACTGACTCTCCTCAAAATGCTAATACGTAAATTACTGTTCAAAATTAGACACTCTGTGCCATATAAAGTTGTGACAATAGAAGGGTTAGTCAGGGACGGCATTAAAAAAAACAAGACGTTGTTTGATAACGGTAGAAAAACACTCCCTTCCCCGTCGTTTTTCCTATTTGTGGGAGACGTTTGGCTGAACTCGCAAAACAAAATCCAGAGAAAGTACACAAAAACATCTATTGTAATTGATTAACCATTTTTTTCCATGTCTAGACTTTTTTCTCACGAGTCAGAGCTTGCTTTTCCAATGTTCTGAACAAGGCTCTATTCATGTTTCAAAACTTTCCAGAAACACCAAGAAATGGTGCGTTCTTGGCTTATTCTGTAGCACTGGGGCAGTGACTAAGAGATAATAAATGGCCATGGAGCCAGCTCTGATCCGTAATAATTCTAAAGCAAACTACATCTACATTTCACCAAATCCTTTCTGTCTTCCACCAGAAAATAAGCCAAGTTCTCTCTAACCTCCTTGCTCCACACACTTTTGGTATTGAATCATCTCACATCACCAACCTGAAGGTCAATTTTATTTGTTTATTTTTACAGCGTTGAGTGAACTTTAAGGTATAAATAGGCGGAGGTCACCCCAGGATGTATATATATAATTTACTGCAAAAAAAAGGAAATCAACCTGCTTTAATCTTTAACGAACAGCCTCAGGTTAGGCCCGCCAATTGAGCTCGGCGTTGTCATTAAACTCTGTGTGATGTAGTAGGTGAAAATGAGCAAGCTTTCTACTACACACTCAATAAATCAAAACCCAGTCACGTACTGCCGTTAGCATTGTCTCTGATCCCCCTCAGTTAATTAGAAAATATCTGCAACATTACAAATGAAGTCACTACTTCTGCCTTTGCTCGGTTTGGGTTTCAGCGCAATGTCATTCCAATGGGGGAAGAGATGTAGCTTATCATCCCAGGAACTGGCTTGCAGATTAGCTTGTAGCCTTAAAATAAGGGCTGGCTGAAATAACTCTCAGACAACATATGTATTTGGGAGTGTGTACCCACCTAAATAATAATGTAAAGGTCACACTATTAAAAAAGAGTATTCCAAATTTAGGATGAGAATAATTATAGAGGATCATAGTTGGTTACTGAAGCAATTCATACGGAATAATGCTTTTCTGAGGTTATAGTTATCTCTGAAGGCATTCAGAGGGATCTTTCTTAAGTTGAACAGTATGTTTCTTTTTCTGGGCTTCAAACATAGAATTTAGCAGAGGTACAGTTCAGCTACAAACACACTTAGCACCTAAGCTAACCACTGCAGGTTGTAATGGAGGGACAATTGCAGGAGGGTCAGGGTCTGCCTTGTTAGCCCCCTGCTGCAAAGTGTTTTTGTGCTTCTGGGAGATTTAATTTGTTAACTGCAAACAGAAGATGTACTGTTACCATGGCAGTCATCTCTTGCGCTGGGGAACCTTGACCTCCCATCTGCTTAGATCGATATGGGAGCATGATGTGTTGAGACAAGATCTTCATATTTTTGATTTAGAGTCTGCGACACCTATTGGCACATTGCACCTAGGGATCCTTAAATATACCCTGCGGTGATTCATGAGCAACACAGTGGTCATGTTTATTTTCATTTCTGTATGTCCTGCAAAGTGATACAGCACTGCAAAAAAAAAGTATTTTAATTCTTTTAATTAGACAAAGTCTTTTTTTCTCTCTCCCTAATAGAAAATATTAGCTTGTTTTAAGTTAAGCATGCTTGACAAGTGACATTTTTTTACCCCATTGGCAAATCTTGAAATAAGTGAAACTGTCTCACCTCAATGGTAATATTATTGTCTTATTTAGCAAAAAAGTAACTTGAAATAAGATCTTAAAGGGATAGTTTGGAATTTTGGACATTATGTCTCAATTACGACTTACCCATGATGTAGTTGATTGATGGAAACCATTTTCAGCTAATTCCATGCTGTCCCTTCTTTTGGACATACACACGTTGCTAATGCTAACGCAACTCTAAGGTAACTGGTAGCATCCACTACCAAACGCACTTAAACACTCCACATTGCACCCAAAGCAAATAAAATACGACGACAGTCTATCGGGGTTATTTTGAGTGTTTTTTGGGTGCACTGTGGAGTGTTTAAGTGCGTTTGGTAGTGGATGCTACCGGTTACCTTAGAGTTGCGCTAGCATTAGCAACGTGTGTATGTCCAAAAGAAGGGACAGCACGGAATTAGCTGAAAATGGTTTCCATCAATCAACTACATCATGGGTAAGTCGTAATTGAGACATAATGTCCAAAATTCCAAACTATCCCTTTAAGATCTTATTTCAAGTTACTTTTTTGCTAAATAAGACAATAATATTACCATTGAGGTGAGACAGTTTCACTTATTTCAAGATTTGCCAATGGGGTAAAAAAATGTCACTTGTCAAGCATGCTTAACTTGGCTCTTGTGACACACAGAGCGGTGCTGTATAATGCGAGGTGGGCTACTATGCTTTCTTCTGGCTTCCTTACAGCTTTCGGCAAGGCCCGGCTGCAGCCTGGGCTGTGAACATGATGGAAAGCATTAGACGGAGAGGTTGGAAAACATTCCAGAACGTTCCCTGGAGCCACTCGCTCGAGCGGAGACTCGGGTTTCTCGCAGCCACTTCATCTCCCGGTCGAACCCGCAGCCAAGGGGGTCAGACGGTAAGAACACAAAGCTTCTCTGGCTCTCCGTAACCTACTTTACCCCTCCCCCTCGCTGCAACTCGACTTTAACAACTCGACTTAAAAGCATAGCTGTAATAAAGCGAACCGCGCTCGCAAATTCGTTATTGACCAAAAGCCTCCTTCCCTCTGTGATCACATCCAAAAGGTATTTCCTCTTCACTTCAAATCTAGCGGGGACTCTTATGGATTGTGTTCTTGCTAAAACAAAGACGAATATTCATTACAGTTTATTCAGGGCTGTAGTCTCTCTCAGAGGCATTTAAACATGTTCAACATTTTAGCAGGGACAAACTCATCAAATCATAAATAGTGGTTCGTACCAGATTCAAATAGGGACGGGAATTTACTCGAGCAAACAAATCCTTGAACTCGAGTCATAATCGATTAATAAAAATCCCTACTCGCAAGGTTAATATTACTCTAGCTTGCCAAGAATGTTCTGAGGTTTTATTTTGTTTTAGCGTAAATGAAAATGGAGAACCATAGATATTCTGATACATTGTAGTCTAATTATCCGTCGTACAGCCGATCTTGATGGCAATTAATTTTGTTATGCTTGTGAAATATTTAACTGCCACAAATGTTACGCTCAAAGCCACTGAAATAATTTTTCACTTGTTGATGAACCAGAGAATTTAATATGAATTTGTCACATTCCTAGATTCAACGAGACTGGTTATGGGCTTCTTTAATAAACTAGGCATGCTTGAGGGTAATTTGCATCGAAGACAAAGGCAGTTGGGCAGTCTGTGGATGTGTAATGTCAAGTTAGAAACAGGTTGAAATAAAAAAATTTTGTTACTTTTTGATTTATTTTTTCTGACCAATTGGTGTGTACAGACCAATTGTAACTGTAACTGTTTCCATAATTAACCAATGGTAAAGACAGATAAAACGCTCTATATTAAAGTTAGGCCTGGATAAACACATGGTGACGGTCGAAACAGACCGGACAGCCACCAGTCAAACCTCCCCCAGTATAATAGATGTATCTGACCTACAGAGCCGTCCTTGGGTTGACGTGACAAAGGTGAGCAAGAGATATCGTACCAACAGGGCAAATGCACAGTGAGGCCTGCAAGTTGACAGGGGTGGGGTGGGGGGGGGGGGGGGGGGGTGTCCCCTCTCAAATTCAACCTCTTTTTTTTGTTTGGCCTACATTCCATGGGGGCTTTTGATCTTCCCTCATCCAAAAGAGAGGCACGTGGTTTTCACTAGTTTCTGCCGGAGTGTTTTTTTTTTACCGTATTGTTTGCCGTGCGACAAAAGAGCGCGGAGCACTGTCGCAGGAGAGCTTTTCTGCCGATTGAAAATAACCCACAGCGCTTAGCTGCACCGCCACCTTTTGTTGCGGGACTAACAGATGTGAGCCATTACCGATACGCGGGGGCCCAATTAATGCTGTTGGGGGGGGGGCTGTGGAATGCGACCTGCCGATTGATCCGTGCCGTGCGTTCAGAGGCCCCCTGCGCGCCGCCCGGAGGGGCCGCCCGAACCGCCGTTCACCGCTGCCATCGGGAGCCCCTGTGATCTCGGCCCGGAGTCTCCAGACAATGGGGTCAGACTCACAGAGCTGTCACCTGTAACGCCACGGCGCTCTCTTCTGTCACTGCTGACTGACGGATGGCAAGACGCCCAGAGGCCGGTGCCTGAAAAGCGGGCTGCCTTCCCACAACGCTTTTCAGTCACACCCCTGTTCACGCTTTTTTTACAGCCGCCTCCACCAGCTTGCCATTGGTACTTAAGAGAGGCCGCAGGACGGGACGACGGTGGCAAATTTCTGATCTGTATCACGCGTACGTTTGCGGTGCGGAGCGTTCAGGTATTTGAATGGCAGTTGAAGCCACGCGGCATTTACATACCAGCCGACGCCATAAGCTGGGGCCGGCGGGCGGAGCGGAGTAGAGCTTTTTTTACACACGCTGGAAAAAATGTCACGGCAAAAAAAAAAAAAAAAAAAAATGGGAATGGAATGCACACAAAGGAGCGGGACACCGAAAACTGAAAAACGTTCCCGCGGAGCGTTGGCGCTAGAACATAAACCCGCGGCTCTGAAACATTCTTTTGGACGCTCGTCAGACAAAGTACTGTTCGTGCCTCATCCAAAAGCCGCGAGCTTGCAAATGCGGAGACTGGAAACCTTTAAACGGCTGATTGTGCTGAATGCGCTTTCGGCTGGTTGGGTGATCAGACAGCGTGGCGATTTAAATAAATGTCACCCAACTGGAGATGATTTCCATTCTGCTTCATTGCATTTTTGATGCAGTGCTGTTGTCACCTCTTTTTAACTGCAATAAGGACACTGGGCAATGCTACAGTTGTACAGCGCATGGTGAAAGTGATTAAAGATAAGCCTTAATTGCATAATTCAATCGTATAAGCTTTAATTGTTTAATTTAAAAGTACAAAAGGTCGCAAAGATAATTATCACATTAGACACAATCAGGTCAAAATGAATTAGCTGCAACAGGACCATCCTTATTTTAAGAAAGGCACACTCACTATCTCCACAGAACAATAAAAAGGAAGTTTAGGGAAACTAAATGCAAATTTATTTCAAGCTCACAAGCCTCAAGTCTGTTTGATGAGGACTTTGAAGCAACCACTTCCTGTTTACCTTGGCTTCCAATAAGCAGTACATTTCATTCGCTCCACATATATTGGTTAACATCAATGAGGATAGTTGGATTAAGGTTTATAAACTCAGTAGCAGAATGCAAGACAAACAATAATATAAGACCCTTTCCTATCTCCTCTCCAAGGTCTGCTTTCTGCCAAAAATACTGTCGCCTTGCTTGAACTCTGATATCTCTCTAAAGTGTTTAAGAACAACTAAAATTTAATTTACTTCTGAGTCTGTTCCATACAAATGTTTTGTTCCTGCATTGTTGATAATTCATAAGCAAACCTGCAATTGCCATCTCAAAATTCCACATCCCCAGTGTTCACTGCAATAGAGACATTCTACACAATGTGTATCAGTTTTTGATTAGTGCCCTTCCTGACCTTGGTCAAGACCTTTGGTTAACTCAATATGCCCCTGTTGGAGTTATACGGAGCTAATTACAGCCACCTCTTTCTGCTGATTGTCAATACGAATTAACATGGCTCCTCGCCACATGAAGGCTAATTGGCCGCATCTCCCACAGGCCGCAACCTTGTTGCCATTGGCGTTAATAGTGCTTCCCCCCTTCCAGAGGATACTGCCAATCCCGGACGCCGACGGACAACATCAGAACTTTGGGGGTGGGGGGTCGGCAAGGGGGAGGGTGCTGGTTTAGACACCCGGGTTGCCCCCCTCTGCTTTTCCACACACCAAATGTAATAAATGAGCCAGACTGGGAATGAAAGCCATATGCCCCCCGCAGGTTGTCCTTGGCTCGTTTCATATGCGGGGCTCAAAACTTCCAGGAATGACAGGAGGCATGTGAAATTGAGAGGAGATAAGGGAAACCTGTCCAGGAGGCCTTCCAGCAAGGGACTGTCAGCCATTCTGGCTCAAATGGATTTGTATCTGACGGTCATACGTCCCACTCAGATTGCTGATATATCTGTGGGCGGGATGACGGGTGTGAGCTTCGGTGGACCATTTCCTCTGGCAACCCGGGCAACTGCCCCCCCTTTCCTGAACTCCAATAAACATCTGGACTCCATCCAGCGGAAATGCTGCGCATTCAAATATAGGTCACGGACAGCGCTTGCAGTTGTGATTCAGCGCTAGATGAGAGCATGTGGAATTTCTTTATTTTAATAAGGATTGGTTAGAGGAGGGGGTGGTATCCAGCTGAATTGGCCCAAACAGGCACAAACGCTTTTGAAAAAGCCATCTCCTAAGACACAAAGTGGATTGCTTTTGAAAAGGCTATCCCCTAAGGCACAAAGAAGCCTCCTCTTTTTTTTAACTAGGGAAAGAGAACCATTGAGGTCTCTCATTCCTCCTCAACTTAAAATAGAATGAAATATATGCACTGCATAAAAAAACACGACATTCCACTCCTCGACATATTTGAGCACTATAGCCAGCACATTATAGTCCTCAATCACATGTTAATCATCTTGCGTTTGAACAAGTCTAAAGTTCTCAACATGGCAAATAACTTTTCCCGCGAAAAGATTATGTAGAGTTATAATGCATGACATATGAGACTAAACATCCCACTTGATTTCAGTTCTGTTAAATTCATTTCAATCTTAATGTTTCTAATCCTGAACATCTGGCAAAGAACAGATAAGGCTGAAGTGCTTTCTCTGGCACCGGCAGCTTCAGCAGGTATTTACCCAAACTCCAGAAGGTTTGTGTATTACTTTGAGGAAGTACAGCAATTTATTTAATGTTTCATCTCCTTAAAATTCATATACAGACCGTCTGCTCTAAAATTATGCACATTCTACCACAGCTATAGTCTGTTCCCTTAACAGGAGTCCAGATGACTCATGTTACATATGGACATTTGGGGAATATAACTTTGGTAGTTTGCGTACTTCGTGGTGGCAGAGGGGGCAGCTAGCTGCAATGAGCAAAATCCTCTTGGGAATGGGGTCAAGACAGCATGCAACATATCTAAAAAAATTATAATAAAGTTCTTATTTGGAGCTGTGTCCTTTTGTACGGTACTTTGTGGTAATAGAAATGGTAAATCTGCAGTGAGGATGACTAAGTCTCTCGGCTTCAGGACGAGGCTCACAACTGTAGCCCGAGGCATTGTGGGAAATGCTTGCTGCCTCGGGCTGAAGAGAGCAGTCAAGCTTGTTACAGTTTCATCACTCTGGGGAATGAGAGTCGGTCAAGAGGCACCCCAGAGGGGGGCAGTACGACAAAGACAAACAACTGGGCAGGAAGTGTGATAAGTGATTATTTTCTGAGTCACGTGTAGCTGGCTAATAGACTCTTCCCCAAGAAGGGAAATCAATGTGGGGGGCAAAGCAAACCGGCAGGATCAGACGACGACGGAGAGGCCAGCACATTCACTGTCCCCAATTCCGCACATGCGCCCACAGCATGTTGCCGAGGGGCAGAAAATGTGGAGATGGTTTACATTCCGGAAAACACGAACGGCATGGAATGTGAAACGTGCACGGCCATTTCATCGACCGTTTCCTGTGATTCCTCTTGAATAAAAGACAAAAAACCCAACAGCGTCAACAAATCATATTTAAAAAAAATAAAGTTAACAAAGAAAAACCGAGACAGGGAGAAACACTCCTGGTGTCTGATGTGGAGGGAACTGCAATGGGTAGTGTCTGTTTCTGGAGTAAGGACCCAGCGAGACAGATGGCTCCAATTAAGAGTGGCTACATTCTCAATTTAACTCTAGATTAAGTAAAACATACACACATGTACACACACACACAGACACACATACAATCAGCCACATTTACTTCAGTTTCAGACGACCCTTGGCCCTGACAACCAGGAACACCGTTACTGAGTTACAGGGCAGCTACGTATCTGGTGGAATGTGGGAACTGGGGTATTGCTGACAGACATAGAGTTTTAGGCCCCACTGAACTTAACCCACAAGCTAGAGAATGTGTGGTGCTCAACTTGAAATAGAGGTGAGATGCAAATGCCTCAATAAACCTTATAAACCATTTTTTCCCAGAATTCTTAGTGGAAAAATAACAATGGAGAAAGAAGTAAATATATTCTTCTCCAAACGTTTAGTTGTCTTTATTTTGTAATCTTTTTTGCAATAAGGATTTTTTATCCTTGCCCATGCCAATTATCATAATTGTTGTGCATTATGTGAAAAATAATTCAAAGCGTCTAGTTATGGAAAATACCGGAAGGAATGATTTGTGAGGTACTGCTGTGATAGTCTTCAGTGGTGGTGTTTAAGCTCAAGTAACTACTTATATTACTGAATTGTTTCAGAATATAACCATAGAATTGTGTATAGCATTATATCTAAACTTAAGTTATGAGGTACCATGGAGATTATTGTCAAATAAATAAATAATGCAAATCAATAGTAGTATAACTACTATTGTAAATGTAGTATAACCTTTGAATTTTATGCAAGTCACAATTTGTCATAATACGGTCATGGCACAGATTCTTACTGGCAATATCAAGAGACAAACTACTAAGATTATCACCACTTCAATCATCCATTAAAGAAAATGTTTAATAAAGTAACACTATTAATGGTCCAAACAAGCTGGGTTTTTTTTTTACATCCATCACAGTCCAGTCGGTTTAAAAGATGTGTTAACATAATGGTGTCATTAGGAGATTCTTGGAATTGTGTGAAGTAAATACGACAAGCAAGCCCTTTTAGGGCAGCAGTGTGAGGTGATGAAAACTCCTTTCCTGCTGCTAGAATTGGTCCTGTTTTCATCCAAGAAAAAAGCATCTCATGCCCTCTGTTTTCCCTGAAAAAGAAACCGCAAACGAAGGGGGAATTCTGCTGATATTAAATGCAGCGACCTTCGACAAATACCATCTTGTTTTTGTGATTGTGTTTGATAGCTGCAATATGCTAGCAATTATCCAATCAATTTGTCTGGCTAGCTTCTGCTGCCCTGTCTTTTTTCTGTTTTTGAAACAGGCAATATGGTAAAGGGCAAAGTGAATACAAGCTAGGAGATATGGATGTGCGATACGGATACAAAGGATGTTATTATATAAAATGATATATATAATTACATAAAATGCTAAAAATAATTGTCTGAACAGTCACAATGTCGTTCCAAATTAAATTTTTGTTTAAAGCAATTTCTCAAAGCAAAGCACAGGTGACCAAAAATGTGTAATTCAATACGGTTTCAAAGGTCATGCCATATCAATGGATCACAGCGGAATTAGGTGAATTTAATGCGAGCACCACTTCAGAAGGCTTGGTCAAGAACAAAGTTATAAACTGTTTGCAGAATAATATACAGCAAAAACAGATAATTTTCAGTTTCCCGAATCAGCTACCATTTTATTGACTTTGATAATAAACAGGAAATGTTGCGTAAAATTTGAGATGGACTTAAAAGTTCATTTCCAGCTGTTTTTATCCTTCATCTTGTTCATCAACATGTTATAGGTTCATAGATTCATGGATGCTTTCAAACACCAAATATAAGGGTTTAGTGCATTTGTATGGGAAATTAATAATGAAACAGTTAAGCTACTGGCTTTGGAACCAGTTGCAGGGTCGAATCCTTTGTGAAAATCCACCCACGTGCCCTTGGGCAAGGAGCATGCCCTGGTTTACTCTAAGTTACAGTAAACTCAGCTGTGTAAAGGAACAGTCTGTTAAGCATAAGTAATATAAAGCACGCTGGATAATAGTGTCAGAAAATGAAACAAAAAAAAAAGAAAAGACAGCTTAAGGAATAACAAAGCAGGACCGAACATGGGCGCTTCTGTAAGACCTGTGGTGAACATGGCCACTGGAGACCTTGACTAAACCCTGTTCCTCCCCCCCGGTCACACCCTCGGGCGGGGCCGCCGCCGTCTAAAATCAGCCGCCCGGTCGCCCGCTATCCAAAACTAGAAGTCAACCAAGTAGGCGCGGCCCTGGATCCCTTGCCCTCTGTAATCTACTGGTCTTGGCTTCTAAACAATGACCGCACTGAGAAGCAGGCGCAAATCACAGGCGGGATTAGGAGAAGAATTCCTAGGAAAGCAACAAAAGTCTGAACCCAAGCTTGTGCATCTGCCGTTCTGGGGTTTGGGTGGGTGTGTTGGTGGGGGGGGGGGGGGGGGGGGGTGGCGGCTCAAAAACCACAGTTCTTTTCCCCCTTTAATCACTCTGCCAGATCTCCGCTTGTGGGAACAGTAGCTTCGCCTCCCCCTGCCGAACTCCGGACATTTTCCAGCGCTCCGGTTCTTTATGCCTCTCAGCGTCGCTCGCCCAGTGAGGGCGAACAGGCGAGGAGCGGCGGAACCACACCCGCGCGCGGGAACGACAGCGTCGGCGGAGATGGTCCCGGTTACGGACCAGCTGCTCGCGCCTCTCCGCGCGAGTGCCAGCGCTGCGCAAATACGAACGGCCCGCGAGCGCCGGAGAGCAAGCCCCGGCTTCAAGGCGAGTCTTTCTTTCCGAGCCTCCACCCGGTCGTGTGACTGGAGCATTGAAACAAACCGCCGAGCTTATCCCCCATTCAAAATAAGCCTTTTGTTCACAGAGTGGCTTTCTTCCCATATAGTCAAATGTTCTGTTAGACAAAGATTAATGATAAAAGGACGGGGACTTTTACTTGTAGGGGCAACCCGTGTGATGTCTTTACTTGAGACCAAAGCTCTCTTAACTTAAGAAAAGAACAACTAACTTGTGAGATCTGTTGTAATCGTCTTTTGGGGAGGGGGAGGGGGGGCAGGCCAGCTCTCAGCATAGAGGGGATTAGAGCACTAAGTTGTAGATTCACGAAGGGGCTAAAAATGTATCAAAGTAAATTTTGATGAAATTTAGTGAGATGAAACTGGTAGGCTAAGCCTGCAATTCCAGGATCTCCCCTTGAAGGGGACTACACATGGAGGTAAAACGCCTTGTTTCAAATCTCAGTTCAATTATCCATTGACCTATTGCCCCTCTGTGAATTTAGCCCGATATATCATATATGAACTGGACTGAAGGTTCTTCTTTATGAAAGTTCCTGACCTGACTCCTTTCTAGTGGATGACGAGTCTAATGCTAATGCTAACTAATTGGGAAGTAAAAAAAAAAAAGATGCAATTAAACTAAACTTTAAATGAACATTCAGGAAATAAGACAAACCTAAATTTCAGTCTCTTTGCTGCACTGCAATGTTTATAATAACCTTCAAAATGTTTGTCTGACCTAGCCAAAGCCTTTGCTCTCGCACCGACTGAACTGTGCCTTGACTGGACCTCTACGTCTTTTGTACTCTAGTTTGAAATTAATAACAAAAGTCCAAGTCCTTTGCCTGGAATTTCCTTTCCTCTTTAATCTATATATAGACCATTGCCAGGAGGGACCAACCACGTTTATTTTAACGTTTGAAACTTCAAAGCATGAGTTCTCAGAGACGATCTAGTGGGATCATAATGCTCATTGCCAGCACATAAAGAGCATATCATGTGGGGAGCCAGTTAACCATGTGAATAACGGCAAAGGATCCCCCCCCCCCCCCTCTCAACGGCTTTCCCAGTGTTGTTTTTGGGTGAACATTGATACTGCTGTGCAATATCTTGGTCTTATTAGCTCACTGGCTTAACTAGCATGAGGGCTTGCGCAATGTTAAAGGTCCATCTTTGAATAATAATAACTAATAATCAGCAAGTGCCTTTACTGTTCACAATTACACAGTCAAGAAGGTCTGTATAGCTGAGGTTCTACTTATTATGACTGTCTTTTTGAAAGACACCTTGACTTATCTGAAAACATATTAGTCTATTATATTGACAAAATACTGTAACTGGAGACTGAAAATGTCATTTCAATTGAGTATAAAGAAAAATTAACCTGATGAAAGTAGTCTATTTGGCTGACCAAAACATATTTTCCTCTTAGAAAGGTTGTTTATTTTTGACTGAATATTTCCCCTGAGTTTTCCTCTATATTGCTAACCATGGTTATCATTAGCATAATGTTTGCTAACCATATGGTTATCAACAAGGTAAAACAGCAGTCGGGTACAACTCAGAGCAAATGCGTAATTACAACGTAATCCATAATGTATTGTTTCATATTCAAACTGGTCACTCAACTTGCTGAGGCTTAGGCCGTACGCATACGCTCTGACGAAATGCTGCAGAACAAATGACAGCACGTTGAGCAACGAACGTGGTGAATCACGCCTGGCTCATCATTTCATGGAAGCCATTTAAGCTGACTGTTCCCCTCCAGGGCACCCTGGTAGTCTTACGCTCGCGAGTCGCCTTCCTGGCACTAAAAGTGATCCACAGCGGAAGTGCGCCGTGTCAGGGGACTCACATAGATGTTCTTCTGCTGGTAGCGGAGGAACAGGTTGTGCATGATGGCTCCGTCGTGAAGGTCTCCCAGGGAGGCCATGTCCTCCACCCCTCTGCTGCTGCTGGGGTGCATGGCCTGCACCTTCTGTCTGGTCAGGGCGTTCTGCTTGTAGGTGTACACCTAGGAGGAGAGAACGAGTTTGTCTGTTATTAAAGACGACTTGGGCTTCGTGTGCTCTGTAGCCGCATTTACCAAGCAATCAGTGGCCGAGGAGCCAGTCAAGTCTCACTACGTATAACTGGAGACAATTACAAACGTCACATTTCTGAAAAAATGGAAAATGTGTTTCTCTACAAAAATAAGGTCTGAGTAGATGATTTGAGACTGGTCATAGCGTACGGTACAGCAAGAATGGTGACATGGACTAAAAATCATTACAAATGTCTAGACTGTATTACATATTATAAAATTATTTAATTGACTGTATAATAATCATATATAATTTTTTTTTTATTATAAGCAAAGTTAAAAAGATTTTATTATCTTTTTAACTTTGCTTGTATGCCACAGCAGAAAGTGTGGTGTTTACGACCTCAACTATTAAATTAGCCATAAGGATTTCAAGGAAAAATATTTATCGTGACTAGCACTCACCAGCATGAGCAACCACACAACTAAGCAACACTGAGCAAACAGAAGGAAAACAGAAAATAAGTTTAGTGCGGGGTTAAGGAAAAGTGTGTCACACACGAATGCTAATGCAACCAGAATTTGAGATGCTCGACTTAGATTATGATGTGCACGATATTTGAAAACCATATTTTGCATGCAGTGAAACTGGAATACTTTGTGTTTACACTGTGTCATCCACCCCTACTCACATTCGTTAGTCTGCGCACTCTGCAGCCATGGACATGTAAATCAAATGCGAACAAGCAATCAGTGGCTGAGAAAGCGGTCAGGACTCGTTATGCCAGAATGCTTTGGTACAATAAAACACATGGGGCAAAGAATTCTGGGAAAAAATATGTTTCTCTACAAAATGATGGTTCAGTGCACAATGCTGAGACTGATAGTAGCTTGCCTTGCACTGCAGAACAATGTGGTACTAAACATCCTCACCAAGACCAATTACACAAAAACAATTATGCGGGTTCTTGTCTGTGTCCACAAAAGGTGAGAAGGTTACAAACTATTAACAATGCTCGGTTTTTCTGAAATACTGAGAAGTAGCCTTATGTGCTTTTGAATTGATCTCTCTAGATTCTGAAAAACCTATGTCCATCACTTTCGAACGAAACACAATCTTTGGCCAGGTAAAAGGCCCTAGCCAATGAATTATGAGCAATGCTAAGATGTTCATCCCTTTTAATGAAGCAACTTTGAAACAATAGTAACGGTCTTCTGCCTGGGAAATCAGAAACAGTTTGTGAATGCAAAAAAGTTTCCGGGTATCAGTAAAAATGAGTAGGGAAATTAATTAATACATTATTGCTCTATATGTAGTTTAATGCTAACGAGCATCATTACCTTTCCAATCCATCCATGAAAACCCACTGTGCCAGCAAATGTCACGGTGAACATTTTTCTTAAGCAGTGAAAACTTCCTCTGCCTCATAATTATGAATTAAAAGTTTATGAAACAAATTTTGGTGTGATATATTTATTATTTTTATTCTATGATTTGACATCTTTTCTTTGCAACAGAGCTAGGATACGTTTTGTTTTCAGTTTAATGCAATCTATTGTGGAAAAAACATTGCTGCGAACTGTCACTCTGACAATTGCTTTTATTGTATAACTTAGCACTTAGCTGCAATAAGAAATGTACCATTAGATAGATGCGTATGTGACTGTTTACCTTTTAGCACTACTTAGCTTATGCTTCACAATTACTCATTGTGTTAATCCCTGTTAGGTACTCATAGCCTTGTGCTGACTGCTCTTACAGAACACATTTGCATCATGTCTTAATGGCACATTAAAGCCCCCCCAGAAGACCATGGCAAGCCCTAACAGAATGTATATGTGGTGCATAATAATATATCTTAGCACCTTTAGAGAAATTAAACACAAATTACATAAATATGCACCCCACACACCAGAAGACGGGCCACCGCTTCCACAGGTGTGGCGTCGGAAGGTAGCATAACACAGGCGTGTGTGCGTAACTTTTTACAAGAGGTGGGAGTTATGAAAATAAAATCCTGAATGGGAAGACAAATCTGTTCTGATCTTATCTCGTAAAACATTGAAAATGGCAAAACGTCGTTGCAAAAGTGGAGTAATGTTGTTCTCTTAACGCATACGCAAGGAAGGCCAGCTGGCTACGCACTACACCCGTCTGTGAAGCATAGCCAAAGTCCGCTTATTAAAATGGAAAAGGATGTGCGCAGTACAGACCGGTAGTCGACCTGGGGAAGCACAAGGGAACCGAATCGTAGGTTTATTGTTTTACCCTTCTAGTGTATTTCAGTCTTCTAGCTTTCAACAATGAAGTGCTTATACGCATACATTTTGTGGGCATATTCGAACCGATTTATGTTGCGTCCTTATATTACCGTGTGGGCGTATACCTCATTCCCTCTTGCACTAGTGGAGAACTATATATATATATACAGTGCCCTCCACTATTATTGGCACCCCTGGAAAAGATGAGTACAAAAAAATAATTATTTCTTAATGAGGGATTTCTTTTTCTCATAATAAATTTACTTCAATTAAAGGTTTTTTTCAGTGTGAGATTAAGCTAATTGACCAAACGGTGAATTTCTTTATAACCCTTTTTACTCATCTTTACCAGGGGTGCCAATAATAGTGGAGGGCACTTAATATATATATATATATATTCAAAAGAAAGAAGCACATGAAAGTAAAATGCTGACACGAGACTGGGTGCTTGCACATGGCTGCTGGATTTGCTGCTCTCCAGGGCTGAAGCCAACCTGGCAATTATGGTCAGAGCACAAGCTCAACATGGAAAGTTACGGCATACCAGTGGCGGACGGATTGGGAGCACATAAATCCTGCACACTCCCAAGGAAAGGCCTGAAAGCGGCAAACCATAGCGACAATGTAAAGGGGGAATGGTAGAAGGGATGATCAGAGCGACTGCATAATTTAAAGCTAGCCATCAACTGATGCCACCAGGCAAATGCCGTCATGTGCACGGTCACGCTGAACAACATACACTTGGCTCAAGTCACCAAAGTGTTTAACGCAGGATTATATATGTCCAGTTCTATATGAAATGGGTTGAAATGAATACACTCATTTTGGTAATAATCTATTACAGTTATTATAATTATGATTATATTGTGAACCTGTTGTTTAGGGGCCCAAATCTGTAGCCAGATATCTAACTGTCAATTCTTTGAAAAATGCAACCAATGCATTTGGTGAACCTGGTTAAGTGTGCTAAGGAAATATATATTTAAAAAAATAAAATAGGACTGTTCTGCTCTAGTTGCAACAATTGAAAAGGCAGTGTAAAAAAGAGCAACGCTTTTGGACTACGGTCTCTCTCGAAAGATTAATCTCACTACAAGTGTGAGAAAAAGGGCCCCCAGCAACATAGAAGCATCTATGCTGGGCCCGTGTGGGAGATAGCCCAAGTGTGTTACTGTAACACTCCTGAATGGGGATAGCCAATGTGTGTTACTGTATCACTGTTGAATGGGAGGTCCCTGCTGAGAGACCCCCCGTGCTGATCCGATCCCACTTTGCTAGATCAAAGCACATGGAAAAGAGTCGGCTTTCTCTTCTTTGACATATATGTGATTGAGTGCACAAGTTCTTAATTAGCAGGGCTGTCCAGACAATCTTGGCACTTCAATGTTTATTGATAAAAACACATTTCTGAGAGGAGCGCCGGACTTACAGACCACTATAAAATAAGTGAGTGTCTACTCTTATTAGAGTGATAATGGTTTTTACACCAGTGTGACATCTTTCCTCTTTGCATCTATTTTAGATAATTTTTTTAAAGACATTTTCATGTACCTTTCCAGCATTTCCCTGGAAACCTCAGCAAGCCTGAATCTTAAAATAACCCCAAGTCATTTTGGAGTCCAATTACATTCTTTGGCCAAGATTAAGAAATATATCCTTTGTTGAAGCACAATCCTGGTGTTGACATTTACATTCCAAAGGATAGTGGAATTGAAGTGGAATATTGCAGACACTTCTTTTGTAATGAAACCTCGGTGGAAAAGTTTAGAGGTGCTCAAAAATGCTTTACAAAAAGCATCCTGTTAAAATAAAAACCAGCTGACATCTCTTGACTCAAGATACGATCACGACCTCTACGATTATACCACGAGAAAGCTCTGTTCACACACTGAGTAAAATGGAGCATCAGGCACATCTGTCTGAGATATTAGCATCTATATCATGCTGTACGGTTCTCCTGCCTGATGGTTGGAGCTATGCAAGGGCCTGTATCATGAAGCAGGATTACTGTTACTGAGTTAGCTGGATATAACCCAGAACCCTCCCAGATCTGGAACATGGACTAGAGTAAAAAAAGTTGTTCCGGGTTCTACTGTTTATGGGTTTTGCAGTTATCCAGCTAAATCAGTAATCCTACTTGGTGATACAGGCCCCAGGGCTTGGGTAACCATGACAGAGAAGAACTATATGATACTTTATGAGACCCGATCTTAAACCCGATCTGGGAGAGTTATATAGCGGCCGTAAATTCTCAGCACTTGCCGGGGAGACTGTGGCCGATAGCACTTAAAAGGCACATCCGCCCCTCTGCTGAGGACGATGGAAAAAAGGCGTTTTGGGGTCGGGGGAAGGCAGAGCTCTCCCTCCTGATCTCCCATCTCACCTGACAATCTATTGCTCTGTACTTCCAAGCAATACAAAGCAAGAGGAGAGTTCTGTCTGGAGGTCAGTCATTCATCATTCTAGTGCTTTGCTTGGGGATGACAAACCACCTCCAGCATTACGGAGACTAAACTCTCTCACACGCACACACACAGAAAGAGAAAGAGAGAGAGAGAGAGAGAGAGAGAGAGAGCCCCCACATCCCTCACCCCTTCTTCAGTCAAAATATTTTAGTCTAAAATTCTGTTTTCCTTTACACAGCACATGCAGTTTCTCTTTTATTTTTTTTTGCTTTAGAATACATGTACACATTCCAGAATTTTTTTAATTTTTTTATTTAATTACTTTGTGTGCAGACATTCAGCGTATCATAAAAGACATTGGCCCTATAAGTCATTACTGTATGTAATGTTTTGAATACAGGTAAACCGAGGACAAATATTGCTTTGTATATGTAATTTACCCGCATTAAATATTGTTAAGCTGTCATTTGGAGCTGTAAATGTGCATGCTCCATTCCTTATTTTTCCATTCCAATTCCAAACTGGAGGGAAAAACTGTGTGTAGGTGTCTCACAAATTCCCAAATTCTTCTCTCTACAGTTTGCAGTTGGCGATTGTTCTTCTTAACTCACTGATGTGCCATCCGCGCCCTTGCAATGTAAACGCGGCCGCTGGAGCGTGCGCACTCATCCAGTGAACCCGCGCTCATGCCAGTACCCATAAGCGCTGCGCTGGTGCACTCAGCCTCATCAGTCAAAGCGGAGGTTACAGGAACCGAACTAGCTGCACAGCGAGAAACAAAGCAAGCGCATTCTGCCAAATAAAACTGGCTCATCTGGCAAATATGATCCCTGTGTTGCTCCAGACCAGAGCTCTGTAATCCAGGACCAGTATATTTTTCAAACAACCGCAATGGAAACCTTTACACTGTCTGCGTGCGTGTGTGTGTGTGTGTGTGTGTGTGTGTGTGTGTGTGTGAGCCTATGTCTGTGGACGTGTACGTGGACTTGTGTGAGAAAAAAATACTTTTCTTCAAAGAGAATAAAGGACTATGTATCAGCCTTCTGTTCAATACTTTGTTTTACATAACAATACAATATTTATACAGCATACAATACAGAGAGTTTGGTATTAAATGTGCTTTTAATCCTGATGCTACTGCAGACAGAACAGCGTGCTATGGCTAATATGAAAGAGCTGCACTCTTCAGGAAGAGACAGAAATCACTACTTTACAGCTGTTGTACTTAGTGAGCATTCATGTACCGCTGACATCCTTAAAGAATGGCTTCACGCCGCCCCACAAATCACACTAGCCCTTGTCCTCTCACCAGGTGCAAACATCTTAAAGGGCATCACTTCCCACATGTTTTTGTCATTAGTTTTTTGGAAGTTGTATTGACATGAATATGCAGATGAGACTGCACCCGTAGGGCAGGCTTCACAGCCGGAACGCCTTGACCGGGGGCAGAATTTAAGCTCGCGCCCGTACTGAGGCGGCCATTTTGTGCTACCCTTACAGGAAGTCCTTTGTTGAAAATATCTCTTAATGAACTGAAAGGGGGAGGGGGGGGTCATGCAACGCTGCGGAGCGAGGAGGGTAATTCGGCCAGTGACCTCGGGGCTCTGTCAAATTTCCAGCCGGGGCCCCAGTGAAAGCTAGTCACTGTTGGGAGTCAGTTACAATGTGACCCCCTTTCACAGGCCCTCTTTTTCAGTTCAGGATCATTCCTGGCATTCCCGGCGCAGGCATTCCCATGTCCCGGCGAGGACAGCCGGGCCGCCCTATGCCCACGCGGTGCCGGGCCGCTGAATGTTTAAGTTCAGAGGCGCTGAGTACACCGCGTCGGTTTTTCAACGTTTACAGGCAACAAACCTGGGTCTGTCACTGGAAACAGTGGCAGTTGCTTATTACCACCGATTTCATGCGCACTCGAGGCCAAGACCAGTGCACACACAAGCATTTACTCAAACACGCGCACGCAAATCTTTCATTCTTACCCCTTGTATCTCCACGTAAAGTAACCTTAGCGCTAGGCTTAAGACACACTCCTCACAGTATTGGCTTTTCTACAAACACAACGATGATGGCAAGCAAAGCAAACATTCCACGCTGTCCTTTTTTTTTTACAGCGGAACGCATACTCATAAGTTCCTGTTACGGTATCTAAAAGATAATTCTGAAGACCAAGCATGTCTAGACTAAATATGCCAATAATTGGAGAAATCTCCAAACTCTGTCAATGTCTCACCTTTGGCATATTTGTATTTTGTTCTTAAACTCTGTGATATTAGTGATGATTTTTTTGTTTTCTTTATGTCCTATATTTATGAGGCTACCAGAGAAATATCCTTAAGCGGGAAATAAAGAATGAACTAAAGCCTTACGAAAACCACATATTGTACATACTGTATATGCACACATTTGAATAGTTATTCCCAGCATGTGTGTACACAGTTATATATAAAACTTAATAAATGAAAACAAAACGATGCATTAGAATGGTGGTTTGAACAGTGGTTTCTCTTAAGCATATTGCGAAGCGAATAAAAAGAATAATAATCATCAGCCTTTTTAAAATTCCTCTTCCGGAAAACCCAAGGTCCCGTCTGACCGGCTTCTTGACCTCCACTTGCTTGTGTTTACGGTTAGCGTGCGAGAGGCCCATCAGGACAGCGCCTTCCCCTATCTGTTATCAGCTGGTGGAAGTCACGGCATCTCTGACGGATCCTGACCATCCGCCATCAGGATAACCAGACAGTGTTTGCGTCTGCCCAGTCAAGTCAAATATAAATACAGCCTAAGTCTCCTTGTTGTATGTCTTCAGTACCAAGTGTCATTTTCAAAAAAGATAGCGACAGTCCGCACCCCGTAAAGTTGCTGGTTCAAAATTTGTCAGCAACCAACTGCGTTAGGACACAACTGGCTCATCCTATGAGGGGTAATGAGGGCCTGCCGTCAGACAAGAGTTCCCGGTAAAGTTACCATTAAAAGATCTCTCCCTCTCCCGGCTATCCGCCAGGCACCAGCAGGCTACCCGTTGTCATTAGTGAGAGCCATGTCTTAACTCAGTCCACGCTAGCTGTCCTGTGAGACTGTATTGTCTGTGGTGTGGAATATAGTCACTGGCTCACAAGTGCGAGGACTGCACAGGCTTTACCTGCAGCGCTCCTTATGTGGACACAGGTGGCAGAGCTGTGACTCGAGCGGCACAACTGCCACTTCCAAACTGAAAATAAAAAGGGAAGCTAGGCCCCCTGATTAAAGTGGAGCTTGGGCAGAAGTTTACCTGTCAGTTACTGGCACCGTACAGTATGTATTAGTCGACATATCAAACAGGACCGATGGATTATATATTGAGTTTCCAAAGTCAACCAAATGCTCGAGATGAATCAAGGGTGCAGCCTTTGGTTGGAAAAACAAAACCCACCACGTTTATGGGATGTGTGAGGCAGATTTATACATTTTGGACATGTTTAACCACTTCTCCTCGATTTTATTTTTCTGGTCTTGGTGCTTTTCAGCAAAAACAATAAAATTACACTCGTGGCTCGGGGGAGTTTGTCGGTTGTCAGCAGTTATCTGTAACTGCCACTGTAACGGATGAGATGTGAAACATACTTTGGCCTTTCCACTCTTGCAGATAGTCCTAAAAGCTAATGAAAACCCCACAGTAAATTGCCCAAATCCTATTTAATCCTGTAGTAAATTAACCTGTCCAATAGGCCAATTGAGCGGACAGACTTTCTTCTGTGTAATCAGGGTTTTCCTGCATAGTGAAATCTTTGGCGTGCGCCAAAGGAAAATTAACCCTTTAAAGAGTAGGTTTATGTCAGTGTTCTGACTTTTCTGAATCCTACAAGTATTTTCCGATGTTTTTGCACTGTTAAGTTTTATAGTTACAAAATAAATCGCAATTTTGCTAAGAATTTTAAACATTGACTGTATGGGCCAATTTAGGATAGTTCAATCCTAACAATCCTAATGTGGGATCAATAATGGGGAGCACCAAAGACCCTTATCATGCTTGGAAAAACCCTGTTATATAATTATCATTAAATTTTTTTTAATTTTTTTTACAATAAAGTGATACATTTGTGCTGGTAAATTCATATGGTGAATAAAAATGATGAAACGCATGGAGAGGGAGGGAAAAATGTGAAATTCAGCATGGAATTTGAATTTTAACGCAAGGTGACAGGTACATATTTGGCTATAATGTCTCTTGCCTTTTACAGCATCCTTAATGAAACCTCAAATTAATGCTACCCAACCCAACGAAAGAAGATACTACATTACAGACGATTACAGTGTCCAAAGAAAAATGGGAGAGTGAAAAAACAGACTATTTTTAAACTGCCTTCTGACTCACTGAGGAAAAAAGTCTCCCTGAAGGCCGTCTGCACAGACACGGCGTTGCAAATGCGGGCTTACGGCTGGCCCCTGCGAGGAGAGCCCTCGTCTGCTCTGAGGAACGAGAAAGAAATGAGAACCAGGCGAGCCGGAACGCGGCTGATGCCACAGCCCTCTCCCGACACAGTCTGGCTCTTGATCAGGGCGGCAGATACGAAGGGCACCATTTGGCTTGCTGGAGTAATTTCTTCTCAGTGGCGTATTCTCAGTGGCGTATTCTCAGTGGCGTATCCTTTCAACTACGTATCCACAGGAATAAGGGGTTTTGTGGGCCTCAATTCACACCGCTGTGACACAGGACTGCAAAACGCACACTCTAAGTGTCAGGCGTCCTGGTATATGTCTGCAGTGTGTTTGGACTGTCACAGTGTGTATATATAAACTCACTGAGGGCTATAAACCTTTCTGCGATGAAAACACAAAGGTAAACCAATGCTTTGCTCGCAAAGGACCTGAGTTAATTTGCTTTAAGTTACAGGGCATGTGTTCAACTTCTCATTAATTGGTCATTTCAAAGTCATAACAGGAAAGCTGCTTATAAAATTAAAAGGAAGAACATAGAAACTATTTGATTACATGGTGAATTCAAATACACAGAGCTGGAGAGTAATTCACTACAACAGTTTCCCCTCTACGACTCAAGCCTGGGGCCTATTGGTAAAAAAAGAACTGCATGAATCACCAAGGATCCTGTAGGAATACTTTGCATGAAATGAGATAATTTCCTCAATTAACATAGCAAAACTGACCGAAACAAAATGACGCAGATACTGTTGGGACTGCATATTATGGTGTTATTTAGTGACAGTGCCAAGAGAGAATAAAAGCTTGCCGGAAGGCACGGAGGAGTCAGAGACGTGTACCTCATTACAGGCTACTGTCTAAACAGGGCAGTTCACACTGGCAGATTTACTGACCTGCTGTAACTGACATCTGCAGCACAGGAGCTAAAGAAACTTCACTTCTAAGAGAGCAACAGAGGCAGGAATGCAGTTCATCAGTTGTCTAATCAGCGAAAATCCCGTGAAATTTGATGTCGGCACAGACAGAGCGCCAGTTTCCAAGCCCTTCATCAGCCATTTTGAGCGATTACCCACATAACCACAGATGATGTTGTGCTATGAGCGGAAAAAATCCTTCTAAATACTGATGCGGTTGCTATTATTGTGAGCAAAAAATAGTTTGAAGCAGAGATGGGAAGATATTCTTAGAGGAAAAATTATGGACGTTATTATGTTATTGTTTTTTGTACTTCTGGGGGGTATACTACGAAGCAGGATTACAGATGTTCTAATACTAACTCAGTAATCCTGGGGGGTATACTACGAAGTAGGATTACTGAGTTATCTGGATAACTGCACTGGAGTAAAACCCAGAACAGCTCTTTTTACATCAGTCCATGTTCCAGATTTGGGAGGGTTCCGGGTTTTACTCAGTGCAGTTATCCGGCTAACTCCGTAATCCTGCTTCATAGTACATCCCCCTGCCTCGTAGTATACCCCCCTGTTTGTCTTTCAATATTATATTATGGACACATTCCGTAAATGTGTCTAACATCTTTACAACATGCAGCACACTGGATCTCACTTCTGATGAAACGGACGGCTAGCAGTTATCTAATGGATGATCTCTCATCTTTTCCCTATAGCGTGGCATCAAAGCCCATAGAACACAGACGTGCGACTCTTGGTGGTGACGTAAGCTGTCAACACACTCTGACCTGCACTGAAAAGCTGATGCCATAAGGGTGCCGACTCGATTTTGAAAAGGAAAGATCAAAGGATGTCAATCATCTCTCAAATGGCACCCACTTTGCACTTTTATTAGCAAAAAAGACAATGTATTCTTTAAATTGTACTGTAATGTAATTTAACTGGTGTAATGAATGGACATTTAAAATAAATTAAACTTGAATTCTGTAAATACATCTAACAACTTGTACTTAATTTTGTGGGGGAAATCAGTTTTATTGCACTTAAACTACCACTATGCACGGTAGTGACTGATCAGTGTTGTGTTTTCCCCCTGAAATTAGGAGAAATACACACTTATGGGGAGAATACTTTTAAAAATAGCCAAGTGGGGGTTTATTTGAATGCATAAGACACAGTCAATGGCCTTTAGTTTACTTGATTAAATATGTTTTTATACAGCCAGCAAAAAAAACAGCTTTCTCTTGTTTTCTTTTCATTCCAACTTCAAGAAAGTTTTTATTAGCTTAGTTTTTAGCATAAACTTTAAGGACAAATATTCTCACCCCAGAGACCCCCCTTCTTCCCCCCAAATGAACTCGCTTGTTTTTTCTGACTAAAATTTTCAATAAAAAAATGCAGAGGAAGCATGGCTGATTCCCTGAGGTTCTCTTTATCATCAGGAACACCAGAAAACATGAAAAAGGAAACCGAGGATCTTGGTCTTAATATCATCTCAAAGAGAATGTCGGACAGAAACTTGGCGCAAAACAGCATTCGGCATTCCTAGTTTTCTGGACCAGAGTTCGACTTTACCACTTCCTCATATGCGTTTTCAGTCTTTTTTATATATATTTTTTTTATTTTCTTAACTTTACCCTCTTTTCTTTGCACACAAAACAGCCGTGGAAAAGACTATTTCTGAGAGGCCTCTGCTTTGTTCCGTCAGAGCTCTTCTGAACCATCATTTCTCTAGTCTTCGTGTGGCTTCCTGGCTCGAAAGAACAGCTTGTCAGGCTCTGCCTTTTTTTCGCTGAGGTCAGGGCTTTGGCCGCCTGGATCAGTCCCGGACAGGCCAGCCACCCGACCCGGCTCAGCAGCCTCCAAAAGACGATTAGGCTCCGTTAGGCCCTAATTAGTTTTCTAATTAGCAAAACGATATCCGCTGAGATGTGGCGGATGAGGCACACGCTGGGTCGCTGAGACACAACAAAAGGCACTGAGCTGAGGATTTAAGGCCGGGAACAGATGCCAGATGAGTTAACCTCTTTCTTCAAGGGACCGCTAAAAAAGGCTAGAAAACACAACGTGGGCCAGACTGAACCAACACAAGCACGGGTGTGCCATAATTACAAGTCCTCTGAAGCAAGGCAGTCTCGCTTTCTTCCCTGCTGTTATAAGGTTAGGGGTTACAGAGGGAAACTAAGCTTTTATCGCCGAGTTTGCTGGCTGCATTGTCACATACCTGTAAAATGGATACCATTTCACTTGTATACAAACTGCGGTCCCTCATTAGACTGCTTGGCAAGACTCTGTACTGACACAAGCTATAATCAGGCACCAGAAGACACTCGATCGAACAGAGAAACCGTCCGTCAATCCCCCCTTTCAACTCCAGATGCACCTGTGTGTCGGGTTACAGGTCTTCTATCTTACATTGTCCACAAAATTCCTGCCTATTTAGTATCCGTTTATATGAAACAGTCCTTTCTGACGAGGGACCTTGGAACCTGATCGGGGGGTGGGGGGAGGGTTGGGGGCGTGGAGTGAGAAGGTCAAAGACCTGTCAACCTCCATTCCCTCTGATCCTGTTGTGCCGTGACACACGCCGGCTGTCCCCATGGTGACGACAACCCCCCCCCACCCCCCCACCCCCCCGGTATTGAATGCTCAGCGGGTGCGCCTGGCCAGTGGGCGCCATACAATGGACAGCATCTGGTACACGGTCAGGGTTTTAGGCCAGAATCGGGATATCTCCCAGCGAACAGGTGTCGCTGGCATCGCCTTACATGCCCGCCATGAACAGGCGGCTAGTGGAGCGCGCGGGGCGGGGAGGGCCTGAATCCACTGTAAAACCTTCCACCTACCCCCGCTCTCTGGAAAGGAGAAACCCCTTCGCCACCTCCCCCATCCCTGCCCATCCCACCACTCCAATAAATACCCACCCACTCACTTATCTGATTACAGGGTCTAAAGCAGCCAATAAGGTGGATACAATTTCTACAGAGGGCTGAACTATGTCTGCCTACAGTACTATGATATGCGTGATAAATGGGCATGGCTACATAAGACGGGCAGATTGACTATAGCCGTCCTCAAGCGGTGTGGAAGTCCCTTCCCCTTCCGTTGGAGTCCATCTTATACAAGTGCTCTGTTTATACGCTATGTCCCATTATCACTCTACCCGCTTAGCAAACAACGGCTTATGCACCGCTGACTGCAGCAGGACACGGAAAGTGGTTAAAGGGATTGGTTGGGGGTAATGAAATGCTGACTTTAAGGCCTACAGAGAACAGATGGGATTAACGTCTACAACCTCCAACACATCCGACTTGTGCGACTCTGGCCTCGCAATGTCAGTCAGCAGGAGTCTCAAAATAGAGGCACTGTATGTTACCTCAGTCTGCAGGGCCAGGCCGCAGTGAAATTACAGGCCCAGGGATGACATCCTGCACCCACAGAGTCCATTAGAACCCAAGAGCAACTCTGGTAGAAAACCTTACTTTGACCTTGTCAAATAATATGTTTGATGCATTCTGGGTTTGTGTTTATATATCCCATGGTAATACCAGTTGAAATAACCCTGAAGATAAAAAGTCTTATGTATGTCACAGGTTACTTGAAAGAACTGCTACTTCAATCCTGGTTACATGAATGAAACGGCATTGCCTAGCTTTGCATCCTTTTGGTGTATCGATTTTAAAAGATGTATAATGTTCTCGCTCTAACTTTGAAATGTGCACACTACGAACCCATAACAAGAGGAAGTGCCAGCTTTAATCTGGCAGTTGAATACAACTGAAGAGTATTTGAATACACCCTGAATATTTGAAACCAAGTGAAGGGAATACTTTTCATGGGAGATGACAAGCACCTACCAAATTCAATACAGGCTGATTGAAGAGTACCTGATGTACCCAACAAAACATTTTTTCCTGGGTTTTATATTGTCATGGAACCATTCAAGGTGCTCTTAAAGCTACCCATCAAAAAACAAGCGAGAGCCATCCAGAAGATGATAGCTAAACCCAAAATAAAGTGTAGGTCCATTTAATTCAAAGGTAGTAACTCAGATAACTCGGTAGTTCTCACAACCCACCCAAAATGATTTTCAATTCATAACATTCAACATCATTCACTTTAACTTACACAATAAACAGAGACACAAAGAGAGAATGTCAGTTCATTTGATGTTCTGTAAGTCCCAGCTCCAAACTCCAAGACTTAAGTGATTCCGTTCATTTGTCTGTCACACATTATACCAATTCCCATATGGGGACGATATCATCATCACAAACAGACTACGAGTCACCAACGATACTATTTATTAGCATCTGCCATCTGACAGAGGAAGGTGGACTTGCACGAATGCTAAACTGCTCTGGGATTACATTTTTTTAACTTAGAGGTTTTCCCTGTTTAAATTCCTGTGGTGAGTCATAATTTACACGAATGTCATAAACATAAAACAAAACATAAACACAACTGTCAAGAAGTGGTTTGGCCTTTGTGTGAGGAACTTGCTGAATGTCTTTTTTCCTGTTTGAAATAAGTAACTAAAAGGTTCTAGGAATTATAAGTTAAAACCAACTGATTGAATTGCACCCCATTCCCTTATTCCACCAACTACCATCTCTTTCATGAGGAGCTGGAGAAGGAACATCAGGAAAGCCTGCATCACAGGCCCAGGTGCACAGCCCTTGACCACATCAGTCCTGCTAAGAATTCAAGTTCCCAGCACATAATGCATTATAGCTACCCATAGTTAGTGGACATAGCAGCCTAGCCATACAAAACTAATACAAAAACAGGGGGTATACTACGGAGCAGGATTACTGAGTTAGCCGGATAACTGCACTGAGTAAAACCCGGAACAGCTGTTTTTACTTCAGTCCATGTTCCAGATTTTGGAGGGTTCTGGGTTTTACTCAGTGCAGTTGTCCAGCTAACTCAGTAATCCTGCTTCGTAGTATACCCCCTGGTATGCAGATATAAGGTGATGAAAACACCTAGCCTGTTCCAGAAAGCAGGATTACTGAGTTAGCTGGATAACTACACTAAGTAAAATCCAGAACAGCTCTTTTTACTTCAGCCATGTTCCAGATTAGGGAGGGTTCTGGGTTTTACTCAGTGCAGTTATCCAGCTAACTCCGCAATCCTGCTTTCTGCAACAACCTCCAGGCCCTGGAATGTTGGAATTTTGTGATTATGTGTAGTTTATTTTTTATTTTCAAAACAAAAGTCCACTTAATGTTTCAAATTATCAATTATTTTATACTAGGGCATGTCAACTTTTTTTACTGACAGCTATTCGGAGGTCCTATAGGATAAATATATGTATTTGGGATTACAAATGACATATCAGAGTAGTACTAAAAAGGGACATCTAGAAAAGGTGTTCTTACCACAGACGCTAATTATAAATTCTAACAAGACACTGCATCCACTTCCACCTGAGAAGGCACCAATTCAAGGAAGAGTTTTTAGTCTTACCTGCCCATAGTCCGTAGTGAAGACAACCACACCTCCAGAGCAGGTAGACACAGTGCTGGGGAGATACTGGCCATCCTCTCGCAACCAAACACGGTCCCCCTGTTGAACAAAACCACATGGTTAGACCGTTCTCAAACATGATTTGATTTGCCATAAGTAAAGAGCACCTATTTTGCTTTTCTTAAATATGCATATAACCCTCAGATATGAAAAAATGGTCTTGAGTAGGTCAAGTCATGAACGTTCATCCATGAACTTCACAGGAGAATTCTGAAACACATCTGCGGTGACACAGCATCGAGATGCCCTTTCCTGGTTTTTTTCATTGGGATTTCCAGATCACTTTTAGCATTTCAGATCTGCCAGATCCCAACACACAACGGAAACGGCGCAGGCTGGATTTCCATTTTGCTCTGCAAGGCTCTCCTCCGCACGGACCATGCACGGAGACTGAAGAAATATACGTCTACAGAGACATTCATATACAGTGTGAGCCTCTTGAGAACAGTGAGCCAAGGCTATCAGTAAAGGGGGGAACCAACTGCCGCTTCATTTTTCAGGAGCGTACCGGGGACCTTACGGCATCACACTCTGGATACGAGTAACTTTTATGGAGCGATCCTTTTCGCACTCACGTGTACCAGCTGTGAGAAATCCCAGAGGGTACGGAGAGGAGATTTATGCCTTGGTCTCCACGGAAGGGAGAGTTGCTCGACGTGAGAGAGCAACCGGACGCTCCTCAGCGAGCGGGGCCGGGCCGGGCCGGGCCGGACCTTTACGTTCCGTCGCCACGACGACGGTTCTGCTGTCTTTCGTCTAGGAATCTGCACAGCAGTCCCTCTGAATGTCTCCTACGGGACCTGCTTCTGGAGTGAGCGAAAAGGCAGCTCTCTTCAAAACAAATTCCAGGGGAAATTCTGTCCAAATAGTGCAGCCCTCCAGTGGAGACCCTTAAACACATAACCACATGTTCCCCCAGCACTTCGCCTCATTAGCGTGACACAGCCTGTTAATGGAAGAAGCACATGGGGAGTGCAGGCTGTTGTTGTTTCTTCAAAACTGCCTGGGGCCTAGTGACCTCTGAACCCGGTAAAGATATGACCTTCGACCCAGAGACCCAGTCTCTACTGACACGGCCGTTTCCGTCTGAAGGAACACCTGACTGAATAAAAGAGAGGCCCCCAAATTGAGCCTGGCAACGACAGCTAACATCAGTGCAAAACATGCTGCTGTTCTGGATGGGTTCCAGATGAAAAATAGTGCACTAAAAGGTATCAAGGTATTACTCAGGAACAGATCAAACCTGGACAAATAGGACATTTATAAAGCTGTCCACCTTTCAAACTGTGAGATTCATCAATTCTCAGAACCTTGCTATCCACGCTTTCACCAACAAACACTTCATGTCTCTATCGCATACCAATAGCTTTATTCTTAAATTAACTAGTGAAATCAAATATCATAAATCTGGTTCCTGCACAACATATTTGATTTGGAATTATTATACTAAGTAGCCTAACTCTAGGACTTTAGACTGTTTAAACGCAAGGCTTTTTGTTGAAATTACTTAAGAAAGATTTTTTTTAAAAGCAAACAATCGCCTTCAACTTCCTGTTTGAAATAATTTACTGGAGTGAGCCAAACTGGCTCACACCTAAGCATAATAGCCATGTCGTGATAATGAACAAATTTATTTAATAAATCCTTGGTTTTGTTTACAAACAGTTCAGTAGGTTTCCCCTTACATCCAATATGAAATGTAGTAAATGTCTCTCTATTCTGACATTTGTACAGTACCGTAGAATTCAGCACCCTTCATCTGTGATCTCAGAAAAATAACTGCATACTCTGGCCCTTGTAATTGAAATAATATATCAGTGCAGCACAGGGGTAAGGGGAGTAGATGTAATATTGATGTTTCATCATGATTCAAAGTGTAAACCATCATAGATGTTTCTGCTGAACAAAAGCAAAAATAATTTAATTCCTTACTGCGCTTTAGCCTTACCCAGGGAGGGAGGGTTTCAATTGGCCAGCTTGTCCCTGTGTCATTACAAAACCAACTCCTTTGCCTATACTAGCTGTGCACATAGAGTACTCTATGGAGGCACTGACTGTGTAGCTCAGTAGCTCAGCTGAGAGTGAAGACAGGCTTCCGTTAACAGCACCTGCTTTTGAGACCATCGATAAGACAAGCCTTTAAATACAATTGGGCATTTCGAATTGGGACAATAGAAAACATCATCTTAAAAAATACTTTATCATTATTATTACTGTTATTATTCTGAGGAAGGCAAATTAAAAGTCAGAAACAAACCACAAATGATTGCCATTAACTGTTTCTACAAGCTCATGAGAGCTTCTACATGCTCTTAAACTTTTCACAAGCTCATAAGACTATAAATTTATAGTTTGACGCAGCAATTCCCTTTAGCGTATGCATTAACAATAGTGCGCAGTACACAAGGCTGTTATAAAAATGCTTATTTGGCGCAATCGCGTAGGTGGGCGTCGATGTCTCAGTTTCAGCGTCCCTGCGTGTGCTGACACACAGCCAAGCGCTCAGGAAAAAAAAAAAAACTTTTCCAGTTTCCAGATACTGTTTTAATTAAAAAATCTGTCGCAATGCATTTTCGACAGTGATGTTCAAACCCCCACCGCGCATTCACACACTGTGAGGGTGTATTACCGTGTAAGGTGTCTGAGTCTCAACTCGCTCAATCAAAATGAATCATATCTCATTGCGTTGTGCAATGCACAATGGAATTTTCCGTATAAAAGCAATGCAGTGCATATAAAGTGACAATGAATATATGAATAAAGGGGCAATGAGAAACACAGCAAAATTTTAGTTGCGGAATTAATATCCATCAATCAATCCAATGAAGATGATATATTCCCTGTATATCAAAAAGTGCACAGAACATTATGTGTATCGCTTGGCTCAAAAGCAATAAAATAAAAGTAAAGCATAAGGGATTTACACTTTGGATTTCATTTTTGGAGATCTGTTTCAACAATACATAATTTATGATTCACAATAAAGCAATTTTTGATATTTAGCTTAATATGAAGCAGAAGAACATAATAACTTATTTCCATAATTCATTTTCAAATAATACGATACACTTGTAAACTCTTGACACGTGCGCAGCCAGGCCTTGTGACAAATGTGAATCCAGTTTCAAATTAGCCGGTTACTGCGGTGAGAAGCCTGCTCTTTGTCCATCAACACACCTCACGGAGCCCTTCCAGATGAACATTATCTAGTCAGTATGAGTTACGGCCGGCCTCAGATCAGCCATGACAGGCTCCACTCGCACCTCCGGGTGTCTGTTTGTTCAGAGGTGAGCACCGTTAAATGACGGCCTTTGTGTCCCGACATTAAGCCGCGTCAACAGGCTCTTTCTGTGGAATGGCCGTGTGTTTGGGCATCCCTCCCCCTCACACTCATTGTTGCTGGTTCCCTACTAATCTCCCCTTGCCCACCCACCCCCCCTCCCCTCAAAAAAACCCCCACACCGCTGCTCACTGAAACGGGGCCTGTCATGCGCCGAGCCGGTGCGGGGAGAGGGTCGATCGGGGCCGCCGGTCGCACCTGCGGAAGTCCCCGCGGCCCGCCGGCTTATTAGCGGGCAGCTGTTGCGGCCCCGCGGCGAAGCCACGTCGGAACGGATCGCCGCCCGCCCTCGTCAGGAGCGGTTCTTTTCATCGCGCCGGTGCGGTGTCAATGGCCTCGGAGAGAAGGAGTTGTGGGGGGAGGGAGGGGGAGCACTGCTCTGAACTGACATCCTCGCATTTTTAACAATGAGAGGGAAGCCAGGTGCGGCAGTGCGCTCTCCAGACGGTCAGGTGACCAGCCCCCCCTCCCCCCCCCCCCCCCCCCCCCTCCCCTCCATCACCCCACAATCATCAAGGCTAACAAACCGTCCCTGCTTGTCCGTCGTGATTTATGCCCGCGTAGACCTTGTGCAGGCAGTAGCTTTTACAGAGGCAATAAAAAGACAGCTGTCCTGCTGGACCTTCGGACTTCCTCTAAACAAAACTGGAGGTGGGGTCTCTGGCATTGCAGCTAGGTGGTCGCGAACCGCGGGCATCAAAGGGCATCGACAGGACGATGCTGCCGTGAGCCGACGCCTGTGTGGTCTCTGCCAGCCCTGTGGGAGAGCGGGCAGAGCCAAATAGGATGAAGGGAACTTTTATAGACATCATTAACTCTGAAATCATCAGGGCAGCAGTGGGAGGGCCCAGGAACCTGAGGCCCACTGAAAAGGAAGGGATGGGGCCTCACAAATGTGCCAGCGCACCCCAAAACAGATGAACAATATGTCAAACACCTCCTGCATGGACATGCACAACCCCTCATTCCTCTCCTGGTTAAGAAATAGTCTGTGATCGGTGTTGAAAAAACACATCAGAACGCTTTTGAAAAAACATTTCTGTACAAACAAGTCGACCATTTTAAAGGCTGAACACTTTAAAGGCTTGGGATTCCCAATAAAACACTTTGCCTGGATTTCGCTGTTTGATTCATCTAAAGTGACGATGGCAGAGTTGCTCTTCCTAAAACCCACATAATTACAGATAGCTCTGTGATATTTCCAGATGGGCATACCATGCATGACTTACCTCCGCTGTCCACATCGTTCCCTGTGACCAGTCAGGCTGAACAGATCCTCTCTATCCTAACTATCCCGTTAGCCATAAATAAGGTTCTCCGTCAACCCTGTGCAACAGGGTGGGTGTTGGGGGTATTTCCAGCAGAAAGCAATGATTAAGTTTAAAGTTTATCTGTACATTGCGGGTTCTTGTATAACACGTGCAACAGAAGTACTTTGTATTCCAGCACGATGCAGGTGTATTGAGGCTTACCGAAAAATGTTCTGTAAGAGCAGGCACAGGTTTCCCCGCTGTTCACTCGATGTGGTAATACTATTTGAGGATGGAGTCTTCACCCATCTGTGAAATGGTACATTTCTGCATACGACTGCACCAAATTTTAAAGTGGGTGGGAAAGCACCAGTGCCATACATTGAGCGTGTGATGATGAATAAATTTCAGGGATCCTTGATTCCATATGCAAACTTTTCTATTGTAAAACTGCCAAATTCAACATACTTCCAGAGTAATTATGACTGAATGAATGTTTGTTCAAATGGTCAGCTAATACAGGCTGCTTAGTGTATGAACACTGATAGGAATCCATTTAGCATGTCGGCTCTAGCAAATAACCGATAGACTTGCTTGCCTGGTGTTTGTTTTTATGGGTAGTGCATTAGCTCGTCCCATTACGAATATCCTTCAGTTTGAAGCAATGCTCAAAGACGGAGAGCTTTTGGTTTGGTGCTCCGTTTTAAGTGTTGAATACAGAGAAGAGGTGACGACTAGCCTTGCAGCGTGGACACATCCATCCATCAGCTCTCTGTAATTACAGTGCATGGGCTCTTACTTCCTTGACTAGAATGATCAGGTCAATGATGCAGACTGTCACATGCTGATTTATATATTATTTCAAACAGATTAGATTGGGTGTTGGTTTTACTTACAGTTTATGGCCCTGGTCATTACCAAATCCATATGGCTATATTTTACATTACCATTTATTTGCTTAACTGACAGTCTTATCATTTTTTTTATAAATGACCCTTTTATAAACTTGGACATTTACAAAGGAAGGTCAGTAAAGTACATTTGCTCAAGAATACAACAGCTATGCAGCACCTGGGCTGTAAACCAGCAACCTCTCTATTACAAGCCCAGTTACTTAACCACTAAACCAATGACTGAAATCACACAGATCTCACATATTCTCACAGTGTAGTAAAAAGTACTCAAAATTCATACTTAAGTAAAAGAAAAGATACCTTGCTGGAAAATAACTCAAGTAATAGTGAAAGTCACCCATTAAAATACTACTTAAGTAAAAGTATTAAAGTATCTGGCATTAAGTGTACTTAAGTATCAAAAGTACATTAATTATAAAATAATTACTTAAGTAGTAAAAGTACATGAGCTAACAACAACAACAAAAAAGCAGACTACTTGTTCAGAATCAGATATTTTGTTCAGATTAACTTGAAGCCAGCTTCAGTCGTCTACATTAATAAAATACAAAATAAATCTTTGAGACGCCCACCCGTTAAAATGAACACAGGAAATTCTTAAAAATGTAAGTATTAAGCTATATTTTGTTTTTATCATTTTGATCACTTTTGGGTGTAGTATTACTTTAAATCAAGTAGGCTACGGACACGATAGACTAGTCATGTGACTGGCTGGTGCGCTGTTCTCTTCCATTCATTCGGCGTTATTTTTTTACTGAGTCACGAACCCAGTCTTGGAAATTGTAGCGGAGTAAAAGCATACATTTTATTTTGAAAATGTAGTGAAGTAAAGATAACTTCTTGAGTAAAGTACAAGTACAGTAACAAATTATTTGTACTTCGTTACTTTACAACACTGCTCGTAACCCATATAAAAACGTAAAATAATGGATTGCAGAGATTCTGTAACAAAACACAAAGATAAATTCATCTTCACTAAACGTAAGCCATGTTGTCGGTGTGAGGGGACGTGGGCTTTAGGTGGGTTAAATTATTAACCTCTGTGGGATAAGTTAGAAACGGCTTCCTTGTTTTACACAGTAATCAGATTGCACACAATTAGGCTACGGACCTGAAGGACATGGCTGAAAAAGGGTTGTTTAGCTTTCGTATCAGGTGCTCAGATAAGAATATCACATCTGTTTGAATGTGCCTTGATCCCAGTAGTTTGGCCTTTCAGAATGTTCCCATAGGGAATAACAAAAGTACAAAAAAGAGGGAAAACACCAGAGGACCTCAGAAAGCAGGTCTATTCTCAATCACAGGACAGAGTGGTAATTACTCCTGGAGACTGCTGCTCTCTCTCTCATAGTCACTGCAAGGCTAGTAATCTGTCGAGCAGATCCTCTCCCTTTCAGAAACAGACATTTTACACAAGCATGAATTCCTGGAGCCTGCTTTGGAGGAGGAAATTACAGCTCAAATAATTCTCCCGCCCCCATGGACTAAGCTCACACAAAACCAGTCCCAAACCCAGATGTTTCCAAGCCATTTAATTCCAAAAGATTGTCCATTTGGAACAAACAGCAAAATTTTCACCTCACAGAGTAACTGCCGCTGTGTTAAAGCAGCACGGGACCCTGCAGAACAGTGGCTTTTGCTTTACTGTCTAGCGGAAACATCAGGGACAGTTGGTGCAACAGGTGGTGGGATGTGGTACAGTGTATAAATTCAGCAGAGAAAGCTCAGCAGCTGTACATCGGCCCTGAATCCATGCCAGCTCGAGACAACGAGCGCCATCAACAACAACCGCTCTCTCGAAAAAAGGGCTTTCCACATTTAACATACGACTGACACCGTAAACTATGTCCCACCACACATACACTGCATAAAGTCCCCACACTCCCACAGACAACCACAACATGCAAGGGAATATAGCACCAACTATGTGAGTGATTTATTTCCTCATACATATGAATTTCACATTCATATCACGTCTACGTGATGACATGCTTTTGGCTTGAGGCAAGAAACAAGAATAAGAGAGCTGTGAGTATACATTTACTGTCTACAAGACATTTAATAAACAGGCTAATCCCTATCTGTACTGTAGTCACTTTTGACAACTAGTCAAAACCTATAATCTGCGTACAACTTTTAAAATCCTGAACACAGAACAAACTCCTTTAGTTATACTGTTTTGCTTTTAGAAATTTGTGATAAGAGACTACTTTATGTAGAGCTTGCAGTGTTTACAGAAATAACAGACTATGTTTTTCTCTCTATTGTGTGTTTGGTAAATTTGGAACAGGTTTTTATGTTTACTTTCCCAGTGGACTGTATTTTATACACATATATGCACAGGTGCACGCACGCACACAACATAAAAGTTCCTATATGTTGAGAAACACAACCTTTACAGCAAAACACAAATCTTTAATATGTTATTCAAACCAAAGAAGTGACACATAACTCTGCATGTATATATATTTTTTGAGTGAGATTAGGGGCCCAATGCTATTCCAGTGTGGCCACAGATCGCACAGGGTTCTGAGGAGAATTGTTCCACTGCTAATCCAATACCTCTATTTCAGAATAGGCCCTGGAATGCATGTCATACAGAATTATACAGATTCTGTCATGGTGAATTTGACCTCCAGGTCTGTTGCTTATATGAAGCGTCCTGCTAACCTCACAGCCATTTTTTACAATTCAGATACCAGCTTGGTATCACCTATACTGAGTCCCTTGAGCTGGAATGCTATTCTAATCAAGAAAAGGGTCGACTCTAATTTAAACGCGACACTCAGATACACAGGTCTCTCAAAGCAACAGCTTTGTTTTGGCCACAGAAGTGAATGGCCATGCTCTGGATTCCCCATTTATTTTGTGCGGAGCACGACATAAAACACACGTCCATAAAAAGGGGACAGTGTTCGCCATGGACCCATCATTGAGAAGCTTCATTCCTTGTCTGGTTTCAAGGCTGCCCGCTTGGAATCCATCATGGGATATTGCTGTATTCCGCAGGCCTATATATGGTCATTTGAACAGAAGCAACGTGTGCATTTTTTGTTTGATGCACATTGTTTTAGAGTACACACACATTTCCACATAAAAAGCTAAATTATGGCTTACGTTTTTACAATTCAACTAGAAAAACTGTTGTGCCAATGTACCACTTTGATAGTCTATTCACAGGTAAAATGGAAATGGCTAACTGCTAATATTATGTCATTTATTTAGACAGTTTTATGAGCCCAAAGTCTTGGTGGGTCACACAAAAGAGATGTTAATGGAGTGTATTCACATCATGAACATTTTAAAAACAAAAATTCTAACTTTTAGCGACTTTGTACAAACAATTTCACAATAGAAAACAAAGAACAGTGCTTAACAGGGTAATTTCAGTCTGGTTAGTATCCTCAGTGAACGTTTTATATGCCAGAGTAAGACCCACAAAGCCATCAGTGAGAACCGACCCTGCAGTGACGAGGACGCCCTGACATGCTGGCTTTACAAATCTGTCGCCTTCGTCACATTTGGGCAGGCCGACCCCGTGCGTGTGGTCGTCAACGCACTGGCTAACGCCGCATTCTCACAGCGAGCAACTTCGGTCGCCCAGTTGCCGGAAGTCCGTTAATTCTCTATGAAGCTGAGCGACTTTCAGCGACCTGAGCAACTAGAAAAATGAGCGACCAAAATCGGCCGATAAATGTTGCCCACAGTTTAACTTTTTGGCCGACATCGGCCGTAACAGCCAATCAGAATTCCGCGTTTCATATTTCTCCAACCGACACGAAGCCATTTCCTGAATAATTGTTCCGTAACCTAGCTACGTAATATTGCCTATCAAACTATAGGCGAAATAGGGTTAGCAGCGGTAACAACAGTGAATAATTTATATATTATCATTGTATAATTATCAGTGTCATAACATAACCTTAAAGGAAATACAGCATGTGGCTTGTTTTACCAATATCACATTGAGCCCAAACTACGTGTTGAGTTTTATACATAAATCTAACTAGATAGATAGATTTATGTATAAAACCGCCGGTACTTGCAATTAAGTTCGAGAAATAAAAGGGTCTTGAATCGGTTTCGATGATGAAAGACGGTATAGCTTCTTTATTTGTATACAGTTCAGCATGATGTTGGTCAGCTTTCCAGTCTAACATGCCCTTACACTCCAAATTTACTAGTAGCATTTACTGTAAAACCGAATAATAGATAGATAAAGATCGCCAGCTTGCAACGAAGATAGATATAGCCTATCGCTAACTAGCGAGAACACATAATTATCAGTGTCATGACATAACTATAAAGAATAGGCTGCATCGCAAATATGTCTTTCTTATATGTAGGCTACTGCCGTTGTTTCTCTTCATCAAAAAATTGTAGCTGTACAAGCTGACTTGGATGACACAACGGGAAGCTCTTGCCCCGCCCCCAGCCTAGTAGACTTGACCGACCCAGCAACCAAGTTGCTCACTGTGAGAACGTGGCGTAAGACTCGAAGTAGCCGGTGCGTGCCGGGAGTGGAATATGGCCCTGCAAACAGAGCTTGGATTGTCTGCAATCTTGACAGCGGTGCTAAACAGCCAACAGCGACGGACATTATACAGCGCTGCAGCGAGACCACTGAGCTGATAAAAGCCCATGGAAATGTACACACCAAGCAAGCAGGGGCGAGGGCAAAGGTCAGATCCTAGCTCTAAACCAATATCGCGTAAAAACAAGGTCAGTGTTTTTTCAGATGTAGAGATGAGGAAAAAGCTGGACCCTCTTTTATAAAACATATTAGAAAAATACACAGAGGAGATTACTCTCCTGTCAAGACAGAGACTCAAAATATCTTCATTTATTGAGTATTTGGTTATCTCCTATTCCAACATACTTAGCGGAAAGATTTGGCTATTTGCACAAAAGCATTTCTCTGAAACATTTGATGGATCCAATTTTACTCCAAATTCCGACACGTGCATGAATGCAAATTAACCACAGATGGCATCTGAGAATGTTGTCGCCTCCTTTGAAAACCCCCGTTCTTCCTCCCTGTGAAAATCTGCAATGGATTCTGAGCCGCTCCCATTGGCCAAGATATATTTAGAGGTTAAGCAGAATTGAATAAACCTGGCCAATCTGAAAGACCACCTGTTTATTTTGGGACACAGCACTGACAAAACACACTGACTGAAGCCGGTTCTTTGAGGAACTGCCCGACGGGTTGAACTGAGGTAAAGGCAATTCACAGCCAAACACAGTGCACAGACCAGTGTCCGAGCTGTTGAGTTGGCTTCCTGTCTCTTTTGGGGTTGGACCTCTGCGGTACACCCCCTCGAGGGAGGGGAGGATGAAGCCAGCCACATTTCAGAGCATTAGTAAAATAAAAAATTATAAAAACAAGATCAATGCACAAGAAGCAGCCATCGCTCTGTTCTGCAGGTCGACAAGCACTAAAGAGATCAAAGGCTGAGATCTTTCACGCCCTACTGGTGAAATGTCACTATGGCTACGGCTGCTCAGTTAGCCAGCGAGGCAGGGACACTGTGGTCTCTACAAAGTCGCTGTGCGTTATGACAACCAGAGCCGTTCTCTTTTATCCATTAATCCCACGGATGAGCTCCTCAGGGAGAATAAAGATGAATTTTAGGACTACTGTATATCAAACAAAAAAACGAATGAAGCCCTCTTCAGGTTCAACACGACACAGCGCTAATTCTCTTTGAACGCGCTTGAATGCAGTGACCCGGTATGAAGCGGTATTGTTGGGGGGCAGGGCCTAAGGGAGGGTGAGGAGGGCTCTTCCTCTTGCCCAGGGCCATGTTGACAGCCTCTTTGTGAAATGATAACGGCCGACTTCAAAAACCAAACAAAGCGAGCCGCAGCTGTTGAGGAGCACATCCTTGCCTTTTCACCAGTTAGTAATTTAGCTTTGGCTATCAACATATGCCCGTCACCCTATTCTATGATTAAACGGCAGTGCTATCTATGCTACGGATCACCAAATGTCCCCAGTGGAAACTCTGAAGCGCTAGGTCTTTGAGCGTTGGTGCTGCCTGCAGCACTCCAGGCATGAAAGGAGCACCGCGTAAATAGTAAAGTTGTGAAAAATGTTGCGTTTCATTTTGCACTGGACTGCAGCTGTAGGGTGTGGCAGGGTAATTTAACGACTGAGGATAAGAGTATCTGGAACACGGCATTGTGGGAACATACAAGAAGAGGTGGGAAAACCTTAGGGATATCGCAAAGGGAAAACACGGCAGCTGTTCATGCTAGGCCATCCGTAAAAAAAATTAAAACATCAAAAACAAATGACGTAGTGCCTTTACTTACAATTTAATTTTTTAAAGGTGACAGTGTGGTGTCATATACAATGTGCAGTGGTCAGTGAATGGGGCCATGGATAATATTCAAAATGGAATATACCTCGCATAAATCATTTTATCAGAAAATAATTATATAACAACCACCAGCAAGCCTCATATATATCTGTACTAGGAGGAAAGAGAGAGGACTGTACAGTTAAAATATTATATTTGCCAGAGGACATGTCATTACTAGCCAGATTATTTTCAATGATCATTTCAATCTCCGAGTTAAATAATATGCTCCATGACGCATCAGTAATCATAAGCAAAGAGAGAGAAACTGTCAAATCCACACCCGCGTCTGGATAATGGCATCAGTGGCATGCAGGGACATGAACCAAGAAGCCATTATCGCTTTGGTGAAACGTATGCTTTCAGAAGCCTTTCCAGAGGTGTGATGTCTACACCTCATCGCCACCGGCGTCATGGATCCGCCAGCTCCCTCCTCTCCGCGCGTGTTTAATGAAAAAAACGGACCCCACCCTGCGAAAACCCAGTTTCGCGTTTCTCGGCAAGGCCTCGTCACACCTCTCCGCCGCTCCCCCCCCACGCCCTCACCTGTGTGTTAATAAGCGTCTGTGAGCGCGTGTCCCCAACTTGCACAGACAGGTGAAAAATGCCAAGCCACCAGAAGCAAGCTGCGTCACGACTAAAAGCCAGCCTCGCGCGTCAAACCGTCAACCCTTTCTCCTTCTGGTTTCCCCAGTTTTCCTTCCCGAAAACTGGTTTCCCGGAGGACGGCGCGAAGCTAACGGCTGGCGGCAGGCAAAACAAACTCCACTTTCTCACTCGGATGAAGCCTAAGCTATCAGAATCAGGCCCGCTGATGACGGTTGGAAGGACGCACGCCTATATATGGGCGCCTGGGGAAAAGCTCTCGCTCGTTTGAAAAAATCGGTCAGTCAAACCCTGCCCAATGACTTCCGCCCCTGCAAGGTGAGCATCCATTGACAAAATGAGCGCTCGTCCCCTCGTTTTGTTCCCCCCTCGCCTTGTGATGGCACATTTGTGTGCCGTTAGGTCACTTTGACCAGTGTGTCAGAGCCTTGGCTGCCGAGTCACGTGAGAGCTATTTATTCATCACACCATTCAACCCCGTATTCACTGTTTGCTCATGCCCAACAATGTACCCAATACAATGGGGTTTTGACACGCAATCTTGGTCAACATTAGCTTTTAACTGTGAGACTGTTTGAGACGTGAAGGAGGCAGGCCTAACTTTAGAGGATTCAGCGCAAAAGAACACATTTTGAGCACTGAGGAAATTCTTCTTTTGTAAATAGGCATAAAAAATGTTTTGGCCCTACAAATATGGCAACCCCTACTCTAATTCTGAATGAGCCGAGAAATTACATACATACAAAATGCTACTGCAAAACGGCACTGGTTCATAAATACATGCAGCACTTAACTGTGGTTTACACTTGCGCCACTATCTGTAATCAGTAAATAGTAATCACTCAATCAGTAGGATAACTTACTTCAATGTCAATTAAGATGTGTCATACCTCTAATCTGGATGTTTCAGGAAAGTAATACATACAACTAAATTTAAATCAACATTGTATCTGAATGTAATCTTTTTCACAGGCTGAGGTACCCCTTAGTAGATCCATTGTATTTAAATTTGGCATTTTCAGCTTCTAGAGATTAAAGACAAAGAGTGTTAAGGGCTGCACCTGTGAGTCTTATCTGAATCATGTGTATGTTCACTCTGACGTAGCAAGTACTAAACACACACACACACGTCCTGTTTTAATGTCCATTTCCCCTTTTAACTAAAAACATGGAAAATGAATTTTAACAAGGCCCGTTTAATTTCACCAGAAAAGTGCTATATATTCCTTTATGTGCAATGACAGGTCAAGGCTGATAGAATGTGCAGCCTCTTTTCATTGCAAATGAAATCCTGGATGAATCCTGGAATCAACATCAGTACGTCCATAATTAGCATACTAAAAATCATTTCCCAGAGGCCAATACACTATAAAGAAACACTGTCTGAGCACTATAATGAAGCTCACTGTCTCATTTCAGCACAAGCACTGAAATTTAAATACACAGCCAATGACTTATCGACTTTCTTTTAACGATGAATAAAACATCAAAACACATTTCCTGTACTCAGGGTTGAAAGAGATTTTTTCAAATACCCCTTTGAAACGAATGTAGCTTTGAAGTAAAAAAAAAAAAAAAAAAACCTTCCTTTTGTACAGAAGCAAAAAAAAAATACATTAAAACATTCCAATTTATTTATTTATTTATTTAGCCTCCTGTGTCTTATGTTACCACGGCATTCTTCGAGAAAATACTTCCGCAGCTAGCATTGTGGGTTTTGCTTGTACCAATTATCTATCCCCAAAAAATAAGGTACTTTGAAGCCTTTTTCTGGTTTGTCAACAAATAATTCCATTTGCCACAACAGTGGGCGGTAATGTTAGACCCGCTTACTGGGAATATTTCACTGAGTAACACATACCCAAGGGGATGGAAGGGGGTTGTGTTTCGCTGAAACGCAACAGCCTTTTATGCACGGTCACATGCCACCTCTGGGCTCATGTTGCTTCACAGGACACCAACAAAGGTGGCTGTTGTGCTGCTCAGTGTGTTTAGCTGCTGCCTCATCCCAGTTGTGATTCTACAGAAATGTCTTGGCCTGTGACCAGAGGAAGCAGCTCTGTAGACAGCTGTGCCCCTCCCTAAATCTGTGACTCACCCCCGTAATAACAATGCCTTACCACCAGACAGCAGGAGCACCAGGAAGTAATGACAGGAGATTGAGTGCTTGACGAACCCCGGAATGGGTGGAGCTACGCTAGGCTGTTAGCGCTCACTGATTCCAGCCAATGATTTGCTGTGGTGAGTAACTTCTTTTACAGGTTAAGGTGTCGTTGATTGGCAGAACATGGTAGCTCTACCCAATATGGAGTTAATGATGCCTGACTCTCATATGACTGTAGTAAAGTAGCCACACCCATTGAAAAGTGCCTGGTCAGGTCATGTTGAGAAAACTTCAGGTATAATGAAAATGCAGCTGATTCAGAGTTGGACAGCTTTACTGGCCAACAGAGTCTTCCTACATAGTCACTGCAACACCAGTGTAAAAGCAACCAGCCACCAGATCACAAGGGTAATATTAATCATTGAGTCTGAATAATAAAATGTCATATTCCCATATCATCTGATTCCACATTGCTTACAATTTGCTCAAATGGAGGAAAGTAGCATTCCTGTGTAATATATCAATGTCCAATTTGATAAGATAACTCCTATTCCATCTTCTGTCAACTTTATTCAGATACACTTTTCCTCAGTCTATTATTCTGAGCATGTCAGTAAATGTTTAGTCACTTGGCTCTTGATTCTTGCATCCAGTGCTTTCTAAGACGTTACTCATATGAATAGTAAACGGGTCGGATTCATGCACACCGCAGTCTGATATGTTCATTCAGATAAAGGACACGGGACATGACTGCAATGAATGGGCCACTGTACTTCCTTTGGTTCTGGGGCCCCACTGCACGGCTGAGCTGTAACCCTCACAAGAGCATCATTCTTGGCCAGTGACATGTCACCAGAACACAGAGGCCCCCGACTCCACGGAGGAAGGACAACCGTTTAACCAGGGAGGAATGCCACGCTCTGCCCGACCGGGAGCCCGCCAATGGAATGAGACCCGAGGCGGGCCCAAGTTTACCCCCAATTGGTAATCGCCACAAGGCAGGGCTCGGGTGCCAAGTAACGGCCCCTCCCCCACCTTTATCTCATCTTCCTTCTAATGCGTAGCTCCTAGCCCCTTCCTGTTCAGATCACTGCCCGTCTGTGTTTACACTTTTCCCAAAATGGCTGGCGACAAGGGAATTTAAGCCATCTCTCTGTGCATTCTGAAGTTTTGCTTTCAACACATCCTATATCAGGACCTGTATTTCTGTGTCTGCCCATCAGTCTCTCTGCAGGTGCTCTGTCTGTCTTTCGGCACGTGGAGCTCAAGGCAATGGGAGAGGGGTGCCTGGGGGGTAAGGGGAAGGCGCTCCTCTGGAAATGGCGAGGGACGTGGGACTAAACCACAAAGGACTGGAGACCACGCCCAGGGCATTTTGAGAGGCGGGTCCCCTCCAGTAAATTCAAAATTTGCAGTCATTTCTCCACAGTACAGAATAATGTGTTCAGGAAAAGGAAGTTGACAGAAGTTGACAATTCACCAAAACAAACAAGAACCTCAAGGGGCTAGAATTTTTAACAACCATTTAAAGCCTTCTGATGCTAAAAAGTAAACAACAAAAAAAACCAGGACAACTCCCATCCAATAGCTCTGACCAAAGCCTTAATTTGACCCAGAAGTACAATACGTATATGGGACTGATTCAGTGGCTCTGCAAGGTCAAGATGTCTGTAGAGCCACCTTGGCTATAGGTGTTGGTCTATTTGAATTAGTGTTAACATTAGCATTAGCTTGTGTGACACCTCTCTATGTATGTATGTTAGTGCTAAGAGTCCTAGGATGCCACTGTTATCCAGATAGTAATGCCTGTAATACCCCACAAGATATTCCCGCAGACTCTCAAACACGATCAAAATACATTTCGCATTTTTGCATTCTTAGAAATTCTAAATTTTGTAAATCTCTAAAAACATCATACAAAACCTTTGTAATACAATAACAAGGTTGTCACAATTTGTTCTGATTTCCTTCACATCATTGTGGTCAGACATCAACATATCAACATAAAGGGCATGAGACCAAGTCTTTACTATTTTTATTTTTTTAAATAATTTATTTCAGATTTTTCCCCTTTTTCTCCCAATTTGGTAGCCAATTGAACCCCTATACTAATTCAATTCCCCCCGTAGCAACCGCTAGAGAATCACCGCTGCACAACCCCGTCAGCCGGCAGTAGGACGGAGATCGCCACGTCCTCTTCAGGGCACGACTCCTCCTAGGGTTCCTGACCGTGATTCCAGCTCGCCCAGGGCCGTTCTATGCGCAGCGATTCTCTCCGAGCCCCTCCCCCCACCCGGAAGCAGCCGCCAATTGCTGCTCCCACAGGGCGCCGGCCATGCTCGGATCTGGCAGGACCGGGGCGCGAACCCCGATCCTTGGAGTACAACCGCACCGACTGAAAGTCGGCGCTTTTACCGCTGTACTACCGCGACAAAGTCTTTACTGTTTTAAAGCTTTTCTAACTGGATTCACATACTCCTCTCTAAAATAATATCAAATCTCTTTTGAGCAAAATTGGACAGGAAAGGTGGACTCAAAGGTTGACACAAACTGTCTTTTTTAAAGTTTACTCAGATATTTTCAACATGGCCTCATGACCTTTGTGTTGATAGGCTGACATGCTTAATCATGCCAAGTGATGAGACCAGGTACTCACTCCAATATTATCAAAAGTCCCTTTATTGTATTCCAGAACACATAATATGTACCTCTAGTGTTGTTTCACAGGTGTAGGCTAATGCATGTTCATATTTCGCATATGCCCTACTCTTGCAATTGCAATAAGATGTGTAATGTTTACATCCGTTTTCAAACTGAATAGCTTGAAATGAGATCAACTGCACATTGGCAAGTCTTTGCCATCACTAGTCCTGGGATACGTTTACATGGAGCAACAACATGAGCATGTATAAATTCATAGAAAATCCCACAATTTCTGAACACGGAAAGAGCTCACTCACTCAACCAATTTTTTTAGGCAAACATAATAACATAATAATAATAATAGAAATTACCACAATTCAGAGAAGAAATCAGTTAAAAGTATGTTATGTTATGTTTCTAACCTCAACTTTTTGTAAACATATGTGGAATATTTTTTTAATAACACTATAAAATATTAAATTATTAAACAAGCTATTTGATATTCGTCAAATGCAAATACAGTTTGTATATTACTGTATTTATCAAACTGAATTGGTTGGATGTGATGGCCGATAGTTTTCACCTGAAACAAACAGACAGGAGCAAGATATTTGAATCTTTATGTGTACAGGCCCTAAAAGCCTTGTTTGAAGTGGTACACTTAAGGCTCGAATTTGGCTGGAGCCATAATTACTGGATTACATAGTGCCAGACTGCTAAAAAAAAAAAAAAACCCTGGACAGCCCCTGAAATCGAGCAATCAACACCAAGCCCTTGTTGCCCCTCAGCAGAGACTGCTTGGGTACAGTTGGCCAGTCCTTTGTTCCTGTTGCTGTCTGGTCTGTTTTAGCCCGTTGAGGAGTCAGTTCCTGTCAGTCAAAGGATGACGAAACTCTCCACACTCCACAACCCCCCCATTTCTGCCCATTCTCAGTGGCTACCTGACCTACTTTTCTAATGTGTGTTTATTTTACACTGACTGCCCTGGAGATAGAAGCCATGGTCGGGCCAGCTGTAGCAACACGGGGCACAAGGAAGAGGGGGGTGAGTGGGTGGTTGGGGGGGGGGGGGCTCTGGGGTGGTTTTGAGGGGGGGTTAGGCTCAGAGCGGAGGCAGGGGCTGTAGGCTGTAACATAAACACTGCCTTCCCTCTCTTTTTCACCCCGCGGGGGAAAACAACAGGCGCTGTTGTTGCACAGAGGCCACTCTGAATGCAGCGCTGAATTGCGGGTGGCTGTCTGCGAGGAGCCAAGGTTGGCTCCTGGGCCAAGTTCCGGCGCTGCGAGCTCGTGTTTATTTGTTTGCTATTTGTCAGCTCCTCGCTGGAGGTGAAAATTGAGACGCGTTCATGATGATTCACAAACTGGTTGCCAAAACATTTTTTTGTGCAGACTGGCTCGATTGAATAACCTGCAGAGAGTTAACATGCAGCAAAACACCTATGTCACTTGGATGGGAACGGAGCAGAACCCGTTAGCTGCAGTACAAACACCTGGTCTGAGCACACCTCAGTGACACTTGGTGCTTCACCCCATTCACCTGCCACCATGGCAACCGTCACTGTGACTGAGGCCTGTTACCAAAGGTAAAAGGTGTTTCTGGACAACGAGAGCTGTGTTGGTAGAAAACGCATTCTCTGTTCCCAGGGAGAAAGAGCAACAAGAGGGAGACCGAACGGGAAAAGCAACAAAACAATCCGCCTCAAAATAGCCCTTGAAGTTTAAAACTAAATGAACAGTGACTGAAACAAATCTAATTTACAATGGGTAGCAACAATTAAATGTAGCTTTAGGTGAAAAAAGATAGTTGCAGTATTATTTCAGCAGCTATGGTTTCGAGCTCTTGATAATTTTTAAGGTCCTGAAAGTGAGGTAGAGACCAGATATTTAAAATCGGTGTGTGCCTTCAGCATTGGGAGTAAATTCTCGAACTAATCTTAATCCTGAACTAATTCATCAATGCTTGCCCATAAACTGTATTAAACCAGATAAATAGTCACATCCCCCCTTTCACCAATTGGCCACTACTTGTATCTCACTTTTAGGATTTCATTTACATGCACAACAGAAATCCAGAAAAATAGAGCAAATTTAAAATAATACTCCCTGGAGTTGACTTGCAACCTGGTCGCACGTTTGGTACACCCAAGTACAACGCCATGACTGGCAAAGACAGTATATAGACAGTATAAAGACAATATAAGCAGCGCTAACTGATATTCTGTCCTTGTGACCTAATCATGCCTCGATTGCTAAACTGCATCACCGTGGGTAAGATAGGCTACCTCAAACCTGAACACAATCTTCACAAAATGGGACTTTGTCACCTGATTCCAGGCTTTTGTACGATGCAAAAGGGTAGCGTTCTTTGAAAAACCTCCGGCTCCCAAATCCTTTCTTAGAAAATGTGTTCTTTGAACAGTCATAACAGCCGTGCTTAATTGTTGTTGTGTGGAGAAGGAATTCCTTACAATGTCACTTGAACATTGCAGAATATAGGCCTACCCTTGTACTGCATTTTTGTTGATTTAATCTGATGTCACACAAGTATATTACAAAACACATTAAGCTATTTAGCTAAAGAATTGCCTAGCTAATTCTAGTAGCCTGCTTGTTAACTGCTTATTGGGAAGAAGATAACATTTAGACCGTTTATCATGCAAAGTAAGTATGATTTATGTCGCAAATGACCAGACGACCGTCCCTCTTTTTTACATGACACGCACGCACGTGATTCAAGAACAGGCCATCACCGATTTACCGTAGAAAATTAACATGCAAATCCAGGTCAAAGGCCTCCATTTAAAGCCTCTCTGCAGCACTGTGTTTACCAGCCCTCTCTTGAAGTTAGCGTTTCACTTACTTTTGTACATTATTAAAAAGAAGTCGGCCAGATTCTTGTTTCACCCTAAAACCTTGAGCGTGTAAACAAGATGAATGTCAGTGTCCACATTCAAAAAGACCTGCACTCTGCATTTTTCAGCAAAGATCAGGATGACGATTAACAGGTTTCACACATTTCCATTCTGTATTTAAATTTGCATCATTTGGCAGACACTCTTATCCACAGAAACTTACCACAAGTGCTTTGGACTGCAATATAACAAGATAGTTTTGCATACAAATATTACCAAGTAAAAAACTCTTTGAGACAAAAAAAAAAACACTGTACTTGTCATACATATAGGCTACACGTGTACACACATACACCTAATACACACTTGTACACATACCCACCCACACACATACAAATACAGATCTATACATATGCACAAAGGCAAACACTGGTCCACATATGCAAACTTGTGTAAAGACAAATTCAGTCATGCGCATAGAAACACACACACACACACACACACATCAGCCCTAATGAACCCAAGTTTTAAGTGCATCCTTTTTAACTGGTTTGGGCAGTTCCGGTCTACAGTGTAGCCTTCTACGAAGGACTTGAACTCATCACCCCACTTGGCACACAGTCTGACACTGAGGAAGGGACACTGTCCTTTAGCACTGAGGTTATAGACTGGTTTCTATCTGGAGGTTCCACTTTGCAATAACCTAACCTTCCTCAGACTACGAGAGCAGCTTTTCCAATGAAATGATGTTGGCATAATAACTACCATGGTTTCACAGAGAATACAATGCAAGGCTTTGCCCACCGCAGTCCAAACAGATATCAGCATTGTTCAAATTACACTCGGTTTTTAATGAATGTTCAACATCAAAAAGATTCTTAATGGGCACTTTTTAAATGACCCCCGGACAATAGCTGTTGAATCATTAAGCAGCAGCCAAATGGCTTTTAGTGGAATATGCTCCATGCCCTTAAGAGTAATTGGATGGTAAGAACGGGGAAACATTAGTCCAAATGGAGATTTGTGATCTCTCTGTCTCACCAATAGACCTGAGCGTTGGGGCTGTGTGTATGTTTGTGTGTGACTGAGTGTGTGTGTGTGTGACCAAAGTGTGTTTTTTTGTTATGCGGAGCTTGCCCATTAGGGCCTTATCCATCACAGTAATGCTGACAATCACCCACTTTGTGTGTGTGTGTGTGTGTGTGTGTGTGTGTGTGTGTGTGTATAGACGTGCTGTCACCAACACTCTGAAGAGGCCCAGCTCACTACATTCTGTACTGAGCAGACGTCCCCTACCCCAACAAATGCCCCCGCCCCCCCCCCCCCCCCCCCATGGCATGATGGAGCTTGGATGTCATGTTTGCGCCTCGGGTGAAGTTAATTTACTCTGCCTTCAAGTTGTTTGCTTTGTATTCCAGGAAAACAGCCCCACCCACTCAGCTACGCATTGCCTTAAACTGCAGCATCCTACTCATCAGTAAACCCTTAGAATTTAAACACAATGAAAACTAACAAACTAATGAGACTGAGGCCCACTGAGGCAAAACACGGCAAAATACTGAACACTTGTTCCGAAACGATTGAGAGTGCATAGCCTTCCATGGTTGCAATGAATTAATGCCACAGTGTTTAATTTACGCAGGATAAGAGGCCTCTATTCTCCTGAGGAAAAGCGTGTGGGATATTAAAAGCCTATAGAACTGGTAAGGAATGTTAACAGTGAATAGGGAGGAAGTGGGCCTTTTTAAATGTTGGAGGAAAAGAAAGTGCTCAGAACCAGCTTTTTTTTTAAAGGCTCTCTTACATATGCCTGGCTCATTTACAACAGCAGTTAAGTTTCTGAGGTTGGAGGCCATGTTCACTTAAAAGCCTAGATGAAGCATTCACATTCCGAAGCTATTTACACCTTGCAGTGGCAATGGGCAACACACCATAGCCCTGCATGCATAACTGAAGCGGCCTCTACAATTTTATGTATTGTACTGTTCAGCAAGTAAAGGCATTTGCTTTGTCATATGGTGAACGATATACACCAGCAAACGGTCAAAAACCAATGGACCTAAATATTCAGTAATAATTATTTTCTGCAAATTCAGTACCTTGAACTCAAACCTAGTAATAGCGGTATTAAAGCAAAATTGAACTTTGGTAGAACTTTGGGTTGTGTAGTTACCTGGCCAAATGGTGGCGAAATATGTTCATTAGTTTCTCTGTGCTCCCCTGGGGGGTTAATCCAGAATAGGGTATTCGTCGCTCTCCATTCACTTCTATAGCACAGCTAAAACGGTCTCAAAATGACACTTCTAGCATGTATACGAACGCAAATGAAGCGGATTCTGTCAATACAAACAATAACCAGTCCTCTTACATATTTTTTATTTATAAAGGTACTATTTTCTTCAATGTTGTTAGCAAGTTACCAGAAAAGACTAGCAAAATGTCGGCAGGTCGGTTTGTTTATATATACTACCAGGAACGCTCCCTCAGAGTGGTTTCTGATGCATTGGCACATTAACGCTGTTTCTGGCGCAAGAATGACCTACCGGATCTACGTTCCAAATAAAATACGAAAAAGCCAGGAAAGGGCTATTTCATTTTCAAAAAAAAAAAAGGTAAGAGGACTGGTTATTGTTTGTATTGACAAAATCTGCTTTGTTCGCGTTCATATAGGTGCTAGAAGTGTCATTTTGAGACCGTTTTAGCTGCTCTATAGAAGTGAATGGAGAGCGACAAATACCCTATTCTAGATTATCACCCCAGGGGAGCACAGAGCAACTAATGAACATATTTCACCACCATTTGAACTCATCATGGCCAGGTAACTACACAACGCAGTTCTACCAAAGTTCAACTGTGCTTTAATTTAGTTTTGTGACCTTTGTTGGTGCATTTAGGTAAAGCATTAGTGTTTGGCATCCGGACTCAAACCCTAACCAGAATTAATGTGACTGTGGTTGGCAGCCCTCCTACAAAACAACTGCACAGAGATCACCAGGTGGAGTGCAGAGTTAAAAGAAGAGGGTGCTGGCCATAGGCATTTCAGAGAACACACATGCTAGCGTGGCCTTTCCTGGTTGGATGAAGGCGCTTACAGCAAGAGGAGGAGCCTATCGCAATTGGACATTAAGAATTCCAAACTGGACAAAAGTATGATGCTGTTTAACAAATGGAAAAAGGCTGTTTACAAAATAAGGCACTTATGTTTTGTGTGGGCGGGCACCATGGCTATGGAGGCGACACCAGTCATTCTGGAAGAGTTTCAAAACTCTGGCTCTCAGAAAAGGTATGTTTAGACGGATGAATTAATGCACTGAAGATGCAGACCATTTTTCATGGCCAAAAATAATTCTGCCAATTTTCACTTTTTGAGGAATTATATGCTGCAACAGCCAATTGGAAATAAAAATGTAAAGTCCTTTTGTCTCTTGTTGGACATTTGAAGCACGCTGAAAGCACACACAAATGAGATGTCTGATTCCCGTGACATTATTTCTGGAGGAGTCCAAGTCAAATGCAATGTACCTAGCCTAATGTGATTTCATTACACCCTGCACAAAACATAATGTACATGCAATCATGTATGTTAACTGAAACTTGATATTAACTTATATTCACTTAAAAATATACATATTAACATTTGGTTATCTGAATGCAAACAGTCGGGGTATCTGTTCTAAGCATCAACTTGAACATTTTTCACAGCTCAGCAGAAGTTTCAGCAGTGAAATGTGACTCATGTGCTCAGAATCTTGCTGAAGAACTGCACTTCAATTAAACTGACAGAGTAATTCAAATAAACAGACCTCTCTTAAAACAGCACTGTTACTGTTTGACAGAACAACTCTTTAACCTAATTAAAAGTTTTAATCTAAACTGACTTTAACCCCATGTGTTTTGTGGGGATGCAATGAAAATCATTATTTGAATATTATGTTTAACTCCCCTAATGAGAAATTTAGCCATCGCACAGTCCTCTCCATGTAAACACATCCCATGTTTCCCCGCATGGCTACAATTCCTCCCCAAACGTATGGCTTACCCCAGGCTGACAACTTTTAAGGCTCTCCAAATTCAGCAAAAGGCTCTACAAAGAGCTGCTTAAGTAGCTGTACGATTCCGTCCACAAGTGTTTATTTCCTGCAGTGCGCTCAATAAACTAAATATTTGCATCGTGAGAGGACGCGTCTTCAGAATAACACGTCTGTCTCTTTACATGTACAGACGGAGGGTAACCAGACTGTTAACTGCTCCAGGGGAAACAGAGGGCTTCTACACAGGCAGTGGTTTTTCCATGGACATTTAGCCTTTTGGCTGCACACTGCACCGCCATTGTGCACAGACACCTTGATTGGTAAATAACCTGGATTCATCGTTCTACCCAATGAGCTTTAGGCTACAGCCGATTCGCGTACAAGCTAATCAGTGATGCCAAGGCAAACTCACTGATGTAGAAAAACTACTTCTTTCCAAAAAAAATAAAACTAGCGCTTCCCCAACCACCAGAGGTGGAAAGTCCAGGTTCAGAAAGTAAAAGTCCTGCCCCGTATTTTGTTCCAGTCACCTGGATTTGCTATTCTTCAGCCATGAGGTAGAACTAATTAGTAAAATCAGCTTGCTGAGTCCATAGGTGGAAGAAAAACATGGCAGGACCTTTACTTTCTGACCCCAGGACTTTCCACCTCTGCCAACCACAGCAGCCAGGTGCTTGCTTCCTTAAAAAAAAGGTGCTTGCTTCCTTGTGGGCGGAGTTAAAGGACGACTTTGGAACGCCAATGGAAAACCATAATGCTGCGATTTGAACAAATACAGTCCATTCAGCATGGAGCATTGACAGGTGAGAATGTAAGTGACCCTATGTTGACATAAGGTTGGAAGTCGTGTAGATAGATAAGGACGAAAAGCCATGGATTCTAGACAACATTATCAATGGCAGTAATCAACTATCTATGACTTAGGTTCAACATAGTTAAGCTATATACAATGTCTATTTAGTCCCTAAACTTGAAAACAAAATCTTCACATTTGGAACGGAGTTCACTTCCTCAAGTGGCCTTTTCCTTAAAGACTGGCTCTTTGTTTTGAGAGAGAGAGAGGGAGAGCTTAGCAGGATCTAGGCAGGAGAGTGATATTTGAGACTATTGTACGAGTCCTGGCAGTTTTGGCAAATGGATCTGTCAGCTGTTGCTTTTATTGCTCCTGGATATCATGAGTGGCAATTCGAGTTACACAAGACTCTGACAGTTATGTGCAATCGGTTTATGAAATAAACTTTTAAATTATGAAAACGTTATTTCACCACACTACCGGAGGGCATGAATGATTTTTTTCAGCCACTCCCACGACAAAACGTGTTTTTTACAAAGATGCATTTGGGACAGACTGGCGCAACAATTTATGGTACAAAAACGCCTTTACGTTGCCAGTCAAGGTGTGACACATAATAACGCTCTCGCTTATGCATTACTCATACCGGGGCGGACTGACTTTCCCTGGCATTACTGACGTTTCGAAAGTCTATACCAGTCATAGTATCAGTAGACTAAAGGATAAAGTAGGCTAGACTTTATCCCGTGCACCAGTTCAAATAGGTTAGGCTTCCAGTTCCAAACCGAAAACGCGATTGACTGCTAAAATAACACATGCAATTATTATTCGTAATTATAGTAGCCTAGTTGTAGTAGTAGGAGTAGTAGTAATAGTAGGTAGCAGCCTAGACTAGTTGTCGTCGTTGTTGCTGCTGCAGGATAGACAACAAGTGGGCATTTAGCCTATCGCTATTCAGCCATTTGCTTTACTTCAAACTTTTCACCGATGGTGTTAACATGTTGCCTAGTCTGGAGCCTATATTTAACGTCTATAAATAGCCCTGGCAGGAAACGATAAAAAAAACATTTAACTTTAAGGAAATACCAAATCCCGCAGAGTTCCACTGGGCAGTGTTCCAGGAGATCTTGTCCCGGTGTGTTTCACCGGTTTAATTCACCAACACACATATCCTGCTGTGATTCCAGTCAGCGTTCGCATTAATATACGAGGCATATGTTATAATAAAGTATCAGGTATATGGTGCACTGTTCACAACAAATTGTTTAAAAAAGGGCGAACTTCTATTCCTGATGAGGGCTCCTTGCGTTTACCCGAAAGGAAACATCAACCCGTAGCCTAACATCACAAATTAGCTGTGTATAGGATACTGTGAATATGTGTGTGCAACCCAACTTGTTAAAATAACATTGCACTCGATCTCCATGTTAAATTAAGTTTTAATTACACAATAGTATGTTTGGGTTAACTCACCTCTGTGAAGAAATTATCCATGGTCCTTGTTTAATTAATCCAAAAGGATTACAGAATGCAAGAGTTCCATCCAAACCATGTGTTAATGATAAATATCAGACAGGGTTTCAAGTCTTAGTCCATTTCAGGCATTCTCTTTTCCAGTGTTCTTTGGGGGCAGAAGGAAAAACCCCAATTGATCCACAGAACTGCCTTTGTTTCGGAGATTACTGAACTAAAAATACCATGTGCCTTTCATTCATTCAGAGGTGCATGTCCTTATATGCAAGTAGAAAATATACTGCGAAGCCACCGAAAAGCTACCAAACGGGGAGCGCAATGGCACTTTGTCTCTAGATATAATATGCACATGTAAATACTCAGATATTGTCAAGTAAGCAAACTGTAGCCCTGAAGTTTGGTGTGACTGTGCTGTGCCGTAGCTCCTCCCAGCACGCTTTGACTGTTAAAGTAATCCACTGCAGTCTCCGCCTGCTGTTTCAAGCAAAAATCTTAAAACGGAGCAACACTACTTACAGCGGTTCGCAGAAAAAAGACGGACGTAGCCTAAAGCTTTAGTTTAAATAGTCATTCTTAATGATTATAAAACCCCGGGAAAATACCGCCGTTTATGGAAAATATTCAAGGGTCTATAGCCTTCTTCTGACACAATTAACTGTAGGCTAAATTGTTTTAATATTGTCCAAACGAAAGATAGTGTGGTTTAACTGTTCTGCATAAACATCCTCTTAAGGAGTTAAAAGTTAAAGTTATAACTTAAAGTTATGAAGATGTGCGGTGTCGACGTGCATTCACCCTTAGATTAGTTTTTTTTTTGCAAGCCTAGTCACCTTGGTTTTTGTTTCTTTAATGTGAAACGAAACAAAATGTGCCACGAGAACAGGATTAAGCTATGTTTTCATGCCGATAAAACTGGTGCTTGTGTTTGTTAGGAATCCGTATAGGATCAGAAGGACGATTGTGCTTGGTCGGAAAACGAGGTCACTGGCCCAGTTGAGTTGCAAATCTCAATTCGGCCGTAAACTTGGTTTACCAGCTGCTATAGCATTATTTGTTCACGTGAGGTCTCTTTTTGCACATGCATGCATACTTTTCCAGGGTAAATAGAATTGTATTATACACAAAATAAAATGGCACTTCAAAACAAGTTCAACTTAATCTGTAATAGGCCTACCCCACATAGTTTGGATGTCTTCATTTGAATTTAATCCAGCATACCCCATTGGGGGATGTGATATGATCATAATTTCTCTATCAGAAATATGAGTGAATGAGACACTATTATACTTTACATGGTTATGTGTAGTTTATTATACAGTTATATGTTAATTTCTTGCTGTTGTCCAAGTGTGTAATTCTACTCTGAAGGCGATGGTACTGTTTGATTATTAAATGAACCCTGAATAGTGTGCATTCTATTGCAATGCTGCACTTTGATCATACGCAAGAGAGTTAAATAATATGATGTGAGTGCGTCAAGAGAAAATATGCGAAGAAAGTGTTCAGGTGACAAAGCTTGAACAGAAAAGCTTAAGGTATTTGCTTTAAAAATGCATGCTGGGTAAGTCTAATGTAAGGAGGTCACATTAATTACAAATAATAAAAATGTTAATTTCTCACAAATGTGCAATAGGCTAAAGCTTTTTTAATTTTCTTTTACCATATATACCTGTATTTTCACTTTAACTCCCATTCTCTCAGACGGAGCACATTTTAAGTGGTGTTTCAAAAGACCAAGAGGTTGTTTTTTTCCAATCAACTTGAGCGGTAGCCATTATCCAAATCATGCATTTCAAGACAATTTGTGTATTGAAACACTTTTTTTAGAATGGTGAACGTATGCTTGGTATCAGCTACATGGTGACTTGTTACCACCGCAACCATGTAAAGATATCTGTTTCTCCTAACTGTCCACTGGGCATCATCTTGCTGTAATGTATCAGGTGCCGGGGGCTTTGAGGAAGTCACTCTGGCATATAGCCATGGTACGATCAGTGCCAGATGCCATATGTCACTTCTTATTTGCACACAAGGGAGCTAAGCACGGAGAGGTTGCCTTGGCGACCTATCTCCACCCACCTTTGGGGAATCCGGGTAAGGGCCAATTGGGAAATAGGGATAAAAAAATTGGGATGCAGTGAAGGTTCTACTGTCTGATATGGAGATTATGGACTAAAGGTTACTGCATGGACTTTCATGCCATTGACATAGAAAAGCAAGTGCACGGGCTATCTTCCACTGCTTTCGTCCGCAAGGGAACATGAAGCAGCACTGTGTAGTCTGAACAGACATTGAAAATTCACTATGACATTTTTGCACACTTATTTATATGTTGTGTCCAAAAGGGTGGAAACACCATCATGAAGTCACATAATAGGGTACTGCGCCACCGTATGCCGCCAGAACAGCTTGTATCTACCAGTCCCTTCTAAGCGGCAAGGTCAATGCTACCATAAGTAACTTGTCAAGGAAAAAACCGAAAGTCTACACTTAAATGCCTGTTGCATGTTAATGAGCTTAGTCCCAACATAAGACCTACATGTTTCTGTTATTTGTAGATCGTATTGCATTTGTTCAGTCTGCTCCCCTTTCAGTCAACCTCCCTCATTCTCCACGGTCCCACATACAGCAGGATTATTAGTGGAGCGCAATGGGTTAACTACTGTGTCCCAGGGTACCAGAGTGAATGTATTCACTGCCCACCCCCCTTCCCCAAATCCTTCCGTGAGAGGCGCTACCTGGTTAACGTTGCCCCAGTGACCTTTGACTCCAGTCTCGTTCTCTGCGGAGCTGAGCTCCATACACGTCTGTAACAATGGTCCCAGCGCTGCCTTCCTGCGGAGCAGAGAAGTTGAAAGTGGGAAAGAACATAAGCCTTTCCCTTCCCTGGAAAGGCATGTGGGATAGGCGCTTTTATTCCCATTTGCCTTCATCATATACATTTCTTCACTCCAGAATGTATATCCTGCTTTCAGTCTTTGAAAATAATGAAACAATAGTGCATCACTTTGAACCAGTCTCGCCCCATTGGCTTTCTTCTATCACAACGTATTTTCGTCAGTGTCAGTTAATTAATCGACCACATTGGGTTTTCTGAGATGAACTAGAAGGAATTAGATGCCGTACAGTGATGAAGAGTATGTGTATGGATTTTTTTTAGTTTTTTCACCGGATTGCATGCTAAAGAAACATATTTACTAGTTGTGCTATCATTGTGACGCTGGCACTTAGCATTTGTTTTATGACTTAAAGATTGAATCTGAACAAACATATCTGGATGTGTAATGGAAGTCCCCTAACTGAAATTAAATGCATGCAGTTATGGGTGTGTATTAATATCGGGATATTTAGTGAAAAGGAACACGTTAATGATTTCAGAGCACTCCTGTAATTATTATGAGGTGGTCCGTGAGTCCAGTGAGCATGAAACAGTATTATGCTTAATTATACATCAAGTTTTGATTCAATGTTTATGGACAATCTTCTCTCGCAATAACTACAACAGGGATGGTGGTGACTTAATGGAATTAAACTGCTGTAGCCTTCCACCTCCCCCTCAGTTAGCTCTCTGACTAACAAGCTTAGCGTGAGTAGATTCAGTTAAGACTGGCACGCACGTTCCAGCAAGTGAATAATGTTTGTTGCCACAATATGTACCACTACATTCAATCCAAATTGAAAGTTCAGTTAAATTATTCAACTACCATTGTTTGAAGATAATAGTTTTCCACAAAATGTTTGCGTGGCTGAACCACAAATTTCATCTGATACAACCATGGACCTGTGGACAACACCATGGCAGAACTCAGTGATATTGTCCCTTCTGCCCACCTCAGGTCCAAATGGAGCCTGACGGAGGCGGTCCTTAGGTTCAGGAATCCATGTTGGCTCCGGGCAAACTTTCAAGGTCAGCAGTTGAATTTCTACAGCAGGAAATTAGGTCTACTGGATGGAGCCCGTGCTAGTTGCCTGTAATACAATAATCCCCAGCTGGCTGTCTCCTGTCGATTACCTCTGAAATCTGACATCACACATGGTGCTGATTATTCTTATTATTGTGTGTGTGTGGGGGGGTTAATGAAGAGCTAATACATACATGGGAGTTCTTAAGTGACGCAGGGTATGAGGAATGGTTCAACCTTAGGACTATGCTTTTGGCAAACCATAACCATATACACATCTTTAAATTATCATATATTATCATATAACAGTAATCAACATGTAAAAATTTAATAAACATAAGTCTACAGGCTGCCTAGCATGTAAGATCCCACTTGTTTTTCCTAGTCAGAATGTACTGAAGATGAACAATGTTACCCATAGCAAATTTACTGGTTCTGTGCGGTATACTGGACACAACTTTAAATATTCCCAGAAGGGTTTTTCAGTGAAAAGCATTAATCTTCCACGTATTCTTAATATTGTGAATCCATCCAAATTGTAAAGCTGATAAAAGGCCATCTTGGTCAATTTGAAGTATGGAATGTGGAATTATGAGTAAACTATGAGTAAACTGGATGTATTTATGCAGGCCTTTGGAATGGGGTGCTAATCGGTCCCACATTACAGATGCAATGCTGGATTTTTCCAACATTTCAACACATTACTGTAACATGAATGATGCACGTTTAAATAATTAAAGACTTGTTTTACTCATTATACATGGGAAACAGGTGATAATGTTGCTTATATTAATTGAAGTTATAAATTTTCATAGATTGCACATTTTAGCATACATATAGGTTTAATATCTAAAATCGGGGTTTGATTTATCAGGATCTAAATGTCCTTTGACATTCATGCTCTTTGATTAAACAAATATCTTGAAAGTCCAGCATTCCGCAATCCAGGCCTCTTGCAATCTGGACGGCATCCAAAAGTTGTGGCGAGAAACATTCATCTGGCTGTAAATCCGTCTTTCTTTGTCTTCTGATCTATGACTGTAGAGGCTTTTTAATCGTACTCAGCTTCTGGTTTGGTTAAATTATAATGAAAAATACAATTTATTACTGAAATTTATCACATTTTCTTTGTATTATGCATTCCAAAAAATGTCAAAGTGCATTACAGTCAACACGGTAGAAAAGAATATTTGTAAAATTCTAAAAGAAAAATTCAGAAACTAACTGAAAGAATTTTGGTTTTGGTGAGGTTTGTTTGCTTTAGGGAGCCGAGAGCACAGCTAAACTGCCCCGGGAAGAGGGCGATTTGAGCCCTGGTCCTGGATGGCCATGATTCAGCGGGTTTATCAAGCTCTCTTTAAACCAGAAAGTCCCTCTAAACTGGGCCTGGAAAACCATTTAACTGAAGCAGCTGTCTGGCTCAAACAGTAGCCAACAGGCACTGTTGCCCTCCGGGGTTTGGGCCGAGCAACCCGGCCGGAGACTATCGGATCGTTTAGATCCCCTTCCACCATAGCTGCACTCTTGCTCAAGTGTACGAGGGTGCGACGCTCATCCAGTTTGTTCAGTCTTCGGCAGACCAGGCCAAGCTAGCAGTCCCCCACCAACAGGAAGGGGAAAACAAACATTTCCTTGGCCATTTGGGCTTCACCTAAGATGGAGGATAAGGGCCGGCCTTTCCGCTGCTCCACATTCCTCAGTTCTGTATCAACGATAGTCCAAAAAATCTCGCTAAAGCAATTTCCTGCCCTCAGAGAGCTTCAGACGGAAAGAAGAAAGCTTCAGCATGGTCTATAATTAGCAGAGTATCATGAAGACCTTCCCTATAATTCATGAAGCACTTTTCCCTTGGCCTGTATCCCATTTGATACTTTTCATCACTACATTTACAGGAATATAAAAGGAGGCAATTACAAGGGGAAATGGTGTGTGCCTTAATTAGCAATATGAATAAATATGCTCAAAAAACAAGCCAAATGCATGTTGCTGTCTACTTATCTGTTATGATAGAATGAAACTTGAATGTAAATGTTGATGATAATGCAAGAAGTAGGGATGCGAGACATTCATTACTTTTTTAAACGTTATAAAGCAACTTTTGAACAAAAGAGCAAACTCAAAATCCATTAAAGGTTATGTGGCCGATCTGACAGTCCCGTGAAACATGATACCCTTCCAGCGTGGCTGGACGTTAATCACCGCAGTGACGTGATTGGTTCCCTCTGACATGCCGTTTCTCCCAACCGCCTGTTCTGTGATTAAGCCTGGCGTGGTCGTGGGATACTGGGAGGGGGTGACTTCATGCAGACCACGGCTTTATCTGTGGGAAGAATCAGCAGAGAGGGTCAATGGTCCACTTTCATGAAGCCAGCCACAACCCTGCACAACTGGCTCCGATGGTACGCTCAGAGGAATCTACTATTGGTCACCTCCCACCACAGCCCGCATGTGAACTGGGAACCAGCAAATAATAATGCAGCCAGTTTCAGCATTGCAGGAAATTGTAGAGCAATGTTAGAAGCAGGGGAAGCAATGGAGGCTAATCCTCCTAACATTATATTTTACTTCTTGAACTACAATATACAGTATTCTTACTTTTAAATCAATGGTGATCGCCTCAGAACTCAGCAAGCGTAAACAGAAACAGGATGACGCTTGTGTCTGAAGTTCTTGGCAGGCCCACGTCATGGGTATCATCACCCGAGTATCATGCCCAATAGTAACCTGTTTGTGCTAAACAGAAAGGTTAGTCAGTTTGGCGCTATACTTGGCATTTTGTAAAACATACACACAATTGCATAGGGCACATTATCAAGTTTGCAAGATAAACAGCGGAAGAATAGAAGGAGAAAGAAGACGAGAGAGAGAGAAGGATGGCTCTGGAGAGGAGGATGACACTGATTGAAGTGGAGGAATATTAAAAGGATGGAAAAGAAAGGGGAGGATGTTGAAAGAGGATTAATAAAAACGGAGAGGAGGCTAATAAACCATGAAACATTTAAGCAGCCCTTCTATGTACCTTTTAATGAGTCAGTATTTTCTTCTTCCCAGTTTGAGAGGTAATATAAATTAGCCAGCGGAACAAAGAGCTATTCATTATTTAGTAGAAATACCACTCAACCGGTGAGCTTAAGAAACTCCACTCTTTTATTGATTAGGCTAATAGAGAAATTTTTAAAGGGCACACATGCATCCTGGTAAATATGGTTCCAGATGGTGTACTACATGTCAGCTATACTGTTTTCAACAGATGTTTTATGTTATATGCCCCAGGGAAGAGCTAACCTTGACATGTAAGGAACGTTAACTGCAATATGTGTGTTATATACATTCGTATTTTGTGCAAATAGGGACAAAACTATTTAATAAAACCGTAGGGAGACTTCTCTCCCCTTAAAAAAAGTAATGTGTTAACATGTACAAAGCAAAGGTCTTGGTGTACATTTGAGACCGTGGTCTCATATAAACACCCTAAGGTGTTAAATGTACACCCTAATGTGATAAAGGTACACCAACAGTGTTAGATGTACACCAACATTTTTGCTGTGTACTTTCCCAGCTGTAATATAACATGTATAGCCTAATATAAGTAATGTTATGTTTCATTATACAACACATATAGTACTTTATACAGTATATTTTATATAATGTGTAGAATATATTGTAAAATATAATACTTGCTTCATAAGCGTTGAATAACAGACATGTTTTCTGTTAGCCTGTATTACAGACACTAGTCAATATAGTCAGATTATTTATACTGAATGACACATTCACATACATGTGCACGCAGAAACAAGCAGATTTGTCAGTATCCAGGCCCTATACAACTGACTAGTCCGTTTAACAGGGACGTACTGCAAATACACAGAAAACTGTCTTTTTGTAGGCTACAGCGCACATACACACAGACCTGCACACGCAACCACAGAGCGTTTTGAGTGCCTTGTTTTGCTGGAATCATTTCATTCATTACTAATTTTCATGCTGATAGATGCATTATCAGGAAGAGGACAGCAGTGGAGAGAGGAAGCGGCAGGTTCATCCAACTGGCTGCGAGCAGAAATATAGCGGCAAAAAAGTCACCACGGTGACAGTCAAAATCACCCCGGCCATTTCCTAGCTCATTGTCCTAAATTTAAACTACATTAAATGTTCTGCTCGTATGTAATTCCCTGTGATTACTGAGGGAAAAGCCTCGCCCACTATGTCTGTCCTTCATTATCCCCCGTGAATTATTCCGCAGATTTCCGCAGAACCCGTTGACTTCCAAATAATTTATTTAAATGGGCATGTTCGCCTCCCGTTGCCACTGCAATACGTTTCTGGAACTTTTCCTCGGCACGACCTCTGACCCCTCCCACCGCACACATACGCCGGCCCAGCTGTCATGCACTGGCGGGACGTCCTGTTCCTGATGCAAGACAGTTGGAGCAGTTCTGTCGGGCTAGCAGTGTTAGATTTAGGGACTGTACACTCTACAAAGTGCACATCGGTATGGGACTTTGGCAAGAAGGTGACCGCTTACATGATAGCCAAATGCATTTCTATAAGGAAGGGGGCACATGAGAGACCGGATTAACATGGTCACGCAGGTTCATTAAAACCAAAGGGCTTGTGAGGGTTTTAAGCCATAAACATTTCCTCTGAAGAAGGCATGGAATGCAAGGCATCTGCTCAAGTGTTCATTACACTGGCACTGAGTCCCCCAGATTGCTCCATTGCAGCTCCCTGCCACGATTTCCTGGGAAACAGGAAGCTTACCAGTTGGACAATTCACAGAACCAACCAGAGGAAGCTCCTAAAAAGGATGTGGCAGACATTGCTAAATAGCAATAAAAAAAAAAGGAATAATGGCCATCGTTCCTTAGCTTTGCACTACTAATAAAATAACTTCCTTTGCATTGCAATGGCAATGACATGGCAAGGTTTCAGTTTTGCAAAACCTCTTAATCTGGAGCATGACTATGCATGAAAATGCCCTAATGAAAAGGAGAAAATGCTGTCAACACAGGAATTAAGAGTCTGGATAATGTTGAATTAGACTGAATAACTACCTCCAAAGTCCTTCTCCCTTGGATCCAATTTATGGATCCACTTACTTGGGTATGCTGCTTACAATTGCACTGCCTCTGACACAAGTGTCCTCAATTGTGTTTTTACCTTAATATTCCTAACACAGAGCAGGAATTGAGGGTGTACAGGAGCAAGCACTTGGCTGCTCACTTGACATCTACTGATCTGAGATCAGCAATGCCACAGGTTGTCGGGAGAAGTATGCCATCCAATTCTGCATCTCGTGTAAATGTATGATTCTGCCGAGAAATGCATCCCCCGCGTATGACCCTGGCTGCACTTTCTCAAAGGCGAGCTTCAAAACACTGGGAAGTGTTACATGCAACGAGGACCATGAACTCTAAATACACAAGAAAGAACAGCAACTAAATCCATGTGTAATGTGGGTAGGTATCAATTTTGACAAAAGTTCTTGACAGAGGACACTATTGCCAAACAATATCAAAATGTATAGTTGCAAGGATGGAAAGTTAGTGTATGGGCTGGTACAGGGTTGTTACCCTTTCACTTGATAAGACGTACGGTTGTGGTTGAATTTAGCGTACATATGGAAAAGACCCGTACATTTTGTACCTCAGAGAAAGATTGCAATTATTGTAGCCTTATTTAGGAGGGCATGTACATATTACATACACTACATGGCCAAAAGTATATGGACGCCTGATCATCCAACATCTCATTCCAAAATCATGGGCATTAGCATGGAGTTGGTGCCCCACTTTGCTGCTATAACAGCCTCCACTCTCCTGGGAAGACTTTCCACTAGATGTTGGAACATTGCTGTGTCGTTTTGCTTCCGTTCAGCCAGAACAGCATTAGTGAGGTCGGGTTGTGCGATTAGGCCTGGCTCGCAGTCGGCTTTCCAGTTGATCCCAAAGGTCTTTGATGGAGTTGAGGTCAGGGCTCCGTGCAGGCCAGTCAAGTTCTTCCACCCCAATCTCGACAAACCATTTCTGTATGGACCTTGCTTTGTGCTCGGGGGCATTGTCACTCAGGAAAGGGCCTTCCCCACACTGTTGCCACAAATTGTAAGCATAGAATGGTCTAGAATGTCATCGTATGCTGCAGCATTAAGACTTCCCTTCACTAGAACTAAGGGGCCTAGCCCGACCATGAAATACAGCCCCAGAACATGGGGTGTCCAGATACTTTTGGCCATGTTACTATGTTGTAAACTATATTCTATAATGGGGGGGGGGGGGCAAGGAACACTGTATCATTTATTATGGACTTCATGCCAACTTCTGTTCATAATTATTTAACTAGTCCAGTCATTTATGTGATCTGCAATTTTCACTGAATTTACTGATAAGCCCACAAATCTGAGATTTTTTTCTTTCAATTTTGTATCCCTATTCCGTAGCTAAATTTTGAGTGTGGTCTAATATGTGAGTGAACCACCATTGGTTTATAGGGCTAATTAGCAAATTAAGGTAGGGTAATTGGAGGAAGCAAAAACCTGCATACATACACACCAGCCCTCCAGCAATGGAACTCCGTCTGTTCTAAAATACAATGCATAAAATCTTCCGGTAGGAAAGTGAAATAAAAAAGGTAAGCAGAGCATCACTTTCAAGCCATAAGTCAAATAATCAGTCAAAGTGCAGTGATTGCCTCTTTGTCTGGTACATTAGACGAAAGACGCAAAGCGCGTTGTTTATGTCCGTTGACACTTACCATGTCGGACTCAGTGTAATGTTTTAGACAATGTGGCAATACATGAAAATGCCCATCAAGCGCTGATTGAAAAATCATTGCTGAATTCGGGAGCGCCTACATAGAGGATAACTGCTGAAATTCAGTTTGACAGCCAAGGTAATCGCGTACATGGCATATTCTCCAGGCCCGAGCCACAGATGATTGTGTGTTGCATTCCCTGTATTTTCCTGTCTCTTGAGACAATCTTCTTCATCTATCAAATGTTTATTTGGAGCCCCATTAACGGTTGCACAAGCAACAGCTACTCTTACTGCTGTCCGCGCAAAACATAAACATGTCACATTATAGTACGGAACAATAATAGACAAGAGCAACGCAGAAGCAACACAAAGCAAACGCAAAGTTTACCTCCATTAAAATAACAAAAAGAATACAAAGCTAAAGTTCGGGTAAGTGGATTATTCTTTATCCGTGATCGAAAACTGACAGCTGAAGACACGCTCCAATAACAAGCATGTTTATTAGAGGTCTAAATATTTGCACACAGTAAAGCACATACAATTCTACACACTCACACATGCACACACTTGATTATTTTATTGGGATCCAAGTTACACAAAATTGCACATACTGTATATCAGGAATGTTAAAGCCTTGCATCGCGTTGTGTTCATTAGTACATACATATACAGTAAATATCGAAGAGTTTGCTATTTCCCACAAGCCCTGGACTTGTGTAATGTAATGAAGGAGCAAAGCTGCTTGGCTGTCTGCAGATGGCCAGAGCTTGGCATCATGGGTAAGACACACACTCCTGCTAAAAGCATATCTAATTGTGGACAATTGTGAGTCTAGAAGTATCCTTTCCAGTTAACTAGGAAGATGCCATAGAGAAAGCTCAGAAATGCAGCGATCGGTCAAGATTTCATGGAAAGTCACATGAAAACTGTTTCATGTGCATGGGAAAGAATTTGAGTTCATAAATAAAGAGTCTGTATCTTCAAATAGATGAAGGCACTAGATTTGCAAATAAACTAAACAAACAAATAAGTAAAAGCATGATTTATCAATTCCTGTGGATAAAACCATTTAGAAAGTAATCAAATTAAACTAAATTACCTGATTTGCCTTATCAACACATTTACATGAGTCATTAAGGTAATTTTTCAGTGAAGAATGTACACTGCAAAATGGTCACTGTACATCAACCCTGATAAAGTACTTTTACTTTAACATGGTATGTTTACGCCTTATGGTACTCATACATGCTCATATATACATACATGCACTTAAGAGTTGAGAATTGGGATTTTGTGTGTCTTTATGCATTGTATTGTTGTTGTAGCTCCCTAGAGAAAAATATTTTCATTTTATTTTTCAACAAGAAATTTGGGAATTACAAATAGTTTTCACATGATGTTGATTGCATGTCTCTGTGTGTAAATTCATGTTTTCAAGTTTGTACAACCATGAATGAAAATAATTATTTTCATGTGTTCAGGTGTCTTGTGTCATTCTAAAACAGTTTTTACTGATTTCATCAAATGAATAACAACTGTTTTTACGTATTGTGTTCACTTATTTATGTTTTAAACACTAGCTTTTCTTATACGTCAGCAGATAAAAGAGCAGAGTTTTATTTGCTGGAAATGGCAGGTGCTTTCTTGTGTTCATTTCAATAAATACATATAAAATAAAGCATCTTCCCCCTTATTTTTCCCTCAGCAATTTTTTCATGGATTGGCTTTATGAAAAATAAACCATGATTTATTAATTTAATCTAAAGGACATCAACAAATGTAAAGCTGCAGTGAAACCAATACTATGGATTCAGTCTTTTATTTTGAGCTACCATGGAAGCCTGCTGCATGAAAATAACTATTGTCATGCAGAAGGCTTCCATGATAGCTCAAAATAAAAGCGTTACAAGTATGATGCCCTGTAATATTGGTCAACGTTTTCATGATGGCACTGACCAACTTGCCATGCATTGATTATCTAACTATGATTATATCTAAAAAGTATAATTATCAGACTGCAGGAGACAAAATGACACGTCAGGAATTTGCTACCGTGTGAATTTGCTGTACTCACCCCGCCCCCTGCTAATAACCAAAGCTTCAATAATTTAATCTCGTCTTTATTCGCAAAGGTAATTTAATAAGCAATCTAAAGAACACGGCCATTACCTTTAAAGTTCCAGTGTTTGAATCTGGTGCCATCTAGTGGAAATCTGGAACTCAGCCAAACCCACTTTTCATCTCTTTGCACAGTCTCTATTTGAGGGTGGAAAGTTGGAAACCCATTATTTTCTGTATGTTATAACTTACAATATTTATCAAAACATCAAATAATGAATAAGAACTGTTTAGGCTTAAGTGTATGAGACTGTCTATATTATTAAACACTGGCAATAAGCATTGCCATCATCACCAGTATCACCACTGTTATCACGACTGTACTACTTGTGCTTCATAAAATCAATTTGTACAAGTGAAATATATTAACATGCTGTTGTCTAGATCTGTAGTACTGAATATATTTATTCATATTCCCAATAGCAATATTTATTTTCTGTGACAGTATATACAGTAGGCACAGGCGTGTGGCCATAACTCCCAGTTCCCATTGAGGTTTCAATGCTAAACTGTGATTGGAACCTGGTGCTATGGTCACATGAGACTAAAATTAAGCTTTTTGGGCAGGCACAGCTGTGGTTGAAATCAAAAGGATGCTCATGTTGAAAAGAATGTCATACATGCACTGAAATATGAGAGGCGGGGGGGGGGGGGGGGGGGTTGGGGTGGGGTTGGGGATGATCTTTGATGATGTTTTGTATCTAAGAGTCCCGGGGCTCTTAAGGTCAATAACATCATAAACTTTCAGTAAGCCATTGAACCTAAGCATACTTCTCTAAATCAACCATGAAGTACTTACAGGAAAGAAATATGGAGGTTCTGGCTGTCACAGTCCCCCAGACTTTAATATTACTGAAAATACACACACACAGGCACATAAGCGTGCACACACACACACACACACACACACACACACACACTTTCTCCCTCTGTCACACACAGAGACCAAGTTAACTACTGTCAGATTGCATTCAAAAGAAGAATATCAGTAGGTACGACCAGTCAGAGTCATTGTCATGCAAACAGCTGGCCCTCACAATACATATTATAGCATAAGAAACTTGATTCCTAAACAGAAGTTCTTCCCTCAAAAAAGACATTATTCCATTAGGTTATCAAACACAATTTTGATGCCTCAAAATCTTACAATATGTAGCATGGAAGGTACTAAACATCTAAATATTTAAGCTAAGTACTCGCTCAGTTACATGTTTGAGACAATCTATTTAGCGAAATCCTGAACTAGGATGCAATCAGCAAGCAAATCTGCTCAGCTTAAAGTTTATTTCCTTTTTTATATTGTATTCCTTTTAAAATTAATCATACAAATACAGTGTCAGTCGCCAAACATGAAACCGTGGCAAATTAATCCAAATGGTCTGGTTCGATTGAATAATTTGGAAGTTAGATTGATAAGGAATAGGTGCTACAATTGACCTGAAAGCCTTTATCACTTGAAAGACACTACCCCTGCTTACCATTAGGGACAGCTATACAGGTGTCTTGTGTTATTTTAGAACTGTTTTTCCTGATTTCATCAAATGAATAACAGCTGTTTTTATGTATTGTGTTCACTTATTCATTTGTTTTAAACAGCAACGTTTCTTATACAGAGAGCACCATAATTCATTGGACAGTGACATATTTTTTGTTATTTTGGTTCTGTACTCTAGCACTGTGAGTTTGAAAGGATACAATGACAATGAGGTAGAAGTGCGGACTGTCAGCTTTAATTTGAGGGTATCTTTATCCATATCTGATTAACCATTTAGAAATTATAGAACCTTTTGTACATAGCCCCCCCCCCCCCCCCATTTGCAAGCATCAAAAAATATTGGACAGTTTAACATAATGTAGAATAAAGTCATCATTTTTAATATTTGTTCGCACATCCTTTGCATGCCATGACGTCCTGATGTCTGTGACCCAACAATATCAAAAGACTCTTAATATCTTATTTTCTGGTACTCCTAGCGATACTATAACCTCTCTGCATTTGAATGGATTTCTATGGGAATTGGGGGGTGGGACTAGATTTAGCTGTAAATTACACTGGAACAGTATGAAACACATGGTTGGCTAAATGGCTCTAAGTCATCAAGGGTCTGACGCATCAAACAAGCCTTAAACCAACTAGATTTAGCTGTAAATTATGCTGAAACAGTATGGAATACATGGTTGGCGAAATAGCTGTAAGTCATCAAGGGTCTGAGGTATCAAACGAGCCTCAAACCATCACTCTGCTGCCAGATATGCAGTAGATATGGATGGATAACTTGAAGGGTTTCTTCTTCTGACTTATTTTTCCAAAGAGTTCAATAGGAAAATTCATCGGGAGAAACAACCCTTAAAGTTATCCATCCATATCTACTGCATATCTGGCAACAGAGTGATGGTTTGAGGCTCGTTTGATACCTCAGACCCTTGATGACTTACAGCCATTTCGCCAACCATGTATTCCATACTGTTTCAGCATAATTTACAGCTAAATCTAGTCCCACCCCCCAATTCTCATAGAGATCCATTCAAATGCAGAGAGGTTAAAATATCGCTTGTAGGAGTACCAGAAAATAAGATATCAAGAGTTGTTGGGTCACATACATCAGGAAGTCATGGCATGCAATATGTGACCAAATATTAAAAATGATTACTTTATTCTACATTACATTAAACTGTCCAATATTTTTTGATGCCCGCTATGTGGGACTATGTACAAAAGGTTCTATAATTTCTAAGCGGTTCATCCCATATCGATGAAAATACCCTCAAATTAAAGCTGACAGTCTGCACTTCAACCGCATTGTCATTGTATCCTTTCAAACTCAAAGTGCTAGAGTACAGAACCAAAATAACAAAAATGTGTCACTGTCCAATTAATTATGATGCTCACTGTAAGTCAGCAGATAAAAGAGCATAGTTTTGGCAGGTGCTTTCTTGTGTTCATTTCAATAAATACATATAAAATAAAGCATCTTCCCCCTTGTTTTTTCCTCAGCTATTTTGTCATGTATTTGCTATTTGAAAAATAAACTATGATTTATTAATTTAATCTAAGGGACATCAACAAATGCATAGCTGCAGTAAAACCAATACAATGGATCAGAAGAGTGGAGGTGGAAAACCGTGCCTCTGCCTCATCGTTTTTCACCGTCTACTGTATCTGCTGACTGCACATCTTGAAGGTTTGTTAGATAATTGACTTCTAATGCTGAATGTTTGGTCGCACTTTATTTTGAGTGTAATTTCACAACACATTCTTCAGCCTGGAACGACCACTTTATAATGCACCAATGTTGCAGTAATGTAATGTAGGATGTGCTTAAAATAAAACCATGCATCATACAGGTGGCATATGAGTTTCCGTTGTAATAACACGATACTCATGTTTCTGAGAAGGTCTTATGAACTTGAACTTACATGTTCTTAGGTGCTATAAGCCATGCTCCCAGGCCCACTAATCAGATCATTCAGTTTCGTACTTCCCACGCGCATGCAGAGCCATCTGTCCTTCTGCGTTCGTGAAGATGTGACCCGAGAGTTCTGCCCCTTGTCACTTTTAGAGCTTGCCATCAGTTTTTCTGCAGATAGGGTTAAGCCGGGTCTGGGAATATGCAATTTACTGATTCCTTCTTTGAAACCAGAGGCACCAGTAGGCCTGCGCAAATGCCCTTCCTACAATAATAACATGTAGCATCTAGGCTACGTCAGCATCAGAATGGCTGAATTAATCTTAGGCTAGCCAATGCCTCGACCGGTGCAATTCAATTCAGGATATCAAACGGATCCGCCTCTGCCTTTTTCTTTTTATTACATTTGTGTGCGACGATTTTTTCACCTCCTTTTAAATATATTTGCTGTCATTGCCCAGAACTGTCTATATTGGAATGTTTTCTGCCTTTCGGTTAAATTTAGATTTTTACACTTTTTAGATGGTAATAAAAATCAACTTAATGAAAATAATGCGTTTTAATTTCTGGATAAATCGACGTTCTTGCCAACGGGACAACATGCAGCCGGACCACAGATAACAGTGGGTCACTCCCATTGCTGTGTTTTGGGGTGTCAGCCAAGGGTTCAGTGACCAGACGGTCACTCAGTAATTGGCTCATAGACACCCATCGTTAAATTTACATCATTAATCTGCATCGAAACAGGAAAGAACACGGCTATTAACCCTACGAGGTTGAAATATGCTTGTAGTGATAGTCACAGGGGACATCCTCCTACAATAGGCAGCATACCAAAAAAGATGGTTTGTCGAAGCAGTGTATTAATCTTTTCAAAACATAACTGTTATGCAACTACAAACGAACATCTGTGATCTGACCAGTTTCTGGAACTGTACAGCCTACATTTGCGCACGTGATTACTGACAGAGAAAGGGAACCTACACATACGTTCTCTGTCAGTGGTGTTCTGGCAACCGTTTAGTCAAAACTACAAAGACGTGACGTCAAGATATGTATTTTGCTATAGATTTTGGGCGATCCTCATACTGTCCTTCCTTTTATTGTCCTAGCCAAGATAGTCTGGTAATAAGCCAATCAGAATGCAGAACAGTGAGAAATATGCAATATGTCCATTGGCAGGGGGCGCCCGGAGTCAATGTTATAAATTCAGCTATCGAAATACTACATCTTGCGCCAATTTCTGATACAAATCATTTACATTTATCACGCAACAATGTAAGAATGAGCCTATCCCATGTTAGCGTCATAAACGTGTAAAAATACATACAAGTAAAAATGTAGGCTGTTTGTTGAATTCAGAAACGCATTACGCCTACCTTAATTTAATGTATAACAATTGTAGGCTACTGTACACACTGCATTCATTGTGTACTGGTGACCTAAATGATAATCGGGTTATGAAATTTTGATTAACTAACGTTGTTTTCCGTATATTATGATGACACATACGAGTATGCGTGTTCCTTTCACGTTATAAAATGTTAAAGAATAATTTTTCACAATTTCTTGGCACCACCATTTGTCCAAAAAAAAAAAACGCATTCAATCGGAGGAGGGAAATGGGTCTGATTTCACACCAGAACGTTGGTAGGATCCACGGTAACGTTACTACAGCGCCCTCCTGGTCTCAACCGCGCTATACACCCTTGAGTAGTGTGCGAACTGCCCCCCAGCTCGAGAGCGTGCGCGTGTGTGAGATGCAGGGAGAGCCGCGCAGAGCACTACCCAAATAGGCACAGCTACCGAGCGCACAGACAGAGCCGCTGAAAAATATATTCCACACACACTTCTGCAGGGAGAACTTCGCAGCGAAGAACGGTAAGAGTCACTTAAATGTTCACTAGATTTTTTTTCCAATTTTTTCCCGTCTTGTTCAGAGGGAGCACATTTTTAAACAGCTGGACTATCTGGCTGTTGCTTCCCACTACCATCTACCTTTGGAGAGCTAAAGCGTAATTTGGATATCTAGGGTTTTTCAATGGTGAAGATTGTACAATGAACGCACAATTTGCATTAAAAAGACACTATTGTTGAAAAATTTTCTAAATAATTCATTTTGTTTGAAGTCTAATTAATGTATATATATATATTTTAAATACTAGCCCGATAATATTTTGTGAGAACCTGTTCAAATAAAGGGGCGTAGGCTCTTTTCTACACGTTGTCTTTAACGAACTCAATGTCGTTTTTATTCAACACATGAAAATGTATTTATGGCAATGCTGATCATGGGTTAACATTGCCCATGCAAGACAACGTTTTTTCCCCCAAAAAGCTATCTTTGTAACTGTATGATTAAATCTGAAAAGTTGGCTATTTTATATAAAATAGAGAGATTATGTAGATTTTTTCAAAAACAATGATGCAAATTATGCATACAATTATACCTGTTAATTAGAAATCTTAATGGTTTAAAAACAAGATTGTATACCCCACCCCTTTGTGTCTGGGGGTGTGACTTCTGGCTGCGCTGTACATCGCTGACAGACCACAATATTTTATACAATTTAGCCTTTTATAAGAAAACGTAGCCCATAGTCCGTTTATAATAGGCCGACCTCCATACAAACACGGGAAAATTGTGTCATGCTATGAAATTAATAATGTATACGTATTCTGGAGGCTTGCCCGCCAGAAAATGGTCCGTCTAGATTTTCTGACACATACGGGGGAGGGGGCTCAACAACCATCATTCTCACCAGTATTAAAATATGAACGTGATCTAGACCATGTAAAAAGAGTAATTGGCACAAGTCAATGTACACTGTCGAATTCGGCACAGAAATATGTACCAGTGTTGCCCATTGAACTATTCTACTATTCTGTCTGGAGAATGAATGAATTTCCTTAGTAATTGTCCGGGTTCTTTGTTTCACCGAAGCACATGCGCATTGCATGTAGGGTGTGGATGGGCGATTGATTTTCTTTCGCACCTATCAATTGATTGTCGCTTAATTTACAAGGCTATGAGACGACGATCCTTAAGCAAGAGCGTTGCAATTCCATCTAAACGTTTTTTCGTCCATGCGTTAGCTACTGTCAGGCAGTAAATATTTTATTGGTCTTAATTAAAGATGCGGCATGAGATGAGGGAGTTGACAAGACGCGTCTCCGGTATTTATTTCCACTACGGAATAAAGTGAAAACTGCACCTCTTAAAAAAACGTCATTAGCCTATAATTTCCATTTTACTCAACCTTTGTGACACGGTTGTAATTCAGTTACAGGAAAAACGGGTCAGACAGTTCACATTTTGTTGCAATGCAAATGATAGCTTTCTACTCCTAATTGTAATATCACCCGCTTCACAGACTGAACGTCGACGTCAACTTGACACACTGATATTGCTTAGTTGCCATTTTATGAGTGTTACGCACAGAATCTGAATCGGATGATTCTGAATCAACAAATAAAAATGGTCAGACGCTACTGTCATATATGAACAGGCAAATTGGTTATATATACGTAAAGTGTTACAGAGTGCTCATATGTTTATGTCTGAAGCTGTTGCCGATGTAATGATCAGTTCTATGGATGACCGATGTAAACCAATTGTGTCCGCGGTCTCCATCTCCAACTACAATGGAATATCAATGTATGCAGGAATGACGTCCGAATGAGAGAACGAACATGTCGACGTTCTAAATTCTGCTATACCTGTTCAAACCGCGTTTTTTGCACATAATGTTTGAGGAGAAGTGACCGCATGTCTTCCTCTATTCCCATATTGCCTTACATTTTGTGTTAGCAGAAACAAATCGAAAATGAATGCAGAATGCTGTGCGTCCTTCGTTATTCCGAGGAACTGGTAATTTGAGTGTCATCTAAAAATAATTCGATTTTAATGAAATTTGGATAACGATAGATGTTTTTTCTTCAAATGATACGCTTTTGCGCTTGGCAAAATGGCTGCCACTCGACCTTATTCACCAATCTTATCTTACATACTTAACAGAATGTACATTGTTTGTATTGTGCTGCAGGGTCAGAAACACTTCTATGTTAGCGTGGGTCATGCATTTTGAGTGCCTCGGTTTAATTTAAGTATGATGTGCTTGTGGATTTGACTAGGCTTAGGTTTAAGTGCGTTCATTATGGAGAACAGAATCTTTAACATTAATTGACATAGGATTATCTGTGTTATTTGTCTCAAGAAATCTCACCTGAGATGCTGTACCTAAATAAGTCTTCTCTTTGTAAATGTAAGTATATTGTATTGTGTATTGATGTTCATCTTGTTCAGCGAATGAACGTGGAACAGACATACACAATATTATTTTGCATGAGCATGCCTTTGGCCATTGTGAACAGATGTTACGTTGAGCTACTCCATCTCAAGATTTTTTTTCTATATTGTAATGGAAATCTGCTGACAAAAGTTGAGTCGTGCAGGTGGGAAATGTGACTGTACTTGCACATTGGGTCAGTCCCTTATTCCCATATCAAAATAACTTAAGTAAAGGGTGTTATCTAAATTAGCAAAACAGTTGATACGAGCATATCGCTAAAGCGTCCATGTTGCGTCTCTGTCTGTAGCCTGTTCAAGCTGTAGTGTTATTGTGTGCTATGTGTAGGTTTAAAGTAGCCATCTATTGTGAATTGTGTGTTCCACTGCCAAGAAGTGGCAGCGAAGGAAATTGCAATATAAACATAGAATAGAGTCTCATTATTCAGAAGAAAGCACTTCAAGGAGAAGAAACGAAATGGACATTATCAGATGGCAAATTAAAGCCAGGAATATCTGACAAGGGATGTCTACTGGGTGCTGAAGGAGCTAGATATTTGTGAGGAGTGGGGACCGAGACAGACGCCGTACTGTGAGCCCATTAGTGTGGCAGGGGCAGGCCTTCTCTGCATACAGGATCTATGCCCACTGGGTGGGGGGCTCAAATACACTATGTTCCGTCAGTCACCGTAAACTCTGAGCAACATTAGGCCTTCCAAGGCATTGTCTTGCTCTCTTTTCAAAACAATGTGTAGTATTCTTAGACATATTCAGCAATCTGTCTTCGGTATGCATAAAGATTGGCAAGGGGCGCCCCACAGAAATTGCATTTAGCATAAAAGTCTGAGGACTGCAACAAACCAATCAGTTGGCACAGATGTGCAGAATGCTCAAATTATGTTTAGAAATTCTTGATTTCTCAAAGGCCTTCAGAAAATCCTTAAATAGGCTTGGAAAGGGTGTTTTTTTGTAGGGGTCTTGATCCCGATTGGTGCCATGACCAGTGTGGTGTAGTGGTCAGGATCAGTGACCAGAAGGACAATACTCAATCGCTTGAACATTTGACCATCACTGATCGATTTGAGTTCTGGTAGGTTTTAAATTAACAAAATATGAGGAAAGTTGTATTGGGTTTCTACAATATTAATGAATGAGGGCCTGCATACAATAAGGCAATTCATTGGTATTATTAATTTCCCTCTCAGAGACTGCAAATTAAAGAAGATCTCTTTGCAGAGTCATTATTTGCACAAAAAAAACTTCATGCAGTCTTTTTTGGGGGGGGGGGGGGGGGGACAGGATTCAGTTATTGGAATTCTTTGTCTTTGGAGCCGTGGCATATTCAAACTTAGAATTATTAAAAATGTACATTTTTATTTAGGACGCAATGCACATGTGTTCACGAGGGATGTGTATACCATGTGTGCGAGGGATGTGTATACCATGTGTGCGAGGGATGTGTATACCATGTGTGCGAATGACAAAAAAGCAATAGTTTGTATAGCTTGTTATGTCACTTCTGTCACATGCAGAATATGATGAGTCAAACAAGGAGGCGCTAACCTTTCAGTATTCATCGTGTCAGGATCAGCTAAGTTGAAGAGGTCGCCTTCACTCTCTTGGAGACTGATTCCATGTCTCCCTTATCCATCCAAAGCAATATTAGTGAAATACATGTAAAGGAAACCATATGTAAATGCTGGAGAAATAAAATTGATGAGAAATGCCATCTACAGTATACAGCATATAGCAAATATGTGAGCCTTTGGAAGAAATGTGAAATCTCTTTGTGATATTGGAGAAATGTACGCCTAAGCTTTAAATAAATCATGATACGGTTCATGGACCATTTTAAAAATCACTCAGGAAAGCCTATTTCTATTAATCGTAGGCTTTACAGGATTAAGGCTAATGTATTTTGACTCTTTTGTCAGCAATGTCTTCCCAGTTCATACGCCTCCTCCTTTTCCACCTTCAGAGTTATTCCGGACAAGAAGAGAATTCACATATCAGTTAGGAATCAATTCAGTTTGGAACAGTGGGCTTTGTTTAGTCTGAGAGCCAAGTGACAGAGACAACATCTCCGGTTTCGATCAATATCTCTGCAGACCACCCCCTAAGCCAAATCTCTTTCTAAAATATGGTACAGAGGACAATGAACAGAGATGATAATTTAGGATGAATTACAATGCAAGGTAATATTCTGAAGATTCCTTTCTCATCCATTTTTAAATGGGAGCACTAGTTTCTCAACATGGAGTATGAGAGAGGAAAAATAGGGATCTTTACTTTGGTGTTATTATACTACAAAAGCAGGGAGCTTTGCGGAGAGCAAGGAGGCACATCTGTAATTTCTGGGCCCCTGCCACACGCGCTGACGAGCCCCAGTTCTGTCACTTCCCATCCAGCAGACGAGCGCCGGCCGAGAGGACGTTCCTGCAGGAGATCTCGCACATACCGCTGCGCGTTCTCAGGGGCGGGCGCTGTGCTTGCGGGAGGCTGTCTTGTTCGGCGAGGTGGCAGCGGTTGGTAGCTGTGTGTGCGATGGGCAGGGAGGGGGGTGAAGGGGGAGGGCGTGTCCAACAGCTTACTGGAAGAGACTGTGAGGGAGGGCTATGTTAGGTGATGGGATGAGGGGGAGGGGGGGGGGGGGGGGGGTCGGGGTAATGACCCAGGTCTGGCTCTGGTGAACAAACAGCCTTGGCCGCGGGGCTCCCTCGCGCCTGCTGAGCCCACGCCTTCCTCAATCGGCAGTTCTGCATTTGATGGGCCGGGCCCTCCGCCCTGGTGCCGCCCGTTCACCCAGACAACGACGGGACAAAGAGACCGGGCACAGACATGTCAGCCCAGCCTTACGGAGGTGGATGCATCGTCTGGACTGACACGAGGAGGAGGAGTTGTCTGGGCTGGGGGGGGGGGGGGGGGGGGGGGGGTTGGCGATCAGGGAGGGAGAAGACCACCAGCCAACGGATACGGATAGTGAGGCATAGGATTGTATTCTCTCGACTTGGGGAAGGGGGGGTGAGGTGATGTAGTCATGGGGGCGGTCTGCTGAGATATTGATTGACACCGGAGATATAGCCCCTGTCACTAGGCTCTGAGACCAAACAAAGCCCGCCATTCCATTCCGATTAGATTCCTGGCCAATGCGTGACATCTCTTGGTGTCCGGACTAACCCTGAAGGTGGAAAGGGAGGCCATGTATAAACTGCGAAGACAACGACGATTAAGGAGTCGAAAAACAAAATACCCTGGAGTCTATGGATGTTGCGGTGTTCCGTAAAGACAGCTTCAGTCCTTGCTCTGCATTACGCACAGTCGATGAAATAAAGCAGGTACTTCTCCGTGCTCTTTTGATGCCAGGCCTCGTTTGACCCATCTGCATTGGCGTGTTTCTCATAGTTATACACTGCCCAGACGTTGTCTGTGTTTCGAGGAGCCGCTGTCTCGCAGCACTGGCCTATCATATCCCCCTGGACCGAGGAAGATAATCTTCTCTCTGTGGCCAGTGGCGGGATGATTGATTAGGTGGCCATCTTGGCAGGCTCACTGCCTTCCGACAGCATTCTGTCCCTTGTGAAGATCACGTGGAAGCTGCATTCCGGATTGTGCTCCATCCAGTACACCTGTACACGACAATATTATATAATGTTTTAGTGCTTTCAGGGATTTGCATTTGAAAGCAACATGCAAGAGAAATTTAAATCCACCGTCGATTTAAGTACCGTGCCGAAGTAGCCAGCTAAAATAGTGTCTGACCATATTGAGCTGAACATGCAATCCATGAGTGATCAATGAACAATGAATCTTTACTTTGGATCCTGGAAGCAAAATAAGTGTGCTTTTTTAGTTTCAGATAGGGGATACCCTGCATGTCCAAATACACATATTATATTGCGATGCCATTCATTGTTAAATGAAGGTAAATAAATGATGTTCATTTAACAGAGTATCCGTGTGTCTCAAAATGGATGCTGATCAACATGTATTTTTCACACCTATGCCAAAAAACCGTATCCAAAATCAATGTAGGCATTTGTGAATTTGTTAAGTTTAAGGAGGAAGCTTTCTGTTTCTTTCCTGTCCAGTTAACTTCTCTTGGCCCCGCGGATAATGAAGTTTATTATTGTTCCTGAAACATTAGTTTTTGAGCTGTGAGGTTTTTTTTTTGTCACAGCTGTCAAGTTTTGTATAAAGACGGGCCCTTTGTCTATCTGAAATCTCACTTGATGTGACAGGCCTCACTGTTCTGAGCAACGAAGGCATTCAGTTTTTATATCTTCCTCTTCTTATGCTCCTCAAAACAACTTGAATAGAGAGTGATAGTTCAAGAAAGTGATGAAGAGCCCAAACTTGGCAATTCTCTTCTCTTCGTAATAACAGCTCAGGAGCAAAGAAGCCAAATAGGAAAAAAAGAAGAAAGATAATTATAGGGCGTCAGACCCACAGAGAGCGTGGAGGGAGGATTTGCTTCAGTTTTAAAGCTAAAGGCCTCCTTGGGAACATATATTCCAGAGTGGCAGAGTGGCGAGAGTTATTTAATAGAAGCAGTGGCTGATGGGAACTGTTTCCTGAAGAGATAGGAGCCACGGAACACCCTGTGATCTCAAATATCTGCCACAGATACAATCGCTTTTAAGGGCCCATGTAGGGGGTGATTCACTGATAATGGCGCTTGAGGATTCGGCAGAGACTTTATTTTTGAAGGTGGAGCCAGACCTGTGTGAATAAAGCAATTACGTAGGTTTGGGCCTGTCAAAGTTTCTTTATTTGTTTTGCACATGCCTTGGTCAAGGGCAGTTCGAACTCATAAAATTTTTAAAAACTGTCATAGATGTCACTCATTCAAGCAGCCGGCTGTTTACCGCGGAAGGGTAAGTTCAAGCACACCGCTCAAAGGGTTTCACCTTGAATGTGAAATGACAACTCTGAGAGTTCAGTACTTTATACGGTGCTCAATTGCAACGCTGCGTGGCCCAACGCTCAAGCAAAGCGGCAATTCTAAAAGACCATGGTGCTAACGGATGTGTATAGATATTTGATTCACACGGACAAGTAGTCCCTCAGTGCTCTTGAGTAAACCACCTTTGCCTGTTGTGAAACAGTGAGAGTAGCCCTCGCCCTGTGCTTCACTCAAAATACCCAGCCTAACAATGGGGCACCTTTGTTTTATGTGTGTGATCCAGGGTGTTTTCTGTGGTCCCTGTAACTATCCAATTGGATTTGGAAGAGGAGGTGAATACCACAGGCTTCCAGTGGACTATGTGTATGAGGAAATTGGGCGTTAGGTGTCTGCCATGTCCACCTGGCGTAATATTAGCAGTTTTGCAAAGCACTGATTGCAGGAGCAGTGTGGTTTTTTTGCTGCAGTAATGACAGCCGACAATAACAACTGGTACAAATGATGAAATTAAAATAAATAACTGCTGCTGCGAATGATGTTTATGCATTGTGATGCAGGCCTTTCATGCGATTGCCTTGAGGATATTGTTTTTCATTTCTTGGTAGCGCTAGAAAACTAGTATGACCGTCTAACATTTGAACATTAGACATAAGGACAGTGAATTTAATGAGGCGTGAAGTGTAAATATAGTAATAGTATACACTATTACATATATACATATTTGTATTTGTGTATATATGGCTACAGATTAGACTGAAAACAGAAGCAACACATACTGTATTGTCACATGTAGTCCTTGATCAGATATTGACTTGTCAGCAACTCCATGCAAGGGTGTACTCTATTGAGCACACCCTTGCCAAGCCTTCTTTCATTGTCAGAGAGAGATTAAATAATTATCCCCCCCCTCAATATGATGTAACAGTGTTGAATGGTGCAACTCCTGCATTTCTCAAATTTATTCCAAGGTGATGTTTCATTCAGAAACCGATTTTGGGTGATTACCAAACAACTCTGTAAAAGAAGACTGTATGGAAGAGCAGAACTTCTGTGGCTGGGTGGTTAAACCAGTCGACAGACAGACAGCTGTTCTCCTTCTTAATTTATTTTCTGCCCATTTACAAAATAACTGTTTATAGTGAAAAAGTGTAGATGTTATTAAAAAAAATGTACAAGGGTCACAAGAACATTTATGTCCCTTTCCAGAGGAAAGTTGTTCATAGCTCATTATGTTGCAGCCAGTATGATTAGTGTTTTATTTCAGTTCATGGATGGTTCCTTTAACGTTGTGGTGACGTTGTTGGATAGATTTGGAGATGAATGTTATTTTTGGGATATCCACCACAGATGGAACAAGCTTAGAAGCATGCTTGACTCCCCTGGCATGCAAGCCTGTGGTTTATTCCACTTCCTTGAGGGTCAGATGACACATTTTTGATCGGTACACATTAAACCAGAAGCTCCTGTCCTCTCCAAAACTGAAGGAATTGCACTGCCCCTGCTAAAAAATAATCTTGTTCTGCTCACAACATAACCATATGATACCCCCTCCCCCCACCACACACACACACACACACACCCTGGGTGATTTGAACTGTATTCAGTGAGTTGAATCCGTTTCAGTTAAGTAGTCTGACATGGCACTGGAGCCCGATTCTATGTAGGTCAACGGTGAATTGGTTTCATGGTTAGCTCGACCTCTGGATCCTAGAAGTTACACTTTGGTCAGACTGAGCACTGATCTATGAAATATCAATCATTTATCCCACCATGATTCTTCCAAGTCTTCGTCAAGTCAATCCTCTATCTTCTGACTGAGTGCCACAGAGAGGTACAATAAAGATACATTAAATTGCGTTGTTAGAGCATTTGAGAAGATGACACTTTACTCAAAGGCTGAGTGTTATGTGTTACGTGTAATGTTCTGAGGTGAATCCCTCTGTCAAATTTGATAAAAAACAAGCTGTGCTAATTGTTGGCGTATCAAAACAGGAAGAGTTGCTACACATTATATGGCCCCAAGGCTGATAGTGGCAATGAAACAGGTGAAAAAACACCCTCATGATGTGGCCAAATGGTCCAAACATCATTGGAAGAACCTTGGAAGTGCATTAAAAAACCGATCCTTTTCCACAAAGAGCAATCCACAATGCTTTGGTAGGACTTGGTGGCTCTCCATATGGTTTGTAGAGATATAGGCATAGCTCTTAGTCTGTTGGTCTGCCACTGTGAGATTTCTTTGCATTGCTTAAAAGAAACCCTACAATAAATGTTCTGTGCTTATCGTTTAAAAGTGTCCATGTTCGGTTGCTTGGAACCAAATTAAACCAGCATTAAAGAATAGCAGCACATCGTTTGTGATTTTCTGGATTTGTTTTTTATCTAATCTGGTTACTCAGAATGAAGATTTTGACTTGGGATTCAAAGACCATACTTGCGTCTTCTAAGTAGACCACTGACTAATACATTTGTGCAATAGAAATAAAGCATTGTCATTCACAATAGTTAATCAACATGCACTACCTTGATTTTCAGTTTAATTTTCACTGACAATGCCCTTATCTGAAAATGCTGTTAAATTTCAAGAGGCTGTTGGAATTATTGTTCTCTTAAAACACAATATTGCTCTAACAGCACCAGAGGCATGAAGCTATATTTGATCATTTATAAGCCCAAGTCAAATATGCAATTCATTCAAGGGCCAAGCTGTCAATTTTAAAAGGGTTTTCTGTCATTATCTGAAGATGGAGTGCCAATACAAGGATACTCAGTCTCCCTATCATTTACAAAGGCGTGATTTCTAACAGCTTGCAAAACGCACCCATAGAAATTCAATATAGGAAACAATTACCATATAAAAAATCTGGTATGTTTTCTGTATGCAAATTTAGCATTAATCAGAACGCACCAGTTATGACAAATTGTTTGTGGTGTGTGTTGTCAAAAACTGTGAATATACTGTAGAATGCATTCTAAAATTACAGCGTGGCAAGATGCATTGCCAAAATTGTTTAAAATGGCATACACAAAAATAAGAAAAAAGAGGGCTGCATTTAAAAAATATGCAGTATATCTAAACAAATATTAGAAGATGGATCCGTAAATTTGAATCTCGTATTTTACTTTGTATTGAGGTATTCCATGTTATGGTGCGCGCTGCAGAAAAACACTAAACGGCTCGATGCTGCTGGCAACTCCCCATGCAGCACAGCTGAGAAAGACAGTAAGATGGAGTTTGTCCTGAGCGATCCGGAGCGAGCTGTCCACTGTTGCTGCGAGCTCCATCTTGTTTGCTCGCTTGGCGCCTCAGACGTGCAGAGGGGCTGGCTGGCATCCATCCGTAGCCTAGCAACAGCCGGCGAGCGAACCGCCAATTAGAACGTGGCTGAGGTCGGTGCTCATTAGCTGGGCTCGGACGAGCGGCCATGTCGCGACGGGAGGCGATCGGTTTTCTGGCGTTGCTGAAAAAAGGGGATATTCGGTGAATCTGTCCTGCCTTATAAATGGCTGAACCTGTTATGCACACAGCCCGTCAGATGTGAGAAATGACCTTAACTGAAGGGATATCACTATATACCATGACGTTAGTGTTAGATGTGAGAAATGACCTTAACTGAAGGGATATCACTATATACCATGACGTTAGTGTTAGATGTGAGAAATGACCTTAACTGAAGGGATATCACTATATACCATGACGTTAGTGTTAGGTGTGAGACATGACCTTAACTGAAGGGATATCACTATATACCATGACGTTAGTGTTAGATGTGAGAAATGACCTTAACTGAAGGGATATCACTATATACCATGACGTTAGTGTTAGGTGTGAGACATGACCTTAAAGGTTGTATCAGCGATTTTGGGTGACGTCACTTCTGAAGCGAAATCCCAAACAAACATACTTATGAATAATTATGTTATGTTTTAAAAAACAGTGTTCAAGCATCCAGAATTATAACCACGTTAATAACGTTTGTAAGAAACCAAACCGTTTGTAAATCCGTCAAGATTTCAGCGAGATAAGAGTATTAGCGTTTGTGCAGATCATTGTGATTGGTTGGAATACTGTTTATTTTGGTTTTGAGTGGTTGGTAGTACCATTTGTTTTTGTGTACGATCTCGGAGCATAGGCTGCCTACAGAGACGCGGTTTTTTGACGGCCTGCTTATGGGGCGGGCAGCTAGCGGATCGTGAGGAAAAATCAGATGAATGTGATCATTTATGTTTCCACCCAAAATCGCTGATACAACCTTTAACTGAAGGGATATCACTATATACCATGACGTTAGTGTTAGGTGTGAGACATGACCTTAACTGAAGGGATATCACTATATACCATGACGTTAGTGTTAGGTGTGAGACATGACCTTAACTGAAGGGATATCACTATATACCATGATGTTAGTGTTAGGTGTGAGACATGACCTTAACTGAAGGGATATCACTATATACCATGACGTTAGTGTTAGGTGTGAGACATGACCTTAACTGAAGGGATATCACTATATACCATGACGTTAGTGTTCGGTATAATTATATACCATGACGTTAGTGTTAGGTATAATTATATACCATGACGTTAGTGTTAGGTATAATTATATACTATGACGTTAGTGTTAGGTATAATTTAAGATCTTATGAAATATATGATGAATAGGCATGAGGTGTTTTTGGTGTTACAGGCCCCTCCCATAAAATGAGTCCTCCATTTTTTTAGGTAGAGATACATGTGTTCACACTAGTTGAAATAAATTAAGAATGTGATGCCCTTGGGTAGCAGATCCAGTAAATGTAGTGGTTCTCAGTTCACTAATGTGCCCTGTGGTCTGGCATCTGAGGCCAGGAGTCCTATGGCACAATAAACGCTTTATAATCTTAAAGGAAAATGCTTAGCAAGAGGTTTGAAGCTGGTCTTTGCATTAAGGTTGGTTAAGGCTAACCAAATTGCCCTCCCCTAATACCATTTTCTGCCGCTTTGTCAGTGGATTAGCAGAAATTAAATATGTTTACAGTATAGTTGGAAGTACCACACTTATTCCCCAGCTATAATAGAGATTCAAAATCAACCCTTATGTTTACAACTACTTTTTATTATTACTGAAGTACAGTAAAAACACTTGCTGTGGTTCAACATTGCAACCAATAAGTCATCATTAAATTCTTCAGGCATTGCAAGTTATTAAGCCACACATAGTGTAGGCTATCATGGGAGAAAACAGATGAGGAAACATTCATCAGGAGAATTACAGCTTGGAGCATTTATGACATCCCAGCCCCCGCAGCCCATAGTCTCACTGTGGCCTTGCACCCCCCTCGAGCGTTGGAGTGTGTCAGTCTCTGTGGAAACGGCCGCATTCTGCTGTTATCTCCTCCTCAGTGTTTGTATTATAACGGTTCTATAAGGGGCTCCAAGCCAGAGCTTTGTTTTGATTTATATGTATCTGTGCAACGTGCCCACATCCGGAGCGGTGCGACGTATTTGCATCATTACAAAGGGTGTGTAAAAAAAAGGCTTGAGGATGCATACTCTACCTCTCACATTTTTTGTAGTGTACCAGACATAGTCTCCTTAGAACTGTGGCCAAAGATACTCCATTTTTTTTACCAGATGCCTGAGTGATGCCCTGTCATATGCCAGCCACTGCTGAGGCTGCCTCTCCATCTCCAGCAACATAACCTCCTTGATGGGCCTGCTGGGTGACTCATTCGGTTAAGGCACCATACTGTGGTGCATGGATGAGCCCCAAGGCCTCGAATTGAATCCGGACCGTATCAGTGCCGACTGTGGCCAGTATCATAGGGCAATGTGCAGTTGTTGATTGTGTTGCCCAGGGAATGGGAGGGTTCAATCAGATAGCACTGCACAAGGAACCCTATCTAGTGACCCCTTCTGGTCGATCGGTTGCCCGTAGATTGCAGTAAAAGACTTAACTTAAGTTAGAAGTTTACATACACTTAGGTTGAAGTCATTAAAACTCATTTTTAACCACTCCACAGATTTCATGTTAGCAAACTATAGTGTTGGCAAGTCAGTTAGGACATCTACTTTGTGCATGACACAAGTAATTTTTCCAAAAATTGTTTACAGACAGATTATTTCACTTTTAATTCACTATATCACAATTCCAGTCGGTCAGAGGTTTACATACACTACGTTGACTGTGCCTTTAAATTTTTTATATTTGGTCGCATATCCTTTGGTTTTGCATGCCATGACTTTCTGATGTCTGTGACCCAACAACATCAAAAGACTCTTGATATCTTATTTTCTGGTACTCTTACAAGCAATACTATATTGTCTCTGCATTTGAATGGATCTCTATGGGAATTGGGGGGTGGGACTAGATTTAGCTTTAAATTACACTGGAACAGTCTCTCTCTCTCTCTCTCTCTCTCTCTCTCTCTCTCTCTCTCTCTCTCTCTCTCTCTCTCTCTCTCTCTCTCTCTCTCTCTCTCTCTCTCACACACACACACACACACACTCACAAACTGATAATATTTTTCTAAGCTGTGGAAATGATTTGCTAAATAAACTATAGCGTTGGGAACAGCCTTTCGGTGAACCCCCCTTCATTAAATCCTGGATTCGCCCCTGACCTGGTTCAGTTATCGCTGCTCATGGTGTGCCATATCACTGCTATGGTGATGACAATCAACACTTTTTCTCATTTTCTCCCTCTGTTCAAGGGAGAGGCAAGTTCAGACACGTATCTTTGCATGCCTGGCTGACTGACATTGCAGCCTGGATGTACAACAACCACCCGAAGCTCAACCATTTCAGTCAGAATACTGCCGTCCTTCCAAAATTCACATGGCACGCTATTTCTGAACACCCTTAACTGGTTTCTGGGTGGCTGCCCACATCTAATTCATATATACATATGGTAAGCAAATGATATATGCCCATGAAGGATTATGAGGGCAGAGCTGTATGCAAACCTTCTATTTGCAATTCCACTATTCCAATGTCCATGCAAAAGAGAGCCTTGGGAACTTCGCAAATTTGCTCCCAGGTACACCAGACAAAACTTATGTGACGTGACTCAGTGAGGGCTGTGCTATTTTTTCACACGGGACGGACATTTGTTGGCGTGGAGGCTGGGGTGTTTTGTCGCTATTTTGTCTTCGTCCTCGTTCTTGGTTTTCCAGGCTGAGGGGTGGATGTACAGTAGCATGATAAAGGCACTTGTTTCTTGTATTGGCAAGGGCGGGGCGGGGGTGGGGGGGGGGGGGGGGGGAGGAGCACTGGGAATAACGTGGTATGTGGTGCAGGGACCTCTTGGGAGCAGACTGCCGTGGGTTGGTGCGACTTACCATATGTTTAAAGTGTGACAGAAATATCCAGGAAGGAATGGTTTATACTTGGAGGCAGCTCAGTTTCTCGAGGAATCTTCAATATTTCACACACAATGTTGATTTTGCGTCCCCTCAAGTAGGTAACACACCCATAAAATTGTTCTTATGCCATGAAAGGAAAAGAAGCCATTTAAACACATGGAACCTTCTAGACACTGCTGTCTTTCCGAGTCCCAGACAAGATTGTAGCGAGAAATACCAGGTTGCTACTCACCTATTGGTACTGGACCTGTGCTATAATGGTGACACTGACTGTGCGTGTGTTAGTGTTGTCAAAAATAAAAACTTTTTTTCAACAATATCAATACCAGCATGCCATACAATCGATACCAGCTGCACCATTTTTCCATGAAAAACAGGACCATTTATTGAATGGAAATGGCAAGAGAACAGCCTGCAGTTTGTTCGCCCAGACAGTGACGCAGACACTTAGCGGGAAAAAACCTATTAGCACACGCAAAACCAATAACACGACCAATGATTGGTCATGGTAGCCTATTTGTTTTGCACCAATCATTGGTTGTGTTAATAGTTTTTGCACACGCTAAAGGTCTTAGTAAATCAGGCCCTTAGTCGGTTGAAAATTGACGTTCCTATGAACTACCTAAAGTTATCTATAAAACTAGTTTTTAATCATGTGAATAGTGTATCTTTTATTAAAAGTCCTTTTGAATGGCCTTTGGTGTGTTTTCCACATGGTATCAAAAATGGTATTGGATATCTATATTTTTCAAGGTATTGTAACAAAGTTGTATCAGATTTAGTATCATGACAACACTAGTTTGTGTGCATATGTGTATACATTTATATATATTTGTGTGTGTATTTGTATTCACTTCCGTGAATGTGTATCTTCCGTCTGTGTGTATCTGTGTGTGCGCCTGTGTCCACGTGTATCGGAAAACATCTGATTCTCCACAGACCCCACACAGACTCCACAGTTTCAGTGCAAATGATGCTCTTTATACAATTGTTGACCTTACAGATTCAGTCAACACTTTACGCATAGCCTGCTGGGCAAACCACAGTGAGAGGTGCTAGTGATGCAATCTGGACCTCGATTATCATTTTTGCACAGGTTTTTTTAATATCTGCCAGAGAACCTGCATCAAAGGAAAACTGTCACAGATCAGAGTGGAAAAGGATACTGTGTTACTAGAGGAAAAGGAGAGATGGCTTCCAGAAGATTAACAATGGCAAGAAAGCAAATCGGCTGCATTTAGATTTTTTACGCGTAATTATTTTCAAAAGATTTTTGAAAACGAGTAGCAGGAATTGATACAGCCTTAACCCACCCCCCACAAAAAATAAATAAAACCCAAAAAAACACTTGTATTTTATACCTTACTCATATGTCTTGAAGGTAGACTTGTTTAGCCAACTGCTATTTGCTCAATTCGAAATATATCAATTCTTGCTGCATTCGGGAAGTTGGTGTTATGCAATACATACAGTATATTGCAGTATACTGTATGTATTAGACAGGTATGTGTAGGCAAACACTTGCACAAAAGAGATAATTGCATATACTCTATAAATGCATTGACTTTATTTTTGACTGGACCTTTATAATTGCGCCATTGCTTATAATACCAGTTTGAATGTGGAGTCTTAATATCTGTCCTATGGACAAGTACTGGAGGAAGACCTGCCAAAGGCTGTTAGAAAAGCATGTTGAACTTGCCTTGGATCTCTAATAGACTACAATGTACAGTTTTACATGCCTCAAGTGATATACTAGGCCATTCTTTTTCTTAAAATCAGTTTCTAAAAAACTGAAAAAAGATATATACAGCAAACCAGTCATTGTTGGAACAGAGGCAGGACAGAGTGGATTGAATAAATATTTGATTTATCCAACAAGCTGTCTGTTCAGCCACAACCAAGCAAATGTCTGTGGGCCTCGACTGCTCCGATTACTCCACCTTCTCAGAGGAGAAGGCATCCATTTTGTGACGCTGATATTGGTGAGATCCAGTTCTTTAATCATTTGGGAGGTTCTTTCCAACATTGCAAGTTGAAGTTTAGCTTTCTTTATTTTGTGCTTGGATTAATTATAATCCGAGATGCTGTATCCGAGAAAAAGGAATAAGCCCACTGCTTGATACGTGAAGGAGTGCTGTCAATAATTCACCATACACATAAATTGTCAGGATTTGTATCATTGGGCATATAAGCACACTCTCATGGGGGTATATCATTTCCTAGTGTGAGAGGGGTTCCATGAACCCCAATTTACTTAGAGCTACCATGTACTGTACTGTCAATCACTACAATGTATTGCACAGTCAATTGCTTGTTGGAACCAAATAAAAAGGTGTTGCCCTACGAAAAGTCAAGAAAAGACACCGACACAAGACACTCGACTCTGTGGTCACAGTGTTCAGTCAAAAACCGTCATACGTCGCAGAATTCTGAGAGGCCGTTTCCTCTGATGGATGGCTTCTCCACACTGGGTGGTGATCGCTGGAATATGTGTGAAATGGGTACGCCCTTGTGCTCCCTGGAAATCTCAACATTAAGTGCGGCGTGCCATTAATCAAGGCTAATTGGTTCGAAACGCTACATGATTAAACAGTTGCCGTGACTGGCGGTGGACAGGTGCATGGAGCTTAGTTATCCTCTCTTCTTAGGGAACAAGTGATGGAACCCATGGTTGGCTAAATGGCTGTAAGTCATCAAGGGTCTGAGGTATCAAACGAGCCTCAAACCATCACTCTGCTGCCAGATATGCAATAGATATGGATGGATCATTTTAAGGGTTGTTTCTCCTGACTCATTTTCCTATTGAACTCTATTGAAAAATACCGCATACCCTTGATGACTTACAATCATTTAGCCAACCATAAGTTCCATACTATTCCCATGTAATTTACTGCTTAATCTAGTCCCACCCCCCCAATTCCCATAGAGGTCCATTCAAATGCAGAGAGGTTATAGTATCGCTTGTAAGAGTACCTGAAAATAAGATATCAAGAGTCTTTTGATATCCTTTTATACCCAGTCATGATAGCATCACCTGTTTACCTGTGGAATGTTCCAAACAGTCTTTTCTTCTGCCCCTGTCCCAACCTTTTTGGAACGTGTTGCAGCCATCAAATTCGGAATTTGGAAAAATCTAGTTGATAAAGTAAAACATTAAATATCTTTTCTTTATACTGTTTTCAATTATATATATGTAAAAGACAATTTACAAATCACTCCTTTCTGTTTTTATGTGCATTTTACAGTTTTTTGGAATTGGGGTTTGTACATCCTGAAAAACTAGACTTCAAAGTTGCTCATTGTCTTGTATGCTGAAGCTGTCTATCTGGTGCGCTTATCAACGCCCATTTTGAACCCAGCATTAATGCAGACATGATCTTAAAATTGCACCATGCGTGTACAAAATAGCCTGCTATATCCAGCCCTATAAGGTAGCTGTCAGATCCTAATGGTTTTCAGTAAGTCGTCTCCAGGGGCTCTTTGTGTTGTGCATGAGAATGCCTCGCACTCACTGCTTTTGTTGTCTCCTCTATATCACAATGACATTTCATTTACTGTGTACACTAGGATTTTAAGGGCCCTGGATGCCTGATAAAAAAAACCTTTTTAAACGAGCTAATAAGAACACAGGCAGGGTAGAGAATATATTTGGACACATTAGGGAGGTGTGGATGAAAAAAATATCCACAAAAGCCTAAAAAATTGAGTCACCAAGCCATTTGCGCTTTGCCTTTTGTAATTGAACAGCGTGATCTGAGAAAAGCCATTGGAACTGACTATCACTCACTGTGTGACCTCATTACGGAATTGAGATGGAAAACTCTTAACTTTTCAATCTGTTCTCACAAGAGCACTTTGGAATGCATTTATCCCAGGCATTTTGTATTTCTGGGACTTCTGGGATTATTTACATAGGAACCAAAGAGTAGAGAGGGAAAGCATTCTCACCGGTCCTGCAAATATTGCTGCGTTGCTTTTTTTTTTCTTCTTTATATAAATTTGGTGCCCAACGGGGGGCTGAGCATATCCAATTCACCCCAAATTGAAATTGCAACCGCGTACATTGTGCGAACCCCGCTGCCTATTCGGGAGAGTGCAGACATCCATGGTTCTCCTCTGAAACATGTGGTGTCGCCAACTGCTACTTTTCACAATGCAGACTACAGCTAGGCTCGCATAGAGTGGAGTGGGAGGAAGACCTTTCATACGCGGCTTTGACTGCAATCTGCAGAGGCCCAGTCAACCAGCAGGGGTCGTCCAATTGAACCGTTCCATTCCCTGGTCACCCAATGGGGCTACAAGCCACAGTCAGCACAGGCATGGTTGGGATTCGATCCAAAGCCTTGAGGCTCATCTATGCACTGCAGTGTGGTGCCTTAACAGAATGAGCCACCCAGCAGCTCCTACTGCTCTCCTTTTGACACACAACCCCGTGCGTGTTTATTACGGAGCCTGAGCGGTGCAGTGAATTTAAAGCTGTCATTGACACAGTAGATCAGTTATGCCTCCAGTGAGGAAGAGGCTGAATGTCTTTTCTGCAAGCCCTCTGAGGAACCCCAGAATTCTGACCCTGGGGCCACACTGCCGGTCTGGCTGGGAGCGGAAGGACAGAGAGACATTTTCCAGGTGTGAAAATGCCTGGAGACTCACGCTCAAATGAACAGATAGATCTGGATGATGCATTTGGCTGGTATTTCATGTCTCCCTCTAGAGCGGGCCGGAACCAGCGGCGTTCGCAGAAGCTTTTCTAAGGAACAGCCTGCACGCCTTCTCAACACAACAGGATAATTTGAAGTATCGATCACTTGTAATGGCGCGGTGGTCTCGGTGTGAAGAAATTGCTTTTAGAAAAGGCCTGAAGATTAAACCGTGTGTATGCCTGTGGCGTGTTGTTATTTTTCTGCAGGTTTGGTATCAATTTGGTTTATTCACTGCTTTCACACTTTAAGTTGTCTTTCAAAAGCAGATGGTTTTCTGATTATTTTGTACGGCTCTAAAAAAGGCTAGATTTCCTTGTTTAGACTTGGGATGGATCACCTTAGCCTATAACTGGCAGGGCAGCGGAGTGGTGTTTTCACATCCAAACTCACTAAGATGATCGCCAAAATCAGAGGCAATTAAAATGACACACATCTGTTCTGCTCTAGACATCCTAGACATCATAACAACATGTTGAAATTTCAATAGATATGAGAACTATGCACAACCGCACCATTGAGTTGTCAGTTTAGGGTAATAACATCATTCCTGACAGTGGAGATGTAGATAGTTGTAATGGTACATAAGTAGGAATCTTTGAATTCAGTTCAGTATAACTGTAAAAACGTAAATATATGGACGTCAATATATGGACCACTCAATTGTACTGACTGTAGTTAGAGTACAAATATACTGTCATAATATGTTTTTTAATAGATTCAGATTGCTATTGACCCATATGGATGTTGGGTTATAGGACAAAGTTATAGTTGCTGCCTAACACCATTTATTTGAGCTTCCAGTACAAGTATATTTGCCAAACTTTGCAAACTTATTCTTACATGTGTCTGGCAGGTAAATACTTTTGTTGATATTGCACTAGCTTCCTCATTTTTAGATCAATTTCCTTTGCAAACATTTACAGTTCCTACATGCAACATTATTTAATTCCTCATACTTTTTTACATACACTGTTATGTAAAAAAGTATCAATCCGTCATTTTGACAGAATGAGATAAAAATTTTAATCCCGACATTATCCGTTGTGTACTTGTATGGTTTTAATTTGCAAAATGTATCCATAATTAATCATATGCCAACGACTTTGCATATTTAAGTGCACATTTTCTAAAATGTGTAATACCAGAGTTGGAGTGTATAGTAAACTGGCAAAACATCATGGTGATATCTGTAAGGTATAAAGAAAACCCTGTTATTTTTGAATGGCAGGTACAGAAACGCAACTGGCTCATCGGAAGGCACTATGTAATATAAATTATTGTCTACAAAATACTTCATGAAATATAGTCATAGAACTTTGTTTATGTGAAGTATTTCTTTGTGCGCACAAACAGATATTTCATATATGTAATTTATGCATTTATTCAAGCATATATATATATATATATATATACACACGCAACATGCACAAAATTACACATATGGCACACTTTTTTATTATAATAGAATGTATAATGATACGTTTATAGTTAAATAAAATTTCATAAGGCTAAAGTAAAATGGGGCAATGTGGTTCAAATGCAAAGTTTTCATATGCGCCTGAGGCTTGTCTTCTATTCACAGAAAGTTCCTACGATAATACAAAGCCTTCACAGAAATCTGGACTTAACTGGCATATTTGGGGTTTACAAAGTTTAGTTTTGTCTTGTCGTTTAGCTCGGCTTCCAGGAAAAGTTTGATTATGGGTTTGGCTTCCCCTATTCCTCCTTATCTTTCAGAATTAAATTGCATACTTTATTTGAAAGATGGCAGGTTCAGGTTCAGTCAAGTAGCACATCCTGCTAAAACAGAGTTGTGACGTGTCCCACGGTCTGCAATCAAATCCTTCCCGTGCCATGGCAACCGTGGCTGGCCGCCGCACTGGGTGGCACAAAGTTTGCCATAGCGCCAACCGAGGGGGGAGAGTGTCAGCCGGCTGGGTTTTCCCCGTCTTAAGGCCTAATTTACGAAGGCTTTTAGCATGCGCAAAACCTTTCAGCACACACAAAATCATTAACAAGACCAAAGATTGGCCATGGTATTTGTTTTGCACCAATCATTGGTTGTGTTATTAGTTTCGTGTGTGCTAAAAGGTTTTGCACACACTAAAGGTCTTAGTAAATCAGGTCCTTAGTGTGCAAGACTGATTCATCTGGTCAATCTGGGCGCCTGTACTTTGTCCGCACCAGTTGTGCTGTGCGAAAAATCTGCACTTCCATAAATTATTGGACGAGGGTGCAGTTATTAGATGGGTCTATGGATACAACAGGGCATTTCACATCTGGAGAAATTCTAAATTGAAGATGGTGGCTTTTTGTTAGCATGCCCAGTGCTAATGTTAAAAAAAATTTCACTCTCAACTTATGATTTCTTTTTTCTCAAGGGGGCAGGTCAACCTCCTTCCAGTTCCTTCCTCTCTTAGAAGCCTGCTGTCTGCAATGTGTTTTCAACCTGCAGTTCCATCTGGGATGCTCTGATGGAAATGCCTGCCATTGACGTGGGTGTTTTTAAAGAGGATCGTGGCAAAAATATCTCCCATTGGAAATAAAAGCAAAAAGAAAATGAGGCCTATAGCAAGCTCTGCTCTCATGTTTTGTGCCCGAGATGCACTCAGGTCGTTTCCATAAAATGGCTTACTGATTCAATCGTGTCAGACACAGGGTGGTACATGGAGGCTTCTGATACAGGAGAGTGCCTGATTCGTGGGAGAGTCAGGTTTGTTAAACCAGCTGACACAGCAGGGGTGGGCTGTGTGCTAACTTGGTTGTGTTATAAGATGATTTGGACTCTGAGAATGCATAGAGTGAATTAAAAAGAGTGAAAGACATGTGCACGCGTCTTCCTGTATATGATGAGATATGTGTCCATATCTGTTCATATTTGTGTGTGTGTCTGTGTTTCGGTATATGTCTGTGCTTGTGCATTCATTTTGTAGGTTTATGTATCTGTGTCTGCACGTTAATATGTGTTTTGCTGGGCATGTTTTTGTGTCAGTACGTATGCATTCGCGCATATGTGTGTGCGTAGAGGACCGTAGTGTGCAAGTCAAGGAATTTGTGCTGAGTAAGTTTTCTGAATATTAAGGAAGTCTTTTCTGTCAGACTTCACCACACAGCTGCCGTTTCTCCATAGCCAGAGAGGAAGTGCGAGAATTCCAGAGAAGGATGCTGGCCAGTTTCACTAAAGCAGTACGGTTTCAGGTTTCAGTCTTTTTTAAAACTCGCTGTGAGCTACGAATGCCCTCCACCTTAAAGCCTATGCTGGCGTGATCACGTCTGAAGGTCTGAAGGCCTGTGGTAAGGTTAAGTTTCACGTAGTTTTCAAAGACGGGCGTTCCCTTGGGTTGCTCATTATTTAGTTTAGAATAAGTTCTGCTGAAGGAATCGGGGGTGTTCGGATTCCGGCAAATTGAAATCACAATCGGCACTTCACAGCAGGCCAGAGGAAATGCCTACGCACCACAGCTGCGGCTAAGACAGCTTCCAGGAATGATGATAATAAAGGCCTGCCTCCCCCTGCCCCCCATGAGTGACTCACCATGCCAACGATCATAATGCCGTGTGTTTGGTTGCTCACGCACACTGCTCGTTGATTATTAATCCAAATACATAAACATTGGGATTGAAGTCTGCGACATTTATCAGGTAGCCCTGATACATAGAGAGGTTATACTGTAAATAAAGCCTTTAGTCGGACTTACCAAGTGTTTTACTGGGCTTGTGAGGGCTATTGACGTTCGTATCCTTACAGGTCTTCTGCGGCCCATACGTTTTCAGAAAGCTTTAATTAAAAATGCATGTTAAGCGATAGCTGTAAGGTCATTTGTCAAACAACAGCTCGTTGGTTCATTTGAAACACTAGCTATATTCTATGGTAGTTAGCGGTTAAATGTGCCTATATATCATTACGGCTATCTTTGCTGCCTTCATAAAATCTCAATCTACCTGATTTGTGTCATTAGTTTCAGCAGAGGTCATTGTGTATGTTGGTTTTCATTCCTCCAGCCACATATGCAATCTGAATTGTAACAAGTTAATTGATCTTAATTAGACATTGAAGGCTATTGAAGGGCTATTTAATGTGACACTAGGTCAGATATAGCTGTATATACTATGAATATGGCCACCAATTTGTTTCCACCATGTGACCTGGAGGGATTTAAACTTGTGTTTCAATGGTTATCTTCCAGGGGTCCTCATAGGCACTCCAACGGCACAGTCAATTAACGACTCATACAACAGAGTATCTAGCTGAGACATTTATAAAAACAATTAGTTGATCAAATATGGGGATTGTCAGAAGAAGGAAAGTTAACAAGTATAAATGCTATGAAAAGCATGTCTTTGAGCAAACGAGCGAAGCAGTATCTGCCTGGTACGCTGCATACCGACAGATTGAAATTATTTTACGCAACTTGTAATTTAACAATAAATTACACAAAGAAGATAACCAAAGACCGGCATTTAAAAACTAAGAAACATCACAGAATAGGCCGTTAAACAATGGGCCGTGATAAAATATAATCACAGTTTTCATTTAAACTTTGTACATGACATACACACAAGATTTATTTTTTTATTTAACTTTTTTAAAGTTAAATGTCATATAACTGCTCTTCTCTCATTTTAATGTTGACATTTCCTACTGCTTCTAACAAAAATGAACATGCCCCTCTACAACATTTAAAAATACTGCAGCATGTCCATGGTAGTAAGTAATCTAACCAATCGCCATCAATCATCATCTGTGCTTAATTAGTGGCATTTACTTTATCAATTTAGATGATTGAGGTGGTGCAAATGGGATAATTGTTTGAGAAATGACTTCACAAAGTGGCTATCGCGGCCTCTAGCTGGCGGAGGACTGAAGTACCATCCAAGAAAACAAGGGGAAATAAACTGCTCGCCCTAACCATGAGGAATAAATGGTCAACGTTCACATCCCAGGACTTTTAATCAGATCAATGAATGATTTTCTGTAATGTGTTTTATGGAAAACAGTTCCTGTATACAGTGTTTATATTTTTAATTGATTAAATTATAGTACTGACAGGTGAATTCAGTAGGGTCACTGGTAGGTGACATTAAATCATTTGTAGAAAATGAATTCACAGAAAAATCTAATGGTAATGAGTCTAACCATACCACTGTGTTAACATAAGTTTTAAGGACAAAAAATATGTACTAAATAAATGTATGTTTTCATCAACCATAATTGATCAAGTTATTGGCTGTATGAAAAGCCAGCATACACAGTTGATCCACATGACATACATTTCAGACTCCTGATTTACAGCATGTAAAATGCATGCACGGCTGGAGATAATGAGGGGTCCATGTTCTCATAGCGGAACTGTCAAAAGGAAACATGATTTCCCACACAGTAAAATGACCAGTGTTAATTCAACTCTTAACAGAGTACGTACACTGCCTGGCCAAAAAAAAAGTCGCTGTTGCACCCATCATGCATAGTGCCCACTGTACAAGCCTCTGGAGGCAGTGTTATGATCTGGGGTTGCTTCAATTGGTCAGGTCTAGGCTCAGCAACGTTATGCAGCAATACAATTAAGTCAGCTGAATACCTGAATGTACTGAATGACCAGGTTATCCCATCAATTGGCATATTCCAGGACGACAATGCCAAGATTCATCGTGCTCAAATTGTGAAAGAGTGGTTCAGGGAGCATGAGGAATCATTCCTGACCTTAACCCCATTGAAAGTCTTTGGGATGTGCTGGAGAAGACTTTACGGAGTGGTTCGACTCTCCCGTCGTCAATACAAGATCTCGGCCAAAAATGAATGCAACTCTGGACGGAAATGAATGTTGTGACATTGCATAAGGTTGTCCATACAATGCCGCAACAAATGCGCGCCGTAATCAAAGCTAAAGGCGGTCCAACAAAATATTAGAGTGTGCGACTTTTTTTTTTTGGCCAGGCAGTGTATAATTCCACTAGGGACCACATACTGTATACTCTGTACAAGTTGATTTAACACTGAACTCACCTTGCGGAATGTCGGACTGTTGCACGGTTTAGCCCCCCTGGCCTTCACATATACTGGGTGGAGGACGGCCCCCTGTTGCATGAATTCACAAACACACACACACACACACACACACACACACTTACGCAAATATTTAAGCGGCCTATGGGTTAAGGTCAGTCCTAAATGACGAGTTCCATCAGAACTATTGCAGTGAAGGTGGCCAGAGGATCCTTCCTGCCCCTCAATAAGAAAGCACAAAATTCCTGTCACCGAGGAGTTCAGTGCTCCCATTCCCATCTGTCGCTCTCCTTGTATGCATAGCACAAGCTGTGTGCATATGTCATATCTATACATTGAATGCGCAACTGTCACCTAACTGGTCCCCTGGATTTCAGACAAGTGTTTGTGACAAAGAGCAGACCTAATAAGGAATGTGCAAACAATCGCTGCATTGCAGTGCCTTCATCCGGTGCCAAGACATCAATAACCAGCTACAGAGAGCACCATAGCAGTTAAAGAAGTAGTAGCTTAAGAATGTATTCCACCCACACTAATTGGGTGGCCTCAGCGTTCCACTGCCTGTGAGGAGCAATCTGCTTCCTCGTCGTTTACGGGGAGTTTGACACTGGGTGGGAGGAAATTTGTGGGGGTAGGGTTGCTGCTGGGGGTGGTAAACAGTGTCATAGGACTTCAGGAAGCGTCTTGACTTTCCACCGATTGAAGTAGCAGCTCCTGTCTCCCACCGGGCCTACCCCTTTAAGTAGAAACTCTCCGTGTTTTGACAATGTTTGGATTATGCTTAGAAGGCCCCCTTTTTGTTTTCTTTATGGTAACCTTGCCTTAAAGCTGAATGATAACACATTTGTAAAATGGGGGGGGGGGGGGAGACACACACATTTCCCGAAAGAGGGTCCAAGAAATGTATTAACAAACTGTCAGAAAGATATTTGCTCTGATGCGATAGTTGGCCTGGCTACAGGGAGCCTGGGATTATGGGATGCGGGGCTAAATGACCACGGCCAAGGAGTTGTGACTTGGAAGCCTGGGAACGTGTGCGGTTCAACTGCTCTGTCATCTTTTAGCTTCCCTCATATCTCCCTTCTATCCCTTGCAAGTGACCATTACGGATTCTGCGTTACGGTCCCCTCACGTTAGACGGTAAAACCGCTAGTTGTCAGTGTGGATGCCCTGTTCCAGTGCTCCGGTTTCAGGTTACGCCACACAGCCGGTACTGTACCCCTGGTCTCTAGAGTACCTCGGGGGGGCGGCACGCCAAGCGACACATTTTCTCCCTCCCTTCTTGGCTGGATTTCTCATATTCCCAGCGCAGATTGTGTTTACGTGCCGGATTCTGGCCTGCTCCCCGGCCCCTGTTCCTAAAAACACAGTGCATCTATCCACAAAAGATGACAGGGAAGAGGTTTTCACTTCCCATACATAGTCATTCATGGGAAAGGCGGGCTTCCATGCCCTGGCATTTAGACGCTAATGGTCGTATGCAGGATATGGCGGCACACCTGTCCACACAAAGCAATCCTAGCTTCTTTGGATGGGTCTCTCAGAATGAGGTTTCATCTCCTGCTTCTTTCTGCTCTTTGCCTTTGTCTTTATTCTGTGGTTGGGCCTACTGTGCTACGCATAAGCTGAAGCAGAAAAACTGCAATGCAGTAATAATTCACTGCGATGTCACAGATGTGCTTGCCACGTGATCACAGATAACCACGCCCACGCAAAATCACCCCGCGTAGCCAACCCTACTGTGACCTTTAAGAATTCAAAGGAAAAGAGAAGGCATGTGAAATATCACATCATAGGTCTCCATCACCAGTGAGATGCTCTTAGAAAGGTCATACACAAAGCAAAAGTTTAAATCTGTGCAGAAAGTAACTGAAATCACTCATGTAAGTAATTGCTTCAGGTTGCATCATGTGGCACTTTTGGTTCACTGCTTGCCTGTATGGCAAGACAAATATAAAAAATTGATAACACTTCCTTTGAAGGGTCCTTCATAAGAGCTACTGTATATAACTTCATACGCACTACATAGAACATTCATAAGCACTAAATAAACATTCATAAGTGCTTATGTCAATGACCGCAAAGAGGCATAATGGTGTGGTATGTCAACATTGATGCAGCAAGTGACATGACCATGACTTACCAAGTGAAATGACATGAGATCCTTATGTCAAATATGTCATTTAACTTGGTACATCATGGTAATGTCACTTGCTGCATAAGTGTTGACATAACACACCATATGCCTATTTGCAGTCATTGACATAAGCACTTATGAATGTTTATATAGTGCTTATGCATATGCTATGTAGTGGCCTACATTAGGCCTACTGTTGGCTTGCTCAACTCCACAAGTACTAATTTCTAAGCCTTGTGCCTTAGTGTTTCATTGTACACTGAACATGCTTGGTATATCCAATCAAACAACACACACATCTTAACAGTAAATCCGTATCATGGCCACGTAGCACATTGTCATTATGTCTATGCTACCTGGAGGAGCTGTTCCTTTACTGATTTGTAACCAAACTAGATGGCCTGTATCCTGGATACTTCTGGCTGCTCCAAGGACACAAGCTCATCCAGACACCGTGGAGATCGGTAGATCCGACCACGGAGTGCATTAAATGTGAAAGGAGAAGAAAGCTGCTGGTCGGACGGGTTTTCATAAGCCCTTTTTGTTCCGATGGATTCTGTGTGGCTGGAGGACAGACGGGGCCAGAGGGATTGACAGCGCGTGCAATTGCCCCAGTGCCGACAAGGGTAGAAGATGGCCGCCGTCAGAAAACCCGGGGCTCGCCTGCCTCTCCTCAGTGAGCATGGGTTACATCTGGTCTACTCTGTCTCTCGGTGACCTACATTTCCGTGTCGCTTCCGAAACACTTTGCAGCGTCACTGGTGCATGCTTCTGTGATTTTCTGGCAAGCGTGTCGCGCTGCGAGTTGAACATTTGAAGAGCAATGGCTAAATCAAACGCTGATTTTGATTTAGACAATAAAGGCTGACAGAGATGGCTGGAACTGACTGCCACCGGGCCTAGAACAGAAATGCCACTGATCTGGGATCAGTTACCTCGCACCACCTTCTTCCCGCTCCCACGCCATATCCCAGCAATCCCGGCAGTTACGATCCATTTTCTTTGCCTCTGGGCTTGAACAAAAACAAAGATGGCACCCTTCACCGTGAAATCTTCACGCCATCCATAATGAGACACTTGCGCACATTTGGAAAAGAGGTGAAATTATTCAACGTGAGCTTTAAGAAAGCCTCAAACTTCAGCCATCCAAATTTTGCACTACATAAAAGCAGTGTTGTTCCCTGTCAACCTGTTTTGCATATCTCCACAAGCAGGCACACACACGCACACACACACACACACACACACACACACACACACACACACACACTTGTGGCTTTGTGATAGCATTGACACAGTGCTTGTACAGTCAAATTAAGGCAGGCACAGCCATGTCAACTGTTCAATTTTCTTGTCAACTAAAAAGGTTATATTGGGTTTTCATGCAAGCAGAGTCTTCAGAGTCTATAGTCCAGAACATTCCATGGCATCTGAATTTTATATTTCCGAGGCTTCATCACACCATGTGAATTTTTACCCAGTTCTTCCACTTCCTCTATATAATTTATTGTTCCGTATAAATACAATTCCATTTGCATAACCTCAATACATAGAACGGAAGTCTGCTCAGTGTCCTAGACAGTTGTTTTATTCATTGTATTTGATATGGGGGAAACCTATTTGCTTATATCATGCAGAACAGGCAGACGGACAATTTATACTCTTCTCTGTTTATGTGCATATTCCATTCATTTATTTGAAACGTACAGTCAAGCAAAACCAATACGGATACCCCAAAAAAAAAGCAATTAGCTACTTTTCTGTGTTTAGGGGTGGGAGGAGGGGTAATTTAATAGAATCTGTTTATGTAAACATAAAATAATTTAGGATTAATTTAATTAAGTTAATTACCCGCAGTTGCCGAGCAGGGCCTGGAATCAATATCCCCTTGAGTGTGTTTCGGCTTTGTGGGTCATTATGAGCACTTTTTAAACCTCTGCACTTAAATCAATAAGGAAAGTGTAGGAGCGCTGAAAACCTTCCGTGCTAATGAGCACATTCCTGAGGTAGCTGTTCCTACAGGTGGCCTCATTGTCCCGCGCATATTTTATCTTCAGTTTAATAACATCCGGCTTTTTGTGCTCCACATTTGCTCAGATCGGGATTGGATGAAAAGTTGCATATTTGCTCCCGCATTTCATGTTTGCATACAGTCTACGCCAGAGGATTGTAATCTAACAAGCGGATTAGACTATTGCAAATGAACCTCAAACAACCATTCCTGACAACGCATCGGCACTCTGGCCCTTTGGTAACCTGCCACAAAAGGTACAACTATGCTGAAAGTAAAGAGAGGAGAGAATTGGAGAGAATTTGCAAAACGTGCCGTCGGAAACAAATTTGATGAATTGTTTGAGAAACAACCTGTTATTTTCTTTTGTGTAACGGACGTGATTTTGGACATTGCAAACCTAGGAGCTTCAAATTTATTTTAAAAGCCCTACACGGGTGAGTAGGTAGCATGAAGCTGGGCATGGGTCTCTTAAACTTTCCTCCAAAATCGGCACAGAAGGACAGCGTCAGTGGAGAGGGACTTTAACAATTAAGGTTGTCCTGGGGAATGTGCTCGGCAACGCAGCTCGGAGGTGAAGAGGAGCACCTGGAGGCTGACGTGGACTCTAATTAGTACCCAAGGTGCACTGGGGCGTGCGAGGAGCCGCCCCCTCTCCACTTCTGTCGTTGCAGCAGACGGCTGGCGGCGAAAGGTTTTCAGCTCTATTAAAGGGACGAAAGTTATCTAATGTGTCGCACCTAGGGGCTGGAAGATTATCAGCAGGTTGCCAATTATCATTTAACACGGACATCAAACTGGAACTGGAAGCATTTTCCCCCCCAGGTGAAAAGAGTTCATTTGACATTCCAGGCACACACAGAATCAATGGTCCTTAATAAGGCTGATTTATAAATGCTCGGGACAGCCAACCGACGGCATTCCCTAGGTTTAAATATTCCCTGGAAGCGCCATTAAGTGATCCTGTTTTCTATAATAAGGGCAGACTCAAGCAGGCGCTCTGCTGACACGCTGACAGGTGGACTGCCAAGCCTGACACACTGACACACTACAACCCCCCCCCCCCCCCCCCCCCCCCCCTCCTCCAAAGTTCAGAACCGAACATCTGCTGGCAGTGGGCCAATGACACTACCCCACCCATTCAGCCTCTTCAGTCAATACCTTGGACCTACTAATGTGGAGGATCTGATGCATTAAGCGAGGTGCAGCCATCATGAGAGCTTGGGCTTGTACTGTGATGTTATCTGCATGAGTGCGGCCTGAGATATCTTGAGAGACAATATCCTGTATTGTCATGCCGACTGTCTTTCCGATACGGCGGCTTGAGCGTGAAACCGACAGTGTTGTCTGTGTTTCGAGGAGGCAGAATGCAGCTTTGTTCACGGGGATATACAGAGCGCATTGTTAAAGCCTCACAGCTCACAGCAATAGAAGACGTATTCTCCCTGCGGACGGAAAATACAATTGTCTTTCAGAGGAAAAGAATAGGCGTCAGCTCTGGAGTGCAGTCGAATAATTACCGAAAGGTGACCATTTTTCCCAAACATCTATCAAACTAAACAATCATTCCTTTTTTTGGATGTAAAAAAAAGAACAAAATCACGAGCACGCGGCAGTTCTATGAATATCATCGCACTGCAAACAGATGTGTTGTATATACAGTACTTATATCTGTACCCAGAATAGATGTCACTTTGGACAGGTAGGCTCAGTACAAGTCAAGGGATAAATAATGCCAAATTTGGATTGTACAATAATATTTGTCTGAAAGTGAACCTCTTTTGCTTATGCACACTGGGCACTAATCTTCAGGCCTGTGTTCAGACTAACCTCAGTGTGACATTTCCCTATAAACATTGGGCATTGTTTCAAGTTTCATTCTTGCGCAACATTTTAAGCTTACCCCAAATGAACGAAACACTTTGTGCCGGAGAAAGAAACGTTTCATAAATTCGAAACTCCAAAGTTGAGGGCAGAGTGCGCTGGGATGAGGTGTTGGATGACGTGACTCCTCTCACGTGACCTTAGACTGTTCGGTGGCGTAATGACAGATGGAACGACAGCCCTTGATGAAAATGGAAGCAAGAAATAAGTTTTGATTTGGTGTTTTGTACCCAGGCCAAGTCAAATTCAGTTAAGATGAGCCTAATCCATGGACACGCCTGACGCATTGATCTAGTCGACACACCTATACGCACTTTGACTGAAATCTGAAATGTTTTCTTTATCTAGGCGCCGCTCTCTGCCCCGCGGTGTTCGCTATGTACAGACCTGATGTCAATCTGACGGTTGCCAGGGGAACATTAAAGCTATTCCGAGCTGACGAGCAGATGGTGCCCCTTATTATGGGGAGCCGGGTCTGATCACGGAATCCTTATCTTGCTTTATCTGATCAGCCGCTGATCCGCGCCGTAGGTCGCTTGCATCAAATGCCATTAATGTGGCATCGACCGGGGGGACTATTGACATTCCCCAACGCAGTGCGAGGACGAGTGACCGACGGGCTTCGGCTCTCTCTCTGTGCGCGGCCCAGTGCTCTCCCGGCCTTAAGCCTCTGTGTGCCTATCGACTCTAGCCAAGGTAAAAAGAAAAAAAGCCAGCCTCTGAGAGTGTACAAACACCGCAGTCGGTTAAAGAACCGATCCTTATTTTGGAGCCCCTTTGTTTCCTGGTTAGATATTAAATCAGTGTCAACAGAACCGCGGATGTGTCACCGATGAGCGGCGCTTAGCGGAAATGTTCCCTGTGTGCGGTTCTCACGTTGTCGCGAAGGTGTCCAGCACTCGCTGAAAGGTGGATCCAGCCCAGGACGGCTGCGAGCAGGTGAGTCAGGTGTTTTGAGCCGCGCCGGAAAGGAAGCCGGGACATCCCGGCGAGGGCTGTCATCGCCTCCTTGCTAACGTAGCCACAGGTAGCATGAGTACAATGAAGAGTGAAGCGTGTGCAGGTCTAAGAGTGTAGCTCTCAGCGAGCGATGATGTGGCGTAACGTTTCACAACGCGCAGGAGGTCTTGTCATGTGCTACTCGCGCGCCGAATGTTCTCACAGGCTGTTGGCCCGTTCCCTTTGGGAGAGCTGTTGCGTCGGCCTATTCTGCATCAAAACCGCCACGCTCCCACAAGTGGGACTTACCTCTCAATCCCGATCTCCGCAGTGAAGATAACCCCCACCCATCCGCCATTTTTGGCTTGGGTTTTGGTTTTCGGGCAAGCGAAGCGTCACAAAATAGTTGGACTGCAAGTGGGTCCCATCCTTAACCCAGAGGGAATGTACCACCAGCCAAAGAGTTTTCAGACTCCAAATGGTGTGTTGGAAGAAAACTCTCGCATTTACTGTACATATTAAAAAAACTGTATATAGCTGAGATACATATGTTCATGTTCAGATTTAGGCTGACTGGCTGGCATGAATTATTTGAAACCACAGAAGTCTAGCACAAGGCCGTCTGTTACCGAAAATGTGGCTTCATGGTGTTAATATCTGGTGCACACTCAGAAAAGCAAGATGATGTTCCCCAGGTCCTTCAGTAAAGTGCTGCTTTTTCTTTGGGAGTCGGCACGTTTTTGTATTATTATTTTCAAAACAAGAGCTGCTCATATTGATCATAATCTTTGACCAAATGACTGCCAGATGTTCGGAACAGTCTCTACTGAAAATGGTAGACATATATGGAAGAATATACACCTACAAATACATAATTTATTGCCACAATATGCATGGTCATCGACATATATTGCTTTTTTTTTACGGGACACAAAAGTTCTCAAGGGCTGTGTGCAGCTTGATATTCTCCCTCAGTAATCAGTAATGAAATCTGTTTGGTCCGATAGCTAAACCGAGCATGGCTCTCTCCGTGGCCATGTAAAAGGATAAAATGCTCAAAATGCTAACATGGCTTAGCCGGCCCAGCCACTGTGATCCACGGTGAGCTGTCTCCACGGGGAGCTTGTACAAACAGGGGAAAGGGACTGCTTATGTGGCTATGAGGAAGGCCGAAACTGCACTACAGCACGGGGTGTGCGCATCTTGTGATCGCGACTCATCCTCCTCCTTCACGTCATGCTCTCACTTCCCCTAAAATGCACAACCCTCACTCTGAATCATGACTTTATACCAGGAAGTAACACTATCGATGTGGCCTGAGGGTCTGCCTTCAAAAGTTTCCAACAAGTGAGGGTGCTGTCTGTAAGAATATAAGAAAAAAACTAAAATGAGCTCACCCTTGAATTATCAAGGCACATCTGCTGGGAGCCTCAACCTTTCTTTATGGAAAAAACAGCCTTTTTTTACATATTTGAATGTCTGAATGTCTAATAATTTACCTTTGGGGATTTTTAAAAATATTTTGATATAATAATCACAGAGCATGGATACCGTGGATTTCAAAAGGGGATTTATAAATGCTTGGAGTGTCCAATAAGTGCTTTCCCCTGGTTTTATTTTCTCCATAGACCACTCCGTGAGGCATTTGTAAAGTTGCATAACTGTGTATTATTAATTTATTTATATATTTTGCTATGGAAATTTTGGAGGAAGCCTCAGGACAAAATCCCAGCTCATGAAGTACCATTTTGTGTGAAACAATGTCGGCTCATTGATTAAATGACTGCAGCTGATATGAGAGACACACTCAGGGCAGAGCTGAAGTGCGGGGTGCGGCTCGCGCACATAAACGGCGTCAGAGGAGCCGCCACGCTGCCCCATCAGCCATGCTGTGCTCCCGCTGGCATTTGAGTGCCAGAGCACCCGCAAATCACCCTGCTAACGAGGAATATGCAGAGCGGCTGTTTGATTGGGCCTGACCGCAATCAGATGCCTGGTTTCAAGCTGAAACTAGCGCTCTCGTGCAGATGCCAAGTCGCTTTTCTGATGGTCTCTTTCTTGTGATGAATGATGGAGTTTTATGATATTCATTCTTCAGGTCATTTATATTTTCATTCCAACATGGAAGGCTTTCAAGTCAAAAACAACCTTCTGAAGATTGTTGGAAGTCTGAAAGATATTTAATCTTGAAGTAGAGACGTTTTCTTTGAATCTTGGTGCTGTCATCAGCTTCAGACACAGAGTAGCCTATGTACATACAGAAGAATGGATTTCAGCTGCACCAAAGATGTAATGAGCTCTGACCTAAAGTCCTCCTAAAAAAGCCCAGAGTTTGGAGAACTTACAGTTTGTGTTAATCTTCACGACTACGACGAACTAATTGGGCCTGCAAATTAATTATAGATTTTGAGAGGCAAACGATTAAGCCGTCTTGTCTCATGAAAAAAAAATTATATGACGGAATGTAGTGTCCAGATTTTGTGAATATGCAATAGGGCATCTCCTCGAAGATTCATTTCTTTTGGTAACTTGGCACGTTATTTTGACGTGACTCATATGAATGTGACATAAATCAAATCAGACATTTTGCTGTCCAGACGTTGGTCAGTAAACCACATCTGTATATGGGATGTGTAAAAAAAAAAAAGAAATCTGAATTTGGTCACCCAAAAAGTCCAGTGCAAGCGTTGCATTACAGTAGCCCGTATTCCAGAACAGTTCCAGCAAAGTGAAACTTTTGAGAAGTGCATCGCTACGTGACAGCGCAGCATCTTTGAGTATCGAACGGCTCCGACAGCGACTGGCAGCCTGCCACTGCAGCTGTCTGATCAGTGCTCGCGCTGTCTTATCTGACGAAGGAGTCTGCCACGAACGAAATCAAAGTGGTGCCGGAGTGTCAAGGCTAGCCCGCGAGATGAACGGAGCCGGGCTGCAGCTGCGGCTAATGGAGACGTATCCGGATCAATCGGGAGGCGCAGAGACGGCGGCTCGGTTGTTTTATGATGGCGCGCCCGTTTAATTAGGGTGTCTGGCATTAGGCACGTCAGGCCACAAGAGTGCTCAGCAGACATGCGATGTCGGTAGTCAGAGATATGCTTAATGAAGGCTATCTTAATAAAGTTTGCATGCATTATGTAGCCTATGCATTGTAGAATTACTCATTTTAATTTGTTTTCGAATATGGGATTCTACGCTACAGTTCGCAATGCTTTTATATATATATATATAGGCAGCTTCAATTGCAAACTGATAGTGTGTGTGCTATTGTCATCATCACATCCCTCTCTTAGGCACTATGCAGGAACTTGAAACAAGTTACGTTTTTCTTACAAACAATAATGAGCTATAATAACATCAAAGGAATGGCTGGTGTCACATTGCAGTATTCACATCCTCTTACCCCACATAACACTTACCATGCCTTTTACATTTTTTTTTTTAGAATTCTAGTGTTCATATAACTTCCACATTTTGCAGAGGTTCAAGATTTCACCCCTTTCAATACTTCGCTCCAAATATACCAGTGGCCTGCATGACAAATACATGTTGCTTCAATGTGTCCTGATTTAATCCATGTACCTGTAATCTTTGAACATAGCACACAGTGTTTTATAATGGGGCAGAAAGCTTTTTCTCTTAGCTTTTGCAAGTATGCCAAACACACTGTTGAGGTGTGAAGTCAACCTTGGCTTCTGCAGTGATGGCACGCCTTATCTGACCTTTCAGCAAGTTCATTTGTGGAAAGGGACTTTGAAGCCTCTGAATTGCCTGCATACTCTAGTTATTATTATTATTATTATTAATAAAGGTTTGTAGGTATTTTAAGCATGTTTGCAATGCAGTATTTAAATCAGTGAGGTGGGTGATATTTAGCACAGTGAGTATGATAATGGGTCATAATTAATATCCTTTGAGGCTTCCATTAGCTTGCATGACTAATATATCAATTATCATTGCTGCATTAATCTGTTTTGCTATTAATTGCCCGCATTGGTTGTGAACATTCGGTTTGCATTGGTGCCAAATAATTGTGTCTTGGAGACTCATGTTACTATCTCAAAACAGTTTGATAAAAGACGCAAGGTCGTGTCTCTTTCGCTCTGATCAAGTCAAAAAACTGTAATTGAGAGCGAATGTTGAACATTACAAGCTTTTTGTCTGATTTTCATTGTTACATCCAAGCACTTGCAGTGATGCTCTATTGATTGGTTGTGACTGTATCAGAATGAGAACTGACAGGCCTGTAAGTGAAATACTAAACAGACGTACAAGACTCTTTTGCTAATGGAAAATCAAGCTGGTTCAATGGCTTGAAATTCAGATGTCCACCACATCCCAAGTATCATCATTGCTAGAGACTCTCTTCTCTAGCATTACAGAGATGGTCTCTCAGACCCCACAAGCAGTCCATGGAAAGACATGCAAGGGCCTTTCTATTTATGAACTTTTGGCTTTTCTTACTTTTCTAAACATATATTGCAAGCAATAAGACTTCCACTCAGAGCTTAATCTACACTTTTAAAGTGGTAAAACACAATGCATGTAGTAGAAACTGCATCTCAGGAGTTTTGCATCTTCATTTGGATGTGATTTGGATTGGGTGAGATGTCAGTTAGAGAGTTAAGCACTTGAATGAATATTCATCAGACATTATATGCATTTCATGTTCTGACAGGGCAAGACTTCATTGGTGTTTCAAAACACCTGTGAGATTTAGCAATGCTCAGTGAAGGGACTACTAAAATCATATTGACAAATTAGGCCCCCAAATGAGCCTCCCATTTGCCATCAGTTAAAAGGTAAAACATCTACTTCATTGCAGTTTGACCGTAGCATTGTAGCATAAATTCTTTACTGTGAGGGAAATGAATAATTGGGAGTGATTATCCGGCATTCATTTAACTGCTGGTTTCTGGTTGTAATTCTTAAAAAGATATTGTCCCAACTAACTGACTGACTCAAAATGCATAACTTATCTTGGATACCTATCACGAAGGAGAAATTGCATTGTACTGAATACGGAGGATTATGGTATTTTTGATGAATATATTTACTGCTTTAACCATTGCCTTTCATGAGGCATACACTGCAGACTGGCTTCTCACTGTGCAACGTGCGTCTTTCAGCAATCGCATGGCTTTCAAAGAGCCAACATGTTAATGCCATCCGTTGGGACGGATTTTCCCCCGTTAAATGCCATAGAATCCTCACGGATTTTGCAGCAGCCTTCATGCCATTCATACGTCAGCCGTAACTGCCGAGCTGTTCGGAACAGTACTGCACTCCATACGGACACACGCCCGGTACTCGCTGATGGGAAAACAATCGAAGCTCACGCTCGGTAGGGACCTCGAATAGTTTTCCGCCAGACGCATTCCTTCATTTTTCCGACAGTCAGGTCTCTGCTGGGGTAGACACAGTTGCTCTCTCCCCCATCCACTCCGGTTGATGAAGCCAGATGTAACTGGTTGATCGATAGCCATTTCCAGTTGAGGATTTCACCAAGCTTGTTCGGATAGGACATTGATCTCCCAACCCAAATGATGAATTTTGAACACACTGTCAATTCTGGTCCGACAAGCAGTTCACACAGCCCGGACGCACACTAAACGTAATCGCATACTAAATGTAATGCCTTTTCTATTCACTGGCGCAATGCTTGAAGGTCAACTTGGAAGAAATAGTGCCAGCGAAATACATTATCATTTGGCTTTCTTTGCGAGTCTGACTCAAACAAGTCTGACTCACTCCCTTATGGAAATGTAATATACTGCAGTATATTTTAAATATATTGTGAAGATAATTTTCATATATTTACAATATACTGCAGCATATTCTTTTTCCATAGGGGCTGTTAAGGAGGGTGGTGGACACAGATTCTGATACGAAGCACTCTAAGCGCCTCTTTTATTTCCCCTCAAAATGGTCGGTAGCAGGACTGGATAGATCTGAACCTTGATGAGGGTGTATTGCATCTCTGTAGGTCTTTAACCTGTGTGTGACATAAATGTGAATTTTGATCCTTGTTCGTCACACACTATTCTTTTAATTTAAATAGTTCAGATATGGTAGCATGGCAAACATATCATAATAGTATAATAATAGAAATTGGTTTTAGAGGAAAAGCCACTAATACTGGACTAGTAAAAGCATGAGCATTGAATGTTATCTGAGAAAATCAAGGAGCCAAAGTCCCTGAAGACTCTTTACTTCACAGTTATGGTAGCATACTGTATATGGGCTGAACTGTGACATCAATGTCACAAACATGGCTGTCCGTAACTAGTCCTCACAATCCTTCGCCTCCTCTGGTGCGAACGAAAGGTTTTTGCGAGCATGTCAAATTTTCTGCTCCATTTCTGTCTCCATGTCAGCCTCACCATATATCCCCCGTAGGCCTGTGCGAAAAATAAATACTACATACTCCACCGTTCTAATTTGTTTTTGCACTTTTCACTGAAATCCCACTCCTCTATTTCTCTGTGGGCACAGTATCGCTTCGGCTGCTATGCTTGCATTTCTAAAAGAGGCGCATTGGATGGAGGCATTTTATTTCGCCGTACGCAGGGCCCATCTGGGCTCATCACAGTTGCAGACAGTCTGCAATAAAAAGCACCTGCATCATCAGGAAAAGACTGTTGGGCTCACAATGAATTGCCATGGAAACAGCATCCCGTCAGAACCAGAGCGGAAAGTCCAGTGCGCCCACACGCCCATCGCCCTGCTTTAATGCGCTCGGATATTTAACATCAGCCGAGACGCAGGGCCGTACACGCAGTATCTCGGTCTCCACGTTTAGCACGCCGCAGAGTACTGTGTCATGTACCCCGCATCCTGTTTGCATGCAACATGGAATAAAATCTCTGAATCTCCACCGAGTTAAGGCGCGTGATTTGATTGCCAGATGCGCCGTTTTCACGTCTGTGAATGCACTCTGAGGAATGGGCCCACAGGAGCGAAGCTTTCACATTTTTTCCACAGACACAAGATCTTTTTTCTCCCGCTTGAAAACTATCCGTCACACTCTCGGCTCTTTCCCTTAATGCCCCTTAACTCTGCGTTTGGGATGTCGCTGGGATGTTCGGATTTCCACTGCAAGCAGTCGGCATCGCTTACACTTCAAGAGCCTCATTATGGCCGTAGTCAACAGGGGCCGCGATTTCTTCCCCCCTGATCGCATTGCAGTCACACTACATTGCGCTCCCGGTTTGACCTGAAGAGGCTCTCCACAAACCACCATTAGGCTTGAGTTCTTTTGTGAAAGGAGGATGAGGATCGATTTTGTCTTTATATTTCTACAGATGCAATGACTTATAATGTGCATGCCATTGGTACCTGGCACATTGGATGTACTTTTTATTTATTTATCTTCAACGCTTTCTATCCCAGGTTCATTTATTCCCCAGTTTTCCATGCCACATTTTAAATCGCAGGTCACATTTGCGACCTGTTCCATTGCTGCGGCGTCTCATGTCAGTTCTGAAGAGCACAGGCTTGTGCGATTTGTCCTCAAAACCGTGTGTAACCCATCACTTATTCTGCATTTCATCATCAATCTGCAATCCACCAGCTGAGCTATTGTTGCACCAAGAAAAGTGTTTTAGCTAAGCTACTGACGAAGGCAGATAGGTGTATAATATACCACAGGAGTTGAGCGATGAGGTACTCTGTTCTTGGATGATGATGGACTATTGTTTTACACTTGCTTGTAAGGGCCACTTACTTGGTTGTACTTTGTACATTCAACCAATGTCACAATGGATCATTTTTATCAGCATATTCCAGAAGCATACAATACACTTTAAATCTCAAATTACAATTATGCATAAAATGCTAATGGAAATGTAATTGGTCATTTTGAAAGGACCGCTCGTAAGTGTCTGTTAAGACGGAAGAACTCAACCACCATCTCATTTTCGGAAGTTTGTATTACTTGGAAGCTTTTTCAAAATGATATATCTGTGTCTTTTTTTTGTTTCAGAAAAGTGCTATCAAAATTGAACAACTTCAAATTGAATTTCTTTTAATATTATGACAATATAAAAATTGGCATAATGGTAACTTTGAGAAATGAATGAGCGAGTTGACCTGGCAGATTTTAATTTCTAATCCGATATTTGCTTTGGTTTGATAATTACGGAAACAGGCCCTCTATTCTTAGCACATTTCATCCTGTTCTGTTGTATTCCACAAGTGTTGCGTAGGTAATGAAAATGCCAGGCCCATTCTTTTGTGCCACTGTCAAAACATATAAAACTAGATTGAAGCATTGTTTCTGTGTGCAATTGAAGCAGTGTTGCTGTGTGCCATCATCATATTGTAGGGCAGATTAGCTGAATAAAGCCTATTAATAAAGGCAAACTTTAGGTTGATGCTTTGAAAGCACAATTGCAATGCCGATGTACATTAGGCTCTAAAACTGGCTTCTACTGTATGCCACACCACTTCCTGTTTTCTATCAGAATTCAGAGATCATTTGGTTGGTTGAATAATTTAATTGAAACCTCTACACACCCATAACATACAGTGTGATTAGTGCTTGGCAGTGTGCGAATTGTGAAGAAAAAGGGGCGTAGGCATTTGTGAGAATCGCATGCTAGCGTTAGCCTATAAAGCCTAACAAAGTGGCGTACACTTTATTTAGGTCTATATCATTTAGGTCTATAGCATGTGTTGGTGGCATGGTGGCACAGTATGTTCTCCCTGTGTACGTGTGGGTTTCATGTAGCCCAGGGACAGATGGAAATTAGCCTCCCTGGCTAACTCTGGTGCATTTATAGAAATGTTATTAGTGTGCATTGTCCCTGTCAAATAAATTAATAAATTAAATTTCAATGCAGCTTTCCTAAATTTGGCTATGGTACAATTCATCGACAAACAAGTTTGCAAGCGAAATTACGAGGAGTGAATAAACCTGTGCTACCTATTCTCCTTTAAAATAATTAAAAATGTAAGTAGCTTAGAACCACTTTCATTCCACATAGTCTAGAGCTTGCTAGGTAGATGTTGTTGTCCCAGTGCTATGAATAGCATAGAATGTGTTTGTTGGATAAAGCTTGGTAGGCTAGAAAGCTGGTTAGAAGGCTACTACAGATTCCTGGCCTTGGGCTACTGGCTAGCTGCCGCAGGTTTGATTCTGGCATTAGACTGTGGTTGCTTAATTAGGACAAAATTAATAAAAACCCAGTAATAACAATAAACAGTCAAGAACAATGGCATTGAAAAAGTGAACGTCCAAAAAGTAACATTAGGCTACGCTGAGCAGCGGAGATGGCCATGAACATCTAAACTATAGCCTAGATTTTAATTAATTAAATTTAATCGGAAATAATGTATAAACTTTTATTTGTTGTTTGGCATTATAAATTATTATTTGCTAGGTAGATTCCCTTTTCTGGAGTCTCTTACATAGCTCATAATATTTTTACCTCATACACAGTATATTTGTACAATCACATATATATTCTCAAAGCCAAAATAGTACCTTTTCAAAAAGTTTGAATGCGATGGTAGTCAAACCTGCAACCTAAAATCAGCTGCTTCAACCTCTACCCCACATATCCATGTTGTAGCTTGACTGAGAGAAAGGCAGAGTTCTCTTATGACGCTGTGGCAAGAAGAAAAATGTGAAATCTTGCACTTGGAGCCTGTCCATAGGAGCAGACGGACAAAGCAACAGGACGTGTTTCATCAGCAGTAACAGTAATCCAGTGCTGGATCGCAGCGCCTTTTTCCACTGGTGGTTTAGGATATCCATCATTGGTTTCTGGCTTCGTCTTTTATTTTCTGCAATCCCGTGGGCACACCAAGACAATAAACTGTATTAGACTGGTAACCATCAACACATGTGGACAGCTTAGTGTTTGGCTGTCCTCTTATAGACCTATCCTCTTATAGGTGAGTAACCGTAACTAGCCTTTACAGCTACAGTATGTCACCCTAGTGCAGGGCTGCCCAACCCTGTTCCTGGAGATCTACCGTCCTGTAGGTTTTCACTCCAACCCTAACAAAGCACACCTCATTTACCAGCTAGAGATCTAGTTGAGCTGCTAATTAGTAGAATCAGGTGTGCCAAATTAGGTTTGAAAAGAAAACCTACAGGAAGGTAGATCTCCAGGAACAGGGATGGATAGTCCTGCCCTAGTGCATACAAATTCTACATAGCATCACAGTGTTTTTTTTTTACTGCCTATGATCAAATCTATGAAAGAAAGAGATTGATCACAGAAAGAATGTTTACTGTGTCCTCTAAGTACAGTTTAGGCTGCGTTTGTTTTCTGATTTGGAGAAATCGTATTCACCCTGGTGAAAAATATCAAACAGCCCAAAAAATAGATTTATTTTTTTTCTCAGAAGGAAACAGATTCAAAAAAGTCAATTGCATGAACAACACAGAACAATTGCATACTTATATTTAGAAAGGGAACTATTTGTTGCACAATGTAAGTGGCCAGGGTTTCTGTTTGAGTGTGCATTGTGGCTGAACAATGTTGAAGAGTGAGCCAATATTTTACAGTGATTTCATTATAAAGGAATCTAGACAACTTGCTGTGTTAAGGATGGCTGCTATTGTCAGAGTAAAATTGGTATTTTCCATTGGCATTGTATCAGATTCCTTCAGATCTGGTCATGACCCAGAACCACAGTGCAAAGTCATTTGAAGAAGGGCCATTTTGGGTGCATAATGTTGCAATCACACGGAAAGGCAAAATCATTGCACTCACTTATCCCCTTATAACATTTTGAATCTTCATTAGTCAGCCAAATGCATCTTCTTCGTATGAGCACACCTGGAAGATTAATGGTTTCTCTTACAGGCCATATACCATATGAATATCTTGTGAGACATGTAAGATTATCCGGTAGATGTTTGATATTGACCTCTCTGGCTTGTCAGCCCTCTTTTGAGCATGTCCGTCTGTCCAACTGTCTGCCTCTTTAACGCGCAGACTAGGCAGGGCTCTCTGTAGATGCCGCTGTAAATGCCGTGGCACTGTGCTGGTAGGTCTTGCGGTTTCTAGGCCAGGGGAGGGTTCTAGACTCAGGTCTGCATTCAAGCCCGGACACTGAGAGGCTTCATGCAAGCAGGCTTTCCCTCACACCACACCCTCTTAATTATAAGTGGGCTAATGGTATTAGCACAAAACCCCAGTGGTATTAACTCTGGTTGCAGGAATTGCCTAATTGTACTTTCGCAAGGGAAAATTACTTATTTCAATGCACAATTATTGGCTTTTAAACTGTGCGCATGTGGATGATATCTGGTTATAGATAATTACGTAAATAATTGTTAGTTAAAACTAAAGTTATCAATTGCAATGAATCCAGTGTCTTCAGATAATACCAATCATGATAGGATACTAAGTAACGCTAATTATATTTTTGTGTTGTTCATGTTTTAGATCATTTCGATCATATTTGACATGATACATGACATGATAAGATTTATGACTGACTGCATGGGAATGTGTGTTTGCTTGGTGGTTTATAGACATCAAAAGGTAAAAGAGAAAGTACCTAACTTATTTAAGTTGTACCTGCTCTAATGGTGTGAGATTAAAAAGAAGTGCTTCTTAACCATTCTGTGTCTCATCATGTATTCAACAGCATGCACTGAAAAGAAACCTGACAGAACTGGATAGGTTAAATATACGTAATTCATGATTTCACAGTAAAATGTTTCAGCTTCAGGCTAGCATTTGCATAGATGCTCCTATCCAGTGCAATTTTTCAGAATAACCAGTTGCACTATTGGATATATACTGAAGTAAAAAAAAGTACCTGACCCAAGGGTACAATGTTGGCTTGCCAGATCTTTGCTAGTGCTGGTGTTGTTATTACGGGGTGTCTCACCTGGGATTTTAACTTGCAAACTTTGTTGCAAATGCCACTCCATAACCATTATGCTACAGCATTATACCCACCGTACCCATTATAACCATTATACTACGCCGCCAGCCCCAGAATTTGTCCATGTGTACAGATTATAAAAACTGGTAACAACCATCTCTGCAGTGTGCCACCATGGACCATCAGAAAGAATCATTGAGGTCTTTGTTGCTGGTCTAACTGACAGCTGCACTGACAGCGAGAGTCAGTTCATGAGTAGCTAGTTCCCCGTGGTCTCTGGCTCTGCAGCGAGTGTTTGTTACAGCTACATAATTACCATTCTCAAAGTGCATATAGCTTTGTTCTCTGACCAAAAAAAACAGCAACCTCAAACTGTTTTTTTTTTTTTTTGTGACGATCAAAACCAAACCCAAGCTCTACTTAGTTTGTCTGCGGTAAGACCGACCCTACTTTTTTTTCTCCCTGATATTGACGTTCACGTCCATATTTTGGCTCGAATCGTTTTGTTTTTTTTTGCTGAGAAATGAAATTGCGCTTAAAGCTCCAGCGTGTGTGCGCGCGGTGAGGACGGTCAGGTGAAGCGCCAGGCGGTTTCCTTTCGGAAAACCACTCCCGGCTTCCATTTAAGGAGACGTGTCAAATTAGGAAGGTGGTCTTCCTGTGGCTGGTGAGAGACAGATGGCGACGTGACCCGCGGAGCCCGGCTCAATGAAGCCGTCACGGTTCGAGTGCCAGGCGCCCGCGGATTTCTTTCCAGCAGACAGATCGGCCAAAGTGACACCTGCACTGCCCTCCCCCCGTTGCTGCAGTACCGGCGCCATGGCATGATCCAAACCCGTGCACTTCAGAAATTCATTATGCGCTGCCTTACGAGCGACCGGCTCCAAACGCGATTAGCCTGTACGCGCGTTGGTCACGTTGGCACGATGCGCAGGGGTTTCGAGGGGGCAATGGGGTATGCTGTTTTGCACGCTGATCATTGTTTGTGAACAATCTGGTTAGCTTTCTGTGATAATTTGCGGTGTGAATCGCCCACTTGTCATCTGCGTTGCCACAGTAACAGACATGCTGATTTCAAGACTTTTGCCAGCTCTATCGCAGAGCACTGTGCCTTGTGAATATTTGATGAGAGCAGGCACAGAATGCTGAAAATCAGTCTATGTGTGTAAACTCCTTTCCTAATATGGCGTTTTATTTTTATTTTTTACTTTTACTGATTGTTATATCAAGGGGTTCAAAAGGGACGAGAGGGGTCCAGAGTTGCGTACATGGCCAAAGCACTTGTGCACTTGAGTGTCGCGGTGATTGGTGAATGCTACCAAAAGCAAATCCACACAGTGTCAGTGCCAAGTCTGCCCATTAGTCCTGTGGTATGAACCAAAATTTGGTCGCGAAATTGCCAAAGGAGCGAGGGTTTCAGTATTATCTCGCAAGAGCGTCTCCTTTGATCGATGTGGCATTGGTGGTCTGCCTGTGCCGGTTCTGCCGTCCTCTGGCATACTGACTACGCATTTCCGCTGGTGGGTGGGAGCGAAAAGGAAACGCAGACTGGCTGCCCATACTTTGGAGAACCCATAGGTTGTGCAAGTCCCCGTGACATTGCAGGAATAGCACAACGTATTATTGGGCATTGCAAATTTGGCAATAAAGAGAAATTGGGACTGTGAAGTGCAGCACATTAAAGACCTTATGAATTTTCTGGTATAATAATTAATTCATTTAATTTGTAGAATGTAACACGATACTGGCTTTTATGCTTTGTTATCAAAATTTTACGCCTCAGTGTTTGGATTTGCATGACTATAGTACCCAAAATTGCTGTTGGCACACATTTTCCCCCCAATGAATCATGAACCTCTCTCCAGACATTGCTATAATATATCTGTGTTGCTCATTGCTGTTTGAATACAAAACAACCTTCTACTGTACCATAGATATTACACATCACAATGCAGGCCATATTTACACCTCTTGTGATAATGGTTTGATTTGAGTGTTGTTGTTGTCTACTGCCAGGGGAAGGTTGATAAATCATAGTTATTGATTGAGATTACAGCACTTGTTTATAGATGAGAACAGACACCCACCATAGCTACATTGGTGAATTCGAAACCTGCTTGTGGAAACTTAGAAATGCTTGACTGCTTTCCCTTGAATAATAGTAAAATAAGAATATATTTTCTGAATATTTGCGGCGAAGTAGACAACCTCCTTTTAAAATTTTTTTTTTTAGCTTTGCCTCCAGCAAGCTGGCACGTTCTTGCTAAGGAATATTCAAGCTGTGGCCGGGGTCTATGAGACAGAAATCGTGACTCCAAGCCACTAATGAACATTGCTGCTTCATCATTTTGGAAATAACAGCGTTAGATTCGCGGCTGGCACCACACACGGGCGTGTCGCGGGGATAGCGCTCGCTGCAGGTTTAAGCTTCGCTAATGGGTCCTGAGCATTTAGCGATGTAAACACCGCCGCCTCCAGCTTGGGAAATCAGAGTTTTACTTGTGGCTGCTCTGATTCCACTTCCTCCTTGGTGCATAATGGCCTGATTACAATATGTTTTTGGCTAGATTTCACATCGGTTTGAGATTGTGCATGCCTAATTTAAAACAGGGCCTCTATGTTTACAGCTTGAGTAAATTCATGTTTGCTAACGCTAACGCCTGCCCAATTAGCACTGGTGACTGACTGCATGAAGCTAACAGCTGCTCATCTCTTTGTCCTTCCAGAAACCAGGAAAATGGGGGGCAAGCTGAGCAAAAAGAAGAAGGGCTACAATGTGAACGACGAGAAGGCCAAGGACAAGGACGCCAAGGCGGAGGGCGCGACGGCGGAAGAGGGCGAAGCTCAGAAGGAGAACAAGGAGGAGGCCCCGGCGGCGGCGGCCGAGAACAGCGAGGCGGCCGCCGAAAAGACGGAGAAGGACGCCCAGCCCGCGGCCGACCAGACGGCGGCCAAAGAGGAGGGCAAGGACACGGCCGCCAAGGAGGAGCCCGAGAAGGCCGCCGCCAACGCCGAGCCCAAGGCCGAGGCAGCCAAGGAGGCCGCCGCCCCCAAGCAGGAGGACAAGCCGGCCGCCGCCGCCGCCGCTCCCGCCCCGGCCTCTAAAGAGCCCGCCCCCGAGGCCAAGGGGCAGGCCCCCGCACCGCCGGTGGCCGAGAGCAAAGCGGAGAGCAAGGATGAGGCCGACGCCAAAAAGACTGAGGCCCCTGCGGCGCCAGCAGCTAAAGCCGAGGCCACGCCGGCCGAGCCCAAGCCCACGGAAGCGCCAGCCGCCGCCGCCGCGTCCCCGAAGGAGGCCCCTGCGAAAGAGCCAGCCCCTAGTTCTACAACGGCCGCCGTGGAGAACGCCGCCCCGCCCAAGGAGGCCAACGCCACAGACGCCGCAGTCCCCAGCAAGGATCAAACCGTAGCAGTTCAAGATTAATGGACAGCTTCTTTTAAAACAAAACAACCAACAACAACAACAACAAAAATAAATTAATAATTAAATTAAATAGCCCACCCACATTATTATTATTATTATTATTATTATTTTTCTGCTGTAGTATTTGAACTTTGATACAACTCTGATTTAACCACCTGTCCCCACCCTCACCCCCCTCCAACCCCTCCACCTAAACCCCTCCAGCCATTGCCTAGATTTCCATCCATGCCTACTGGGATTTTCCTCGTCTCCATTGCGTCTGTTCTTCTGTACGAATCCTACTCCTGAAGCGTCTGGGACTGTAAACCACCAAATTTTTACTCCTGGACTATCTAGGCTGCAGATGTCTGAAAATGAAATGGAGAGGGTAGAATCTACTTACCAGCTGGACATGCACTCTATCAGTCCTCCCCTTATCTTCCCTCACTCCTCTTGTCTGCTCTCTTCCCCTATCCTCTCATCTCCTCTCCTCTCCTCCCCTCTCCTCTCTTCTCCTGTCCTCTCCTCTCCAGGGTGCTATGTTCTCTGTTCTGCCTGTGGGGTCAGCGCTGGAGCGATCCAGCAGCGAGAGATCATTCCTTTTCCATGTTCCCTCTGGCGTTCCGGCTTTTTCGTTTTTTCCTCTCATCTTGTCACGGTCGTGGTCCCCTCCCCCCCCCCCCGCCCCCTGCTCCTCCACAGGCCTGAGCCGTCGCTTTCGAGATGGTCGGAGGGCACAACCCCACCCCCCACCCCCTCCTCCGGCGGCAGCAGCTCCCCCCCTCCCGCCTCCATCCTTGTCCCTAACTCCCTCCCCACGCTTCTCATTTAACTTTGATTTGGATCTGACTGACATATCTCACCCCATCGTTCGGACCGAGCTCGGTGGATCTCAAGCTGAAAGCCCGCCGTTGCAAAGGCCGGCCGGAGGCGGGCCCGCGAGCCGTCGCTTAGTGTAAGCGAGCCACCTCGCGTGAATCAGCAGCCGCCGCCTTTTCACGCTGTGTCACACCAAACGCTGCAGAGAAATTAAAAAGATATATATATATTTTCACGTGAGGTGGGTCCGCCCACCTAGCACAGTCCATGGGGGGGGGGGGGGGGGTGCAACTCGCTACTCGCTTTGACGAATGGCCTGAGAACCACCAAACTCACCGACTTCTTTCTCTGCCTTTCTCTCTTCCTTTCTTTCTCTCTCTCTCTCTTTCTCTCGCTCTCTTTGTTTGACTCTATCTCATTCTCTGTGCTTCTCTAGGTATATAAATATATATCAATATATATTTCTCGCCCTTTAGGTTTCTGTCTCTTCCTCTCTTGACAACGTAAATGCATGTCCGTGGTTGGGTGCACCTGTAGTCCTGTCTTTCGGTCAAGTGGAAATGGAAAAAAAAAAAAGATTCTGCATTCATTGCAAATAAAAGTCGCTGTTCCAATCCGTGTTGCTGACACAACAACACCACTCATTGAGACAAAAGAAAAAAATGTAACATGGATGCATTCAAATTATATGTACTTGTATAAATGGTGCAACAGTAATAAAATGTAAGAAATGGATAAAAAAAAAACGACACTTCTCACAGGTAGCCTTATTTTGTCTTGGGTGCCTCATGGACATTTGGTGGAAAATTGTTGAGGCTTCTTTTTCATGACCTCCAGCAAATTTACAAAATGGAGCTTGAACTTGAACTATGAACAAGTGTTGATAACTTGATACTCTGACAAGAATAGGCAAAACATTATTGGCTTAAAAAAATTATGGCTTGCAAACATAAATACACACTGTGGTTTATGTCCAGGGCTGCAGGAGTCCTTCCGTTTGCCTTGCTAGTGAGAGTGGACAGGGCTAAGACATGGGCTGGGCTCACGTTTATGGATGTATCCTCACACCTGTATAACACGCCGCAGAGGCCCTGTCATCGGCGTAGCCTAGCCGTGGCAGAGTGACTGGACAGGGTAAGTCTTTCACAACGCGTTTATTTCAGTCGCGCAAAGGCCCGACACATTTTCAGTAGCGCTCACGTCAACTTTAAGGCCGGTTTTTCTGACTGCCTTCGCATTTGCGCCAGTCTAACTTCGCGGCAGAGTCACAGTTTCCTTCGCAGAATGTTTGTGTCACTGCTCACACCGTGGACGAGTCTTCCCTATTGAAAAACATGTTATTCGGTCACACAAATGATATACAGCATAGATTTATTTACGTTTGTAATTTTGGCAAGTTCCTGGGTGGTCTACTATTGGAACTTAGTGCTGGAACTAATATTATCTTTTATCTGATATGTCAGTATTTTGCTGCATATTACATTTGGGTAGTAGCTGAATGATATCGGAAATGAATATGAGGCAATCGGGAGTGCATGAGTGTATATTTTGGTATGTGGGTGTGTGATGCATACATGTATTGAGGCAACAAGCTCTGAATCATTACGTAAAGACACTGTTCTAACAAAACATTGATTCAAGGTTTTTCACCAGAAAGGATAAGCTAAGCCTCACTAAAGAAGACTAATTCACATCACATTATGTTCATGTGTAAAAATGGCATGAAATTAACAGTCACAAACCCTGCAGTGAGCTCTAGTGTATTGTCCATGACCATCATGCAACCATTGAGGAATTGTATTTACATTACATTAGCAGATGTTTTTTATCCAGAACAACTTACACAACTATTAACATATCCATTTATACGGCTGGCAAAATCAGGTTAAGTAACTTGCTCAAGGGCAACGGTAGTGTCTTACCTGAGAACCAAACCTGCAACATTTGGGTTACAAGTCCAGTCCCTTACCCACTATGCTACACTGCTGCCCCAGCAGAGTAGCATAATGAGCAGCGTACATGAACACCTTACTAGATTTAATCAGTTCACACTGTCATGGGGCCTGATTTACTAAGGCCTTTAGTGTGTGAAAAAAAACAACTAATAACAAGACCAATGATTGGTGCAAAAGAAATGCCATGACCAATCATTGGTCATGTTATTGGTTTTGCGTGTGCTAAAAGGTTTTGCACACGCTAAAGGTCTTAGTAAATCAGGCCCATAGTGCGTAAATCATGTCACCTGGCTTTGCACCATATGGGGTGCAAAGCTCGTCTCCTTAGTCTACTAAGAGTGGAGGTGTGGCGTTCTCTCCCTCAGGGTCAAGAGGCTCTGAGCCAACTTGCGAGGCTGGGCCCCGTTTAGTTGCATTTGCAAGTGCTCGCGAGAGCTCAAAGCCAAAGTTGTCACACAATATATACGTGACATAATAATGTGCATGTCAGGAACTGTGACTGGGATTGGAAACCACCAGCATTAAAATGTTCATCAACCTGGGATAAATACAATGGTTTAAAATAATAATAAAGATTTTTTTTTAAATTACGTGGCTCTCTACGGCGGAGCAGATTTCCAGCCGCCGAGAACTAGAACCCCCCCCCCCCCCCTCGAATGCTGATCAAGACCATTCACATTCTCAGGGCCCAGCACATTTTGACCCTACAATGATCTGATTTGGAAAACCTAGAGCCCTGCTGCTGTTGCATGTAATGCCCACAAGGAGATGCAGAGTGGGAATAGTATGTATGAGGAGGTCCGTAAAGCCTGCATGGTACGTGATATCACACAGTAAGAGTAAGCTCCTCCTGCTGTGCAGGGGATGAGAGAAGGAGATGAGAGCTTCCGCATGTATCTGCACAGGAGGAATCCCCAGTGTATGCACGCCTATGCCGGTGTGGGCATAGAAAATCCATTTTGGTTCCAGAAACCCCTGCCGAACACAGTGGGGTCTTCCTCCTGTAGCGGTATTTTTAGATATCCACACGTTGGTTTTCTAAAATGGGTGGGTAAAGAGGGCTGTATTGTTCATGGATTTCACGCTAACTTCTAATATCAATTTTCTCGACCCTGCCGTAATCTGTAAATTTATCTAAATCTACTGCTAACCTCATACTATCACAGCTGCTTTTGTGTGGCTATATGAATCTGTTTACTGTGGTAATGGTGTACAGAACTAATTAGCTAATGGGCTGCCCTCCAGGAATTGCCCTCTAAAGTGTCTATTTGCCCCTGTACAGAGCCGTTTGGGGAAACATTTTACTCCTGTGCATCACCCAGGTGGGCGTGGCACGTCGATGGCGTGTGAGTCGAGTTGCCTCCCTCCGCCTCTTCGCTACGAAGCACCTTGAGATCTGTGAAAGGTGCTATGTGAATTCAATCTAGTATAATTGTTACTATAAAGTGTCACTTATCCCCTTGATACACAGTATCGGTGCTTAGCGTTTATTACAGGTAAGGATTTGCACTATTCGTGCTACCAATGGGAACCAGATTGAAAGTAATCAAGGCTGTCAATTCTGAATGATGTTATAAAAGGCTCTCTAAATGGCAAGCTATTTGTTTCTCTCACCTGAGCTACTCGGCACAGAACGAAAGTGCCTGCGCAGGATGGAGTATTTGACTCCTCAACCGTTTAAAAAAGCGAAACAAAAAAAAAAAAAAACCTTTTCACAGCACTTCTGTGGCAAGTTTAAAATAAATATTTTACCCTCACCTCATGCCTTTTGAAGCGGGCACTTAAGCCAGAACTGCTTATGGCCCCCCCCCCCCCCCCCCCCCCCCTCGTCCTCCCAAATGGAACGTCAAAACAGACCTTTATGTATGAAACGCCCTCTTCAATTCCACATTCAGGGTGAAGAGCCGGCATTGACTGAGCCGAGCCTCGAGAGTGCTGAATACTGCAGACATAATCACACACTTCCCAAGTCTGAATCCTGAAGATGGAAGTTTACCTCTCTGGCAAGGCTGGCCGCTAAGGTCGCGCATTGTTGCTGGTAAGTTTATAGTAGTATCCGCTAGAATATGATTTTAGAATCTATAGGGTTACTCTGAAAGCAAATGGTATCTACTCTCTGCCACCATTAGGACGGAAGCCTTGCCGTGGTGAAGCATGTGATTGAGTGAGCATCCCATTTAAAGGGAAATGGAGGAGGCCACAACTGCCAAGTGTCATCAAAAGGCCGAAACTTGGGATGAACAGTTTTGTTTGTTCCACAGTAATACTATCACAACCACGTATATTCTTGAAAATATTTTAAGGCGCCCATCTAATACATGCTATGGCAGCCCTGCTTTTGGAGTTGAAAGCCTCTCTCTCTCTCTCTCTCTCTCCCTCTGTACTCTCCTCCTCTGTCCCTGTGACTGACATTCTGATTCTTCTGTGGGAGTTCCTAGTTCCTTCTTGACGCGTTTCTGCTCGGCTTGCGCTTAAACGAATTGTGGAGTCGTTAAGGACTCGCTGGCAGCCTTCTTGTAGAATATAATTAAAGCCTGCTTGTCGGCCCAGTCCCAGGTACATTAATGGCAAAATACACTGAGGTTTTAATCCTCTCACTGCATTTTGATATCTTTGGAATTGCGGTGTTATTTTCAATTTATTTGATGACTAACATTTGGTGATATTTTTTGCACTCGCCAAATAATGAGGAGGAGAAAAAGAGAGTTTTCCTGTCTGCCTCCATTGACAACTTGGACACATTCCTGGGTAAATTGCAAATAAGCGGACAGAATCTCGAGAGTGCACCGTCAGTATCCGCATCATTAAAAAGAGTAGTGCAGGGAATGATGAGATGTCTGCAGACAAAATGCGTTGAGCGCCGAAAAGTAGACAGCCTCAGTGGAGCCTCATTAAGAACTGAGCCTTACTAAGCGGGTTAATGTTGATGAAATGTCACTCACGCCTTTAGGGAGCGCGCACAGACGGAGATATCTTCCCTTGCTGTGAGACTAAGGGATCAGGCGATCAGGAGCCTTAATAAACTTTCACTCCGATAACTATGCATGTTTATGAGAGCATTCTGGTGACTTACAGTTGTGTTAAAAAAAATAGCAGTACAGGATCAGTAACCTGATGAACCACTGTTATTAGTAGTAGTGATATTTCTGCATGGCAAATAATTTACTTGTAGATGTAGTAGTGTAATAGAAAAACAACAGACCCAACTGTCATGACATGCACGCTGCTTGTTATGAGTAATTGACTCATTTATTGAAAGGGGCGTGTTCAAAATAATAGCAGTGTGGAGTTTAATTAGAGAATTAATTCATTCTGTGAAAAAACAGGTGTCATTAATTGTCCTTTATTAAGGAAGAAGGGAAGCAAATGTTTCACACATTGTTATAAAATATATTTCCTTCTGAATTGCTAAGTAAAATGGGCCGTTCCAAACATTGTTCGGAGGAACAACGTAATTTGATTAAAAAGTTGATTGGAGAGGGGAACGTATTAAGAAGTGCAGCAAATTATAGGATGCTCAGCTAAAATGATCTCAAATGCTTTAAAATGGCAACAAAAACCCGAAACACGCGGAAGAAAACGAGCAACTACTGTTAAAACGGATCGAAGAATAGTCAGAATGGCAAAGATTCAGCCAATCATCACCTCCAGAAAGATCAAAGATGATCTAAAATTACCTGTAAGTGCTGTTACAGTCAGAAGACGTTTGATCGAAGCTAAGCTATCAGCAAGAAGCCCCCGTAAAGCACCATTGTTGAAAAAACGGCATGTGCAGAATCGGTTAAAATTTGCCAAGGAACACATCGATTGGCCCAAAGAGAAATGGCGTAACATTCTGTGGACTGATGAGAGTAAAATTGTTCTTTTCGGGTCTAGTGGTCGTCGACAGTACGTCAGACGACCCCCGGGTACTGAATTCAAGCCACAGTACACTGTGAAGACAGTGAAGCATGGTGGCGCAAAAATCATGGTATGGGGATGTTTTTCATACTACGGTGTTGGGCCTATTTATCGTATACCAGGGATCATGGATCAGTTTGAATACATCAAAATACTTGAAGAGATTATGTTGCTGTATGCCGAAGAGGAAATGCCCCTGAAATGGGTGTTTCAACAAGACTGCGACCCCAAACACACGAGTAAGCGAGCAACATCTTGGTTCCGGACAAAAAGGATTGAGGTAATGGAGTGGCCAGCTCAATCCCCTGACCTCACCCCCATTGAAAACTTGTGGGGTGACATTAAAAATGCAGTTTCTGAAGCAAAACCCAAAAATTCACAGGAACTGTGGAATGTAGTTCGTTCATCCTGGGCTGAAATACCTGTTTCCAGGTGCCAGAAGTTGGTTGACTCGATACAAAGCAGATGCGCAGCAGTTATCAAAAACAATGGTTATGCAACTAAATATTAGTTCAGTAATTTAAAGTGAAGTTAAATCTTGAAAAATTTCTTCAGTTTATACAGTAAGTGTTTGAGTTTGAAGAGAAAAATGTCGACACTGCTATTTTTTTGAACCGATTAATATTCCTTTTCTTTGCTTCCTGTAAAAGAATAACGCAGACTTGATAAAATTTGTTAATGCTTTGATTTGGAATTGAATGTGTAATGTTTCCACTACATTTGAAATATGGAACTAAAAGCTATTAAAAAATATTTGCACTTTATTGACTTTTTTTAACGCACTGCTATTTATTTGAACACAACTGTACATCATATTGCTCTAGACCTAAGTCAGGCACTACATAGTTAGTCCGTGATCTATCTTTAAGGTCTACCCAGCTAGAAACAGTTGTAGCAATCCTGTTTATTAAAATCGTGAACTATTGTGTTTGTGCAGGCTGTACAAACTCCATGGCACATAGTGTGGCACAGAGTTCACATTTCTCAGACTGAAAAAGTCACTCTTTTCACGCTTGGGTGAAGTATTTTCAGCTGAAGAGACAAGACTTCACTGCAGCCTTAGTAGAGGGGAAACGCTCTGTGGTGCACATTTTAGGGGGCCGGATGATGTCCTCAGGGTATATTGGAGTTCAGGATGGGATTTAGAAGTGAGGACCCTGCTGAAAATTCCATCTTAAACCAGCATAAGCTGGTTTAAGCGGTGCTTTCAACACTTCTAGATGCTTTTAGCTGGTCAACCAGCTGTTGACCACCAGCTTACTCTACCAGCTTAACCAGCTTTGACCAGCCACAGACCAGTTTTGACCAGTCACAGATGAGCTTTGACCAGGTATAACCTGCTCCAACCAGCTTACAATCCATGTAGCCTTTGCTGGAATTTTCAACAGGGAACTGTATGAGGCTGATACCTGATGCTGGCCAGATTGATGTTGATTATGGTTTCACTGCAATGATTTGTTGAGAGTGATCATTACCTAAGTGGCTAGCCTACAAAACATAATTCACATTCAGAATCGGTGTCACAGTTATCAATATATGTGACAACTAGAAAGCCAACTAGCTACCTAGTATCTTCACAGTGATTCAAAATGTAACTAGTTTTGCTACATTACATTCAGTTTTGCAATGCGTGGCTAGATACGTATCAGCACTGATTGGATAGTCACGACTAAAATGGTGATCAAACCATGTAAGATAGCTAACCAGTTGTGATATAATGAAATAATTATTTGGTAATTTGAAGTTTAAATAGCTTAGGGCCCTGATTTACAAAGACCTTTAGCGGGTGCAAAAACTTTTTAGCACACGCAAATCTAAAAACACAACCAATGATTGGTGCAAAAACAAATACCATGACCAATCACTTGGTCATGTTATTGGTAGCAGTGCGTTAAAAAAAGTGAATAAAGTGCAAATATTTTTTAATAGCTTTCAGTTCCATATTTCAAATGTAGTGGAAACATTACACATTCCAAATCAAAGCATTAACAAATTTTATCAAGTCTGCGTTATTCTTTTACAGGAAGCAAAGAAAAGGAATATTAATCTGTTCAAAAAAATAGCAGTGTCGACATTTTTCTCTTCAAACTCAAACACTTACTGTATAAACTGAAGAAATTTTTCAAGATTTAACCTCACTTTAAATTACTGAACTAATATTTAGTTGCATAACCATTGTTTTTTTTGCATAACCCTGATTTACAAAGACCTTTAGCGGGTGCAAAAACTTTTTATCACACGCAAATCTAAAAACACAACCAATGATTGGTGCAAAACAAATACCATGACCAATCACTTGTCATGTTATTGGTTTTGCGTGTGCTAAAAGGTTTTGCATGCACTAAAGGTCATGCCCTGTGCCACCCACCTGTGCCACCCACCATATTCTAATGACCTGTTTCTTGTACCTGCCCACTAGTTTGCCAGCTTTCTACTAAAAAAATGTGTGTGGGGGTATAGATTCTCAACGTGTCAGTGACATTGCCTTTAATAACTGCATTTGCCTTTGTAAAATCCTGCATCGTAGTTGCTTTTGCATGATGGGGAAGGCAGTGAACGTATTAATCCATCGCATTGATAAAATGATCATAGCTCCTATTTATGATTTGGATATAGCTACCCATCACTCAATCAAAATAAATAATCGCTGGACAGTGGTTGCATGCTATATTATTAAGTAAACAAATAAATAGTTGGATTTACTGAAAAAAATGTTTTTTTAAATCGAATCTTTTTTTAACGATTTACCTAATTAACTCATGTAGCCTACGGTGGTTTAATACAATAGCCTATATGCGACGTCTTAAACTTAATTTCAACAATAATTTTCAAGAAGCTGTACTGACAAAAATCACCTCTCTGTCAAGCGATTATGATCCAGACACTGTCTATCGTATGAATCCATCTAATATTGGTGTGGTATGATATACCAGACGGTCAATCATAGCTTACTTTTACTTTTTTTTTTTTTTACATATTTCCATCACTGATTGGATAGTCACAACTAAAATGGTGATCAACCCATGTAAGATAGCTAACTAGTTGTGATATAATGAAATAAATATTGTTAATTTGAAATTTAAATAGGTTAGGACCTGATTTAGACCTTTAGTGGGTGCAAAAACATTTTAGCACACGCAAATCTAAAAACACAACCAATGATTAGTGCAAAACAAATACCATGACCAATCATTTGTCATGTTATTGGTTTTGCGTGTGCTAAAAGGTTTTGCATGCGCTAAAGGTCTTAGTAAATCAGGCCCTTAGGGCTGGATTTAGAGATGGCCAACTTATGTCATGTGCTTAAGTGCTTCTCCTGCGCAGATTTACCACGGGATGAGATACACCGTATTCTAACATGCGCTACGCGAGTGCATTTCTCAAAATGTGGTTGGCACAGGGCATGATATTCTAATGACCTGTTTCTTGTACCTGCCCCCTGGTTTGCCAGCTTTCTACTAAAAAAAATGTGTGTGGGGGTATTGATTCTCAACGTGTCAGTGACATTGCCTTTAATAACCGCATTCTGCATCGTAGTTGCTCTTGCGTAGTTGCTCTTGCGTAGTCGCTCTTGCGTAGTCGCTCTTGCGTAGTTGCTCGCTCTTGCGTAGTTGCTCGCTCTTGCGTAGTTGCTCTTGCGTAGTTGCAAATGCCCTGCCTGCCCCCCCAAAGTGAAAGCTATTAGAGCTACAGACGATTGGCTAATCATCAAAATGCCACATCGAAATAATATATTTCTCTAATATCTGATTGGTTGGTTTGGCCATATAAAACATGGAGATGCAGTGAGAGAGAGAGAGAGGTCAGTTTCTTTGATCAATCTATGCTGTCTCTTCTTGAAAACTGTAACTGTTACGCATTGCTTAGGATATAATTTTCGCTAGCCTAGCTTACCTGGTGAGTTGAGGATAGTGGCGAGAGTCTCCGCCTGGGAGATTCTATTTTAAATAGATTGATTACATGTTGCATCTAGCCTAGTTGTTTAGATTTATATAAGGCTATAGCTGCGATTCTGCAAATCTCATCTAGGGCTTTGGAAAAAGAAAATCTTCAAAATGTTCATAAATTAAACATTTTATTTTAGAAAATGCCCTGTGTGAGGTTGTGTAGAAATGCAGCAAATGAGTTTTAAAAAGCTAAATTTTTTCTGGAGGAGGACCCCCAGACCTCCCCCAGACCCCCCCCACTGCTTCGTCCCCCCCTTGTGTCCCACCAACATCTCTTCATGCCCCCCCAATCAAAGCAGTCTAGAACCGGCCCTGCTGAGGATCCTAACCTAACCATTTCTCTATAACACCTTTTTATTTTGTGGCCAAATAGCCTATGCATTGCCGCACTGGACTGGTCACATTTGGAAGTAGCACAGTCAGGATTCATTCCACATGATGGGGCATGCCACTTCACTAAGTTCTATTGCTTTAAAGGGGGCAACATCCAGGAGGCCCCAGAAAGTGATTTCCCATTCATCCAAATAACTATTCTGTTTGAACAACGGATAAGCAATGTCGTGTTAAAAAACAGGACCAAAACGGCCTACCCACCCCTTGTATGTGGAGCCTGTTTACCTAAATCTTGAGTGAAATGGATGCCGCAGGCTGCCAGGTTGTGAAAAGAAAGCAAATCACTAGTATTAAGTTAACACGTGTCAGAGACGTGAACACAAAGAGGCAGTTAGGATGGTATTTACTGGGATTTAAACACAGAGGACGCATAGCGTTTGAGATCCCTGCGGAAAGGTGATGGACAAGACTTGTCCTGGCAGCTCCCTGATTAGGGACTCTGGGACACCCATGGGTAATTAGGGTACCTCCCATTCAGTAATATCACTGTAACAGTGGGAATTTTAACTGGCTGTGTAAATAGACTCTGCTACATTGACACGCAGGATTCTGATTTAGCGGCAAGGTGGATTTCGCCACGTGAGCCACGTTTGAGCTCAGCCGCATTTCAGCGATAATGCCGCACGCCGTTAGCTCGTGTGACGGCGAAAGGGGCGTTCTTCAAAAGACGCGATGAGGCTTAGCTTGAATGCCCTCCTCGAATTGGCTGCAGAGAATGTTCTCCTCGTTTGGTTTCGAGGTACATCCATCATTCGAAAGTAGCATCTGTTTCGGCGGCCATGTTTACCACGGGATCAAAAATGAGGCTTGTACTTATTTATCCCAGTGGACAGTGAGTGGCCACATGCTCCCCGGGAACTCCCATTGCTAATGTAATTCATTGATTTGCAGTTTCACACAGTGGCGCATGCAGTGCCATAGGTCACACCGGCTGACTGGATTACTAAGGAGGTCAGGTTCAACTCCCTGCGGCCCCTAGCAACAGTCCCCACGGCTGCTTACCCATAGCAACCATGTGGTGGCAGGGTGCAGTGTATGATGAAAAAATAGATGTGCTCTGTGTGCATAAAGTGGAGGGGGGGGGGGGCTTTGTTGGGGGTTGGGGTAGGGGGGAAAGAAAGCAAATTGCTTCAAACAAATGCAGTGTGGGAGATCAATAAAGATCCGACTCTCCCTCTCTCTGAGAACAATGAAAATAAATCTCACATTTCATCACTTAAGTTACCTCTGATTTGCATGTTATTCAATATGTCTGGCAAGCCTGCAATATCCGCTGCTGGATTAAAATCACTGAAAACGTCCCTCCATGGCCGGTTTTATGGGCAATTATACTGTATGTTGCCAGTTGGGAGCCAATATTGTGTTATCTTCAAAATATGATTACTTACGTATTCCGATAAATCAGTGGTGGAAATAAGATTACATATGCATCACAATAAATCAGTGGTGGCATTTTAAGAAATATCTTGTCACTGAAGGATCCCGGTTTATTTATAGAGTGCCCGACTGAATGCTGTGACCTTGGCATACTATTTGCCAGTATATTCTGCTACATGTCCATGTAATGTTATGAAAAGAGACTTTGTACAATGTTTGGCCATCCATACTTGGCAGGCATGAGGCACTGCTGGTGGAAGTCTGGGATACTGCCTTTGTCCTCATTTTGTCTTTTATTCTGGAATGTATAAAATAACAAGAAAATGGGGGCAGGGTCGTCTAACTCGCCACTGGTTCTTCTCTTCAGCTGACCTTTCCTGACCCGTTTTTACCAGAGGGGCTTTCTGATGAAAACCCAGATTTGATATACAGTTTGCAAACACAGACAGGACATTCGCTGACGTATTTCTCGGTGGAACACCAAACTACTTATCCATGTGTTGCTGTCCAAAGATATACTGCTACGGGGAAACTAGCAAGTCTGAGCAAGGGTAGTGAATCTGTGGAAAATCAACAATAGTGCTTGAAGCATCCTTTTCAGAAAAGTATTATGATGATATTGAATAGTAAAATATAGAATTCAATATGTATTTTAATACATTCCAAGATATACAGTATATGCCACATACTTACATGTCATATAATAAAATATTTGTGTTGGCAACTTTTATCTACATTTGTATTCATATGTTGCTGAAGAAACTGTGTTATTTGTCATTTCACGGAACTGGAAGGTTTCACAATGTTGCTTATGAGACAGAGACGAGCAATGACATATTTTACAAAATAGCACATGGGATGGTGGTTGAATTGGATAGGACTGTATCATGAGCAGTTTATAATAACCCTTGTCAAATGGGATATTGTGCTATATTATTAAATATAATTGTATGTACTATATTTTAAGGTAAGTTGTGCAAAATACAAATTAACAGCCCCATCACACTCACATTTTAATTGAAACTTGTGCAATACGTGATAATGAGATTTGCAGGGTGCTGTTTAAACTATAATTAATCAGAATTTCACCAGTAAATATTAAACTGTTTAGATGGATAAAGCGATATAAAAAAAACAGATAATGCTAATTTGATTATAAGATCATAGTTACACCTTGAGCAATGTCCTCTTGAAAACTCAAACAAAAACTCAGTATTAAAACTAAATATGCTAAATAATAAATTAACTCAATTAACAAAATTAATAAATGGGAGTTCAAAATTACATGATTTTCTTGTTCAAATGTGCATGTTTCGGGCCTTCCTTATCGAGTGCTATCAACTGACACTTGTAGTAAACCAATAATGTTGTGTTAGCCAAAATTACTATTATCAATTCAATAAAAAAAATAAAAATAAAGACATACATAATTTAGGCTGCTGCCTTACATAGGGGCAGGGACTCTGGGGTACACACCTTAAACCATGTACCCCATATTCAAGAAAATAGTGAAATTTCTGATTCATCTTAATGCATCTCAGAATGCTGAAAATCCTGAAAATACAATTTTACCCCTGCCAGAGATAATAATCTTAAAGTGATTATCTAGTTTATTTTTTTTTTTTTTGAATGTTTGCAATCCAAATGTCCCCCCTCAATGGCACGGTTCAGTTTCAGAAACCACTTAACAATTTTTTGTTCTCATAACATTCCCTGAAGGAAATGCAGGAAAGGCCTTAGAGTTTTATTCAGTTTTGTTATTCAAGATATAATCTCCTGTTTTTTCCCCCAACGTAAACAAAGCTGCAAAAAATAATAACAAAATAAAAAGTTTGGATGATTCTGTGCTTCAAAAGCATCTCACCCTTCGGGGGATGAGTACACATTTCTCCATCCATTTTATTGTTGCTGTGGACACATTGATGACAACTGGAGACAGGCAGAGACATGTGGATATACACAAATTAGCATTTTATTCGGTGTGGAACGGAACAAAGAGGCTTTCATCTTTCTTACCAGGATGTTCATTTTTTTCCCTTTTTTTCCCCCGGCAGTGTGTTTTCATTGCGTACGTGCACTCAGTGGCACACAAGGCATTAGTGCAACGGGGGTGAAATGTGTGTGCATCTGTAGTGTTCGGCCCACCGCGCACACAACAAGGCACGGAGACACGCGGGCCTCCTAACATGGAGAGGCAGGAAGCTGTGACCCTCACACACAGAGGCAGGCTTCAGAACAACAAAGCTCCACCCCAGCATCTGCGAAAGCGATCGGAGAGAGCGAGACTGAAAGAGAGAGGCTGCAGAGAAATATTCACGTTACAATAAAGCAGGAGCACCAGCCTTTGCTGTTTCTAGAAGGTCTTTGGCTTTTCTGCCGAGAGCTCCTGACTCTTTCTCTAACGACAGACGAGCCATCTCCTTTGAAAGGCCGGCTTGGGGGCGCAAACGCGTCAGTTTTTAGAAGGTGCCCGTTGCTCGCCTCCTGGCTCAGGCCTACATCACACGCCATCTGGGCGAGCTTGGCGTGGCGTCCGCAAAAATGAGCTCTGGCTTTTTCCTCACTTGGGGGGGACACGTGGGCCTTGTTAATGAACCTGCAAACATTCTGCCAGATTCCACCTGGCACAGTGCTCTTGTTTCTCCCCTCAATCTCAATCCATGTCCATTATACATGCTCTTTAAAGGCCAAATTGGGCCTTTTCTCTAAAAAAAAAATATTAATCTCCTCATGAAAATAGTTGGAAAGGGTTTGATTGCCCATGTCAAGCAGGATTACTAGTTAGCAAGATGCTTTGACCACACAGGTCTTCATCAGACCACACTGCACACACAAAGTTAATAGTCCTTCAATGTATACATGCATGTTTGTTCACAATGCCATATCAAAAACCTTTCATGAGGTTTAGTTGTTCATAGACCAATGCTAAGTGCCCACATTTCAGTGTGTGGGCTTGGATGACTCCCTCAGGTACCCTCTTGCAATGGTAGCGTAATCCCTCACTCTGTCAACCACCATAACAGCCCCTTCTGTCTACCCCCAGACACCCCCACCCCTGAGTGGAGAGACAGACAGCGCAGCGTGAGGGTCGGTTCTATGGCCCTTGAAGACGCATACCAGAGACAAACCCTTTCAAATATATCCCAAGAGCGACATGAAAAAATATAATTGTTATCCAGCTGGGAGAACATCGAACAAGGTCACAACGTGCATGGAGATAGGGGAGAGAGAGAGAGAGAGATAAAATCTTCGGACTCTCCCTCCCTCTAAAACAATGCGGTATCAAACAGCACCACCGAACACTTGCTCAATGGCTCAGTTTCCTCATTTTCTTGAGACAAATAAAAGACAGGAGACTGATTCTTGGCAATGATCCACAGCGATGCGTCATGGGTGTGGCGACACAGATTGTCCTCATACTGTGTGCAATAAATGCTGAACTGAGATATTTGCTGTATATAATTGGATGTTATTAGGTATTATTTTCTATTAACTGTCTCTTCACAGCTGGCTCTAGGTTCCACGATGAGGTCACCACACTGAAACACTTGAGGAATGATCTGTTTCATCTAGTACCTTCTGAGCAGGTACTACTGGAGAGAGTTACATTCTCTTTGACCATCCGGTGCTTATCAGCCACCAAGCCAATCCACATTCGCCCTCTATAGGACCGTGTATGAATATGCACTAATACTCATATAAGTACACAAATTAAATCAAGAGCTGGTCATATCCTGTCAAACATGGTGGAAATGTAATCTACCTGGCTGCGGCACCTGGGGTGGAGTCCAGTGGAGCATCTTGGAGCACAGCCTGGACTGAATCTTGGGAGGGAGGGATACAGTTGGCAGGGCAACCCCCTCATTACCACATCAAAAATTATGAATGGAAACATGATTAAAATAACCTGAAAAAGAGTATGCAATTCACGTGGTTCAAGACATTCACATGCAAGGCAATAGAGTGCTACAGTGATGATGTGTTTTTGTAGGCCAATTTGGAAGTTTCTTCCACTATGAGTTCCCTTGGCAGATTCCCAATGTTTTTTCCCCATAGGGATTGGGATTTGTGCTGAATATAAGGTCTGTGGTTATAAGCCTAAGAGTTTCACGTTTTGTTATTCAAGATAATCCCCACACAGAAACACACTTTGCCATTTTTGAACCACAGATGCAATTAATATATAATCGGTCACATTCCACAAATGTCACGTCACCACCACTCAGCAGGTTTCATACTAGCTTGCCATCCTCCTAACTAACGTAGCTATTTGCTACCTCCTGGAGCAAAGCAAATTACCAGAGCTGCCAAGACTGCATATGTACGCGACTTGGACTTGTCCTTTCTGAAGTCGCAGGTTGCAATTTATTTGGGCTTGTTTTTAAAAAATCTGGGTGCCACTATTGTGCAAAGACATTAGCTAGCTTATCAATTAAGATATTAATTTAGCTATTCCACCCCTTCCGTCAGCAATATTCTACTCCCCGTTTGTTTGGGCGTATTTTTGACGAGGTTGCCGTCAAAAAGGTTTGATCTCCAGAAAGTTGGCAACACTGCCAAGTTAACGTTACCATTGCTTAGCAATGCTAGATTAGCTAGCAAGTAAGCTAAGGATAGCTCATGGCAAGCCATTTTAACAGTTATTCAACTTCCATAGGTATAGCTACCTTATTAGTCCTAACTAGCTGCCAATTTTCCTAGCTGGCTGGGCATATGGGTTAGCTAGCTACCACGATTGTCTAGCTAACATTCGCTAAGACCTAGCCAGCTACTCCAAACTGAGCCAGCAAGCTGACCTCAGAACACTAGTTGCCACAAAAGTGCAGCTAGTTAGGTCTTAAGTGCAGCTAGTTTAACTACAGAGTTTTATTTTGCTTACAAAATAAAAAGTAGCCATAAATGGCAGCTAGCTATGGGGTGCCAAATGTAAAGTAAAACACAACACGTTTTAAATAAGATTTAGCTTGATATTTATTTTTGACTAAATATTTACATTTTTAACCAAGATTTGTGATAAAATAAATATTTATTTAAATGTTAAATCTTGGTTTTTATAAAAACGCAAGATTTAAAATATAAGCTAAATATTTAATTTAGAACCCAAGATTTAAGATATAAATAAATATTTATTTTTTGCTAAATATTTAACTGTTAAACACAGATTTGTGGTAAAAAGTAAATATATAAATTAAATCTTAAATTTTGCTTTTGGAAAACGTAAGATTTAAGAATTAAGATAAATCGTATTTTTTAAAATAAATATTTATTTTTGAAACCAAGATTTGAGATTTAAATTAAATATTTATATTTGACTAAATATTTGATCTGAAACAGAGATTTAAGATATGAGCTAAATATATATATATTTTAAATATATATTTTTTTAAACTCAGATTTAACATTTAAGTTATATATTTAGGACATGCTTATTTGAGATTTATCAATTCAATCTGAAAATATGAACTAAAAGGTTTATTTAGCATGTCTGTTAAATCTTGGGAAAAAACTCATATTTAGCATAAATCTTCAGGAAAATGCCACATTTATGCTAAATCTGAGAAAAAAACACAGGAAAAACGTGTTGTGTTTTACTTTACATTTGGCACCCCATAGCTAGCTAGGCAATTGTGGTATTTAGCTAAGTCATAGGCTATATGGCCAGCTAGCTAGGAAAATAGGCCGCTAATTAGAACTAATAAGGTGGCTAGCTATGGAAGTCAAATAAATGTTAAAACGGCTTGCCATACTAGCTTGCTGGCTAGAAAACAAAGACCTTAGTTTATAATATTCATTCATATTCCAGAATTTAATATAAAACAAGTGTTGTGGAAAAGTTTGAAAGGAGCGCTGAGCAGCCGAGGTAATGACATGTATTTATTCTGACAAGTTGTAGTTTGAATATAGAAACTTGTTAGCAACATACTTTTTAAAACCATATAAAAGCTTCAGAATTCATGGTTAAGATATTAATATGTGTAATTTATGTCGAAGAACAAAATGTGAAACTCTCTTAGGCTTACATTAACCACAGACCTTATATTCGGCACATATCAAAAACCCTATGGGAAAAAAGCATTGGAAATCTGGCGAGGGAACCCATGGCTCAAAAATGCTAACTCACTTCCAGGTTTTAGGACTACAATCTGTAGCACTCCATAGCTTTCCATTAATGATACAAATTTTATTAATCAGAAAAGACCCTCATTTAGTTCATACAGTAGAGTGTTATAAAGTACAGTTTCAAGGGAATCAAATGAGCTCTTCCATGTGAAAATACAAAAGGACTGTGTAATGAGGTATCACTCAATACACTACATCCCAAAAGTACAATAATACGATCATGATTTCTTCTATGAATTATCTACGCATATAAGTGGATTATATAGACATCGAAAGCCTCGATAGTTACCCTGTATGAGCAATATCTAAGCCTTGTATGGCTCTGGATATAATTCTCTATCATGCAGTGCATAGTAAAGCTTCACCCCTCTGCTCCTTGAATACACTGACAGTGCCAACTCTACAAAAAAATTATTTATCAAGAAACATCACAAAGGTTTGTTTCAAAATAGCTGTTGCATGATTCTATTAAATGCATCTTTCTATATGGCCTGCTATCATTTTACACAGTTAAGACAGACATGTAGGTGTATTATTTGTGAGGAATCTACACATCTACACGCACAAGGTGTTTTTATGACAGTTCCTATTACTTCATATATAAATACAACCATATAGCATACCGAAAATGGCAGTCCTTCACAATTGTCATTGCAGTTTCTTTTTTTTGTCTCAGAGAGAAAAAGCGGATGAATTAGTGCCGCTTGTTCCCAGTACTGTGAATCAGCCCCTCCCTTCCTTTGACTAATTAAGGATTTAATTTGCTGAGCATCCATCATAGCCTGCAGACAGCCTCTCGATTTCCAAGTTGGCGAAGGCTGTCAAGTGTCAGCCAGCTTTCAGTACATATGTATTAAAGAAGTTTTTGGATGCAGAGAGTGGAATAGATGATTTTTTTTTGCATAAAACCAATGCTCTGTGAAAATAGAAAAACAGCAGGAGCGCACAGCTGATTTGCTCGCTGATTTTCAGAGCGTCGACCACACCCTGGATTGACTGGCTGCTGCCTCTCTTTCTGACACACACCATTTGGGCATGGGTTGAGCACCCATTTCAGCGTGAGCTGTTCAAAATGGCCGTTTGAATTTGTCTTGAAATGATGCAGGTATGCTCAACTCCAGGCCCTAGACATCATGCACCTCAATCTGCCTCTACATGCCAGCTGTTTAAAGCCCAACATAATTAATTTAACTTTTTTTAGTTTTTAAAGGGTTTTAGTGTGTAGGCATAATACGTATAGTTGTTGTGACACACCGCTCATGCTAACCTAAAAGTGAGATACATATACTGAAGATTACTAAATAATTACAACTTGTTAATATTTTATCCTCTTCACTATCTGTATTTAATTTTGAGTGTCACAACAACTGCAAATAATATGCAAACAAAAAAAAATCAAAGATCAAACAAACATCGAAAATCATATGTTAATGGCCTGCTATTGTTAAAAGTTCACCATAAGTGCAGGTTGTGACTGAGTCATGTTTTAGCATGGCCACATTACGCTTTACTATGATAGAGAGCCAACAGTGATGGTACACAATCAGGCCTGTCTCACCAGAATGGTCACATATGCAACCTTTTTTTGGGGGGAAGGGCGATTAAATATTTGACTTGGTCGCAAAAATGATGATGTGACTGGTACCCATGGGCTAGCAGTTATCTCCAGTGAAAAAAATGCCTATCTTCTAATTTTCAAAACTCTAGTACTTTAGTACTGTGTAATGTGTTGCCTTAGTGATAGTCTGACTCATCGGTGACTGCATAGGCTTCAGTTTTCTCCCTTTCACAGATTTGGAAGGCAAAGTGATGGCTTATAGCACATTTAGTGATTCCATACTGGAATGAAAATAAAACTTGTTTAAACAAAAAAGGGCCTCTACTTCAAGTTACTTGGCCTATTAACTACACAGCCATATTGGTTCTGCATATTGGTGCAAAGTTTTCCTTGAGCTAATTTGTGTCTTTGCCCTTATTCTGCAGACAGAGCTCAACCTGAAATTCTATTTATTCACCCATTTTAAATTAATCAAACGTCAAAACCTCAATAAAATCCTGCACTCGTCTCCATTTGGCTGTTATGTTACAAAAATATTGCATGCTGTAAGGCCTTTCTTCATAACTTTTAAATGTCATACCTGGAACCAGTTCGGTATCTTTGTACTTCGTCGAGAACTACTACATCTTTCTTATAGCGTGGTGGTGCCCAGAACTGGACACAGTACTCTTAAGGAGGTCTGTTGCTCTCTTTGGATAATAATTAGTACTGCTTGCAATATACTGTATGTGAGTATCCTGTTTCTGTTTTCACTGCTTCAGCAAAATGTCTGTGTCCAGATCGACTTTATTTAACAGTTTCATACTGACCACAGTCTAATATATTCCTTTTGATAAAATAATCCTATCAAAAACTATTATTGCTCATGTGCAGACCATTGTATGATGATTGCAAATTGTTATACAAATATATTGTATCAACTTGATTTGATGATTGTAATGAGAACTGCGGTTTAAATAATCCTATAATCATACCGCCCACATGTTGACCACATGTAAGCTCACTCTTTCTGCCTGAAACTGAACATTCCCTGATAAAAATAAATAATGATAGAGAAAAATGAAAAATAAAACATCCCATGCACAGCACATGTGGTTGCAATAATAGCCATCTTTAGTTACAGATTAACTTTGTCTATGAGTCAAACTGGCATCTGTTTCATATTTGCGATCCTGCGTACAATCTCATCTCAGTCACCCATCAACAGAGGGAAGTAACAGTAGAGTGTGCTTCTCTATTCACTGTAAGGAAATATAGATTTGCGTGCTACTGCCAGATGCCTGAAAATTTTGGAGAGGTGCAGTTAGCACCATCAAAAATTTGAGAAATATCCATTGAAACCAATTGTTTTGTAGGATTTAGTCCTGGTATCAATTTTGCTAAACAAATAAGTCACGTTGGTGCATTTCCTGTAAAGTTTTCCAGTGTATATGTTGACCACACACTGTAAGTGTACAGAATTTGAATGCAATCATTTGAATTTTGGTTGCTGCATGCATATAAACTATATACAAAACTATATAAAAGGCCACAATTTCTAGCTTTAGGTTTTAATAACACATAATTCATTCACAGATTTTATATTAAAATATGAAAACATATTATTGTTTTTGACCCCAAGTTCTCCTTTTCCCACAATTGTCCATAAATTCTCCATTTATAGGCTTGCCTAAGTTGCTGCAACCTTCTCCTGCAATTCAGGACAGCACAGAAATACACAGTCTCTCCTCCTCAGTTTTTGCTGCCAGCCACCATGAGCTAAGCCACACAGGCATTGCATTGGAAGAGTAAACTTCCGTTGCAGCGCCCAGTCAATCTGAGGTCCCCTGGTCCTTTAGCCAAATACAGTATGAGCCCCTGTGCAGAGCTGCCATCCCTGTAATCGCTGCACTTTTCACTTTTATCACTACAAAACTTTCATTTCCATTAGAAATGTCTTATGAAAGAATTGCGTATGCTAGGCTTTACACCAGATCCTTTGATGCATGTATTTCAGTGCATTTTGTGAGCAATTATAGATCTGCTCTGTAATTGTTTATCATGCCTGCGGAGATGCTATGCTACATTAAGCATCACTGCAATACCAGAATGCCTTATGTTAATCATATTTCAAAGCGTTCTGGAAATTCATGAAGCTGTTATTATGCAGTATTTATAAATAGATTATCTCAGTTTTTTTTTTATTTGAAAGCTATTGTAATCTATTTCAAATGTCACGCTCTAAACCAAAACTATAGCATCAACAAACATGTTCTAAATTCCCAATCTCAGGAATCTACTAAGTGCAGTACGTGGATTCAGTCACTGAACAGGCTTGCTTGTACATGGCAGTCTTCCAAGAACTGCTTCGGCAAAATATGTGTGAGTCTAGATTTGCCTCAAATAACCAGCAGCTTAATGTCATTTCAAGACCCTTCATGTGATAAAACATTGACTTTGCAGCAGTAAATTTGATCATCTGTTTGGGCTGTGAGCAGAGAAATTATATTAGCCTACTGTGTAAAGCTTTCAGATTTTAAGACATGCTACTTCAGAGAGAAAATCCAATTGTTCAGATTTTTAAAAAAATGTTGCCACCTATAGGTCTGGTGGCTACTGAAAACTGTATGATGTGTTGTTGGCTGTATTAATGCATGAAAGGATAAAATGACATATTTCTAGCTTTAAAATTAATTGCCAACAAATAATATGAGATAAAATGTTTAAAATATAATTTGACCCCGTTACTATTTCTTTGTGGTTTCTTTGGTGAAAAGTGATTCATAGCTAATTCAAATACTTTATACAGTAGCTAGCTACAGTTTCAATCAGCTAGCAAGTAATATTAGGAAGTGAACTTCAGATACTGTATAAGCTTTGCTCAATGTTATCCTTGTGCTGATAATTAAGCTTGTGTTTATATTGTATATACTGTACTGTGGCATTATGCGTGAGTATCATAAGTACTATATAGATCAGTGGTCCCCAACCCTGTTCCTGGAGATCCACCGTCTTGTAGGCTTTCACTCCAACCCTAACAAAGCACACCTCATTTCATAGCTAGAGATCTCGTTGAGCTGCTAATTAGTCGAATCAGGTGTGTGAAATTATGGTTGAAATGAAAACCTACAGGTAGATCTCCGGGAACAGGGTTGGGAACCACTGGTATAGGTCATGTAGAATTAAGGCCCGTCCACACCAAGAACGATAACGAGAACTATAAATATATCTTTTTAAAAATTGTTCTAACTCAAGTGGATGGCGGAGTCACATAGCGGAGTCACACAGATGCTTAGTGCCACTGTTTACAGAACGTTATCGTTCATCAGTGTGGATGCTCACATCGTTATCACTATAGTTATCGTTCTTCGTGTGGACGGGCCTTTAGACCTGTAGATTAGATCAAGTGTAGCTAGCAACTTTAAGGGCATATCCAATTAAAGCAAGCTTTATTCCTATAAGGATCCGCCTCCAAGAAACAAGAAATGTGGTCTGAAATTTGTGGTGCTTGTGGTGCTTTTTTAAGTGCAAGCGAGCAAAACAATGAAACTCTTTCCTGCATCCAATTGTACAATACCTACTAGTTAAATGGAATTACTTAAATATGACATGCTTAAAAAACAATTATTAAATTAACTGAGGAATGTCTTCACAGTCATTTTTGTAGATTTCTTCACATTTTGTCTCTATTATTTACACCATATGATATGCTGAAATCAGTTTTATGTAATAATGACGAGGAGGGCAACAAACAATGCTAAGTCAACATACGTTTTCCGCAATAAAAGCGGCTAACAAAAGAAATACACTTGCATTGTAAATATGGTACATTTTCTTAAGTGTATGATTTGTCACCACTGTAAAAGGACCTTGGTACAAACCTCTTCATTTTTGCAGGGATAAGATTCACCTACACTCTGATTTAAGGAGGAATAATTCAAGCCCATTCTTCAATGACAAATTTAGTTTATACCACTAGACCACTGAACTGTAATAGATCAGGAACACCTCCAACAGAGAGAGATAGGGAGAGAGCGAGAGAAATAGAGAGAGCAAGAGAGAGAGAGAGATTCTTCTGCTCAACAGTTTCCTGACTGAGAACCGTTCTTTACACAGTCCTGGCCGGACTGTTGCAAGATAGTGTTGCTTTAACAATTGGGTGACGGTAAACTGGTATGATAAGCCGTCATCATGGAGCACTGCTGCGAGGCGGAGAGATGCAGGGTACGTGCCTGGGCGGCCTGCCGAGCGGTGCCCACGCCAGACTCCCGGCGAACCCATGCAGGCCAGAGAGACGAGCCGGAATCTTAATGACCGCAGAACTTCATTGAAATGCAGTGCCACGTATAGGGGAGCAATAAAAACTCTGACATGTCACTCAAAAGGAATTTTGAGTCTGCAGTGCTTTCCTTTATTTCCTGATTGCCATGTCCTGTCACAAAATGTCTTCGGACTCCCTCGCACCCACTTCATGTAGGAGTGCCGACATTCTCGGCTGATTTCTTTTCGACAGAGGAAAAAAGACTCAGCTCATGTTTCTGAGAGTCGCAATCCATTCAAAATGCATGTAAAAATCTAATTTAAGAATTTTTATTGCAGTTATAATGAAATGCAACTTATAGACATCAGATAGACATCAGTTATGGTCAGATAAACACATCCATACAAACACATGCGTCCATGCAGACTTACAGACAGACACACACACACACACATACATAGATACATACATACACAAATAAACAAAATATTGCATCAATATTTGTCATTCATAGGCTGATTTAGTGAGTGTCACATGAGAACTAGAATGGTTTCATCTCTTGGGATGAAGTATGCAGTTTCTGTATCTGTGTGAGCTTCCCAATTACACACGCACCACTTCCTCTTGTTACATAATACATTTCCTGGCAAGATCCTGAGTGTGTGTGTGTGTGTTTGTGTGTCAGTATGTGCGTGTGCACATAAAAATTTCAGGTGTGCTATGTGTACCCATGCACGTGCGCGTACATGTGCATGTATGTTTGTGCATGTTTTTGCAGGCAAGCCTGTGTGTGTGTGTGTCTGCACCTGAACATGTTTAACATACATGTGCACATGTTTGCCTGCAAGGGCATGTGTCCCTGTGTGTGCGTTTGCAGATGTGTATGTGTATGTGTGTGTGTGTGTGCACGTGCACACGTGTGTCTTTCTGTGACTGTGTATGTATGTGCTCCCATAATTACAAATTATACATGCATGACTTCCACCTGTTACATAATATATATATAACGTATATATATCTAAAACTATTCAATCGTAAGCGTGCGTGTATATGGTGTGCATGTGCGTCAGCGTTTGTCTGCTTCTGGGCTAATCAAAACTAGTTTCCAGTTACGGATTAAGTGATTGGCTTTCAATATTGGTCATTTTCAAATAAGCAGATACTAACCCGAGTGTGGAATCTTCCAGGAATGACAATAATTACGTTTCCCTTACGACGCGGATTTGGATCGGGGAGGTAGACCTACAATAGGTGCAATTACGCTGCCATCAATGCAATGCATTCCAAATCCAAAATAATTTTAGATCTTAAATATTAAAAGCATGCCCGTTGAATCTGACAAAATGTCCGTCGTGAAAAAAAAAATGCAATGTAGTAGGTGGGTGAGTTTTGATGCTCAAAAATTACAAGTCCATGAACGATAAATTGTTCTGCCAACACGGTGGTTAAAGACCAGAGCAATGATCTCTTACAACCTGGAACCTGTATCACTTTGTGTTTCACAATGTGTGAGAATGAACGCCAGGCTACGTCCTGCACTTGTGCTTTCACAGTTCTCGGTACCTTGCGAGGGTTAAATCTGTTTCAGGATGTTTCCCCCGGTGAGGTTGAGCTAGAAACTTCCATGTAATTCTAGAGGCGGCATGATTATGCATAAAAAACATTTCAGTCGTGACTGAATGACTTGAGGGAGGGATAATCGTTATTTTAGAAGCACAAACTTTGATTGGAAATGGAAAGGGGAACCTGTGGATCCTTTTGGCTTACTGGGATCTGAGTGGATTGAATGTCGGTCGGTCCTGTGAAAATAGGCAATGCCGGGAATCTATCAAAGGAAATTCAAGTCTTATGAATTTGGGCTACAGTGCATACATTTGAAAGATTGTTAATCTGGAGAATTCAATAGGTTGAAATTGAATGACGCGGGTGTCCAACTGCCTTTCACCACGTTCAAATTTAAGTGATGGTTTACAGCACAGTACACTACTGTAAGCTGCGCAAATAAGCTTCATTTGAAATTAAAGGTTTTCCATAACCAGAGGTGGCCAAGTATAGTTCAACTGACCTAATTTCAATATTTGCAGAATAGGCACACTTTCAGAAAGAATAATTTTCCCACAGACGAAAATAATCTTTTGTGTGATTCAGTTATTAATTTGTCTCCATGTTGCAGCATCAGTTTTGCTGAATCTTTCTCTACTAAGCAAAATTATATGGTTACTTGTTCTTGTTCTGTTTGAGAATAATTTTTTAAAAATGGTCAAAAAATGTTGAGAAGAATATCAAGTGTGAGATTAATTTAGAGATCTATTTTCATATTTAGTGCCACCAGATTGTGAAAACAAAATGGATGCCAAAGGAGGGACAACCTGCAACATAACCACAACCATTAATAACAAAACACGCATTTGCGATTTGCTTATATTCTCTTCACACATGCAGAAGTAGCACACATAGCAGTTGCATGGAGGGATCAGAGATCCACAGCACAGCATCTGCCAATGACATTGTCGGCCGAGATCCTACATCGTCGCATCATTCGCCCGGCGTCGGCCGCAGTCAAACATCTCCCCTAGCAACAGGCTCCGGTGCTGGGATCCTGAGCTCCACCCACCGACTGAACAGCTGATGTCTCTGGCGGACGGTGGAGTGCTCGCGTGGTGGTGGAGGGGGGGATGGGAGGTTCAGACCGGCAGAATGAGCATAAAATCATCACCAGGGGCTTTTGGGTAATTCCATTTCCTGCTCTTGTGTCATGATGCCCCTGGATGGCTCACCCACGTTTGCGGTCATTTCATGAAATAATGAAAACATTTTTCACTGAGGTGTTAGGCTTTTTTTCCCACTGTGCTATTTGCATTTTTGTTTCCGGCCGCAGGTTATTTTTACATGTGTTTCTTAAATGGCAAAATGAGATCATGCCCTTTGCAACAAATGTCACCAGACCTCTGTACATATTATATATTATACACTTTTTTTATAATGTAAGCTGCAGGTTTCTAAGGTCCTAGTTGTCGTATAATATTCTTTGAGATAGGGATTAATATTTTGTTTTATATGAGACTGGTAAACCAGCACAGTCTTATTTGTGTAATATTTAAAATTTTGGGATTGATTATGAATTGCCATTTCTTTATTGTGAAGGCTGTGGAATCTTGAGTGTATGAATTTTGAACTGTATAAGAACGGATAAGTCTTAATAGCATACCGGCTGTGTGTGTCTAAACCCTTGGCTTTGTGTACATACCCCACAATGTGCTGTGTCTTTTGGTCATGACATCGTGCCATATAGCTGTTCAAACAACCAAAATATGTCTGCATGCAAGCCCTGGCAGAGGAAAAGAGGAAATTACTTTGAAGATTATTTGAACTTTTCCTGCACCTTGGCCTCACTACTGAATATGCATGTACCACTGACCCAGAAAAAAACTTGAAAGAGAGTTTTTTTCTTAATTAATCAATGATTCATTAATTTATAAATTATAATTAAATTAATTCATTAATTTAAGGTAGATTTAATTCAAATTTGGTTTTCTGTCCTTTAATGAGTGTTACACTATCTATAGACTGCATAATTAGACATATCATTACAAATGATTTATAAAGTGTGAGTCAATAATAATAAGTTTAACTGTATGATGTTCAGACAGAGGTGGAAATCCAGGGGACATAAAGTAAAAGTCCTCCCCAGTATTTTGCTCCAATCACCTGGATATGCTCATTAATGAGCATGGGTGGAAGAAATACATGGCAGGACATTTACTTTCTGTCCCCTGGATTTCCACCTCTGTGTTCAGAGTACACTTTTATACCACTATTATGTTTTTTTTTTTATTCCTTAATTTTGTGTCTTAGGACTCAGTGACAGTGTTCATATGCAACAATGGAAGCTCAAGTAAGATTCGGTTTAATTCAAGAGAAAGAACTACAGTTTTCCCAGGATAACAACTGTTCTTGTGTTTCAAATTACAAAGAACATCTGTCCTTACCTGATGCAAAAATGCTTTAATTTCTGAAAAAGCAAAAAATATTGAGTAAATATTAATAGCAATAACAATATAGCAATATTTTGGACAGCATGCTTTTTTCGTGGTATATACATGGGCACGTGAAACACAATTGCGTTCTCATTTGGTCGAATCAATAAAATGCATTTGCAAGCAAAGCCCCTTGCCATTCATTGACATTTACAGAGCAAAAATGCCGGTGTAAATCTAACACTGTTAAATGTACACCACCATTTTTGCTGTGTAGGAACGTTTTTGGAAACACAAAGTTGAAATAGTTATTGAGATGATAAACCAACACTGACTGAGTGATCAATTCAAAACATGCACTCTTGGTTTTCTGGATGGTGTCTGTGGCTAAAACACTGGCCTGTAAGGCTGTGATGCTCCCTATGTGAAAGGGTTTGTGTCGAATTGCGATGAGCCAAACGCGATAACAGAAAAAAAGGGATAGAAAGTCCCTGGCAGTGCCAAATAATAACACACCCCTATAAAACGGGCTAGCCACGTAAACACGGGCACAGATAAATCTCAAAATAGCGAACGCTAAAGAGATAGCGAAAGAGGAACAGAAAAAACAAGACACCTTCGGTACGTGGCTATAACGCCCGATAACTGGTGAAATAAATGAAATAAAAATAAAACTCACACTCTCAGAAATGAGAGTGGGAGCGAAGGAGAGGGAAGAGCAATAAGGGAAACTAAACCCTAATTCCCCTAGGCTTCTAAGTGGAAGAATGTCTGCACTGCGTAATAAAATAAAATCTTAATTCTCACAAAAGCAGAGAGACAAAAACTCACTAACCCTGACCTTGTGAAAACACGAAATGACAAAGAAGCGCCTGGAAGCGGAAGTGAGGGGTTTAAATACCTGAGAGGTAAAAGAACAGGTGAAACGAATAATTAGCGAGGAGAAGGAAAACTCTGAAATGGAACGCAGAAAAATCCGATAGACTGAAACGAAAAAATGGCAAAGAGATAAAAACCGTAGCAACAGAGGGAAGATAGGTGAAAACCATGACACTATGGTCTCGGAACCATGATCATTCCAGTACATACTGTGGCTGAGAGTGCTTCGGGATAACTGGACCACTGGATCAAACATTCACAAGAGGGGGGGTAGGGGGTAGGGGAGGGGCAGTTGACCGGGTCCCCCTGTGGCTCTTCTGGGGGACGCAAGAGTGAAAAGAAGCCGTGGTCAGTTTTGGAGGACACGTGTGCCTCTCCGAACTCGTCCTCCACGACTGAGCATCCCGAATTCTGAGAAGAGGTAAAACTAGGGAAGAAGTCACGAGACCGTGGTGAGCGCTCTCTTCCTCGGCTCCTCCCGAGAGAGAGGATCCCTCATGGCGGTCGCTATCCGCAAACTCCGTCAATCCGTACTTAATCATGCAGCCTCAGTACTCCGTGGAGCTGTTCTGCTGTGTTGGGAGCTTTGCCAGCCTTCTTTTAATCGACGAAATGCATGCTGTTAGTCCAAAGCAAGCTGATATACTGTATATAGAGAGGTCAGGGCAGTATTCCCACAACACTAAGGGCAAAACTGCATCTTTGAGATCTCTGTGCCTAATTAATGTAGAGAGGTTCTACCCTCTAGCACTGGAGTTATATTGGGCCGGAAAGACATGAGCTCGTCGACTGACAAGCACGATGGCAACGCAATTGTTGAAAATGTATCGAAAGAGACTTTTTAAACTTTGCAAATGACATTTTTTGGAAAACAGGAGTGATGTTGTACCAAAACCTTTTAAAAATAATGTCCTTAATCGCCACCAGTGAAGTAGCCTACAGTTCAAGGGAAGACCATGTTCTATATATTGGGAATTGCCCTTCACTTTCAACAGCATACAGTATGTGGATATTTTTATTGTTGTTATTTTCTTACACAGCATTTTCCCATAAACTCAGGTTCTTCTGAGTAGATGATAGTTTGTAATCTATAAAAAGTTACTTAATGCCTTATTCCACAGTATGATTATGCAACAACCAAAAATCTTATTTTGCAGATGAATCTTCACCATGAACACAGTTCATGACAAATATGCAAATTTACATAATTATCATAAGTCCTTTAGAAATTACTTATTGATGAAAATAGTCATTCACCTTATTGTAATATGCAAGACATTTTGAAAATTATTTAATTACATGCAATTTGATTCCTCTTCACAAGCAGTTATAGTCTAGGCATATGTTTAATGTAGTACAGTACCCACAAGAAATATTGCCAACCTCAATTAATATGAACATAAAGTGCAGGATTAAATTCAGTTCTGTCACATCCCGTGCCTCTGTCCCGATTTCCTGGGTTTCCATTCCGTGCTTTCCCTCTCTCCCTCCATTTTATCTCAACTTCCCCGCACCTGAATTGTGTTTCCTCATGTGTTCTCATCTCACCTGTTCCTCGTTGTCTCGTCAGTAATCTGGCATATAGTCTCCCCAGTTTCTTTGTTCTATGCCAGATCATCTTGTGCTTGTCATTTTACCTTCCAGCATTTTTGTTGTTTCCTGCCTGTTCCCGACCTGCTCCTTATTATTGAGAAAATAGATGAAAAACAACTCTTTGATGCAAAATTATTTTTATTTGAAGACGTCTGTCACAACTGTTGGCATCCCTGTATTTTGTATTTTGTGCACTCTCACTTTGCCAAGATATCAGCACTAAGTCTACTACTGTAATGTGTGATGAGGTTTGAGAACACATAGCAAGGGATTTGAGACTATTCATCCATACGGAATCTCTCCAGATCCTTCAGCTATCCTCTTCAGCTCACCCCACAAGTTTTCAATGGGATTTAGATCAAGGGGCTGGGATGGCCATTGAAAAACCTTGATTCTGTGCTCAGTGAACCATTTTGTGTAGATTTTGAGGTCTAATTTGGATTATTGTCATGCTGATGATTGATCCACAACCCACTTTTAGCCTCCTGGCAGAGGCAGTCAGATTTTGGTCTACAATCTCCTGATATTTGATGGAGTCCATGATGCCACGTATCCTAAAAAGGATCCCAGGGCCTTTGCAGTAAAAACAGTCATCACAGATCCACCACTATACTTCACAGTGATAAGGCTCTTTTCTGCATGACTATGCCTCTTATTACGCCAAACCCAACTTTGGTATTTATTGCCAAAAAGCTAAATTCTCATCTCATCTGACCAAAGCACCCGGTTCCAATCTAAATTCCGGTAACATTGAGCAAACTTCTGGGACTTATGTTTATGGTATGGTGACAGCAGAGGCTTTCTTCTGGCAAGTCTTCTAAATAGCTTGTTGGCATAGAGGCGGCATCTAATTGTACTTATGCAGACTTGGTGACTCCAGGATGCAACCAACTTCTGCAGTTCTCCAACTGTGATCCTTGGAGAAATGTTTGCCTCTCGAACCATCCTCCTCACTGCGTCCTCTTCCAGGCAGGTTCATCATAGCTATAGTTGCTTTATACTTCTTAATTATTGCCCTAATGGTAGAAATAGGTAGTTTCAAACATTATTTGTTTTTCTATAGCATTGCCTGATTTATGAAGGTTATTTCATTTGTGTCTTCTCTGATCTTCCCCATGTTGATGGGTGACGAAGGGGTTTTGGCTTGTGTGTCACCTCATATTTATACCCCAGTGAAACCGGAAGTTGAGAATGACCACATAATAGTTCCTAAAGACATATGTGTGCATAAAAACTAAATAAAATATGAATGGGAATATACTTCATTTAGGGTTTTTTTGTAAGTATTTCTAGCATGGCCAATAATTGTAAAGTTTTTGAGAAAATATTTAAGATTTAAATAATTTCACCTAAATTAAAGAGGTTTTATGTAAGGTCATGCTAATAAAGACAACATTTTTTATAACCATTTTTGCTTATATTTTCCAGGGTTGCCAATAATTCTGGTGGGCACTGTAAATATAACAATAAAGGATACAAATGATAAAATTAAATAAACACTTATATTTAAAAAAGGTATATGACCATGAAAAACACAAAAACACAGTTATGTGATGGAATATGGGAGTACAATTCTGTGAACTAACACAATATAGCAGCTCTGCTTCCTTTCCTATAAATGGCCATTCATAAAAGGTTTTATGAATGGCTGCACATCTGCGTGACATCACTTCCTCCTCACCTGTGGGAACTGTCATGTTCTGTGGTGTAACTCAATTGACCAAGGCCGCCCAGGTCCATAACCGTGGTAACTCAATTTTACCCGCTAATATATTTGAATAAAGCAATGTTCCCTGCCCATGCTCATCCCTCTGCATTGACTCACATACAAACTCAGTCTGAATAATGGAAATCAGCCCCGTCAAGAACATGCTACCGCGAGTGATTACACAAACATGTTGTTGACCTCTGCTTGATCTTCATGGGCGGAGCGTCAAGTCAAATTAAATTGCAGGGACGTGGCCTCTTTATAAGGAGTGAACTGTGCACCCAAACACATTCATACCCTGTTAGAAGTCTTTAGAATCCATTAAGTAGAACATCACATCGAATGGAGGCTATAAACAAAAGAGGCCCCAGAGGAAATATTGATTGCTTCACATTCTGCCAGATGACACACCAGTGAGCTTAACCCATGGGTTTCATAGGAGGTAATTGGACGCAGATTGGATTTTGCCGTGCTATTGCTGCGCAAGGGTAGGTGCGGCATAGCGCAAATTGTGTGGCTCGGGAAAGTCATCCATGAACAAGCATGCAGGTGGGAGGCATGTTTTGCAGAATTGACCAGGTTTTTCCTTATCTCGTCGCAAATAAAATCACATTCAGGCGAGTGAGTCTATGAATGAACCAGTGACATTAGATTATGTTGCATTTATAAATATCTAATACATCAGCAATAACTGCATCACACTGCATTAAAATGCAATGTTGCATTTATAAATATGTAATACATCAGCAATAACTGCATCACACTGCATTAAAATGCAATGTTGATGGTCGGTCAACGATATTAAATCTGAGGTCAGAGTATTTCTAAAAATCGAAACCCTTGTCAAAATATCATATCTACCAATATTAATGTATTGGTAAAGGTAATTCAGTTGTTAATGGTGTATTAAGCATTAATAGCTGTGTCATAATCTAAAGTGTGACAGATGGATCAATAGCCATCTCACATTCTTATATGAGAAATGTGACAGTGAAAATGACCTGGGCTCTATCTGTATCACTTTTAGCATAGCTCATATTTAATTTTTTCCACAGCACCTGTGGAAAAAGCAGACAGCAGTTTGGTCTAAGTGGGTCACAACACTCATTAAAGTGATATCTCTTTTTTAAAAATCCCATTTAAATTTTGATCATAAACTAAGGAGCCCGTGCTTATTTATTTGTATGTCTTTTGAAGTCATGGATCCTCTTCCCTTTTAAAGAATGGTCGGCACCAATTATTTTTGTTATGACAGCTCAAATATTGAGCTGTTTAGAATTTAAGGGCAATTGTTTTTGATGACTATGTTAAGTAATGGTGGACTATGCTGGATTTATTTTTCCCAAGGTGCATTATTTGTCTAGGGCTAGTGAGGGAACGTTCCTGGAACATACAGAAGGAGTTCAGCTTTGCACAGTCGCCTACTTCCATGTTGAGCTTTGCCTTATGGAAAACTGGCTTTAAAATTCTGCTGATTGAATGATTGAATTATTATATCTAAAGTGGCCACTATTCGAGTGGCTGTCCCGTGAGAGCAAATTAATTTCAGATGACACATAAGTATGGCTATTTTTTCTATAGCTGCCAACACTTTGTTTCTAGTGCTATGTGGTAGTTACCCTCCATGTCTCCTCCAGGTCCCTCTTTGTGAAATGAGTTACTGGCCATCAACCTTCATTTGCCACTTTCCTTTGCCTTCTAAGTCATAACTTTGGTACATAACTGACTGAAAATATACAGTAGGCCTGCAGTATCCCTCTGAGATTGCTACATAATAGTCACTTTTGAGCAACTAAGAAACCTTTTTTGGATAATATTAATAGATTAAATTGGCACCCCCTTGTTCTTGATTTTAAGTTTCCAAGTATAGATTTTCCAGTTTAATAAAGGTTTTTTTAAATACATGCCTCCTCTAAGAAGAGTTTATTTGAACTACTCCCTCCAGTAGTGTATTCCCCTCAAAAACCAGCAGATTTTTAATTGCTATTTCACTTTTAAAGCCCATCAAGCACTCTGGACATCTGCTGTATCCACCCTGTAAGATCATTAAAAACATTCCTTTATTGGCTCTTAAGGTGCTGAAGCCGACTGGTGAAAAGAAAACATTGCACTTCGCAGAAAAAGGATGTGACATTTTGGAGTGGAGAAGCACTTGGCTTTGACAGAGTACACCAGTCCTCAGAAGCCCTAGACTCTTATTTTGAAAAAAGAGCACCCAGAGCCCTGGCCTCTCCATTCATTTTCTTTGTCTGGCTGTCTCGATTTTGCAAAGCGGATCGTCAGCTTGCAGGCAGCTGGGAGGCCTTGGCCTCCGTGTTCTCGGACACCGTTGATGTTTGTGTCGCGCTGAGGTAATTGCCCCTGACACTGAGACCCGCTCTTACCGTGGAGTGTGACAGTGTGACTGTCACTTTAATTATGTGCACACAGATATGTGCTGCGACTGCCGACAATGATGTCACTCATATCGGGCGGCTAAAAGTGCAAAATTCATACCTGACTGTGTACTCATGAAAATAAAGGGCTTCACTTACAATTCTCACAGGACACCAGATTTAATTATTAGTCTTTCCACCAGAGCCTGTTTTATAGATAGCATGAACGCAAGGAAGACAGCCCTTCCCTTTATTAGTATGATAATTATGTTTGCTGTATAAGAGCTGAGTAAAAGCCAGAACAAGGAGGAAACAATCGATAGCATGTCCTGTAAATGCCCAGCAGATAGACAAACAGACGGATCTCCTGACTGTTCCAAAATACTAAATATGAGTGCGTGGCACTAAGTCTGATTATTATTATTATTATTACTATTTTGTTTATTGTCAGTTTACACAATTATTTTCTTTGCATCAAAAATGCCATTGCATTAAATAGGCAAATATAGAAGTTGATAGTGTGGCAACCTCATGCAATGACAACACCGCACATTGGATGTTCTCTATTAATTACTTTGATTCAGTTGTATCTCAATGTACTTGATAATAATAATAATAATAATAATAATAATAATAAGCTACCCCCCCCCCCCACACACACACACACACACACACTACAAATACACACGCACACACGCACACACACACACACACACACACACACACACACGCACACGCACACGCACACACACACACTCCCCCCAGGGAAACGTTCAGGGAATTCTGGACAATCTCTCCAAGCTCTGTACACAGGGAGAGAGAGTACAGCTCAATCCTGACTCAACAGTAAGTTCCACAGCTTGAGCCTGGGATGACCTGGCCCAGGCTCCACAGAAATGTGGCCAGTTCCCACGCTTCTCTATCTAAATTCAACTTGCACTCAGTAAAATATGTCTACAAGCCTGAGGAGGGCAAGCACTCATAGATCACAGGGTTAATTAAATGCTAACTGTTCCTAAGTATTGCTCCTTATGTTAGGATATTGCAGACGTTGTTTCGGTCATAAGGTTAAAGTGGGCATGTGTGGAAATGGTTAATACAACAGCTCTGTGTTGTTGATTGCTTTACAAAGTTGTTCAAAACACATTCGAACTTTACACAATAATTATATTGAGTGATTAAGGTTTTTTAAATGACGAAGAAAAATAAGGAAAAAATGATGAAGCAGTTGCAGACAGAAGCAATGGATTGTCCATAAGTGTCTAATCCACTCGAGGCAATATACATATTCATAGATTTAATTAATATTTAGCCAGAGGTATAGCTATAGCTAGTTTTAATAACTGCATAATCAGTATTTGCTGTTTGGTGTGAAATGGTAACTTCTAGCTCCTGTGAATACATTTAAATAAAACAGTGATCTAGGACAGTATACATATTTATGTTTTTTTTCCAAAACATCTGTACAATACCAGTTTTAGACTAGATTCAATCAAATCTGCTCTGTCTTTTATGGAAAGCATTTGAGAATTTCCCCAGACTTGTCTTGAGGGACAGTCTGCACTTTAACATGCTTTATTTATTTATTCATTGAATATAAAAAGAGACAGTCAACTAAGCATTACCTCAGGATATTCCTAGAAAAAGTGGAATTTTCAGACTGTGTTGTGTTGATAAATATGGAGTATACTTTAACCCTTGGAAACATTCCACAAATTATGTCCAGTGTATTGGTCTGAAAGGTACTCACATTAAAACAAATTAAACATATAAATAAATACAATGAATGATAAAAATAGACAGTGTAATATCACACTCTTTATTTAATAGGGCCTAAACGTTTGTGCGAGCAAACATAGTCTTTGATGAGTCATCATTAAAAAAAATGCATATCTTAACTTGAACCACCCGCACACACACTGTATAACATTTCTCACAGTAATGTTTTAAAAGGTAACAAAATAGCACACCTACCTGAGCTTACGAAATGGCTAATTACTAAAGACATAAGTATTAGTATTGGTTGCTTATTAAAGCGAGAAATTCCCCTTTTTATTGCACACGTTCTGTCCTGTTTGTAAATTTGTTCAAAAGGTTTTCAGTGACTGTTAAAACCACCAGGGCTTGTGGCACGCTGTGATTAGCTGCAGCTGTTTGCCGCTATTACCGGCAGTAAAAATGTCCCTCCCTTCTCCTCTCTCCATCTATTTATTTATTTATTTTTATTTCTGCTTCCTCCTCTCGGGGCCACTAATGCTAAGGTGAAAATTGGGGTGTTTTGGATGGAAATAGATCGATTTGAGTGGAATTGTTGTAATTTGCTCCTCAGAGCTGTCTCACGCAGCTCATTCCGGCCACCTGCTTCAGCTCCCATGCACGTCGGCGGCCCGGTCTCCGGGGAGCGCGCGCGTTTCATTGGTCCGCCGCGTCGCCACGGCAACCGCATTCCCGCCTGCCGCGGCCGCACGGTTTGGCCGCCGGCAGGTTTTTAAAGCCCCGCGGAGATGGAGCTGGATGCGTTCGCGTGAACCCCGGGACCCCGAGATGCTGGTGCTTAAAAATGGCTTTCGGGAAGTGTATTTAGAGGCTAATTTTCAAGACGACACATTAGGCTTTAATTAAAGCTGATGCAAGGAAGGAGAGAGAAAAAGAGAGATCATTACTACATACTAGTACTATGCATCTGCTTGCACAGATCGGTCATATGCATATTTAATGATGATGAAGAGCGATGGTTAAAGGGGTATAGGTGAATATTTGTAGATGAGTGTATCTAGGTGACAAAGGGTATGTGCGAGAATATATTGCAGAAAGAGAGAGCAAATGACAGAGAGAGAGAGAGAGATACACATATGTGCTGCCGTACTGCTTGTGAAAATCTATAAATACTCTATAAAAAAGGCGATGATGTGGAAGCGGCCTAATCTCCTGGGGGTAATGAGATGTGTCTTGCTTTAAAGTGACTGCTACTACTGCAACCCAGGCTGGCTCTCTCCATCTCATCACTGCCATTAAAAGCGTTTTTCAAAGAGTCGTCATTAAATCTGTATGTGTCCATTCTGTGTCATGTTTGGTATCAACAATTTGCGGCATGCCCCTAAAGCTACGAAAATAACTAATCCATTTAAGGCTTCAATTTAATTACAGCTGATGTGGTGTTCACTGCCCACTGCTGTCTCTCATATTCTTAAATTAATGAAACTTTCATGAACCTAATATGGGCTGGACCCAAATGCAACGACCAGGAGGCAGAGGGACAGAAAAAGGTAATTTATTATTATAGCTTGGGGTAGTCCCAAGCTGTACACAGATAATAACAACAATAATAATAAAGTCAGGAATCTCTCCGGAACTTGAATCTGCTCCAAGCCGGAGCTGGACTTGAACGGCAACAGGTTGTTCCAAGCCGGAACTGGACTTGGTGCTGGAACCCTGGAGTTCCAACCGGAACTGGGCAGGACAGGAAACTGGAACGGAATAACTGGAACTGGATCACAGGAACATGGAGTTGTTCCAAACCGGAACTGGACTGGACTGGGACTGGATAGTCAAACTGGAACTGGATCACGGGAACACGGAGTTGTTCCAAACCGGAACTGGACTTAGCACGGGACACTGGATGTTCCAACCGGAACTGGGCAGGACAGGAAACTGGAACGGAATAACTGGAACTGGATCACAGGAACATGGAGTTGTTCCAAACCGGAACTGGACTGGACTGGGACTGGATAGTCAAACTGGAACTGGATCACGGGAACACGGAGTTGTTCCAAACCGGAACTGGACTTAGCACGGGACACTGGATGTTCCAAACCGGAACTGGACTGGACTTGGACTGGATAGTCGAACTGGAACTGGATCACGGAAACACGGAGTTGTTCCAAACCGGAACTGGACTTGGTACAGGACACTGGATGTCCCAAACCGGAACTGGACTTGGTACGGGAAACTGAAGTTCCAAACCGGAACTGGGCTGACAGGAACTGGATCGGGTTAAACTGGAACAGGACAACTGGAACACTGGAATGTTCCAGACCGGAACTGGACTTGGTACAGGACACTGAAGTTCCAAACCAGAACTGGGCTGACAGGAACTGGATCGGGCTAACTGGAACAGGACAACTGGAACACTGGAATGTTCCAGACCGGAACTGGACTGTGCGGGTCTCTCAGGTAAGTTTCAAACCAGAACTGGACAGGAACTGGACTGGACAGATCTGGACAGACAGGACAACCGGTTATGGAATATAATGGAATGGAAGGAGGGGGAGCCGAGGAATACTTATAACAGGTAACCAGGTACTGGAAGCAGAGGAAGGGGTAGCGGCTGGATACGGCAAGGCAGAGCAGTGCAGCGGAGCTCAGGTTGGCCCGGTTGGGGCAGCAGGGCAACAGTGGTGGCTGCAACCGTAACCGTAGCAATGGCGGTAGCCACGGCCGGACAGGAACCACTGTAGTATGGAGAAGCAGAACACCCAGCTGCGGGCGCAATGTCAGGTGGAGGCAGAGGTACCGCAACACAAACAGGGAGTGGTAAACAGCTACAGACTGGCAGAAACAGTAGAATGGTGGTTAACAAGACAGGCAATATTCAGGCAGGAAGAACCGCAAACAGACAGGACTGGTTAGCAAACAACAGCAGGCAGTGAACATTAAAGCACAGAGACAAAACCAAACTGAAGTTTAGAGGCACAGGACAGGGATTCAAGGACCAGGATACAAACGAACAACGTTAACAAACTGGCGCTGAATAGCAGCCAGCCGGAGGGTTAAATAGGGAAGTGAGATTGGAAACAATTAAGAAGGCGTGCAAATGTAAGCGAGGGTGATTGAACAATTGAAGTGTGAGGAATGCATGCATCAACGGGGAAAGGAGATGAAACCGGAGTGGGGAAAAGGAGTGAAACAAACGGAAGGAACACGCCCAGTCTGCAGCAACGGGGAAAACACGGACAAAGGGAATCAAACATGACACGGAGGGAAAGGCTTGGTGTTTTCCAGGAAGCTACTGTGGCCTACTGGTTGGAGTTGCTGCCTCTCACACAGAGGTTCAAGCCCAACAGGGCACAAATTTATTTTTGACAAAAACAATCTGCAACTGTTATACTTTTTATTTATTATACTTGTTTTCACATTAACAAACTTATTTTTATTGCAAAGGCAAAAGACTATTAACTATTAATATTAACTGTTCAATACTACAGCGAAATGGTGAAGTCAGATGACACCACTTCAGATAACGTTACGCAGTATGGAAACAAATGTTCCATTTTCCGTAGACACTGACAAATGGCCTATAGCCTATATCATGTGACTGTACCAAGAGGCTTTGGTGTAGTGGTAAGCATCAAGCCTTACTATACAAGAGACCTAGGTTAGATTCCCACCTGGTTGTCATGGTTTGCGCCTGTCTTTCTTTTGTTCTACGGTCGTTTGTTCTTTTCTTTTCGACGGGGCAATCTATCGGATTTTTCGGTGTTCCACACCGGGGTTTCCGTTCTTTCCATTCTTTCTGTTGCGGATTTCCTGCTTCTATTTAAGCTTAGGATTTCCTTCTTCCGGTGCTTGGTTGTTATTTGCTCATTTTGACACTAAGCCGGTAAGGTATAAGTAGGCACTCTAAGGAGACCTCTTTCCTTCATTGCCCTGCTTTGGAGTTACGAGGGACTTGCCTTTTGTGCGTTAGACACACATAGGATACACATTTCCTTTGCATTTTCTGTCCCTCGCTCCTGCTACCGCTCTGGTCTCTCTGAGACAGCTTTCATTTCCATTTTCTCTGTACTTCTCTTTATTTCCTTGTTTTCTCTCTATCGAGAGTGAGAGGCATTTTCTTTTATTTTTATTTTCTCGAGCCTACGAGTCTCGCTCGCCCGATTATTTTCGGGTCGCTATTATTTCTCACTTTTTCAGTCTCCTCTGTATTGCTCTCCAGCTTTGAGAGTAGGAGCTGTTTTTTCTTTCTGTTTTTTTCTCCCTTATTCGCAGATTCGGTCTGCCTCATTGGTGTACTTAGTTGGCACTTAAAGAATCCCTTTAGTTGCATTTGGACCTCCGAACCATTCGCTTCCCCCGTACACTGGTACTAAAGTGTAATTTCATTTTGGACTAAAACAGTGTGCACATGTTCTGGTTTTCTCATACAAGAATGTTTTTTTTATTGCAAAGGCAAAGACATGTTTACAATATTAACTGTTCCACTTGTAGCCTGCTACTTAAACAATTCTGTCACTGCACTCCACGGCAGTTATGCAATAGCTAACGTTATGGAAACAGGTATCCCATGGCCATTTGTCAAGCAAAGAAAAACATTTTAAAGCAGAATATCATCTGGTTAAGATCGTGTTGTCGCATTAATGTAAAACAATCTATAAATAACTGTGACAGGCTACATGTTTGTCATTACAGAAAAGCCAACATAGTTCGGTAGGCTATCGCAACCACTGCACATAGTTACAGTAGGCTACTGGGAAAAACATCCATGCGTAGCGTAGGCCTACCTATGTTGTAATTTCTTTATTCATTTGTGACAAAAAAACATGCACTTCAGCTCTGTTCACTTTATCCTTTTCACACATAACACAATGTGACCATAAAAATGATGTACGCCTACTAGGAAAATGAAGAATTATGATAATACATTAAGAATTGACGATAGCCTAGCCTACTATAAGCTGCAATCCCTTAAGAGATCGAATTTATAAACCGTCAATTCCCCAAATATATCTAGTTAGTATTAAATAATTTAGGAAAGTTTGGATAGCATTGCTTTGGAATAGAGCTAGTTTATTTAGTGTGAGCTGCGATAGGCAATATTGTTAGTTGTAACTTGGCCAAATTTTGATATCAATACTTTTAAAGGCAAGCCTGTTTTTTGCAAGTTGGAATTAAGGACTTATTGACAGCGCTCTGTAGGCTATGCGTGAGTAACATGTTTTTTTTACATTGAAAATGTTTTTGGTCAGATTATTTATACTGTACAAAACTGGCAAAACTTGCTTGTATGTTTTTGGAACACTATGGGGCCATACCAACATTCTTCTTTAGGGCCACCAAAACCCATGGGCTGACTGATGATGATGTGCATTTCACAAGTTTTTTTTTCAACAGCAATAATGATTATATTTTTAGAAGATAGAAGGTATCTGACTCTTACTTTTGCCTAGCTAAATATCCAACTCTCTGGATTACGAAGCACAACATCTCATTTATTTATTGATTTACTTTTGTATGTCGACACGATGCCCATTCCATGCTGCTAATTCAAATCTCTCAACAGGACATGCAAATTAAGTTGTTTTGTAAACAGCGTTTTATCTGGCAACTTACTTTCACAGATACAGTGTGGCATATGTGCATGGAGTCCCAAACGTACCTAAATTAAAAACTATAATTCAAGAGCAGCAGCGCTGCGTTGTATGTTGGGAGTTACACGTTGGGAGTTATCTCTCTCTTGGGAGCTACCACCTATATGGGGCAATATTTTTCTTTCATACAGCATTTTATTAAAAAATTCTGTTTTAAAACAACAACCATAACCGATACCATTTATGATTTTGGAAAAATAACACGACTTCAATGAGGACCACCTAGCTTTGTCTCCAAACAAACACTTATGAAATCTAAACCCAACGGCTTCAAGGGATGCTAATAAGTGTAGCTCATACAGAAGGCTCAGAAGCGGTGAAAACAAACAGCATAAGAGATGCACAGATGCCCTTTGTAGTGAGAATGCTTTCCCCCCCTTTCTCTTCTGTCAGTTTATGTCCCATGTCATGTGAGCACTGTCAAAATACTGTAGCGGGGCGCCGCGGTGGTGCAAAGACTCTCTGTCTGTGCGGTTGCGCCCCAAGGATCGGGGCCCAAGGTCCTGCCAGATCCGAGCATGGCCGGTGCCCTGAGGGAGTGGCAATTGGCGGCTGCTCCCGGGGTGGGGGGAGCGCCATGTCCCCCTCAGCTCCCCTCCCCCCACCCCGGGAGCAGCCGCCAATTGCCACTCCCCCAGGGCACCCGAAGAGGACCTGGCGCTCCCCCCACCCCGGGAGCAGCCGCCAATTGCCGCTCCCTCAGGGCACCTGAAGAGGACGTGGCGCCCTCTTTCCTGCTACCCGACAAGGGGATTGTCTTTCCAGACTATGACTAAGGCGCCCTCTTTCCAGACTATGACTCACAGACAGTGGACAAGGGGGTTGTAGCGGCGATTCTCTAGCGGTTGCCACATGGGGGGAATTGAATTGCATAGGGTCCAATTGGCTACCAAATTGGGAGAAAAGGGGAAAAATCTGGAGAAAAAAAAATTATGTATAATAAATTTAAAAAAATACTGTAGGGGTAGCTGGTTAGCTACCACTGGGGTTGTTTTGTATGTGTAGCCAACTGTTTGTATGTGTGGCCAACTGTTCTGCGTTGTGGGTTTGTGATTGGCTGGGTAGCTAAACCAGCATTCATTGGTGGAAAAAGACATTGGCTAATTTGCATGTGAGAGCCTGGGAGGTGGATGAAAGGGGCTGTCTGCCTAGGCTCGGGGTCAGTTGTATCGTTAGCTTCCTACTGTAAACAGTGCATTGGTTGAATAAACGAAGATGACTTACAGTCAAGATCCACCTGGCTGGTCCCTTAATGCGCTCCCTACAATATCTTTCATGAGAGAGAGAAGATTGATTTTGGTCAGTGCTGTTCTACAAGCTGCATTCTCTTTTCTAGAGCTGCTGAACAGCACATTTAGGATTGCAGTTTAGTGGAATAGAAAGCTCTGTGAAGGCATGCTTGGCCTGCCCTCAAATTATAAGCAGGGGTTATAGAATAGAGGGAAGCTAATGTTCCTTTGTAAAAGTGATATACCCTGAAAATATGAACAAGTGGATGAACTTCTGGGTTTATTTGCCACAGCAGCTTGGACGAATCTAGGTGCCAATTCTGTGTGTGTTTTCACCTCGTTTGCAAACGCAATAGCCTCGTTAGGCTATTCCAAATGCAAAATTGAGCTGAAACACAGACCTGCAGTCAGGTTGACATGCCATTCATCAGTTGCAACTTTTTTGGGTTTCTGTTATGAGAACAGATCGGAACCAATCTCAGACACCAGAAGTAATAGGAATAGGCTTTATTCATAGTCAATAAACACAGGTCAATGTCCAGCAAAAAGAGGGCAGGTATAAACATAGTCAAATCCAGGCAGGGGTCAATGTCCAGTGAACAGGGCAATGCAGGATGAGCAAAAGCAAAGTCCAGGAAAAGGCAGAGGTCAAAACTGGGGAATCTGTCAGAGCAGGATATAAGGAGGGCGATGGGTATGAGCAGGGCTAGGGCAGGGAAGGGCAGATGGGCAGGAGGACTGGACAGGAACAGGCAGGGCAGGAGCAGGCTGGACAGGCAGGAGAACAGGAACTGGACGGGTACAAAGGACTGGAGACAGGGACTCAGAACAGGCAAGGAGCAGGCTGGAATAAACGTTGGAAAGACTGAGACAAGCACAAATGCAGGGCACAATACAATCTGGCACAGAACAAAGAAACAGGGGAGACTAAATACCAAACTAACAAAGAAACAATGAGGAACAGGTGAGACGAAACGAATGGGAAAACACAATTCAGGTGCGGGGAAGTGGAGACACAAAATGGAGGGAGAGAGGGAAAACATGGAACGGACTACCAGATAGAAAATACATATAAACGGAAAAACCAGACGTAGACTTAAGACGTGGAGGCACAAGACGTGACAGGTTTCTAAGTTGATTTTAGAAGCAGGGAGATTTTTAGAGTCAGATTAAAGAAAAATGTGACCGCTATTCAAATAAATTACAAATGAAAAGGAACTGCAGATATGCAGACATCTATATTTTCAGGAAGCAGTTTCGATCATAGACATAATTAATTAGCTGGCCGCCCCCATTAAAGGCAACAGCCAAGCATATCTGCATAGTTTAAGACACAAGGAAATAAATTATATATCTACCTTTGCAGGAAGGGACATTTTTGGAAAATATCCACAAAAGACTTTTATTACACCTTTCTTTTCCAAAGAGAACCAAATGGCGAAATTCAAAGTTTAATTGTATCAAAGGCTGTGTCTTTTGTAATGCTGCACAAACAACACATCATTTATACACATAGAACCTGTTGTAACAGACTTCTGCAGATAAGACTGTCAGGCAGAAGCACACCTGCATCATAATCAGACTATGACTCACAGACAGTGAGTCTAATCAAGACAGCACCTATTTGCCATTCAAATCAATGAGTACTACATCAACAATTCTATCTTAATGGCAAGACTTCAGTGACTCACCAGATAACTACTTTCGCTGTGTGTAGTCTGGATTATTTGTTGCACAGAGAAGTGTGATGCACAGTATAATATAATCAATATAATTCTGTCCACAGTGAGATATTTAGGACCTTTGATTATAGGTTTATGGAAATACACAAACTGACTGTATAAATCAAACCATCTTGCTAATGAAAATACCAAATCCAGAGATCACACAACAACCAGCCGCAGAGAAATTTAAGGATAAAGTCTTGCTTAGGGTGTGGTGTGGAGAATACTTTGGACTGGACTAAAGAATGTCTTTAGGTATTGAGAGAAATATTTGTAAATATTTGTGGGTGGTGGGTATTCTTGAGGGTAGGCCTAATGGGAATTATTAGAAAAATTACAGACAATATAATAACACCCATGAGCATCCTACATGTACACTGTTGACATGTATATATTGGACAACAACATACATGTATATTTCCCAGCTATCTTTGCATATCACAAATTAAGACACTTATAGCCTACTGTCAAAGAAAGTACCAGAGATAATTTAATACATTATATAATTCTCTGAATAAGTTTGACAAGCCCAGAGCTTATTATAAATAAAACAGTGAGTAACCATGAAGTAGATATCTTTGTTGAACAAAGAGTATACAATACACATGCCTGTAACAGCTTGGATATTAAGATTTGATCATTTTGTGCACCATTTTTCCATTTGGTTGCCCGTATAAGTGACAAGAGTTCGCCTTTAATATTTTTGTCATTTGGGAGAGACAGATCGGGGAGCCGTTTAAAAGAATTAAACGCTGCGCCATTGCGCAGAAATAATTTAATGAAAGCATTTTTTTCAGTCCTGGCATAAATTCAGTAATGTCGAATAATTGCTGCATATATAAAAAATACTTCACAGACACATTACATGGGGCCTTAGTGTATACAACTATTAAATATGCACAAATTATACAATGAAAAACACCATCAATTACTGCAATGCGATGTTTACTTTCCTAGCAGACATTCTTGCCCTTGATGACTAACAAAGCTCACATTACAGAAATCACCCATTTAAGCGGCTAGACCTTTACTGGGGCAATTGAGGTTAAGTACTTTGCCCAAGGGCACAAAAGCAGTGTCCCGTTCGAGATTTGAACCTGTAACCATCTTGTTATAAGGTCAATCCCATAACCGCTACTTCACACCACCACCCTGTTTAAAAGTATGAATAACATGCTGGAATTTTAAACCATTGCATTACAAAAGGTCACAGATTCTGTTTATGACACAGAGAGAAAATAATTTGTAATATCTAGCATCCCTCACTGAAACCCCTTATGAACAGATTGCTTGGCAACAAAATTACATGCGGAATGTAGCGGCAGAGTCCAGGGTTCCTTTTTTTCAAGAAGATGCATGTAATGAATTATAAATACATTCACTTAAGATACTTCTATGTTTTAAATGTTCTTACACAGGTCTGGTTTTCATATTTGACACCCGTTTCTTTAAATAAACCCAGTTGGATATTTAACAGGTTCCAGTCATTCAGCCACAGGGCCTTTGACTCGAGACGAAGACGGGCAAACATGTCGGACATTGACTTTTCATGAGCCTCGATTATCTGCGTATCACCTGTCACGGACAATAACCGCGTTGCAAGTTATCTGCCAAATGCTCTGTGCGAACGCTTGAGGAGACAACCAACTCTTGGGGGTGCTAGGTCTGGCAGCTGGCAACAGCGAATGTGCAGCTCAGCATTGGAGGTCTGTTGATCTCTTCCTCTTCGCTGAATCGATCGGAATCAATGAGTCGGTTGTTCCGCATTGGCTGTGCGTGTGGACTCATCGAGGGACGCAGGCAATGAGGTCAATCAGCAATAACTAATTCAACTAATTGATTAGTAAATTAAAATTAGATCAAGGATCCTCCCACAGAGGCTGCTGAGTGGCCCATCCTATTAAGACACTGTTCAGGTTTCTGGACAGGCCCAAAGGGCTGGTCTTTATTCCACTGTTGCTAGCCTTGGAGTTGAACAACAATAACAACTATCATTATTATTATTATTAGTATTATTACTACTACTATGATATTGGATCATATAGGACTTTGACTAAAGGAGGCAACATTAAATTAATGAAACTGGGTTTTCTGTGAGCTGGGTATTACATCAGCCTGCAAAAAATATTATTTTGTGAAGGATGATTATCGGACAGAACTACAAATGTAAATACTTTTGAAATACATGCACAACATCCAGTCCTAATTTGTGTCCCCACCCCCTGTAATCTTGATTATATAACATGATGACATGAACGACACATTAATTCCATAGATTAGCATTAACATATTATGCATTAAAAACATTGCATATATTAATAGAATACAGCTTAATTAAATCCCGTGAACAAACATCTAATCACTGTTAAAAGTGTTGTATTACTGCGTGGTTCACAGTTTACACTGGAACATGTTTATAATTGATTATAATGAATAGTTAATTCAGAGCAAAATCATTTCAACATGCATTTATGATAATTGGAACAAGTGATGTACAAAATGAGGTTTTTTTCAGAAGGAGAGTCAGTCAGTGAGAAACGAGCGTGACACAGAAAGATGGTGATTGTTGTTGTCGAATAACTGCTCAATGCTATGAAGTATTGTTATGCAGCTCATAAGGACAATGCTACTGTAATGATGCCTTAATAAATAGCCTTTGATATAGATAATAATCTTTTGGAATTTGTTTAATTTTCTCTCTATGCCTTGCAGATGTCACAGAGCTCCACAGTCGGTAAACTACGTCAAGAACACCCAGACACCATTGAGTTTTGAATGGCTCCATTCTATAGAACATTGTTGACGATACAGTACCTATAAAATCTTGTAATAATGCTCCAGTGCTTGTGACTGCATTTCATTGCTACATCTTGTGACTTTAATTGTATTCTATGTATATTTTCTCTGTATAACTTACTAGAATGGTCAAATTTTCTGTTTTATCATTGTATGGTCGCAGGGCCCCCCTGATAAGAGATTTCGGTCTCAGTGGGGTACCCCTGCATAAATAAAGGAAATATATTCTTGCTAAATGTCCATTAGTTTACCCATCTATTTTGAATACATAGCTTGCAGTGCCAATACACATCGCCATTTATTAATATGACTGGAACTGAACAGCATCAGAGCACAAGGTCGTGTAGCCGCTGGCCTATTTGTAAATAATTGTTTTAAATGTGCAATTCTCACATTTTTCACTTCTGTATCTGAGAATTTACTTCAGGCTCTAACATTTACATTGATATTGCACAGTATATTTGCTTCCTGATAAGATTGGAATTCCATCTAGTAAATACTATTATAAATATACTACTCACTTACTGTGTGGTTATTAATAGGACCAAAAAGGAAATCATACTAAGCAGTAACATATTTATCATGCATTTATTACAGTGTAAAGAGGCACTAAATCTAACTACAAATAAGACTCCATGTTAGTTCAGGGTTAGCTAAGAAAAAACCCAATTAAGCATGATTTTATTATTCTGCTTGATAAGACAAAATACCAGGTGTCGCGCAAACTGATGACTATCATGGCAAGCTCAGTTTCTCAGAGAACAACGAGGATGGCCTGGATTAGCACACCTTCCAATGCAATACTCCATGAGTAAAAGAGCACATAAGAAAGGGGAAACGTTTTTTTAAATGTCTTTGCTTGTTTAACTTCTACTGTCTCCCGAGTGCCAAACAGTCGGCCTCGGGCGAGCTGGATTCTCGGTCAGGGCTTGGAGGAGTTGCGCCCTGGGGAGGATGTGGCGCCCTCGCACTTACTAACGGCTGACGGGGTTGCAGCAGCGAGTTCTCAAGCGGTTTCTACACTGGGAATTGAATTGCTTAGGAGTTGGCTACCAAATTGGGAGAAAATCTGAAATAAATTTTAAAAAAATTTCAAAAAAACATACATATATATATTTATATATATTGCACTGAACTGCAGAGAGAATAAGCAAATACTCTTAGAATAAACAGGTGCCTGGCTCGCGTTTCATAGTTATACTGCCTGCGGGCTAATCAAGACGGGCGGCTGGATCCTCTCGAACCTCTCGGGGACGTGCTGTAAACACATCGAGCGAGGGCGACAGGCTCAAAAGCAGCACTGCCTCTTGTTCCTAAGCAACCTGGTCCTTCCCCCTTAGCTGTGCAACAACGGGCTGGCTGCGTTACTGCCTGAGCAAATGGAACATTTTCAGAAGATCAAACACTGCAGTTATTGTGCACAGAAGGTGACAAATCCACAAGGCCTATATCGAGGGCATTAATTCATGATCCTTATTGTAAAAGATGCATTATTTTCAGTGTTTTCCCAATTTATCTTGAACTTTTAGACTCATAAGTTATCATTCTGTGCCCCTACAAGCAAGGCTATTTCTTTCCAGTTCAATCATTGCATAAAAGAAGTCACAATATGTAGCTCCTTCTCATTTTTAGAAAATGTATGACTGTTTTATTGTAACTATTGCAATCTAGGTATTCCTCCAGCTAGACGCTAGCTCTTTACTTGCCCTGCCAATGAATTTTCCATGTAAAATATTACTCTTCGATAGGTCACTGGCTCTGTGAAATTGTACTAAATCCTACACTGTATGCTGGATAAAGACAGTAAGCAGACATCACTAGAGTGCTTGCCGCTGCTAAGCCTGCTAAGGTCTTCACTTCATCATGCACCCTTTGTCTGCCACGGTTAGCATCAAAACTGATCAATTTATGATGATGTTGAAATATTGCAAAAGCTCTTTGCACGGGATAACATCGGCACACTTTCGTCACATTCCGTTACTTGTGTGTGTGCGTGTGTGTGTGTGTGTGTGTGTGTGTGTGTGTGTTTGTGAGTGCTCTCTGTGCTCTTTCACTGCTAACCCGATGCTGTCTCACACCAGGGTCCTGACTCACTGTTGTGGGGTGTGGAAGTTCGCCCGTATAGCAATCTGCACTGTCAGTGGCACACACACACCACACCACACCACACCACACACACACAGGTAAAAAATATTTCGGGCATCTGTTATTTATACAATATTGGCAGGCAATATAGTTCATATATTACAAACAAGGCTGCACAGTATATTTTGAAATTTCTCAGCCATTTGCAAAATAAACAGTTGTACTTTTTATATAAAAAGAATTGCTGCATTGAGATTGAGTGACCTCACCTTGATGTGTTTAAAATTCAACATGCCACGTACGGAAGGATACTAAATCTGGTGCTTTTGAACATTTTCCACCCCTTTGTGAGGTCATCCTGGGAATGCGGTTGTGGGGAAGTGGTATAAATATTTTGAGCAGGTCAGCAGAATCTTTCCACATGAGCAACAAACCCGAAACGACCACATCATAACCGACATGATGCAGACTGTGACTCACCAGCTGCTCCGTCCACGTGTTCATCACTGGCTTCCTGCTGCACACGGTCCTAATTTACTCTGCCAATCCGAACACTCTGTTAGCTGAGGTGTAAACTAAAAGGGTCCACACCTTTGTCCCCTTTTCCCCTAAAAGCTGGCATTTCCTGAGATTATGATGCCCTGGCAGTGCGCTTCAAGACTGAAGGGCTGACTGTAAAAAAACATAAAAATAAAGAAACTTTCCCAAAATTGTTTATACAGTCATGTTCTGTTTGCTGCTGGGACCCACTGGATTATTGCCTGTCAAATAAGACATTCAAGGACTTTTAAACAAGGCCTGAATTATGAGTCTATATTTGGCTCAACTATGCAATAAATCACTCAAAGGGCATTTAAGGCACCTCTTGGAATAAAAATTGAACACAGTGGTTGATTGGACATACCAGGCATTCATAAATCAAATTTGTGAGGCCAAACAAATACATTCCCTGGGATTCATTTATTGTTTTGTACACAACAGACTGTTCCAGCGAGCTTTCATGAAATGCAGGGGGAACTAGGGATATTTTTCCAGCTACCTTTCTCAAGGAGCAAAGTGATCCTTTCCAAGCATTTTCAGTTTATTGTTATTGTTATTATTATTATTATTATTATTATTATTATTATTATTATTATTAATAATAATAATAATAATAATAATAATACTAATAATAATAATAATAACAACAACAATAAACAATTCATCAAATTTATACTGTTCTGTTAAATCCCATAATTTCACTCAGAATTATGCTCTTTACAAAGAGGGGGAACCAATCATCAGCAATGTATAGGACCCACTTGGGCGATGCACAGCAGCCATTTTGTACCAGAATACTCACCACACAAAAGCTGAAGAAGCAAGCACATTAACATGATCTGAGCTGATGACATATAAACTGACAATTTAAGTGTTTCAATTGGATACAAGCTGCCTTCTTATATATATTTTTTTGCTTACATTCCTTCTGTAAGCGCAACCTTTCTGCTTTGACGTCGAACAAAAGTACTGGTGAAGAGGAGGGAGCTATTTTCATGAGACGCATCCAGGCATGACACTGTTTGTTGTTACAGCTAACTGAGCCAAAGAGCTGTGGAATAACTCAGTTCAACTGGGTTGAACTGAATAGAAAAAAAAAAACGCTTGGAAAAAAAGAACTGGCAGCAATCCTGTGAGATTTTCTATTTTTAATGCACTTCACCAAAATGCAGCTCTTAGCCCATAGCACTAAAATAGAGAATTTCCCGCAAAACTTGATTTAGTTCTGCCAAGAGGCAAAGTCTGCCTTATTTAGGTTAGCTATTGTGAGGGCAGCAATAGTGAAACATGTATTGTAATGAACAGTCAAGAATAGTTTTTGCGGCAGGGTCTTGAGTGAGCAAGAAGAACAGGGAAGCCACCAGACATGCTTAATGCCTGTCAGACACACGTAACGCTTAAGCTTAGACAAGGGGAAAATGAGCGTTTCATAGAGAAGTTCTACCCAGAACAAACTCAATATTTCATACCTTAGTTATTATCTGGTGGTTTCTGACTGGTACATTTTGCCACAGGTTAAAGAGAGCTCTTTTATTAAAACGTATTCTTGGTATGGCATGGTGAGTGAACAGTGTTCTTCATCAGACCTATTTATCATGTCTTCAGAATTAACTTATATTTTCTTATTTCAAACCTGAAACTCTTGGCTACAAAAACAATGCCAGAAATATCTCATGTTTACGTTTCACGCACACCCGACAAGCATGTTTGGTCATCATTCATTGGTCATCAACCTCTGCATGGTACAAATATAAACATGACATAATTCTGCAAATCTTAATGCACAATCACTGTTTATTTGCTGAATTTAACTGAATTGAAAAAAACAAAAACGGTAATTGTGGCATGTGCAAAAATCTAGGCACCCTTCCAGTTGATCCATTACTACCTTTTTTAATGTCTCAAAACTTTATTGACTCATTAGGCCTTAAATTAAGCCAGTTGAAGACAATTCCTGATCTTAATATATACTCTGACCGTTATAACCTTTCAGGATGTTGTGCTTACTCTCAACAACCATGGGCTCCTCTAAGCAGCTGACTGGGAAATTGAATAATAAAAATAATTGACATTTCAAAGTAGGGGACAGCTCCAAGATGCTATCTAAATGTTTCCACTGTCTGCAATTCAGAAATGGAAGGGGAGCTGTTGAAGTTAAGGCAAGATCTGGAAGACTGAGAAAGTGGTGCAGCGGTCCACTATCCAGCATTACTTGAGAAAAAATTTGTTGTCAGAAGGAATTCATTCCTGTGATCTCACAGTATGTCTGAAGTATTCAACACTACACTTGGATAAGCCAGAGATGTTTTGGAACAAAGTGCTGTGGACTGATGAAAGAAACATTTAACTCTTTGGCCGCAACCACCAAAGATACTTCTGGAGAAAAACAGGGGAAGCATTTGAAGAAAAGAACACCTTCCCAACCGTTAAGCACGGGGGTGGATCTATTATGCTTTGGGGTTGTGTGGCAGCCAGTGGCACAGGAAATATTGTGTGGGTGGAAGGAAGAATGGACTCAGCTGCATATAAACAAATCCTAGAAGCTAATATCCCACAGTCAGTGAATAAATTGAAAGGGAAAGAGGTTGTATATTTCAACAAGACAATGATCCAAATCATACCATAAAATCGACCATGAACTACTTAAATGAACAAATTAAGGTTTTCGAATGGCGTTCACATCCCCCAGACTTGAATATTATTGAAAATCTGTGGGGAGATCTCAAACATGCAGTGCATGCAAGAATACGTAATAATATTTATGAACTACAAGAATTCTGCAGGAAAGAGTGGGAAACATTCCTAAAGCAAGATTACCATTATGAAAATGTAATATACTGCAGTATATTTTAAATATATTGTGAAGATAATTTTGATATATTTACAATATACTGCAGCATATTCTTTTTCCATAGGGGTAGAAAGACTCTTAGCTGACTACAAAAACAGTTTGGAAGCTGTGATTCCTGCCAAAGGAGGCGTTACTAAAGATTGACTGACAGGGTGCCCAAACTTTTGGACATGCCACATTTGCGGTTTTATGTTTTCAATCTGTGAAATTCAGCAAAGAGAAAGTCATTGCGCTTTAAAATGTATAGATTATGTCATGTTTCAATTTGTTTTCTGCAGAGGTTGTTCATTTATACTCTTTTTTTGCATACCATTGTATAGCGTGGGTTTTTACCCTCCCTCTCTGATCACTTCAGATGAAATATGTCCACCATATTAATAGCAAAAACTATGTTTTAAGTTTGGTCGAAAGCCGCAAAAGACAGGAAATTAAAAAGAGCACCACCAAGACAGGCTTCAGCTCTCTACACTATCAGGGATTTCCAGTAGGCCATTTTCTTACACGACTGCTATACAGCTCTGGTTTAATGAGTACATGTTGTTTGAAATACAGTAGACCGACATAGCTACAGAACTGTATAGCAGTAAGATATTAAAAAACAAAGTAGGCCTACTGGAAATCTCTGATAGTGTAGATTGCTGAAGTTTGGCTTGGTGGTGCTCATTTGAATTTCCCGTCTTTTGCGGCTTTTGATCAAGCCAAACTTCTCACTTAAAATGTCGTTTTTTGTTATTAATTCCCAGGGCTTATTCTCTGGGAGGCGTCCATTTAAATCATCATATCTATTACTACACATCCACTTGAACGTTGAATAAACATAACTGAAGATTACTGCCAATAAACACATCCACTAGACAATGTATACACACCACTAGAAAGTTCAGTCAGTATACTGAGAGAGCACCCTAATAGACGGGAATAAGACAACATAACATTACAAATATAACATATATAACACATTTATTTAATTTATTAAATTCTACATTGCTGTAAGGAAGCATTTGTTTGAAACATTTTGCACTGAGAAACGCATCATACTTACTATTACTATGAAACATCATACTAATTTGTAAATTCTCTTTTACATATATTTAATTGAAAACAGTAGAAATAAATGATATTTAATCAACTTCCGAATTTGATGCCTGCAACACAAAAAAGACTGGGAAGTTCAAAAAACACCAGTTTGGAACATTCCACAGGTAAACAGGTGATGCTATCACAACTGGGTATAAAAGGATATCAAAAGACTCTTACAAGCGATACTATATCCTCTCTGCATTTGAATTGATCTCTATGGGAATAGGGGGGTGGGATTAGTTTAAGATGTAAATTACACGGGAATAGTATGGAACCCATGGTTGGCTAAATGGCTCTAAGTCATCAAGGGTCTGAGGTATCAAACGAGCCTCAAACCATCACTCTGCTGCCAGATATGCAGTAGATATGGATGGATCACTTTAAGGGTTTTTTCTCCTGACTCATTTTCCTATTGAACTCTATGGAAAAATAAGCCACCTGTTTCTCACCAAGCTCACACAGAGCAGAATTGAAGAAAGCACACCCATATGCAGCTGCATGCAGACCATGGTCTTGCCGATGCCCAGGGGGGTTGCCAGGTGAACGCGGTCCGACTGAACCAACCCATAACGTTAACATTATTTGCTTCAGGTAGACATCTGCCTTGCCTATTCTATCCGGAAAAGTCATGTCTTGAGTGAACAGACTTAATACGGAAATCTTCCATGTAGGAGACATGAGTGGGGAATATACACAGTTCTGTGGATATGAGATTGAGATATTGAAATTTGTTTTGCGAAATCTCATGCTCATCTTTAATGCTAGTAGAAAGTTGAATTAGCATATTATATGTTGCTACCATTTTTAAGCCCGGTATCACTGTATTTACAAACTGCACCATAAACAGAAATGTGACCCACCAAAAGAATTAGTCCATGTCATGGCCGACATATCGCTATGTCTACTTTAGCGATTAGAGTTATAGTATTTGAGCTAGGTTTGTGGAAAAAAAATCTTAATCTTAATGCTATTTTTAAATATACTTCACTATATGAAAACAGCAGAACACATCTTTTCCATATTTGTTTTAGGCGAGATATTGCTGTGATGAGTTGATCTGCCAAGTGGCCTGATAAGTGGTGCTAAAATGGTGGAGATACTGAAGGCTGGAATTTGGGTTTTAACCTCATCCCCCTACCAAAGCCCCCTAATACCTGAGATTTATATTCTCCAGTTTCAGTAGTTTCACATTTTTTCAATGATACAACTGCATTCTATCTTGGTCACTGACATAACAAGAGCATGCCGTATTGTCAGAAATGCTGTGATCATCATTTCAATGAGCGTGCCCTGAAAACATGAGGGTTGTAAATCAAAATTAAAATAAATGTAAATTGTAATTTCCATCTATTTAAAAGGTTTCAGGCAAATTTGCAATTCTGCCTTGAATTGCACCAAAACCGAATGACAATTTATTTTCGTAATTAAATGTTATTTTCTTGAATCACTCTACGTGGATTTTGTGCGGCATAATCTGCAGCCCAATCTTTCTGAAATTGAAATTAAAAGTAGAGGCAGAAAGGAATTGTGTCTGGCCTTTGTCCTTCCCTTCCCTTTATTCGTGATGCAGTTGCCTAGCAACAAAGTTCCCTTCTCTCCTCCAAATGTGCCCAGAATTCCTATTTTTATTTGACTTAATTTTTCACCCTGTAAATATAGTCATGTGGGGGGAAATGAACAATACCAGAATACCTGAATTGTGGTACACCTTGGGCACAAAGTAAACCTGACCTCTCAGACATAAAGACCAGTAACTCTACAGGCGTTCATATGTACTTCAATCAATATTCTCAAGATGAAGATTAATAGTTTTGGTGTTTACTTTAAACTGATGAAAATCCATGAAACTCATAGCCATTACATATTTGTCAGTGTGCATTTTATCTCGTAATTCTGAGATAAATGCATCACGTAGGAGGGACTTCAGCTCTCTATAAATACATTGTCGAAAGTGGTGGCTTTACTGATCCACAGCACATCATGTCACCAACATGGAAGACCAGCTTGTTGTTCCAAAGAAATTTTCTAATAAAATTTCATAAAGCCTATAATTTTGTATGGCCTGGTTTTCATTTTCCTGTTCTTACATATTTTTACCTTAAACATAATTTAACACACGATACAGTTTTTGGGCGCTTTCACACCTGGCTCATTTGGAGCGGCCATTTCGAAACCTTGAGCGTTTCCCTCCAAGATCAGTTAGTTTGGGCATATGTGAATACCTCAATCTCGCTCGGATGCGGACCAAAACTAGCAGACTCTCTCTCTCTAGGCGGTCTCTGCGCACTTCCATTCAAACTCTGGAGTGGTTCATTTGCAGCGAGAATGCAATCGACTCAACGAACCGGAACAAGTCGCTCGACGTGCTGTATACACTATGCACGATGAGACGCTTTCGCGTTGAATTATGTGTAGCAGTTTGTTTTGCTATTAGGTAGCTAGTAACAGTGCAAAGACGCTAGCCAAAGTTGCTATTTTGTCGAGTCGTTGTTTAACATGGAACAGCGAGGAGGTACAATGTCTCATTGAGATTTGGGCAGACGATCACATTTCTCAGACGCTGGTGAACACGGACAAGAACACTACAGATGTGCCCAAGGTACTTTCCTAATTCCTTCCCTCAGTTACTACTGGAAGGCAGCTGCTGTCTCATAGGCTGCAAAAATTAGCTAGGTATTTTGCTTGTCGTTCGCTAATTCTTAGAACGATTGCCCTTGTGCAGAAGGTGGGTATGTTTCAGAATGGCCAAGCTTTTTTCCATATAACTTTAATGCATTTGGAGGTGGCGGCTGCCTTCCAGTAGTCACTGAGGGAAGGAAAGTACCTTGGACTAGAGAGGTTCACAGAACCCTGGCCTGAAACCTGTGGTGATTCTTGGGAGTAATATGGGCATTAGTGAAAGTATGTCTTACAATCTGATTGGCTGGAGTAGACTCCATAAAACACACACACACACACACACACACACACACACACACACGCACACACATTTGTGGATTTCTTCGCACATCTTGCTCTGAGGATTGTCTCGAATATCACATGTAAATTATTCTACATGTCATTGCTGGCTGAGTTGCATTTATTTGTGGATCAGTCACATGTACTTGTGGATCAAATTCTTTTATTTGTGGATCAGTTGCATTTATTTCTTTATTTTTGAGACAATAATACCCCCATAGTACACAACCCGAACCCAGGGGCAACATTGTATTGAATTAGTCCCTGATTCGGAACAAAGCAAACGAACTACAGGTGTGAAAGCGCCCCTAATTTCAGTGACCAGATACTCATGTTTATAATAATTAGGAATGCACTGATTACACCGGTTTATAATTTAATACATGCATCATTCTCCCCAACCAATACCCAGTCGTATTCCTAGAGGATGTTGCCAGTGTCTGTGCATCCCACTGCCACTTTGTTCACTCGACTGTGTACCAGCTGAGGTGCTTGGTCATTATGCTGGGGGAGCAAACTTTGTAAGCAGATGGTGCAGGCAGACTGCAGGTACACGGAGGCAGATCAACCAGAGGTGTGGGTCTTGTGCAGTGAGACAATGCTGTGGCCAATAATATGCCTTTAAGTGCCAACATCGTCAAAATCAAAATTCCAAACCAGACTGTCATAGGCACTATCTCTACAATGAAGCACAATGCTTTTATGCACAAAGCCGCCCAATCGCCATGTCAGAATTTTTTGAGAAGGGATCCTACCTTTTAAATTTTCAGTGTATACAACGTATCTGAAAAAAATATCTAGATCTCTGATTGAACAGTTTCATGATGACTATTGTTTTCAAATGTCATTTGGCTTTCATTCAGAAAACAATACCTAAATCACCTAAAGTTGCTCTCCAAGGAGAAATAATGGGAAGTTTTTTAACTGGCCATACACCAAGCACTTAGGAATCAATCTCGTAAGGGCCATTTGCTTTTCACAAGACATTCAAACAAAACACTGGGCTTTATTTTCTAATTCTGATGGCCTTTTTTCCAGACCATTTAGTAACGTCATAAGTACCAATTAGACATACATGCAAATGACAACCGTGAAGCAAACTATCATTTGTAAGAAAATGACTTTAAATGCCCTTTAACTCAGTGCAATCAAACTGACTTTAGGCTAAATGTCATAACAATGAAGAGCAAATTATACTAGAATGCTTTCAGGCCTCAGATAGACACGCTACAAAAACATCAGCAGTGATGATTATCTTCAGCATAAAAATTGTAAGATGATGGTTGTAATTTTGGCTGAAAATGGTCTATAAAAGACTGACAGCACATAAGTATTAATTAACTGGTATACTAATTCCCAATAAAAATATGTTGTCAGAGCCCATGGCTTATGGTCATATGTCAATGTCTTCATAACTGTTCAATTACAGTGGAATTAATTTCCCAGTCCACAAATGGAGCCCCTTATACACTGAGTCAGTACATAAGAGTTATATAAGCTATAAAATGGTATTCTGGGTCAGGGTGGTGGGAAAATTTCACTCTTGTCTTTGGATTTGCATATTATCTTGCTGACTGAGCAATTCATGAACAGTTGGCTGGCTTAGGGGTTTTCTGTAGAAAGAGAAGCCTGGTTTGACGATCTGAATAAAAATGTTTTTGTTTTTTTCAACTTGTGGCATGGTGAGGAAAATGTGGTACATGATGTTTCTCATTGATTCACTGAATTAAATTCACATTCAGGCATTTGGCAGACACTCTCATTCAGAGTAAAATGTATACACAAGGTTTAGTTAAAGAATAGAGACTATGCCAGTGATTCCCTGATGCTGTATGTTCCACAGATGTTTGTTTGCAATCAAGCTGGTATATGGCTAAATTAGGCCAGAGCTACCCAGAGCTCAACTCCTGCAGCTTAGATCATGGAATACTTTTGTAAAAGAATCGCCTCATACTTATTCTAAAGTAATATCGTTGAATACTCTAATTTGGCCGCACCAGAGCCTGTCTGTCTGTCTTCAAGCTGGCTCACTGGTTGGTTCAGTTGTTGAAAATCGCTAGCTCTAACGTTACATGCGGAGAGAGAGAGAGAGATGAGTTTGCAACAAGTAGCAGTGAATTAAGCTGTAAATTACGCTGGAAGAGTATGGAACACAAACGAGCCTCAAACCATCACTCTGCTGCAAGATATGCAGTAGATGTGGATGGATCACTTGAAGGGTTTCCTCTCCTGACTTATTTTTCCATAGAGTTCAATAGGAAAATGAGTCAAGAGAAACAACCCTTAAAGGGATAGTTCGGAATTTTGGACATAATGTTTCAATTACGACTTACCCATGATGTAGTTGATTGATTTTTTGACCATTTTCCGATAACTCCATGCTGTCCCTTCTTTTGGACATACACACATTGCTAATGCTAGCGCAACTCGTAGGAAAGTAGTAGCATCCACTACCAAACGCACTTAAACACTCCAAGGTGCACCCAAAGCAAATCAAATATGACGACAGTCTATCGGGGTTATTTTCAGTGATTATACCATCATTTTTCAAGTCAAACTATCGTTGAATCCTTTACTTTGTGCTCACCTAAATTCTCAGTGGAAGTACGGCGTTAGTTTAGTAGCTAGGTAACGTAAAGTAGCCTATTAGCTCTGCCGGCCAAAAACAATATCGCGCGTGTGAAAGAATCAGACTTGTAGTATTGTTAGCTAACGTTCAGGTAAGATGGTATTTCGGTGTGTATTTCAAGGTTGTTCAAATCATGCAAAAAAAATGGGCACCACAAAGTTTTCACCGATTTCCAGTGGAAGATCAGCAAAGAAAACAGCTGTGGCTTCTTGCTGCTCGCATGGATGTCACCAATTGAGACTCTAAAAAAGTTTGTAGTGACCATTTCACAGAGGATGACTATGTGAAAATCAAAAAAGGAAGGAGACTGCTGTGCCATCACCTGTTTTTCTTCATGCACCGAAAACAACTGACGAGCAGGTAACTAATAAATGATTGCATGCGTGATCTATCTATTCAGCTAGCTAGCTAGTTGCCACGATTTGGAAGTCATGGAAGTGGTCAAACTTTTCCTGCAAATTGGTAGCCAGTGTGCTTGCTTGTATATGCTGTGTTATTCTGTAGCATGTTTGTGTTTAGCTGACTTGTTGTATACCAAATATGTAACTTTTATGGCAAAACAGATTGTGTGGGCAACTGTGGAGTACAGCAGATAGCTTACAGGCAGATACCCTGGCTAATCTACAGCTAGCTCCGCCGCCGTACTTCCACTGAGAATTTAGGTGAGCACAAAGTAAAGGATTCAACGATAGTTTGACTTGAAAAATGATGGTATAATCACTGAAAATAACCCCGATAGACTGTCGTCGTATTTTATTTGCTTTGGGTGCACTGTGGAGTGTTTAAGTGCGTTTGGTAGTGGATGCTACTAGTTTCCTACGAGTTGCGCTAGCATTAGCAATGTGTGTATGTCCAAAAGAAGGGACAGCATGGAATTATCGGAAAATGGTTTCCATCAATCAACTACATCATGGGTAAGTCGTAATTGAGACATTATGTCCAAAATTCCGAACTATCCCTTTAAATTGATCCATCTAGATCTACTGCATATCTGACAGCAGAGTGATGGTTTGAGGCCTGTGTGATACCTCAGACCCTTCATGACATACAACCATTTAACCAACCATGTGTTCCATACTGTTCCAGCACAATTTACACCTTAATCTAGACCCCACCCCCCTTCCCATAGAGATCCATTAAAATGCAGACAAAGTCATGGCGTGCAAAGAATATGCAACCAAATATTAAATGTGATGGCTTTATTTAAGTTTATGTTCATTTGTCCAATTACTTTAGGTCCCCTAAAATGGGGGAACTATGTATAAAAAGGATACAATTGCTACACAGTTCACCCACTATGGATGTAAACACCTTCAAATTAAAGCTAAAAGTCTGCACTTTAACATCATAGTCACTGTTCCATTTCAAATCCAATGCACTGGAGTACAGAGCAAAGACAATAAAAAATGTGCCACTGTCCAAATACTTTTGGACTGGAATGTAGATCTAATATTGTGTTAAAATACTAGCAAAATGGACGGTAGAAGTAACCAGTTTATTAGCAGCCTGCTGGGGAGCAAGAAAGGGGTTTGTGCACAGTGTTGTGTGTGTGTGTGTGTGTGTGTGTGTGTGTGTGTATGGAGAGAAAAATCGAGCTCAAATTTAGCCAACGTCTTTAGCTAGCTAGGCTAGCTCAGAGCCAGCTAATCTAGCTAGCAGCCTAGGCTAGCTAGCTAATGTTAGCAAACGAGCTGGCACTGAGGTAAATGCATTTTTATAGCTAACATGTGCGAGTAGCCAAACGTGCAAGTTCAGCACATTTAGGAGCAAAGGGGGATTTGTGTTGACAGGGAAAATGGTGGCTAATTTTGAAATGAATGAACTACAGTACAAAAAATATATATATAAAAAATAACTATATAAAAAATAAAAAAATGTGACAGGTGCTGGTAAAATGGTCCACAAGTAGCACGGGGAAATTTTTCTGTTTTTTATAGCACAGATCCTGAGCTTTCAAGTGATGTCGCATACACTGCTATATGCAAATATTAAAAAAAAGATATGCTGGATAACTACACTGAGTAAAATCTGGAACAGCGCTTTTTACTACTTAAGTCCATCTTCCACATTTGGGAGGGTTCCAGGATTTACTCAGTGCAGTTATCCAGCTAACCGAGTAATTCTGCTATGTGAAAAACCCCCAGGTTTGCTTCTTATGTTTGCATCAATGTATGATACAATGTTTGGACATAGATAGCTAACTATTCGCTTAGCCAACAAAGGATGGATGGATGGATGGATGGATGGATGGATGGATGGATGGATAGATAGATAGATAGATAGATAGATAGATAGATAGATAGATAGATAGATAGATAGATAGATAGAAACATTTTTGCAAATGATACATTGTTTGGACATGCGGTTAGCTAATGTTAGATAGCTAACTGTTAACTTAGTCAGAGAAAGCTTAGTCTATCCCAGTGAACATGCTTCCAAATCATACATTGTTTGGACATGCTTCTAACTAGATAGCTAACTGTTAGCTTAGCGAGCAAAGGCTTTGTTTGTTCTAAACAACGGCTGTGCCTGAATCAATGGCGTTCTAGAGCCTAATATAAAGTATGCTAGCTAAGTACACTGGATGAAAACGTTGTCAAGTAGGCAACATGTTCTCTAAATGTGTACTTTAAATCCCTGGATGCTATACTTATTTCCAGGTTTTTGCTGATAATAATATTGAGGATTTTTTCGCATTAATTACTGTATGTCAGTATGTAGTAAGCAGTAACGTTGTTAACGTTACACAGTAATAGTACACAGGACGCAGTAGATCGGGCTCAGTTTCAGACACAGTCCTCAACCAACAGACAGATAAGTTAGGCTAACAGAAAGATAGGTAGATAGCAAAAACTCAAACTTACCCGAGTATGTTACAAAACAGAAGGTTTCACTGCAAACGACATTACTATTGTGTACGTTGTTCTCTGGTGCTTTCGTTTGCTTGGAATTGACGGTTCAATGATTTCGGAATCATTAGGCTAACACATCGCAATAGCCTAGTTCCTAAAATAAGCATGTCTCTATTGTCTGCTGGTATTGACACCGTGTTTGTTCTCATTTTCTAGTAGTTTTTTAAATTTTTGACGGCAAGATTCCCGGTGCTGTGAATTCTCCTTTCCCCTCTGTTGGAATTTGCAGTCAAAGTTGCTAATTTTATCCATTTCCTTTTCAAAGGCGTGGTCCACTGTCACCATATCAATTGATCTTAAAACCTTTTCAACGTCCATTCATAGCAGTAGCCTTGTCACGATCCAACTCACTGACTGAACCCAAATGCACGACCAAGAGACAGGGAAACAGGAATGGGTATTTATTAGAAAGCTTTGGGCAGTCCCAAGCTGTACATAGGCAAAACACAACAATAGGAGGAATGAGGAAGTCTTTAGACACAGCTACGAGCTCCAAGCCGGAGCTGGACTTGATGACCCCTCTAGTTCCAAACCGGAACTGGACTTGGGTTCCGAACCGGAACCGGACTGGATCTGGATCGGGAGGACCAACAGGAACCAGGTCTTGGGACCGACGGGTTGTTCCAGGCCGGAACTGGACTTGCGTTCCGAACCGGAACCGGACTGGAACTGGACCGGGAGGTCCAACGGGAACTGGACAGCGGAAACGGCGGGCTGTTCCAAGCCGGAACTGGACTTGCGCTCCGAACCGGAACCGGACTGGAACTGGACCGGGAGGTCCAACGGGAACTGAACAGTGGAAACAGCGGGTCGTTCCAAGCCGGAACTGGACTTGCGTTCCGAATCGGAACCGGACTGGAACTGGACCGGGAGGTCCAACAGGAACTGGGTAGAGGAACAGGCACGAACCGAACTGGCACGGTACTGACAGGCAGAGGTAGGTATGAGGCAGGACACGAACAGGGTAAGGCAGTGTAGTGGAGCTCAGGTTGGCCCGGTCTGGGTAGCTGGACCACAGCGGAGCCTGGGACCGTAACCGCAGCAAGGAGGCCGCCACGGCCGGACAGGAACCACTGAAGGGTGGAGAGACAGTACACCCAGCTGCGGGTGCAACGTTAGTAGAGAGCTGAGGTACTGCAACAAACACAGAGAGTGGAACAGCTGCAGGCTGGACGGAGCTGAGGCGGCTAATTAAATAAGCGGACAGAATTTAGGCAGACAAGACTGTAGCAGATAGGACTGGATAATCTTCAAACTGAGAGTACAGGTAACAGAGAAGATATAGGAACCTAAAACTCAACAGAGTATTAGCGGACAGGACTAAAGACAGGAGACCAAGAAACCCAACGAAGTGTGTTAACGAACTGGCGCTGAATAGCAGCCAGTCGGGGGTTTAAGTAGGGGAGTGAAATTGAAACCAATAACGAAAACGTGAGGAATGTAACCGCGGGTGATTGAATAATTAACAGGTGAGGAAAGCATACCACAAGAGGGAAATGAGATAGGTTGAAACCGAAGTGGGGGAACAGAGTGAAACAAACAGAAGGGGGCACGCCCAGCCTGTAGCCACGGGGAAAAACACGGACGAAGGGAATCCAACATGACACGGAGGGAAAGGGTAACACAAGGAAAACAGACAGAAAGGGAGCGGAACGTTACAAGCCTAGCACCATTTTCAGCATCTCCTTTTTTTAAATTACATAATAACACCCCTTATTTGGAATCTTAGTAAATCGACAAGTTACAAATGCCTCAGAATTGGTCTAGGTAGTCGAAAACGACTAACCAGCTATGCATCACTCTCAGCCTACAAATCTGCGCAATAGAGTACTAAAGTGACTACGTCACACTGGTTTCGGAAGTACATTCCCCATTAATTTAGAGCGTAGACATTAACTAAAACTTACTTTTAAATAATTTCTAGTGATTATGTCTTACCATCAATTTCCAGGATTGTTCAATATAACGCCCGTTCACAAAATATGTCGTTTTTCTGGACCAGCTTCGAGTATATTTTACGTTTTAGTATTTTTTTGTGAATATACCAGCGCTAGCACTGTTTAAAAACTCGACGTCCCACAATTCCCTCCGGACGAGCAACCGTAGTGTAGCGTTGTCTCCAAACATTGTCATATAACGTTAGCCAGCAGTAGCACACAGCTCCGTTTTTTAAACACTTTTTTGTAATGTTAGCTAGCTATCTTGAAGGAGTAAAAGCTAGAATTGCTTCATGTTGTTAACCGTAGCGTAGTTTCTGACCTTGTCCGGAGGGCTTCTCAACTTAACAAGCTAACGTTAGATCGTCTTCAGCGGCAGTACTGCCATTCTGCCAAAAAAAGTCCAGACAGACGAGATGATGATATCTTATTGGTCGAGAACCACCCGTGCGTTGCAGTACTGGATATGTAGTCCGTTAAAGTGGACTAAAGTCGAACTACAATCATTAATCCATTACTTTAAAAAATAAAAATGGGAACATGCGATATATGGTATATATTCTTATACCACACAGCTAATCCAGGAACGTTTCGGCTCATTCTATAAATCAGATTTCAAGAAATAGTCGATAGTCTCCGAAGCCCGTTCTATCTCTCATAGGGAATTTACTTCCGAAACCAGACTCCACCCACGTCTGATGTAGGCTACTCACTTGAGTAGGCTACTCTATCTCTAAAGATGCGTTCTCTCCAAAGGACGCCTTGCGGCAATAAGATCAGCCATTGCAACGTTGGCTACAGACCTGCAAGCCACTTAAAAAATAATTCTGTTCATTGGTTAAATGTGTGTTTTAATTAGCATACTTAAAGGCAGACAAAACATTTATATAATACACCCACAGAGCTGGCTGAAAGATGCATAATAAAAGTACTGCTTTTCCCTAAAAATAAATATTGATTATGAATGTATCATTACAAAAATTGTTTTACGGGCCATAAAAGAGTGCAGTGTTTATCTCTGTCTAAGACGTCAGAGTTTGGTTCCCGGTGTTGTACTGTTTTTCGGCTCCCCTGCAGATCACTCTGCCCCCTTCACTATAAACGCGCTAGCTAAGCTACGTGATATGCTATGAACGCCCTGTACTTTTCGTTTACTTATTTTCTCCAGTTAAAATGAAAACGATAATGGATTAAGGATTGTAAACGGCTGTGTTATGAAGTGCAATCTCCATATGAGACACTAGGGGGGTGAAATGCTGTATAGCCTTTAACGTCATGTGGAATACATTTTTTTAAATCAATTTAGAAAAATAGTACTGGGAGCATTCATTACATTATGGCACTAATTTAACTGGTTCATAGCCTACAATTGATTAATAGGCGTAATCTAAAGTGTTTGCTTTTTACAATCGTAGTTTATTACGTTTGCATTATATATTTTAAAGGCTACAATTCGTCTTGTGAATTTAACAGAAAATAAAAATAAATTAATATTCTAATTGACATTCAGAAGCTACATTTAGCATTTAGAATTTACGAATGCGGTACGTGTGGTCCTGAGTAGGTGTATAGTTTGTTCATACGTAGGCTACTCAGATACGAAATCTCAGATAGGAAAACTTTGATGAACACCAAAATACGAACAAAATTGCGAATACAGACGATTTACACACAAATTCGTTCTGCTCACGTTTCATGAATGAGGCCCAATGACATTAAATGAAAACACCAAAGAAAACAGGAGGTACTGTACTGATCACTTTCCTTTTGGAACGACACTCCTTCCTCACTTAGGATTCTGGTTTCAATAGTCCTACTTGCAGCTTGCTCACCATGGCAGAACAAATTATGGACTAAATCAGCATGTGAAGGGTCTGGGTTACCTCATTAATCGTGACTTGTTTTTCTGCATGTGACATCATCAAGAGGTTTCCATGAAGATGTGCTGATCATTGGTGGCCTACCTTTACTAATGTGTAGGCCTATGTCAGTTGTTGTGTCAAGCTTTGGCATTGTGAGACAAGGAAAAAGAAAGGTTTATATGCCTCTGACTCAACAGCTGAGAGAGGTTACAGGAATATTACCCATGTCTTCTGCTCCACTGCCTCAGGTCCCTGAGGGAAAAGCAAGTGTGCATATTATGGTGCATCAGCCCAGTCCCCGTGAGCATGCCCCTGGGGACGTCCAAGCTCCAGCCTGGGCCTGGCTGATTTGCACAGCGTGGGCAATAAAGGGCTCTAAGCTCGCTGCTGCTGCAAATTTTTACGCCGCTTTGGTCGCCTTTTATGTCCGCCTTTTCTCAACACCCAATATGGCACGTGCCCGTCTTGTCCACAAGCCACCGTCCCTCGTTGAGATTATTTATGGAACCGTTGCCTTGTGTGACGCAGTGTGTGAGGTGCGAGTGGGGGGAGGGGGCTAGCATCAGCTGTAAAACTCAAACCTGCCGGTGGCCTCCCTCTTGTTCCATGCCTATGAGCAAACATTGGCTTACTGCATTGACAAGGAATGGGGATTTGGCTTTATGGGCGCAAATTCCGTATTGTTTATGATTCAAAAGCAAATGGCCTTGATGGCATGCACAGCAAGACGTTGATGAGATGTCACCCTCTGGTGGAGGAAAATATATAAATGCAAGGCTGCCAGATGAAATGCATTTTACTAGTCAACATGGATCAAATTTTTTCATAATGCATATTCCTGGAATATGTACAATATGTAGCCCATACTTCTCCTGCGTAACATGATTCCATCAGTTTTGTAGATATTTTTAAATGTAATGTGCCAGTATTTTTAAAGCATTTTTTAAAGTGCCATTTGACATAAAAAATGCTACCTTTGGAAACCATATTGAGAGGCAGCAGCACACACATTAACCTCCCTAATATGTTAGCATTGTACTGCTATTTGTGTTAAGGTGTTGTTACAGGTCAATATAAATAAAACATAACCTCCAAACTTCCAACTTTTTTTACACATATGACCTAATTCTCTACAATGTCTTAAAGGTGTTCGCTGAAGAAAATCACCAATTTGACATTATACCAAAACAAAAAGTTATTTCCGGTCAGATAGACCTTAATCTAAAGAAAAGGTTGCAAAGTAAATTGTGGGCACACATTTCATTAACTCACAAAAGTCTCTGTGGTCTATCTACTGTGGCCCATACCCTTATGGAAATGTAATATACTGCAGTATAATTTTTAATATATTGCGATAATTTAGATATATTTACAATATACAATATATATATTTACAATGCAGTATATTCTTTGTCCATAAGGGATAGATCAATGCAACAATACACAAGCTTTTACATGACAGATGTTGCAAAGAGATGCAGGGTCCATGATGCCTTGGTTCAGATCTCCCATAATTCGGCAAACATCCTGTCATGTGACATGTCTCAAACAAAATCAAGCTCAGTGGTATGGGAAGAGCCTCTCTGGATAGGAGGAAATGCGTAAGGCCCTACTGCAAAATATACTGCGTGTTTACAATATTCCACGTACATTAAAAACAAGGGAAACAGGGAAAATTTGCGTTCATTGTTGTGTTCTCAACAGTGGTAAGCACCAATTATATTTAATGGTAGCACACCAGAACACAATATTCCCAGTGGCCTGAATGAGTTATTGAGCTGTGTTAGTGAGACTAATTTGATCTTTCAGGCAATTTATTACGTGGACCAATGTGGCTAGATATCCACCCAACTTGCTTAGTGTCTTAGGGCTCTATCTTGTCGAACTTAGCGCTTGTTCTAAAACACATGGCGCAAGTGCATTTAGGGAGTGCCCAAGCCCACTTTTGCTAGTTCGATGGCGTGTTATTTGAGCGCTAATTACGGGGCAAGGTGCAAATGAGCTGAACTTAGTCTCTTCATTAATTATAGGTGTGCCTTGGGCATAACATGCAATAAACCAATCAGAATTTCATATCTCATCCCCTTTAAAAGCCACCTGCGTTTGCACCTTGGCGGATTGCTAATATGGCATACAGCAATACTGCGAAAACAGCGATTTACAGCTGGCGAAAACAGACATGCTCGTGCGCGTAGTTAAAGCGTGCGAGCAAGCAATAGGGTATATGGATCAATATTATGATCAATATTATTTGGACTAACCATTATGACGTGTTTTGATATACACAATAATAATCTTTCACATTAGGGTTTAACACCGGCACAGATTCCCGGCAATTCCCGACCAAACTATTTTCCAGAAATATAATAACGGGAAAACAGGAGCATTTTTTCCATTTACTTACACCAGGGCTGTTATTTTACAGAATATATGCGGTTTAATTTTGTTATAACACCTGCAGCCGCTCAGAATAAGCCACCAGAACATGGCTTCCCTCTCAGATTAGAAAATGCCAAATTAGCCTGCTTGTTTAATTAATTTCGTTTGATTATACAATTGTCAAACATCAATTCCATGAGGCTGTTCTTACAGCAGACATATCACACGCAATGAATTTCGGCTAGCGAATTTCAAGCTTCATCCGAAGTTAATATTAAGTGCGTTCTAATATTAATTCATAAAATATATTGTGTTCTTTTGCCTTAATGATGACACTAAATACACTAAAGCTCTCAGGTTGGGAACCCATAGGTTTACGCAGATTTCCCCTTGTTTTAAATTGTCCTGCTTATGGAAATATGACCAACACGTTTTCACTTGTAGCTTAATTCCTTAAAACAAGCCCACATTCCCGCAATTCCAGGGACAGCGTCTATTCCGGGAATGAAAATGTTTTATTTTGGCAAAAATGATTAATCCCAATTTCACAACGTAATCTTGATATTTTTATGCATGTTTGTGCACCCCCCTGTGTTTGTGAACACGCCTATGTAGATGCATATTAGGCTACTATCTTCATATTGTGCAGTTAAAATACCGTTGAAACAACTGCAACATGACTTAAGACCAGGTTTGTGGTGGTTTTAGCGAAAGCACTTAATGCTGCGTCAAGATAGCAATATGCCAAAAATGATCCTGGCCGCACCTCATCTTAAGACCAACCCGCCCAGTTCACTTGCTATCTAAACAATGTGAACGCTGGACGTTAAAATGACACCTGAAACACCTTTGCATTTGGGTTACCGCTGCTTAGCGCCGGGTGTAAGATAGGGCCCTTGGTCTGGTAATAGTGTCAATGAAAAAAGTTAAAATATAAAACTGTACAGTTGTCTATTGAGCCATTCAATGACAATTCTCCATCATCAGAAGCTGTCATCAGAGAGGCACAATATTAATGCTTAGAATTGTGGCAAATGTGTCTGAAAGCAATAATTGTCAAATGCCACTTTTAAAAAATGCTTAAGAAATACTGGGCACATTAGGCCTACATCTAAAAATAAAATCAACAAAACCGTTAGAATTATGCTACATATTAGAATTCTGGGCAGCATATTATACATATTTCAGGAATATGCATTATGAAAGAATTTGGTCCATGGATAGTGACTAGTTAAATGTTGATTAATCATTCATGAAGGGTCAATCAATATTTAAACAGTATCTGGAGACCTGGTTGTGACTCCAAGACAAAGGAATACGCTCCGTCGTGATTCGTTATAAATGACTGAGCTGTAACCAAAACACAGGTAATTCAAACTGCTGCACTTATGCCCGGTGCACTGTTAAAGTAAAATCCAAAATGGCTGAACAAATCTACTGCGGTACCATTCATGACTTTTAGCCATGAGACAGGAAACATCAAGAAATCTCAGAATTTCCAGGGCAGATGTCATTTCATGAGATGAATGTAAGCATTCACTTTTCATATATTTCACGATGGCGCATGATTGGATTTTGGTCAGGTACAATCTTCTGCCTGCTTTCAGGGGGGGAGTGAAAAAATATTCATGAATAATGAACGAACTGTTATACAAATGCTATACATACATATTAGCATACTCCTATGTGAGGATAATAAAAGTCAACATTTTGTGTTGGCGTCGGTGTGGTTCCCCCACGTTTTTTTCACGGATTTGCATCATCAATGCAAACCGGCCGTTTTCAGGTAGTCATTCATGAAGCGATCCCGTAGAGACCTGTTGATGCTTCAAGGCTTGTTGCTAAGCAACAGGAGGCCACAGAAGCATCGGCGGCGCTTATATAACTGCTGCACGGCAGTAAAAATGTAGGACACTGGTCTCCGGGGAAAAGGCGGGAGCTGCACATGCCAGCAGCTACGAGACCTTATCTGTTAGAAATCTGTAACTACGTAGTGTGGCGCGTGGATAAGTTAATTAGGAGTGCACGTTCATGACGAACCACATCTGAGGGTCAGATAGTGTAGACGCCATTGTCGTTAATAGCGGTAAATCATTACGGATGTCGCCAAATCTGACGTCCTGCAACTAGCTGCGAGCCAACTGCGAGATGCCAAAAGGAAGAAAGCCACCCAGGGTTTAAATTTGTCACGGCCTGTCAAAACGTATAACGTGCGTGTGCATGTGCACATTTGAGCTGCACGCAAAAGCCGCTGCATGCAATCTTGGAGAATTGAGATACTGCTGTGCAGAACCTCACATATGACACGCTTCAGCTTTGATCTTCAGTATATGGATCTTCAGGATATAGCTTTCCTCGTGGCTTGCAGCCTCCTTTGTGGTGGCGCAAACGTTCAGGAGTGCCTATTTTGGGGTAAAACCCAGTATTGTGTACATATACCACATGCATGTGTTTCAAGGGGTTTGTGGACATTTTTTCCCTTAAGGCACACTATTCATACTCAGTAATGACAGATCAATAATGACATATTTGTTTTCATTTCCCATGATGCCCTTGTTTGTATGTGCCATACTGTAAATATATCAGTAATGCAGCGATGTGTAATGTGATATTTGCGTTGCCGGTGCTGTCTGTTTGCCACCATTGGCCAAGTCACTGACAGTTTTAGCAAGCACCAATCACAAGAACGGCAGCATGTTCAGACGAAGAGAACGTTCAGTGCTTTTTTTGAAAGTGTTCAGATGTAGAAAATGCTCTGTGTCATTGTAGCTTGCGCCAGATTCACCTTTGGGAATGTCTCCACGTAAGCTAGCTTGCTTCAGCTGGAATGCTTTTAGCAGACATGACATTGTGCCAAAGTGTTGGCACTCTTCCTGTTAATAAGTCAGTATGCTATTAGCCTATACTGAGGTGAACCCACTACTCACTCTAAAAGATTGAAACAAAGAAAACTCAAAAAGAATGCATTTACATATGAGACAATGACACACACATACACCGTGCATGTAGTTGTCAAAGCAGCATTTTCAAATCTGACACAGATGCTGAAGTGAGGAAAATCAACACAACAGACTCTCACTCACACTTACTCTCCTCTCTCTGTCTTCACACACACACAGACACACACAAACAAAAACACACACGCACAGAGTCCTCAGCCAGGCTGTATGTGAATAAACAATCCCAAGGGTTGCAATTGGTTCCTTTAAACACCACTAAACGAAGGCTGTACAAAACCCATCCATTAATACGAAGAGATTTCAGGATTGGCCGGGAGTCACGTGACACAACCAATCAGTGGCACGCGGGATGGCTCTCTGCACAGCCGGCCCCTCCCGCCCACCTGGTGGTCCCACCTTGGAGCGTCGGTCACATCGCCATGGCAACAGCCTCTTACCCGCGAAGCAAATGGCCACAGAGAGCGGCCGGCTAGGAATACTGTGTTGCGCTTGTCGGGGTGGAGGGAGAGATATAGATGAACCTGATTGGCCAACGCAATGTGGTGACATGCAAAGAGGTGGCTATTGTGTGACGTAGCATAACCCCTCCCCTCCATACTCATACAGGACAAGCAGCAGACTGGACTAAGCATCCCCGTCCCTACTCTACTATCAGAAACAGCAGGCAATGTTGCCCTTGACCTACTGTGTATGATTAAAATGTTGTGACGACAGTGCCACATTTTCATATCGCATCACTTATTGCATCTAATCAGAGTTATAAATAAATATTTGTATTAAATGGAGGAAAAAACTCTCATTGTATGAAACAGATGTGCACAGCAAAAATGCCGGTGTAAATCTAACATTGCTGGTGTACATTTAACACCCATAGTCATTTAAGTTAACTAAAAATATTTGCCATATATAGCCATGCCATTTTACTTTGTTTTACTTCTTGTTGACAAAATTAAATAAAGCAGACGATTCTATGCTCATCAAAATACTTAAGGAGCAAATAGTACTGACATGTCGACCACAGAACTCTCTCCAGCTAGCACATATGGCCCTGGCTGCACTTGTTTTTTTAATACAGGGTTATATCTGATTTATTGACAAATCCAATATATGTTACATTTGACGATTGTGGTCTGAACACAAGAAAGGGATGTGGAATAAATCTGGACAAATCTGATTTGAATCACATCTGAAGGTAATGTGGTTCTGATTCCGCCAGCATCAGATTGGAATGTAAACGGTCCAGCATGCATCTTCTCCCGTCACCAAAAACTCTCAAATAACATCCCATAATAAGTGTGCAGGAGTCAAGAGACACCCTGTGGCAGTGACGGCAATCAGGCCAGATGAACACGCAAAAACTCGGACCCCTTACCATCACGCTCCTGCAGCAGCAGTAAACATGTATTGGAGGACAACAAGAAAGCAAGCTAGGCTGTGTTCCATTACGCCTTACAAACTCGACACCATAATTCCAAGCAAACTTAAGCGTTATCTCACTACCAAACATCCCTCGCTTGCTTAAAATGACCAATATTATTTTATTCGTTTTGAGAGGTAATGCTGAGGGGCGTACTCAAAAACGGTGTCTGATGCCCCTTTCACACCGAAGCAACGTTGGTGCGAATGAGTCAACCCGCGTTATCCGACCTGGGTCCGCGGCCCCTGCCTAGGACCTGAGGTTTACGCAGGTTGGCCACAGCTGAGTGTTGATCGAAACCGTATTCATGTAAATGTAACCAAACAACACAGGAATTATCCTCACTTTTGCTAGCTAGATTTAGAACTCAAGAAGAGGATTGCTCAGTTGTCACAGGTAAATAGGCTATGTGATGGTGAATATGCACTTATTATACGTCACTTTGATGAAAGTGTCTGCAAATTAATGTAATGAAATGAATGAAATACATTAAATCTCAAATTCGTTACTTAAAAGTTTTGTGTCTTTTTACATGAAAGCATTTGCGAGATTTGGAGAACATCATTAGGCTATCGATTCAGAGTTAACATACTGGATTAAGCCAGAGGGCTAACCTGACTAGCTATATTAGCAGGAAAAAAATGGGCTTCAGGCAAGCTGACAACATCTGCAGCGACGGTTTGAAAGTAAACTTGCACCCCGGGTCTTGTGTGAATGGCGAGGACGACCCGGGTACTTACCCGTGACCGTAGTGTCGCGTGACTGGGTCAAACACGAGTTTGACCCATGTTCAATATCTCATGTCAACCCCGGGTTTTGTGTGTGAAAGGGGTATGAGAAAGCACTTGAGGCTAGCTATCAGGTTGCTGAGATTGTTGCTCGGACATAAAATCCACACACTTGTCAATGATATTACCAGTATGATTTTGCAATTTCCTTTGCTGCTTCTGGACTGAATATTGTAGTTATGGCTTTGGATGCTGCCACTATTAATACAAAGCCATGCGTACAATATTCAGTCCAGAAGCTGCAAAGGAAATTGCAAAGGTTTTTTGTCAAACAATACCATCAACAGACAGATTAATGTCAGCCGATATTGAAAGCACCCTTTTGGACGAAAAAATCATATCCAGTGGAACATTTTCACTGCAGAATAAAGAAGTCCCCTGAAGAAGGAGATAAGGTATAGGCTTGTATTTAAAAAAGGTTAAATTGATCAAAGATGTAACTGTCTTTGGGATTAAGCAGGATAAAAAGCAAACGTAAGCTTGCATTTGTTGAGTGGCAACACTGTTAGAAAATTGTTGTTAAAATTACAGTAAGTTGCTGGCAACAATTAGCCAGCAAGGTGCTGTTATTAATTTAACAGCAAAGTTACTGTAGTTCATTTACAATACCTTTTCCCCATGCTGTATAATGAAATACAGTACTGTACTGTTGACAGCATTACTGTAATCCATATTACAGCAAAGTGCTGTACTGTCTGACAGCATTACTGTAATCAATATTACAGCAACTGTTGACTCTACTGTAGTTTATACTGCATGATTACTGTAACCCATACTACAGCAACTCTAGTCTGCATTGAAATAACAGGATTACCGCATTTAAAGTTAGACATCTAAACTACAGAAGACACAGAAGATGAAATACAGAATTTACCAGTGTCAAGAAAAAGTACATCTTGAATGTATTAAAAGCTATTTTATTTAACAATTCCGCACAGTGTATATGGAATATATTCATGTATACAAATTAACCAAGAAATATAAAAATGTCTACTCACTACAGCTATGCCGTGACATGAGAAAATAACATTGTCAACTCCGTAAGATGTCAACTCATTTCATTCAACGGCAGTAAATTGTCTATTAATTTAATCATGTTATTGAAATTAGCAATTCATTTTCAATTAAGTTATTTAAATACTCCTAAATTAATAAATAAATTGGTTTTTCTAGTTGAAACATTTGCTTGATTTAGCAAAACTAGTCCTGTGTGAACGTAGAAAATGTGCCATTTATGAAAAATAAATAACTGGGAATTGTTAGTTTAATAGCCAATACCTTTGATCTATCAATATATTTTCCCAGCATAACTGAAGAGAAAAAAACTAAAACAAACTGAAAATAACATTGTCAACTACAATACAATTGCTTGCTATCTAGATAAGGCTTGGCAGCACTCACTCAGCCACCATCACCTTCAACACCTTGTTCAAAACTGAATTCATTCAAATAATGCGCCCCTATAACGTCACGTTATTGGATAAACCCAAATAAGCAACCCTTTCTACTGGCTACAACAGCATTTTACAGCAGCATTTTATGCCCAGTTAAAGAAAAGGTCACAATTATAAAACAGTAAGCCTGAAGAACTTATCCACCCAATGGCAGTACAGATACTCAATAGGCTAAACATTGACATGCACTTTGCTTGAACCCTGTAGCCTACAAGTCATGAAATCACGCACCCTGCACATGGAACTTCCAAACTAGCTAAAGACGCAGGCACTTACTAGCAAACCAACATAGCACTAGCTAACGTTAAACGTTGCACGTAAATAAGGTACAAAATTCCTACCATAACATAATTAAATATCCAGAGGGACAAATAAGGACGGTAGGCTACATTTTTAACATTAATATTAAAATCTAGCTAAGTTAAGCATACTACGGTTTAATTTAAATTTCTAACTAGCTGGAAGTGTAACGTTAGTAAAGTTAGCCAATGGCTATAACGTAGCCTAACGTTAGTAAGCTAACGTTAATTTGTGACACCTCCCAACACCGACAGGAGGGAGTAAGGCTAACGTTAGCCTACACACATGAATCGCAACCTGATAGAATAACGTTCACGTTACATTTTAATCCAACACAATACGAAACTCTTGAAACTACATAGCCGCTTTCCCACTTTAATATTAATATAATCCAAACAATTTGCTAACTACCTTGATATTAACTGACAATAGCTTGCTATCTAACCTAATTTAGAATAACGTAGCTAACGGTGAAGTTAGTGAACATAGCTAGCTAACGTTACACGGGTTCAATCCGCCACTGTCACCTTCTTCAAAACAGAATTAATTCAAATAATTTGCCACCAAGGTCATATAAACTCAATAAATGAATTAGTTTACCCAGGGTATTCTTCTCAAAAACTAAAACTCCTAACATACAAACATCGATGATTCATTTCACCTTGAACTGGCTGTGTGGCAAGCAAAGATTTCAAAAAACATAATAATCAGTTAACATTAGGGTGAGCTGATTGGTCAATTTTCGCGCTGAAGGAATATAACTGTATTTTGGATTACAGTAAATGATATTACAGGATGATTGCTGTAATATTTCGTCAGCCATTAAGAATTCACACAAAACCTATTGTAAATCTACAGCAACATGCTGTATACAGCACGAACAGCAACAGTTCATAATAAAGTAATATTATATTACTGTTAAAACAAGTAAAATTTCTAACAGTGAACATTTAGTCGTTATTCATTCTTAACAACATATAAATAATGACATTATACATGTTTAAAATGCATTATTGATGGTTAATTGAACATCAATAAATGTGTTATTAAGCAGAATGCCATGGTTCAGAGAATCCACTCAAGGTTATGACATTCGCTGTAAATTTGGGGATAGTTTATATGATATTGCAATACTTGTTTTAATTTTGACACCCTGACCTTTCTGATAAAAAAAAAATCAACTGAAACTGATTACCACTGGATTAAAACAATGATTTACTAAGAGCGTATAACTGCATTGTATCGTAAATTCAGTAGAATGTCTTACTGAAAGACCTGAACATGCATGAGAGAATGTGCCCATCTCCAGGTCTTTCTGACGATCAAACGTTCAAGGTTTTCACTCATAATTGTGTGTGAGGGAAAATTTATTGCGAACCACTGTGATTCTCAAGGCGCGCGGTATCATGATAGCATTTATTACCTCGCATTCGGCGACCGCCTCAGAATAGATTTCCTGTTACAGAAGAAAGCCGAGGGGCGGCGCTGAGCCGCCTGTCTGCGGGTCCTCCGGCAGATCGCGGAACGTGCCGCGCGGGTGGGAGGGGTTGCCATGGAGACCCATCGCGTGAGGCGAGAGGGAAGAGGGTTTGGGGAGGAGAGCGCTGCAAAGCGTGGACTGCGAGATGATACAGTCCCGACGACTTCCCGCTCATCCCACATCCTCTGAGAACTCACGGAATTCCTAATTGAAACCTGCGTCTTGTTCCCGGGCAATATGGTTTTGCTGCACATATGCAACAATGAAGAAAAAATTATGCTTTTATTAGAATTTGTGTGATTAGTAAACCCATTTACTGTACCTTTCTCTCTCTCTCAGTTTCTTGCCCACTCATTGAACCTCCCTGCTATCCAGTCTGAAACAACAACAAAAAACAGTATTATTGTAGTTCTCTGGTTGACCTTTCAAAACAGGAATTTTTCTGTCAGTCAGACCATGCGCCCTCAGTGCTGGGACAGGGGAGCTGAGGCCTCATTTAGGCATTCAGCCCCACGGATGCCAAGTTCCCAACTCAGGGAAGCGACAGGTCCCCCGGAAAAGGGAAAGCAGACGCTTCAAGCTCCTACTACCCCATCTTCACTCGTCCGAAATGACCAGCCATCTCGGTTGCAGCGTGCTCCCTAAACAAGAAGAACCGAGTTCAAATGTGTGGGCGCTGAAAAGGATCGGCAAACCTTGCAAGGACAAGGACAACATGGCTGCATTTCAGAACTGGGGTGAGGGAGGGCTTGCAAACCTGGACCGGAGTGGATTAGGGTCGAAGGGGGACATCACATATAGATCTGACTCTGGCATGAGATTTCCCGAGGGAGAGCGTGAGCTTGAGGCTGAACCCCGAGTCTCGTGCCAGATGCGTGAGAATTGGCATCTCTGAATGACACCGCTCTCCTGCTAACCAGCTGCTCTTTCAGCTTCACCGTGTGACGGCTGTTTAAAAGCTCCAATATGACCATAATAAGCTAATAATAACCATATTGACCTTTGATCTGCTTGCTAATAGGTGCTTCCAATCCCGGCATATCTGTCTACGTGAGAAGCCTTCATGAAGGAGACTCAATCGCCAGGCATTCACGAAATCAGCTTATTAGGCCACAGGGTATTCTGGCTGATCGACCTGCTATTCGCCGGCCATTGTTCTTTCTCGCTTTAACTCATTGAGCACGGTCTGCCACACAATCCTGTCAGCATTTAATGGGTTTGTGTTTTATGATTGGCTAACTCCCTGGGTCCGGGGTCAGAGATGACGGCCCTCGTTTACTGCACCCCGTTTACCATCGCCATGGTTTCTGTACTCTTTATTGGCTCTTTATTTCTAGTGAAGGGTGTTTAAGACACTCGCGATGCCTCATGTACTTCTCAACACATTTCACAATGGAAATTGAGGCCATCATCAGTTGAGGCCCATTTGCAAATTTCTCAATGGTATTTGTAAATGGGCCACAGTGGTCATTATGTGTCAGCATTTTATTTGAAATGCTAAAAAATAATACTTTTATCGTTTTTTAATATCAGATTTTAAACGGCTATTTTTGTTTCATTCATCCGTTTAGAGGACACTCTTATCCCAACTGTATCTTTAAATGTGACTTCATAAAAATAGCTGACCGTTACTGTGACTGATCGACTGTTGTGGCATCATCACACCTACAATCAAGTTCATATTGATTTTTAAAAAGGCCTTTCTTTCCACCAATAATGAGCAAGGAATCTGACATATTTCATGTTACATGGGACTGTGTGTGTGTGTGTGTGTGTGTGTGTGTGTGTCTGTGAGCAGTCTGTCACATAGATGTTCTTAGCATGACTTTCTCACTGTGGAATCAAAATTAAATACATTAAAAAAAAATTAATTTGTGATCATATATTATTAATCAATACTTGAAATACAAAGTACAAGTTTAAAATTTTTTTTTAATTATTTCAATATTTTTTGTATTATAAATTAATATCTTAGACCAACCTCTGGCTTCCTGACAGATTCACACTTACCTTGTTCTGCTAAAGCATAAGGTCTGGAATTCATTCTACAGTAGGTGCCTTAAGGGTCTGTAGTGATCTGAGCTTCAAGCAGGTTCATGAGATCTGCTCTGATAATTGTCCACAAACAGTCTCAATTTTATTTAAGTAATATGACTGCAACAGTCCACTCATCATCTCAATCCCATCCTCCTCAAACCACTTTAACCCCTTTGTGCAGTGACCCTAGTGGCGTAGGCCCTGGGGCCTACATCACAAACATCCTACTGTACCAAGTCAGAAAGCGAGGTACCATGGAAAACTGCATATCGTCTTCATCGGCGCGAGTTGACCTATTAATACTATTTTATACTATTAATACTATAGTAGAAGCTTTCATTTGTGGCCTAGCCATTCATTACCTTGTGTGAAACAGCATAGCTAATATAGGGACATAAATGGATGACACGGCAGCTAGTTGTCACGTACAGTAATCAATGGCCTGGCATATGTTTATCTAGGAGATAATTATAGTAGTTGTAGTAATTCATATGACGCTCTAAATTGTGTGCACATTCTCATACATTGTTAGTCTGACTGGTTGGTAATAAATTGCCTTTTATGACGAGAACAGGCTGTGTTTGACATTTTTGGCAATGGGAACTAAACTGAAACAAAGAAATTGATTATCTAAGGGTCAGTCCCATCATTAATTTCCTCCTCATATGACATAATAATGTGCTTCAAATGCACACTAAAGCTGTGTTCATGTTTGGATAGTGTGGATAGCTTTGGATAGCTTGGATACTTTGCATATATTTCCATGGGTTTTCATGGGTTTGGAAAGGTTTGGGTATGTTTTTGGACACCTATAACCATTCCCCTAATCTTTTTCTTCCAACAAGTCAAAAGAGTTTATCTGTTGAAACATTTTGATTATCTCCTGAATTACTGTGATGCACAATTATCCATTTTGGGTAGATTTCTGGACATCAAGGTACACCGTTTCAAATTGCCTCATAGGATTTGAGCAGTAATACATATCACTTTCATATTTTGTACACATGCAGACAGAAGGTTTGACAACCAGAAAATGTAAAGTATAACCTTATACACATATTTGACTCTCAGGTGTTCACTGTAAACTAGAGTGGTGGAACTTTTGTTTTACCAGGGGTTGTGCATTCACTAGCCATAATTTACATCTGAGTTATGAAAATAATTTAATTTAAGGCATGATAATACACGGTACCAGGGTTTTCTTTAATTTAAGCGATTATTGGTGTTTGTGTTACATTGATATTTGGAGTTATAAAGCTTTAAACAGAACGGTACAAAACAGACAAAAATGGGTAAAATTAAGCCTCTGCGCAAAGAGGTTAATATTTTCACATCTTTACATTTTATTTTTTTATTTTATAGCACCCCTCAAATGTTTTTGGCTTTCATTAATATTGGGCTTCAATTGTGCATGTTAGGTCAAGAAGTATTGTATTTGTAGAGATAAACCTTTCTGATGTGTTGAGCAATACATTTTGACAGCCTTAAGTGTCTAAATAAAATAAGTTAAAGGAGTGGTTTCCAGGTAGTTTCTTCTGCCATCTTGTGGAAAAATAAAGCACTGTTTTCAAATATTGTGGTTCGCTTTCAGTGTTAAGATCCAGTCACATAATTGCAGTTTTATTTTACATTTAAAGCAGAGGTGGTCAAGGAGGGCCATATTTGTTTCGGGTTTTCATGCCAAGTTCTGGTCTTAATTTTTTATTTAGCCATAACATTTATGCCATCTGACATTTTACATACATTTCTTGATAAGCGCATGAATGACAGCCGAAGACTGTTCTTGTGTCCCTATACGAAACATTTTACTGTGACCTAATCTACGAGTGAACCAGTGTTGGTGTATACTGCCAATAGCTCATTTAGCCTGGGGGGGGGGGGGGGTGGACTTGTATACACACAGGCCCTCCAGGACTGGAATTGCCCACCCGATGTAAAGGCTCTACAACCCTGGAATTTATCAATCTCATAAGAACTCTTTTGTTGGAAATAAATAAATATTGAATAAGTCTTAAAAACCCCTTATAGAACCAATCTGTATCTTGTGCACCATCTGCTGGTAGGAAGCTGTGCCTTTATTGTGTGTGTCAGGGCCACAGTATCTACTAGTTTTCAGTATGAGTCACTTAATTGATCTCAAATAACAAATACCTGCAGATGTGGCAGCCTCTAGGACATGTGTTTGACACCCTTTGTCTATAAGTTGAAAGGAATGGCTGCTTTCTCTTTCACACTGAACATCACCAATGAGTTTATGAACATTCATCGAGGTTTAATAAAGCAAAGATGAAGTCCTTTCATGCACATGCATACTGAACATTAAAAGTACACATTTAAATGCAATGCATAATTCATCGTTTTATAAGATGTGTATTTTGTAAGGTGATATTTCAACGTGGCATGAAAATAATAATGCCATTTCGAAAAGCAATGCACTCCAGAGTATACAACAGAGGTGGAAATCCAGGGGACATAGAGTAAAAGTCCCCCCCAGGATTTTGCTCCAATCACCTGGATTTGCTAATTAACATAATTATTCAGTGAGGAGGTAGAACTAATTAGTACAATACTCAATTGTGCATTGCTTTGTGATGTGTTCATTGTCTTTAATAAATGTGCATTATTATGAAGAAACAGTACACTGACATTGATTGCATTTCAAGTGCAGTCAGCATATTAAGGAGTTGTTGAAAAATTAAACAATCAGTATGCAAAAGGAAACTACAAACTCAAAATGAGAAAAAGAAAACAGAACAGGCACATTGTAAAGTTTAAAAGTTTAAAAACAGCAAGGATGTCGCTGAATCTGAATGTTATTTGCATGGATTTGTTATTTGTATTGTTCCCTCCATCTTAACAACAAATTTAAATAGATTTTGTGTTATTTCGGAATGTACTCTTCCCAATAAATCAAGACTTTTTCTCAGCTGAATGGCACAAACCTGGAAAATCGGTAATTATTATTAATCAAACAAGGCAACAAAAAGCATTTTTCTCAATGCACTTAATCTTACTTTGCGGTGACGACGGCTACTAAGTATTGTGTCCATTCTCGGTGTTGATGATTCATGTCAATAAAAGGCACTGCAGGCTGTCTTTTAATACCTTGACTTTTGGCCGCATGTCTTGTGGTGGTGGGGTGAATATGCTTTCCACATGTCATGTGACAGGTCTGGAATAAAGAGGAGACTCAATGCTGCCATCTTGTTGCCAAGATTGCGAATCTGCACAGGGTGGGTTTCGCAGCTGGAGAGGGATTTGAAATCTCGTTTCATCATACGGTTGCCATGCAAACATGCTGTGCAAATATATAGATTCTATATTCGATAGCACATATTAATTCACGCTTCTATTGTGACGCTTTGCATAGGAGTAGAACCTTACATTTTTCCATTACCTTTAGTGTTGAAAAAAACTTCATATCCTCTCTGTGGCAGACATCAAGTTTATCGCCTTGCAGCAGGTTTCTGTAACGTGCGGTATCACTGCTATCTTTCCCATAATATAACTCACAAGTGAAGGCAGTCATCCACTGATAATTGTGACGGCGGCCTATGCATCGGCGCCCATGGTGGAGATCAGTCCCAGTTGCCAGTCACCTGGAAGATGTTGCTTCAGAGCAGTAAGCAGCTCAAGGACATCACACAAATATATAAAGACAGAAAGCTATCCAACTAATTCCATCATAAAACAAATTTTGTGCTCTTACTGTGCCTCCAGAACCAAGGAGGTCAGGCAAATGCCCACAAGAATGTAAGTATCAGTCAATATACAGCAAAGTATCACAACTGTCTAATACGTGGCCCTATATTTCTTGTATGGTAGGCCCACTTGACATTCTTATACATGGATCAAAAAAAAATGTCAATAAAACTAGGTTGAGTGAACCATTGGTGATTCTGTGCATTGTCGCCTCTATACTCTCTCTGTGGATGTAAATATCTGATACATGTTATTTTTTTATTAACTAGTGCATTTCGATCAGTAGTGGAAGTGTGGTATATATTACTTTATAGTAACTATAATCTGAATCCGTATTATGACTTACCTTGGCAATGCTGTGACAGGAGTTATCATCAGGAACACTAGGCATGGATGGTGTTTATAAGTAGAAATAAAAAATATATATATTGGGGTGTTATATGTATTTCAGTCCTCCACCCCCAGGGGGTTGATTGAGCCTCTGCGTCAAGCCATGTGTCAAATTATCATTGAGTTAATTGCAGCAGTCGTCTCATTTAATCCTTCAGTTACCTTGTAATCGGGCCCATGAGAAAAAGGACAGCATGTCTGCTGGCATTCATCCTGTCAACTCAGTGTATTAGACAATGCAGCAATAAATTCACACTGAAATATTTTTTGCTTTTCTGTTCATCTTCATTTGCCGTTTTATGGTTTATTGTTGGTCAGCACCATGAAATTGTTGTCGGCAGTAGCAGCTGCTAATACAGGGCGCTTGGGCTCCGCCCCTCCTGAGGCATTGCATTGAAATAATCAAGAATTAGGCTATTCAGTAATAGAAATAAATTATTCAAAATTATTTAGTAATAAAAAAAAAGTAAACATGAAACTAAGTTTAAGTGCTTTCAGTGATAAAATGTGTTATATTTTAGTTCGCCGTCACTCGTCTCCGTTTTCCAATGTGAAATCCAGTGTCCCGGTGTAACTGCACGGGCTGCCTCAATCCTCTGCACGAACGGCATCTCCCCGTTTCCGCTTCCGGGGACATGTGATGTATCGACCCCTTATTGGATACAACCGCTACCACATGATTGTGCACTTTGAGACCGGTTTGCGCTTGTATACGTGTAGTTACTGTTTACATTATTTAACTTAGTAGCCTGTTGGCTATAAAGGTAGCTAAATTCGACCTACCTAGCTAGCTATCACTTACTTCCGGTGTTGATAGGAACACATATTTTGTTCCTACCCATCTATTGTAGTTATTCACACTTTCCTTGCTAAAAAGCTTGATAGCTGTGTGAGTAGCTGCACAACCATTCAAATGTTATGCATTAACAAATTATAGGCAGGCTACATAAAAACCACAAACTTGTGGGTTAAGCCGGTATTGGTATTTTGCTAACGCTATCTAGCTAACCTACAGTGCTTAAGTTGCAAATTTTATTAAAGGAGCTATATGTAACATTGACACCGAGCGTTTAAAATGGGTACTGCAGTCCAAATTCACAATATTGGAGAGCTGTCTCCGCCCGCCCCCTCCTCCCCAGACTCGAAGCTCACACGGGTTGCCAGGTTGAGGACACTGAACGAACACGAGCGCAAGACGAGCTGAACACAACATTATATTCTGAGACGAGCTTATTCTATTTTGACAATGACAAGCGACGATGAGTCCTACACTGTAAGTTGATCAGCTAATGTATACGTTTGCAATTTATTTATTGTTTGCAAAGTATAAACCAGCTCATTTGGATTTTTTATAACTCTGTCAATGTTAGCTAGATGCATGGCTGGCTATGTTTACAGTCACACAGATATACGCTAACGTTAGTGGTATGTTTAGCTAGTAACTATATACATATATATATATATATATTTAAATCTTTAGCTAGCTAGCTAAATGAAAACGATATTGAACTTAGCTTAGGCATTCGTAAAGCGGCTGTCGGAGTGCCGGAGTTCAGCTGGTTGTTCGTAATGGGCAGTGGATGGAGTCAACTCGGAGAATAGTGAATCACACAGGCCAAAACAAATACAGATGTTCTGACCCAGAATGGAAATTTCTAAGGAGACCATACTGGCTGTAGCATTGTTGTCAGAGTAGCCAGTATTTCGACTTAGCATGTTTCCTTAATCTCTGATGACATATCATGGTCATTTTATGATATAGTACAGTAAATTTGTTACATATAGCTCCTTTAAGGAAATGATGTTGATTATCACAGTAATTGCGGTTTCCGATGTAACATTAGTTTGTTCACGCTAGCTGCCTATAGCGTAAGTTATAAATAGCTACATTGCCAGCTTTGTCTTTAAGGAGCTATATGTAAGCCATTACGAACAACCAGCTGAACTCCAGCTTTGTCTTTAAGCTGGCTACATTTATTCACGTAGGCCTAGGCCATTCTTGCCCGTTATTAGGTTGCTGCTAAGTAATTAACGTTAGCTAAAGCTAGTTGGTTAACTGTAGAAAGGCATGTTAACAGCTGTACGTGAATAAGAATATCCGTACGCATATGGTAGCGTTGTATCCAATAAGGGGTCGATACCTCACATGCCCCCGGAAGCAGAAGCGGGGAGATGCTGTTCGTGTAGAAGATGCAGCCCAGCCCATGCAGTTACAATGGCTCTCTCAGGTGCTTTGCGAAGATCAGTGAGTTGGCGCATGCCCAGATAGTGATCTTGGACTGAATCATTAGCTTAGCTTTAGCTCGCTCCATAGACTCCCCTTAGGGCGCCCATGATGTTATTCACCATTTGACCACTAGGAGTCACTTGTCACTCTCCTGCAGCTAGACGTAGCTAGGATATATATAATTGGCTGATATGAGTCAATGACATATAATGACAATGACATTTCAATTAAATAAAAAAACTTTGACTCTTGAGGCAATAAATAAATGAGTGGTCTGCATATATATATATATTCTTTAAGTTTGCCAACAGCACATTTATGGTAGTAGGTATGGGGGGGGAGGGGGGGTGGTGTCGGTTGAGATAGCCCCACCTAGGAGAACTGGCAGCAGCCGCCACTGTGTGTCGGAGTTCCACAAGCATCATCACCAGCTTGAGTTTGTTGTGAGTGCTGCCTTTCTGATCCTCAAACCACTAGACGTGGTCAGAATCTTGCCACGTTTCACAACGAAAGAGCCGTTACAAAAATGCCGTAAACTCCTTCTGGGAAACGGTGCTGGATATAATCTCCATCTCTGCAGAAGAATACCACACCTCTTCTTGGTAGAGAATAACATTCATGAATCTCTCAGATGTTCTTTATACCTTATTTTGTTTTAACAAATAATTTTTGTTTACCATTTTTACCACATACCTGTCAAAAAATCCATGTAATGTTAGCGATCCACTTTCCAAAGGGGAATGCTGGCGCTCATCAATGCTACTGCTAAATCATAAATGAATTAATGGCTCCATTCACTCCTCTCTGACCCATTATGCTTTTTACCAGCTGATGACACCTCACCTATGCCCATCTCAGTTTTTTGTGTTTTTGTGTCTGCATTTATATAACCTTGCACAGAGATTTCCTGAGAGTGGTCATTTTAGCGCTTATTATGTTAATGCACCACACATTTAATACAGCCTTGATTTAGATTTCATCACTCTCCTAAAATTGCTGTCTGTAACCAACAAATTATACATTTTTAATGGTAAAGGACATTATTATAAGGTATAAACTCAGCGGCAATTTAGGACTTTAGCATGTCATCCCATGGCGACGGTTGAAAATGACAAGCACCGTGTCACGACCACGCAACACACAGGCCCCATTTATAAAAAAATTAAACCCATTTTTATTGTGTTTTCATATATAAAAGAAATACAAAAAATGGAACGCTGACATCGGATGGGCAGAAAAAAAGAAACCTGGACACAAAACAGGGGGGCGGAGCTTTTACGGCAGCTCCGCCTTGTCGGGGGTCTCGGCGTGGCCGTGCCCGTGGCCGTGGGCGTGACCGTGCGCGTGGGCCGACGCCTCGGGCGCCCCCCGCGGCCGCCAGCAGCGTCCTCCGGTTGTAGTGTCCCTTCATGATGCCGGAGTTGTTGTTCTCGTTCAGGATCTGCTTCTGCTTCTGCCGGTTGAGCGACTGCACCAGGCCCAGCACGACGGCGGCCAGCGAGTACTGGCCCGTGAGCCGGCGCGGCTGCATGATCAGCGGGTTGGGCTGGACCCGGGCCAGCAGGAAGTGGGTGCGGATCTTGCCCTCCTGCTCGCTGATGCCCTTGACGTAGATCTCGCCGCGGTACTCGAAGGCGAAGCCGCGCTCCTTCAGGATGAGGTACGTCTCCTCAGGCACTTGGATCTTGCCGCTGACGCCGGTGCTGTCCATGCGGCTCGCCAGGTTCACCGTCTTGCCCCAGATGTCGTACTGCGGCTTCTTGGCACCGATCACCCCGGCAACGACGGAACCATGTGCAATACCTGTAGAGTCGGGAGAAAGACGCTTACTATACAGAACATGTACTACAACAAAGAGGTGTAAAGTCCAGGGGCCACATGTATAAAACTTTGAGTAAAAGAATACGTAAAAGAATGCTCAGTGAGAATGCTGGAAATATTCTTACGCAGTTTTAAATTTTCTCCCTCTGCCTTTCTATCACAGTGTCGCCATATCACACTGACTCCAAACATTGCGTACGCATGGTGTCCAGCGTGTGCAGAGGTACGCAGATTCTCTTATTTTATACATCTGAATTTCTGCATGGAAACTCGCTTACGCAGCGTTCTGAGGACATTGGTCTGCTCAGTGCCGTTTATACATGTGGCCCCAGGGGTCAGAAAGTAAAAGTCCTGCCACGTGTTTCTTCCAACCATGAACTCATCCAGCTGATTTCACTAATTAGTTCTACCTCCTGGCTGAAGAATTTTGCTAATTAGCAAATCCAGGTGATTGGAAAAAAATAACTTCCACTATCCCCTTTTCTCTGCCTACTTGGTGACATCTCAGTAATCACACCAACAATCCAAAACACCAAGTCCTTACTTACAGCCTTAACTATCGCCAAAAAAACTATCCTCTTACAATGGAAAACTAGAAATACATTAAATACAACACATTGGTTAAATCGTCTAATAGAACACATTTCAATGGAGAAAATAACTGCCTCTATCCACAATAAAATGTTGCAATTTAGAGAAAACTGGGAACCATTTATCAATACCCTTAATTTACCAATAATCTACAATTCCACCTGAACTTGCCTGTTAGCCAACCCCGCCCTTCTCTCATGCACACACACATGCACGCACATGCATCACACACTCACACACATACTCATACACATACATAACATTTCATTATTACTATTATATTTCTACATTAGTACATCTCCCCGGATCCACTTTTTGTTTTTGTTTTTTGTTGTTGTATTGTCTTGTTTTATGACATTTTGTTTGCTTAACTTTACTGTTTACTTAATTTTGTTTTCCCTCCCTCAGAGAGGCTTTTTGTAAAGAACACTATAAAAATAAAGTTGACCTCCGAAGAGGGGGGGGGGTGGTGGCGGGAAGGGAAGAAAAAAAAGGAAAAAAATTACTTTCTGAATCTGGACTTTCCCCCTCTGCTACAGCAAGCTAATCAACTTTATTGGAAAGTACTGTAATTATTTACAATGTATTACCAAATGAACTGATATTGTGTCACCTTATGAATCACATTTCACATTATAAATGAAAGCCATTCTCTGGAAAATATTCAGTTAGTATTTATGGGTCCGACAAGAATGCAGTCTTGACGTTATTAAGTCATTATTTTCCAAGTTAATTTAACACAAGAAAATAAAACACAAAAATGTCTAAACACTCAAGTCCACTGCTAGACTAAGGCCTCCATTCAAGCTCATGTGCTTTGTCCTCAACTATCAACAGTGAATTTACTCAGCATTATTATGGCTTTTGCTGTTGCAGGATCTAAATAATGTATGAGAAACGTGGTGCAGTTAAATCACTAGTTTTTGGAAAATTGAGTCTGGAGTGAAATCCTTTATAGATTTATTGGTCCAACAAAGCATTACTTTGTAAGCCAAATCCGGCCCTGGTTTTCTTTCCTCCCATGGAATTAACGGAGCAATTAGTGGTACTGATTGGTGTATTCACACCTGACTCCCAGGTAAAGGGAGGGTGGAAAACCATCAGTTCTTGGCCCACAAAGACTGTGATTTCAGTAACAGGGACTCATGAATTCAGCCAAAGCATCACAGAAAGAGTGAGGGTTTAAGCTTGCATGAATACATGAAGTTATGGACAGTGTACATATTAGACACACCGATCCATGAATGCACAATGCTCGGTTTATGCAGTTTTAGTAAGAGGCAATGGCACTGTGAGGCATTGGTTTACTTGTACTATTCACTGCAACAGGCATTGAGCTCATACTTGCATGAGCTCAGCACAGCATATTACTGTAGACTCCAATCAGCAGCATTTGGTCATAATTGGCACTAACTTTGTAATAAAGGAATTAAAATTGTGCTTAAGTTGAAAAAGAAAAGAAAAATATAATATAGTAACATAAAATATGACTCATAAATAAATATAAATAATAAAATATAATACTGTTATTCCCATCTGCAATTTAAAATTTAGAAATTTTAAAATGCCAGGAGAAAACCTTACCGATACGCAGCTCAAAATTGTTGAAGGAATGCTTGTTGATCTCCTGGATGCTCTCATTCAGGGCGATGGCAAAGTCGGCGAGGGCACACAAGTGGCCCCACTTGTCCTCACATTGCTGCATTGGCACATATAGAGAGGAGAGAGAATTTCTGATTGGAAGAACAAAATCACATGACACCAGCGATGGCACTTAAAGAGGACCTTAAAGGCTGTTCTCTGAAAATCTAACACGATAAGTGTGTTGCACTTCTCATTGAACATATATCTCTTGGCTGAAATGCATTTTAGAGGTCGATGTCAATAAGACTAATAAGATATGAACCCCGGGTAAGCGTTTAGTATTTAGGATATACTGCTTGACCCAAACAAGCAAATGACCTCTGCAGGAGTGTTTTATGGGGCTAGGTACGTATATGTGCCCTTTGACTGTTTCACACTTTAGGCTGATGGACAGACCATTTTCCGTGGCATTCCATTCCACAGGCCATCTGTAGTTTAATCCTACTGACATTTGTCTATGGATGTAAAATTGAGCCTTTATAGATTTTTGCATGTTTTATATTGCGACTGGGATGAACAATTTGCATACTTTAGGACACTTGAAGTATAATTACATAAACTTTAATTATACTTCCAGTAAAGTATAAAATAGGACACTTCAGCATATTTGAAGTATAATTATATAAACTGTAATTATTCTGCAGTTATGCAAAAGTATAAAATGGTATACTTACAATATACTTCAGCACATCCCACAAGGGGTACACATGTGTTATCTAAGATTAATTCATTGAATGTGGTCAAAAGAGTTAATATCTTAACTGAACGAAAGTTGTACAAGGAAATCTTTAATGTGAACTCTCTTCAGTAACGCTTAAAAAAAAAAAATGTATACCTGTTTTTCAGGTGACAGCCCTGAAACTGCCATGTATGTACTGCCAATGGTCTTTATCTTCTCGATATCTTGAAATCGGTCTTCACCGAGCAACTGCAAATGCAAATAAATAAAGAATATCATAATGTTTCCAAAGGCCATGAGGACATTAACTGGGCTGAGAAATGAGCGGAATAGTTAATTTAAAACAGAAATTTATAACAAACTTCATCCTCCATTAAAACAATGACACAAAACGAGGCACATTACAAAGGTACTTGAAATAAAAAGGTGAGAGCAAACTATGAGTCATTTCCCTGAGGGTTACCTCATCAAAGTCAGCGATGATCTCATTCAGGAGGCGCAGGCATTCCACGCCCTGGTTGTTCATCTCCGTTTGGGAGTAGAAGTCGGCAAAACCTGGGATGGAGGCGAACATCACGCCCACGGTGTCGTAGGACTGGGAATAGAGCTCCTGTGTGAAGCAACGAGGCAGGTCATTAGCAACAGTGCGCCACCATTTAAACCAGTAGTACCGATGGCATTCCCAACATTCACATTGGGCTCATTCCAATCGCTTATTTTTACTCCTTGCATCCTTTCCTCGCTGCTTAGCTCCGCCCAACGGAGGACGCGAGAAAAGGATGCAAGGATCAGATAGGAGGATGGAGGAAACGTGGCAACATGCATTAGGCGAATGTAACGTCCTTGCTCAATCAAGCGTCAGAGTCTCGTATATTATGCTCACGTGCTTAACTATAATGCTTTTAACTTATTTTTTCACGAATAAACGGTGCTTTTGTTACTTATAAACAATGAGTGTCATTATGGATTAGCGCTTTATAATAAATGGAAATGAACGGTAAAATTTAATTTATGTAGGGGTGTGACCACAACATGGCAGAGGTGGGTAATTTATACACGTCACGCGTTCCTAGAAAAGGCTTCCGCAAAGGCTACACTTGTGTTTCCTCACTGAAGCACCCTCCTGGAGCCAGCTCTTTTCCCACTCCTCGCTCCTCCGAGGAGCATTTAGCGGTTTGGAATGTCCTTAAAGATGGCGAACCTCGATCGATTTCGGGGACGGATAAAATAAATGATTGAAATCCACCCATTGTCAGACACACTTGGGCTGCGTCCCAATATTCTTCACTCCCCACCTCCCTTCCTCCACTCCCCGACTACCACTCCTCTCCTACCCGGAAATATGCAAAACTGCCTGAACGTTTTGAGTACAAGTATTTGCATGTACAGTATCCAATGCATATGACATTGCGGTTTGTGTCGAGACATTAATTAATATGTAAGTATTAATACGTAATTAAGATGTAATCAGTGACATTAGATTAAAATACAAAGATCCGTTTCTGGGGCACGGAGTAGAGGAGTGGTAGGTTTTTCGACTATTGGGATGCACCCTTGTTCAGCATTAAATGGAAGACTCGTGACAGTCTGTCATGCTATGCACAATAATTCCAGTAGGTGGCAGTGTTATATCATGATACTCGCTTACACTTTTTTTCTTTACCTCAGCCAAGCCATTGGTGTTCCAATTTAAGATTGAAATCAAATGGCGGCGTCTTTTCTTGCTCGGGTCCTAATAGCTAAATCATGTAGGAAGGTAACCATCAAGAATAGCTATGTTACATCAGTGAATAATTACCCAATTATCTGTTGTCTTGGCTAAAATTAATAAACCTCTCTGTATACGTGAAATGAAATATGTGAGCTGTTTTGGACAATGGCTTGTTCTATTATTAATGGCAAGCCTATTAACATATGATACTGCCTTCTAATTATGATGTAGTACCAACACTAGAGACATTTTTTTATTTTAATTCGGTAATAGGTCTATTTGTAAACATAAACTTAATTGAATTTCCAAAATATTTTGTTCTCGGATTTTGCCTGCACACAATTTTGAGGGAATAAATTATGAAAAAGGGAATCTTGATGGCTTGAAATCTTAACTCCTAGTCAGTGGGGCAATATAGGTCACGCAGTAAAACGGGAGCGTCTCTCTCTGATGACAAATAGCAACCTGTCAGCGCCTGCTCCATTGTTGGGAGGAGGTAATTTGGCAGTAACCTGAGGAAACGTGGCCAATTTAAGCCTACCCTACCCCTAGCAGAACAAGGCTAATAGTGTCTCCCTGCTGCACCACCACTCCCAGTCATATACCTATTCAATCAACATTTGCCTTTCATTTTGACTTACGAGAAAAACACAAGCGTTTCGCAAACTCAGTTTGGCGAGTTCGTTTTAGAGATGGCTGAACTCGCCGAACTGTTTGACAAGAAAAAAGTCCTGCTTTTAATTTTCAGTCAAAGTTAAGGACAAATGTTCATTGAATCCAGCCATTGTGTGAGATGAACCGAAGCTCAAATCTATGACTTTATGACCCAGCCTGCATCACATGGCTTGTGACTTTAATGACCAAACCAATTAAAAGCCCAAAAGCTTTCAATGAAAATTCCAATAGTGCAAACAATACTTGTTTGGCCAGCGTGTGGAGAGCGCGGGAATATAACAGCCGATATTATGGTAGAACTGCACGATGACGCATCAGGGGAGCCCGGTTTGCAAGTTTTGTAACAAAAGCGGAGGATTCACTCAGTTGAGTGGTCAAACTGAAAATCGATCGCTTCGCACGAGCAAATTGCCAACGTGCAATTACCTGCTGAAAAAAAAGCTAATACAAATGTGCGAGGCTTGGATGAAGGATCCTTAACTCGTAAAGCTTTCCAGCCGACAGCACAAATTTACGCTGTGGAAACCTTTGAAGGGAACGCCTTCACCATCCCTCTTATTGTTTACCGCTGAAGTTTCCCAAAACCAATTACAGTGAGCACCATAATTCATTGGACAGTGACACATTTTTTGTTATTTTGGTTCTGTACTCTAGAGTTTGAAAGGATACAATGACAATGAGGTTGAAGTGCAGACTGTCAGTTTTAATTTGAGGGTATTTTCATCCATATCGGATGAACTGTTTAGAAATTATAGAACCTTTTGTACATCGCCCCCCCATTTTTGCTGACAGTCTGCACTTCAACCTCATTGTCATTGTATCCTTTCAAACTCAAAGTGCTAGAGTACAGAACCAAAATAACAAAAAATGTGTCACAGTCCAATGAATTATGGTGCTCGTTGTATGTGGTTCAGTGTAGGAAAAGTGAAGTTGTAGTGAAGCAATCGTCTCCAAGTGTAAATATGAACGCACAGGATTGGATGTACAGAGAACAGAGCAGTCTGACATTCTTCAGTGCCCCAGGCTGATTGTAACACGTTTTCGTGGTTGTAATATGTTTTGTGATTGTACTATATTTTGTTACTGTGATGGTTTTGTGATTGTAATATACTTTGTGATTTTGATGTTTTTGTGATTGCGATGTTTAAGCAAATACTTGGCATTAACTAACTCAACAGAAAGAAATATATGAGCTTTGCAAGCCAAAAATGCAAACCATCTCCACAGCAAAGACAACAAACAAGAACCCACATTGAAGGTCAGTATTAACTTATGGCAAATTTCAAAATTTTTAAATAATTTTTTCGGTACCCTGATGAAGACATGTGTTGCTGACATGCGTCAGTGCGCATATGTTTGGTATTTCTTTCATAAAACTCAACTGATTGTACCTTCCTAAGTCACTTGATTTCGTATTGTTTTTAATTATTATTATTTTTAAATATTTATTTTACATTTTACAACTACATTTTTTGAGTAATTGTAGTGTCACAAGCTACATTTCTCTTTAGGTTAGATTGGCTGTAGTTCAACTACATTCAGTGTGAAGTAATTGGTAGTTTGTACAACTACACCCAACGCTGATAACAGTGTTCAGTTTAACTGAAATGCAATGTCTCCAATTTTCAGTTACGAATGTAATTGAAAATGTTTTATAAAACTGAAGAAGTGAATTATAATGCAAAACCATTGCTTGATGTGAACGTGCGGTGAGGTTAGATGTGTTTTCTCCCAGGGGAAATAGAAGTTAAAGGGTAAAAAGGTAAAAAGAAACTCCCATCACCTCGTTGTCCCGGTCTTTCTCCAGGAAGTGGCGGGCGACGTGGCTGGGCAGGATGTTCCGCAACATGTTCTCGTTGTGTTCTCTCAGTTCTTTCATCTCGTTGATCTCCTCCTTGGCCTGCACGCGCCACAGGAAGTCCAGCCGTGCCGTGTACTCCAGCTGAGCGCAGAGAGGAGGCAGACAAATGAGCGCCCGCATTCCGTAAAGCGGAAAATAACTCGACTGGCAAGGACGCCATTTTGGTCTCGTGTAAGCAGCTGTGATACTTCACGTCCGTCTCTCTGTACTTCCAGCAATGCGCTGAAGCATGAGCGATGTTTTGATATACTTATACAATATTGCACTTTAAGTAATGAAAAATGTCATATAAAATTAATTTAAAAAGCGAGATTATGAGCAGTGTTACTTTCTAATATAGCATTAATAACTGCAGCATACATCACTATTAAATGCATTGATGATGGTCTGTCACTTTTTTATTTCATCACTTTTTTGTAAAAGAGAAATTAAATTTTATAAGAAATGACACAAATAAGTTACATTTCACCACATGCTAAAATATTATTTGAAAGTTTTATATTATGTAAAATGGAATAAAAAAAGATTATAGTTGGCCTCAAATAAACCAGATTATTTTAAATGGAAAACTCACTCAGTTTAAAAAGTAGTGGAAAATTCTGCACTGAAAAACCAATTCAATTATGAGCACAGAAACCTAATCAACTTCACAAATGTAATTTTCATAATCAGAAAATTAAGAATTAATGTACAATAATTTTCTTCAGTTTAGTTCATGGCTACTGCAGCAAATTTACTATTCATTATCCCTCCTGATGCGGAGGCAATGTATCCAATATATGTCAACTTACTTAGGAAGCTTGTAAAAGCAGTCCTTGAATAACGATTATGCTCACTTTTATGGTTGTGTTTGGCAGACTGTTTCAGTAAGTTGGCCTAACTGATCTATAAAACCTCATGTGTTGATCTGGCCTCTTATTTTTATTGCTGATTAACTAGAAGAGGTTGTATAACAGCAGGATATATATGTACAGTGCCCTCCACTATTATTGGCACCCCTGGTAAAGATGAGTAAAAATGGTTATACAAAATTCACCGTTTGGTGAATTAGCTTAATGTCACACTGAAAAAATGAGAAAAATCCAACCTTTAATCGAAGTAAATTTATTATGAGAAAAAAAAGTCCCTCATCAAGAAATAATTATTTTTAACAAAACCACGTGTGCCACAATTATTGGCACCCCTGCATTTATATATAGAATAAAGTAATAATTTTTAATATTTGGTTGCATATCCTTTGCATGCCATGACTTCCTGATGTCTGTGACCCAACAACATCAAAAGACTCTTGATATCTTATTTTCTGGTAATCATACAAGCGATACTATAACATCTCTGCATTTGAATGGATCTTTATGGGAATTGGGGGGTGGGACTAGATTTAGCTGTAAATTATGCTGGAACAGTATGGAATACATGGTTGGTAAAATGGCTGTAAGTCATCAAGGGTCTGAGTTGTCAAACAAGCCTCAAACCATCACTCTGCTACCAGATATGCAGTAGATACGGATGGATCACTTTAAGGGTTGTTTCTCCTGATAAATTTTCCTATTGAACTCTATGGAAAAATAAGTCAGGAGAAGAAACCCTTCAAGTTATCCATCCATATCTACTGTATTTCTGGCAGCAGAGTGATGATTTAAGGCTTGTTTGATATGTCATACCCTTGATGACCTAGAGGCATTCAGCAAACCATGTGTTCCATACTGTTCCAGTGTAATTTACAGCTAAATCTAGTCCCACCCCCCAATTCCCATAGAGATCCATTCAAATGCAGATGCTTGTAAAAGTACCAGAAAATAAGATATCAAGAGTCTTTTGATGTTATGTCACAGACATCAGGAATTCATGGCATGCAAAAGATATGTGACCAAATATTAAAAATGATTACTTTATCCTATATATATGCAGGGGTGTCAATAATTGTGGCACACATGGTTTTGTTAAAAATAATAATTTCTTTTTTTTTTTTCTCATAATAAATTTACTTCAATTGAAGGTTGGATTTTTCACATTTTTTCAGTGTGAGATTAAGCTAATTCGCCAAACGGTGATTTTTTTATAACCCTTTTTACTCATCTTTACCACGGGTGCCGATAATAGTGGAGGGCACTGTATATGTATATAATGCATATTTTAGTAAAAATCCATCAAGGTAAATCTGCATGTTACACATGCAGGACAGAACTGTAAGTGAACAGAAATCTCTCTCAGACACACGCATACCGCCCAGCGCACTTCCACACTGTGAAACATGGCGTTAATGCCATCTGCGATTTGAGCGGGGGCCTCAATTGCTATGGAGATGACAAAAGCATTAAGCCTAGGCCTTGCAGGAGTGAAGAAAATCATAATTACACAGGGGCAAAAGAAGTTGAATAATTTGAAATGGCTGGGTTACTTTGGTTGCAGGGGTAATAATCATAATTCCTATTTTCCTTGAAAAATAGCAAGGATTCAACCGATACTGGTCCTAAATTATAACCCAAATAAATTGTACTTTATTCATTCGGTAAACAAAGCTATTGTAAATAATGCATTATATGGAACACGTAAAGAATACATAATTGTAATAATACATTCCATAAAACTGAGCAAAAGATCAATATACTGTATATATTGACTGGAATACTTTCAGTTTGGCAAGTTCATTTTGGTGATCATTGAACTCACGTAAATGTGTGAAGAAAACTCATTTGCATTGAAACATAAGTTAAATTTGAGGGCAAATGTTGATTGAATCCTATCAATAGCCTATTTTATTTAAACAGAAAAATAGCAATAACTTAATATAGCATTGTGAAGCCATACTATAGCTTTAGATTACCCAGTTCAGGGTTTGTTGCTGCAGATTTGTTGTGGACCTAGTTCTGCCAGTTTTAGTTCTCAGCTTTCACAGAAAGCAACCCAGAGAACAACTTCCTAACATGGTGTGGTTTATGTCTTTCTTTGAACAGTGATATTATGATATGCTGACAAAACAAATGTAATATTTTCCTTAGAACTCCCACCAGTGTGTATTTGCTTGTACAGTACTTTTTTTGATTTCCTAAAAGATGTTTTGCGAGTATCAACAAAAAATGCTCAGTTACACTGAATCCACCACAAAGTCTCTTGGTAAGAACACAAGAAAACAAAACGCACTGGAGGTTACTTGTAAAAGGATTGTTATTTCCTTTCCAAGCATGAAATGGCCTCAAACACTCAAAGAAAAGATATGTTCAGCTGGCTGGAACACTAATAATTGCCCTGCTGCTATGACAGTGGCCACTCCTCTGCCTGTTTGAGGTGCTTGTATGGGATATCCACATTAAATGATTTTATGTTTAAAATCACATTAAAAGTATTATTTTTATGCATTATTGAACTCCTCACTGGATACCTTTCCAGGTATGAAAATCTTATATTCACATCCAGTTCGCACTGAATTCAAGTTCCCTGACGTGCATGTTCTTTCTTTGACCTGCCGTGTCATTCTCCTTTTGGTTATATTAACTAATGGAACAGTTTAGTAAAAAAATAGTTTTTAACAGAGGCATTTTAACAAATCGCAATTTGAATTGATAAGCAAAAAATGGATACTTGTTGTCGCAATTCAATGCTAATGAATGTCTCTACTTGGTGTAGATTCCAAGATTCCTACATTCCAAGCTCTGTTTATTATTTTGAGAATGGAACATACTGCTAAACTCTCATTATTTTTTATTAATAATGTTGCAATAATACGCCACTTGGAATACGCCTCGGAATTATAGCCCTGGTGTTGCTATTAATTCCCTAAAACCGGGACACCACCAAAAGATGCATCAATGAAGACAGCGGCGTTTGGTATCGGACATATTAATCGCGCCGCGTACGTGACCAGAGTGAGAGAAAACGTATTAAACCCACAGCAGCTCTGTCCAGCGAGCACCAGGGCTTTCACCGTGCCTTTTAAAGGCCTGCAGACAAGAAATAGTTACTTTGCCTGGCTTGTACCGAGCAATAATTAGTCCCCTGAGCCACATACTTGAGTCGTATCCATGGCATCCAATGGCAGCTTAATTGCAGGGCAGCTGAGCTGATACATTCGGCATGCTTCACCGGTTCCTCCCCGCAGATGTTTGAAGCGGCAGACCCGCAGCGCCGCTACTCTCAAACGGGGGAGTTGAGTGCCTCGATCGGTCCTGTCTACCACCCCTTAGTTGGGATCTCATCCTCACCTCATGTGGTGAAGCCAGGGCTGATCAGCGCTTTGGAACGCACAAGAACACGTATGCTGGACGGCACAATTATTGTAATATAATTCTAAGGCTTATACTATACATCAACAGCCTTGCTATTATGCAAACGGCCGAGCCCGGTTTGCATGTTCGCTCAAATTGCCATTCCGGTTTATTTTTATTTTTATAAAGGGCAAATCTTCATAATACAGCCTCTCGCATTCAGGCAGAAAACCAATCTTTGAAAATGTCAAAATCAAATTGCCAGCTGACTCCGTTCATGCCTCACCTGTGCCGACCAAAATTGCTTAAAAGTTTTCGACGGCCTGTCAGAGCTTTAGCGCGAACAGAAGGGGCCAGAGCCGAACGGCACCGGAGAGCAAGGGGACGTGGTCACGTTTGCTTTTTCGCAGAACGCTTTCACTTGGTGAAAATGCCGCTCTATAGCATATCTCTATCGATGAATCAGGGTCCAGGAGTAGGCGACGTGGAAGGAATATCCTTGAATGCTTTTGATGTTCCTGACCGGTGCTGGGAAAATGTATCCATGGTGTATTGACACCATGAGGTCCTCCATTGCCACGCTACAAAACCATCTCATCCCACCCTGAGAGAGAGAGAGAGCTGGAGGGGCCTATAAACTACGTGTTTTGTAATATGAACAGATGGAACTTGTTCCGTCGCTTTAGTGTATATTCTGCCGCCGCATTCACCCACCCTCAGTCCCCAATAGCAGTTTCTTCCTTCGTCACGTTTCATAAAGTAACGGGAGAGGTGTGCGGAGATGGCTGCTGACACATTGTTTGGGTGCATCTGACGCACGAGACAATTTGTGTCCCCAATGCTCGGCCACAGTAAGCTTCGATGGAGTTTATGACGACTTGTGAAGTGAAAGGAATGAGAAGCAGGATGCAGGACTGAATTTTCGGTCAAATTTCTGTATTCATAGCTATTTACTGTGAAATCTAATTGGAGAACACAAATATTTGGTTGATATGGAAGAGTTATACCTGTAAATTCAATCTGTATTTGAGGATGTTTTAATAAGTCATTGGTAATGTAGTATGATCAGACTGAAAGATCATTGGTAATGTAGTATGATCAGACTGAAAGACGTGAGCAGTTTGATGGAGTTTTTCATTTATTATGTGTCAAATTAGTTTTCAGTAAGGTCTATTCATATAATGGCAATGGTAATGCAAATAGTCTGTTTGGGGTTTACAGTTTCTAGACTGAGCTATAGTTTCAAAAGATGCGTGTGAAGAAAAATACTGGAAAGTACTCGCAGAATGCTGAGAAATGAACTAGAATAAGCAGCATTAAAAGTTCACTTTAAATTATCTTCCTCAGTATGCCGACTTTGAACCGGTGCAGTTGCAATGAAAAGAAATTGGCCTTTACTTCTTCATTCACTGCAGTATTTTTTGGTGAGATTATTTGTCTACAGTAAATTTCCAGCTGTAGTCAGATCATTGTGAATTTAAAACTGTATGAAAGGTTGCACCAACTAAAATATCATATTTTTGATACACCTAGTCCCTATTTCATAATTGAAAATCACACTACAGCCAATATCATGCTGTCAATGTCCAACTGTCGTCGGTGTCATATTGTCAATAAACCTGGCCTCCCCCTTTTGCGGTACTATGGTCAGATGTCAACCTGTTGACATAAATGGAATTTGAGGTTTATAATGTGGCAGACTTCAAAAGTAACAGTTTTGTGTCAAATCCAACACTTGCAGTTCAGTTTTTATCTTCTTTAAGGGGGGTTCTGAAGCCCATTATAAGAGGATATGTGAAAATCTGACCAGGTATCATCAAGGCCTTTGTGTTGATTTGGTTTGGTTTTGACCTTAGTGGCTTGAAGGCCGTGAGACCAGGGTGTGTCAATATCCAACTGTATTCAGTCACATAATAAATATCCAGATATAGTCAGTAATATTGTGAATATACATAAACATATGGATAATTTCATATTATGACCAACAAACTATAGTTTAAATCGTATTGTGAATATTTCAAAGAACTGTACCAAAAGAACAGTCTCTTGGAAAACTGTCGTATACAGGCAGAGAAAGTACTATGTTCATCTAACAGTCTAACACACAATTTGATTAATTCAAAAGTGGAAAATTGACTTCTGCTTGCTCGGAAAAGAACTCTGTTGACGAGCTTAAAGGTTGACGGCATTTTCAAGATATTAAACGTAATGTACTGTACTGACCCATAACTGAAGGCACAGAAATAGAGCTGTATTCAATTTCCCACCCTGCTCCCATCAGCATGAATGTAATTAATGGCAGCTGACCTCACACTTGCGCTGAACGTGGAAAAGAATCGAGATGGTCATTTAAAAAACTGATCGTTTACTTCACGGTAAATTGTGAATGGCGTTATAGCTCTGCCGTGAAGCTGGATCTCAGTAATGGAGGTCTAATCCAATTAAATTCATCATCATCACAAGCAATATCGTCCGAGCGTTTGATTGGTTGACGAATTAAAAAAGAATAGATTAATTAATTTGCATATAGTCTGACCATTTCTGAGTAATTCAATTTGAATGAGTGGTTAAACTGCACGGGTGAATAGATGGAGTTTGAGTCCATGTAATTCTTACCTGCTGCCCATGGTAAAACACAGCTAGTAGAAACATTGCCATCAGAAGAAGAGAGGTCTCCTTGGTCCCCAGGAAATTTTTGCTGAAACAACACCGACCACAATAGTTAATTGAATATATAAACTGGCCTTATGTACAAATATATATATTATATACGTATATTATATATTACTAATGCATGAATTCAACTACGTCGTTTTTTTGGGCAATACATATTTTAAGGAGTCCTTTTTTGCTTATAATATTGTTATTTTTTTATTATTCCTCACAGATCGCTTTCCATTCATATCGGCAGCCACAGAGCTCACGGATAAAACAAAGAAATAAATGAAAACAACAATAAAAGGGTTGTTTAGGCTTATTCTTTAAAATGAAATACGTGTCATTTGCACCAGAAAACCACATTTCCCTAATACCTTTAATGGGGTATGATTTTGAAAAATGTAGCATAATGGCCAGTGTACGTAATGGCATTGCATTGCGCCCATTAGTTGTACATATAATACAACCAGTGTATGCCTCTTTGTAGTACATGCCATCTGGGTTTGTTTGGGACATTCTTACAAATTTTGGAATATCCTGTCATAATAGAATGTCGACACTTGTTGCAGTAGTTATTTCCACCCGCGATTATTGCGTGTCCCTGGGCCTGCTTCTTGTTGGGGATGACAGCCATATTCAAATGAGTTTTTAAAAAAACGTATTTTATTTGCAGCCTTTATTTAATCCTGAAGGGATTGCAATTACTTAAAAATCCATTTGGCAATTTAATTTGAATGAAATGTTAGTTTTGGAAAGGCTGTCAATGCATTGTCACAAGGCGAGAGTGGTTTTGTAGATGGCCTATTGGAATTGATAAAGCGTACAGCTGCATGGGCCTGCATTGGCTAATAACAGCCCCTCTATATTCTCTCGTAAGGGTGTATGGAGGTGGAATACCTAATGCTTTGGTGACCGCCAGGAAGTCAAAGCGTGGCATAGTCAGGCTTGCATTAACTCTTGGCCTTACACAGGAACATGTATAATGTATGCTGACCCAACAACCAAGTCCAATTTGTTTTTCAGGCACTCACATCATTTTGATGTCAGAGAAATGTGTCAGTTAATATAAGGCTAACCTGTAGATATCCAAACTGTTCTGTACTTCAAAAGGAGCACTGCACTCCATAGACTTCCTTAAATTTGATTTTCACCTTGTTTTTCCTGGTAAATTTGGTAAGATCATTTAAATCTGCCGCAGACCACACCATGGTCTGACTGATAGGCAAAGGAACACAAGATGGAGGTAGGTGGAGGGCGGAGGGTCACTCAGCGTAAACTCACTCTCCGTTGTGGTGGAAGGTGTCGTAGCGCACGAAGAGCGACGTGTAGAACGCCTCGGTGAGCAGGGAGTAAATGGCGATCATGATGAGAAGTATCGCCAGTTTCAGAACTGAGTTGAGGCGCAGAAAAACGGCACAGGTCACCATGGCCAACACGCCGGTGAAGACGAAGTACTACGAACGAGGAAATGGTTAAAAAAACAGACGTCAGATTGTGGACACCAAAGATTACATTACATTACATTACGTTACAATCATTTGGCAGGCGTTTTTATCCAAAGCGACGTACAATAAGTGTGTACTGAAGGTTATTGAAGCGACTACAAAGCAGATCCGACAAAGCACAACTTTCTAACGTAGGAGCTATCCCTAGTAATGAATATTAGTAATAACCAAAAGATATTTGGTTAAAAAGTAAGCCTGTTTCCCTTTACCTTACAACTGTTACTACACAGAAAAAATATTTTGTGACAAAATATAGAGTATTCTGGGGGCAATTGTAACAGGGGGCAATTGCAACACCATACAACCATACAAGTATATCTAACTGCTGTCGGATGCAAAAGTACTCACCTAAAACTGTGTATTACGAATAGGTGAAGTGCTTCTACACAACAATTACCGAAGAGATTTTTATCCGTGTGATTGTAATCAATGTAAATACAGTCGACATTTCTGTATTTGCATAATTGGGTAGGTACTGGGTTCTGTTTAGGATTAATATTCAATTGTGGAAAGTGTTAATGAGATAATGCATAATTACATAAAAGCACAACTCTCATCACTCAAACCCACAGTGACACTTAGACACCCACAGTGACAATTATTATTAAGTTGGTATATTGACTGCTGAAATGGGATCTTCGCAGATCTGTGTAAATTGTAGAATGAATGAAGGTGGAATGAAAAGGTATTTGGATTTGTCGGAATCAATGCACCACAAATAAATTTCTCTCATTCCCAAAAGTATCTTTGGATTTTGCGCAATATTATGGACAAATTAGATTTTTTTTGCTTCGCATCAATTCCAAACGGTTGAAAAAGAAAGTCCTGTTGCTAGTCTCAAAATATTTAAGACTATTGAGGGACAGTTGTTAAGCCCTGGCAAGCTTAAGAATAAAATTACCAGTGAGAAAAAAAAACACACACTATTAAGGCATTTGCACGGGCCTATTCCCTCACATTCACAAACCTATATCAGGTTTACAGTAGGCTACATCACAAGTGTTGCAAAACATCAATAAAGATATATAAAAATGGCCTCACTATATCTAGAAGGAGACCTAGCTCACCAATTTCAACTCAAACCTGTTTAAAAGCACGTGGATTCTGATCCAGTGATCAAGGCACACGTTATTTAAAATGTGGTGATGAAGCTTTGAGAAGTTGCGAGTTGCTAAAGTGCGGGATATAAACACAACGCATGCTTGCGTATTTCATGCATAGGTCAAGACACTTTCATTAAAAAAGTAGGATCGTAAGACTTTGTATACCTCAGGGTAGAAGCAGATGTCAGGTACTGGCGAAGATGAGTTGTACGTCTGGTTCCTGATGGTTGTAGACTTGTCAAAATCGCACCACAGCTGTCCAGTCACAGGAGAGAAAAAAAAGTGGCACCATAACATATACGGCAATGCATACATTAGCATTCACCAAACCTTTGTGGGTTTGTGGTGAATTGTCCTTTGTGTTATGTCATTTTTAATGCCGTATAAAAATGATGGAACAGGCGGTGGTTTAATTTGGGTTCTGTACCATAGTTTTGGTATACTTTCAACATTTTCAACCTAACAGGGATAGCCCAATGAAACAGCAGGCTCCTTTTCTCCAGGAAACAATGGGGACAATGAAAATGACTGTGAACAAATTGTTCTCACACAGTATCAATAATATAATCCTTTAAAGCCTCAAACAATCAGTCTTATTTTCCATTCCTGGTTTTTGCACAAAGTCTGTGTATTACTGTGTATGAAACACAAAGGCTCGTATTTTTCTCGTTCAGATATTTTGAAAAGAAACAGATGCATCCAAGTCAATTTGATTCCCTCGCTGTTTCGTCCCCAAGGACCCTGCAGTGCACTTGCTGTGCTCCACTGTCTCGTCAATACGTTTTCCTTTCTGATCATTTCCCAAAAGTCATTAGAGAGCAAACTCATTAGAATGGGACTCAGAAAGCGCACATTGTCCACATGAGATAATGCGTTTCTCCTGCAGTGCTCTGTTGCCCGTGGACTTTGGTAAAGGTTATCGGCGGCGTTGTACCGATTTCTGCTCTGCGATTGCTCCACTGGTGTGGTGTGTTTGGCTATGTAAATGAGTGCAACTGGAATTTGGATGCGGTTACTCTCTCAGATGAGAAGTACAACGAATGACTGGCCAGTGGAAAGTACTGATTTCCAAGTTGAAATACTGTATGTGCAATATCCCAGGAAGCTGGGATTGTAAGTGTGTGTGTGTGTGTGTGTGTGCGTGTGCGTGTGCGTGTGTGTAAGAATATACACACAACAAGGGTGTTAAATGTGCGCCACTGGTATCCTCAGTGTAAATTACAGTCTGCAATGAGGTGCAATTGAAAGTACAAGTTAAAATGGCTTTGCATCAAAACATTCAGATTTGTTACTAAATATACTAAATATTCATTACATTTCAAACCATTTAGTCTATATTTACAGTTGAGAAGGCTCAGTGAAAGGGCTCAAGTGCAGTTTCCTGCTCGGGAACCACATGCTCACCCCCCTCCACTTCTCGCCCCGCAGAGAGAGGGGGCCGGCCGCACTTACGATGTTGATCATGGCGGCGAGGAAATTGATGAGGATGGAGACGAAGATGATGACGTTCCTGGCCACGTAGGTCTCGTTGATCCAGCAGCAGGCCTTACGGAGGACCAGAGGCAGACACTTGTAGTCCTCGGCGGTGGTGACCAGGACCAGGGCCGAGTGCAGCATGATGAGCACGGAGAACTGGATCACCATGGTTACCATCCTGCAGAGACGCGCGCGCGGGCAAGGTCAGCGACAGTGAGAATTACTGCTAGCTGTTAGTTAAAAAAAAAAATTCATCAAAGGCAACTCTTTTGGGTTTTAATTGTTGTGACCAGTCAATGAAAAAACCATCTTTCTTGCATTAAAAGACAATGGCATGATGAGGGACTTAAAAATCGTAAAGCTGGACATCTGAAATACAGTATATACTGTCTGAAGACAGGATTACATGCAGTTGGTTGATGATTTTTCACAGTATTAACCTACAGTAAGAGATCTTTAATAAAGACATGGTGAGATGTGCCTTGGAGCTCATTCTGCATCTCAGAAATTGCTCAAAGACAGAAATGAGAATGTTTGGCAAATTCTTCTCACCTAAGAACCGGCTTTGAGATTAATGGCATTAAGCACAGTCGTGATTAGTCTACTTGGATCTGGATTCAATCAACAATTGGACCAAACATTAGCACATTAAGCAAGCGTTTCTTTTTTTCATCACAAGCACGATTCGGTGACTTAGCTTAGCTGAAATTCCTGTTTGAGATTTGAGGAGCAAAAAGTTGCATTTAACTGTACGTCAAATAATACTGATTAAATCCAAGCCTGTTCGATGTACTGAAAATTAGTATTATGTGCCCAGGGAGACACAAGCTCATCACCTTTTCTCAAACTAAGTTCTGATTTGTGGATGAGAGGCAAGTTGCAGGCAATACGCAGGTATAGATTTCTCCAAAATCATGCTCCCTAATATAAAAAGTGCTCCCTGTGATTCCCCAAACACATTGATCATTCTGTCTAATTCAGAACATCATGATTCACCCAAGTAAGACAACAGAGCCCGATTTGGCCACTTTCTTCAGTTACCTGGAGGAGGGCAGCAAGCTCTGGATGGCCGTGATGAATATAAGAACTATGAATGCACAGACCAAGTTGGACTTGAAGACCTCGTCCCTCATTTGGGAGTACTGTGGGGAGGGGAGGAAATAATTCAAACAGACAGACAGACAGAAGACAAGGAAACACCAAGGCGGCAGCAAGCCGTCCACATCCTACAATGCTTAGCCACGGGCATGCCACTTCTATAGGCAAAAGGGCAGAGAGCACAGTCTAATACTGAGACTGGGAATACAACACAGCATTTAACCTCAACCAATACTCTATTCAGTCTAAATGAGAAGTGCTTTGCGTTAACTAGAAATGGAGAACTTGAGCAATTCAATTTTTGTGTCTTTTTTTGCTACTTTGCTACTTATCTGTGAAAGCTGCCAAGCAGTGCAATAAATACAAAAAAAAAAAAAAAAAAAAACCTTTCCGCATGCTGAGATCAGTCTTGCAAAAAGCAAAAACAAAAAATGCCAGCCCTTGACCGTGCTCTCTGCCTCTTTTCTCTTTAATAAACGGGCGCTGGGAAATTAGCAAGAGGATGCTTAATATGTCTGTAACGGCTATGCCAAAATAAGGAACGTCAACATCGATTGACTGAACATTAAGCAAAACCAAACCAAAACGGGGAATGGAATGTAGGTTTGAAATGGTCAAACGAAGGGGAGGCAACAGAGGAGGGTTGTTTCAACTCACACGCCAAAGGTGCAGTAACAGTGGGTTTTTTACGAAAAGGGGTTAAATAAACCGCAAAGAAAGGTTGAAGATGTCAGACTTTTAAGGACAACAGGTCCACGGCACACGTTTGGTCATGAGTAAACTAAAGGGGTCGTTTTCGCCCATCTCCAAATCAACATTGCCAAAGACCGCGGTGTCTTCGTTTTGTGCGGTTTGGAAGTAACACACATCTTGCTAGGGAAACCGAAACAAGACTGTGGCATGGATGGCGAGCTGTGTGAAATCATACTGTTGCATTATGTCACTAGTCAAGGCATTGCAGAGTGTAGGGTGCGTGATAAAATTTTAAATATCATTTATGTGTTTCAGTAGATCTGACTGGATTCTGCCGCTTAGAAATTTGAACAGCAAGCCTTTTTTCATATAATGTAGCCATCACCCAAAACCACTGAATTCCATAATAAATTATCACTGATAATTTGGACAGTAGAAAATGTAAACAATGTTTACAACAACGTTTACATATTGTACAGAATACACATTGTCCTTATTGGGACTAACACTCTTCAAGAGTTGATTTAACACTGAAAATGTCGCTGTCTTGTTGGTTCCATCTAGCATGTATTTGGCGCAGTTACGTGTACACATGTAAAGGGTACTTCATAGTCCTAGGAAATATTATAAAACATCACAATTTGTGGGTTTCAGTCCATAAGAAAGCATTTACCTTTAATTAAGCTAACTTCAGCACAATGTATTTTAAATAATGTGACATTGTTGACAGCGGTAATGACCCAGTAATGACAGTAGATAATTAAATGAATCAAAAATGGCTAAAAAAATAATATAAAATGTTCCTTTGGCCCAGCGTTTAACGGGGCCCATTTTCGAGAGGTTACGCATTGACGTGTGTGGGACCTTTAGCTTACTCATGATAAAAGTATGGTAGACTAATCTTTTTTTTTTTTTTTTCTTTTCAAACTTGTATCTTAGAGAGAAAGAACCTGTCTAAGACCCAGCTACCTTTTCTTCCAGGCTGGAGTCTTTAAACATCAGTGAGAAAGGCTTGATATGCTCGCGCCTCAATTTATCGCCACTCCGTAAGTCGATGGCACTCTCTATGCGCTTGTTAATTTCCTCAGGGCCAGACTGGACATGCAAAGCTTGAGCGAGATGGTTTGGAAGCAGATTTATTGAATTTCTCGTAAGGGCAGCCAGAGTCTAGGGGGAAAGCACATGCAAATAACGTAAACCTGCTTGTCCCCCTTTCCGGTTAAAAAATAAAATAAACAGAAACAAAACAAAAAAAAAAAAAAAAAAAAAAAAAAAAACATAATGCAATGTTTCTAGATCAGATAATGGCTCATAGCATATCATGCATTTCACATCCATTCACTCAAGGGTCTTTGAAACAATGCTGGAGCAACAGGAGAAGAAATAAATGGTTTTTAAAAAAATGTAAACTAAAGGCAATACATTACTCAATAAATAAGCAAATGAACCAACTAATTCATACATATATAAATAATGACAACTCAAAAAAAAATAAAAAAGGTGAATACAGTCAGTCAGCATGTGAAAAATATACCATCAACAACACGTAGATATGTTAATTTAATTTCGTGGGGAAAATGTCATATTAAAATGCAAGCTGCTCAGTCTGCTTGTAGGTTTACAGTAAGCATTGAAATATTACTTTGACACCTTGAAATATTTGGAGAAACAAAATGGCAAGACAAAATTTACATGCAAGTTCATCACTGCTGGGCTATCTCTTATGAGAGACAGCAGGTCTGGTTTGGTGAGAAGATTGTATCTGTATGGGAACCTTAATTCAACATTTCAATCATGCTGTTCTTCATAGAACAAATTCTTTATCTCAGATGTAACAGGTTACATTCAGTTCATTTCTTCTCAAAGGGTCATTAAGTAATGGTTGTCAGAAGAAATTGTGACACAGACGTAACATTTAGACCATTATTGCGAGCTGCCTGAAGAGGAGGATAATGATCAATTAAAATGTCCGGCCGGTGAGGCTGGAGGACATATTTTTACCATGTTAGGTGAGGGAAAATCCGACGACAAGTAACACACACAGAGAAAAATGCACTTCCTGTTTGGAAATCCAAAATGCCATGTTTTCTGGTTTGTTATGACGCACAACAGCAATGCACGTAAATATGGGATGAGTCATGCCTCCGAAAAAGTGAATAAATAAATAAATAAACAAACATAAATAAGTAAATAAATTAGAATGTTATTTCCCCCTAACAGTCTGTGAAAGGCAATTCAAAAATACTGTTTAAAATCCATCCATCCATGTTCTCCTGGCAGTTATGCTTAAATTGGGCTTTTTTTTGTCCCTGTCATCAATCTCTTTGACTGATAGGCTTTTCAGTTGGCATCAAATCTAACTACTGGAACAGGCATTTTGGCTTATATGGATCTAGGTTATAATTGGAAAATAACAACTGTACAGTACCAATCTTTCTAGAAAACAAAACTTCATTTTGGTCTGTCTGTGATCCTTCTCTTCTCATATTCTCTCCCCAATGTAAAGAACTGTGCAGCGAGTAATGGCAGAATTTGTTTTCAGATAAACATGAACCCAGTTTTGAAATCTGCCTTACAATAATTGTTGAGTTACGTAAAACGATTATTATTTACCCTTGTGACACGATATGCAGTTTCCCATATTTATCTTTGTAACACATTCATCTATAAAGGTCTAAAGCTATTAAAAAGTTGGGTTTATAATTTCAAACATGCTCATTATTGCTGTATGCTTTTCTATTAATTGACTTGGAACATTTTTAAATACAGCAGTGATGGTAGTGTTTTGGGACAGTTAGTTAACTACTGTAGTTGGAACTGTTAATTCGGGGGAATTGGTTTTACCAAGCCATACTTTGCATACTTTTCCTAAACCTCTTCTTTGACATAAGACTAATTCAAATGTTGCTGACAGTTGTAAAATATTTTAAATGAAAAGCCAAGACAATACTTTTCAGTTTTCACATTCTCAAGACCGTGAGGCTTCTTCCAGTGACCAAACTGACTTCTTTCACAGTGACAGGTTCATGGTTTAATTCTTAATTCTGCATTCTGTACATGCTGTGTAATATACACACACGCATGCACATCGTTTTCATGCAATATCAAACGAGGCACATCATTAACATTTTAACATTTAACCCTGCACAGACTTGTGCCAAGGGTAGGGTTGTGGTGTGTGACGCATTATTTAAAATCACAAAGTTGATGGCAAGTTAAAGGGGAATACCATTTTCAACATTGAAATAGTCAAAACTATACCCCCTGGTTGTTTTAAGGCCCATAGAACACATTGCTACTCTTCTTATGTGTCTGAGAAAAAGAGCAGGAAAGCTCCTTGAGCGGCTGGGCTGTGACGTACCCGATGTGAATGCATGCTTTGCCACGCCCCTTAGAGAGCCCGGTTGAAATTAATGGAGAATCTCAACTAGAGTTGAAACATCGCGACTTGAAGATGAAATTTACGTTTGTTTGAGCTTTACCGGGCAAATGAGCTATCTCACGCACTAGTGCCATGTCTTTTACTGCATAAAATATAGTCCTATGCTATCGTAAACCACCTAGATTTACTTTCACATCTATTTTCTCTTCCTACCTCACTCTTCATCCAACAAAAGTGCAGGGGTGTAGCTTCACCTTGCCGTGACGTTTAATGCCCATATTTGTAGTTCCACCTATTCATTGGCCTGGTGACTGTGGTTTACCGGCCAGTAAATAGAGCCGGGGAAGGTGGATATTATACCAATGCTTTTCCATGCATGCCTTCCTCACAAAATAAATACTGTAAAATAAAAATCTCAGATTCAATTCAGCCACCCCAGGGAAATATATGCAAATATATGACAACGCAGTATCTGCCACCTCGTATTTATTTTCATTTCAGGAAATAAAAACCTGAACGCTCTTGGACCGTTTTACAGTGAAGAGTCTTTGCTGCTAGAAGAGTGTAAATGATAAGGAAGGCCGAGACTGTATATACACAAGCATTTAGACAGCCGAAACTCTGGGAATCGGCGAAAATTCGCTGAATCGCCATGAAAGCCCTCGCTTGGCCGAAGTGAGGAGAATATAATTTGCAGAAAGTATGATGGAGCAGTGGGTTACAGATTGAGGAACGTGGATAACGCGAGTCTCTGACAGTGTGCAGCTTCCCCTTGGGTTTTCTTTGTAGTCCCCTCCCCCAGCCCAGAGAGGTACACCGTGCCGATGTTATTCCATTTCATTCTTATCTCCCTCAGTCCTGCGCCATAGTTTAGCAGCCCACAATGCATGTCACCTTCCAACTGCCACACCGCCTCTGAAGGAGAGCTGACGTGTGCATCCTCACTGACATGAAAACAGGCAGCTTTGTTGAAAAAAAAAGAAACCAAATAATAAAAGTGCCTCTCCCAATAATGTTAAATAATGCAATAATACAAATGCCGCTTCAGACGACAGTACAACAGCTGTCACCCCCCGCCCCCCACCCCGTCATCCACAGTCGGCGCCAGCACAAAGAACCAAAACGGAAACAAAAAGAAATGTATAATTGAAGACGTCTTTGTTTTCGCGGTGAAGACGCTTCCGACAGTTGAAGGAACGAAAGGACACGCTTGACTCGGCGGCTCTATTGTACGGCACAGTTTCACTAGCTCGCGCAAAGTCCAAACAAAAGAACCCAGGAGCTACATATAAGATCTAGTTTTATCTTGTGCAAAGCAGTCCCTCATAACCAAAAAAATGTTTCCTCTGGCTACAAGAGAGGATCGTCAAAGTGAGTCTCACCGTGCAGCCATATCAGCTCCTCAGGCTGTGTTTCTTAAATAATGTATGTATTTAGTTCTGGCATTTTCTTATCACTGTTTCCGTTTGAGTTTTTTATTAGTATATGTGCTTTTGCCTGAAGCACTGAATGGTCACAAGGATACACGTATCAAGACATTTATTTCATGCAGTAGAAGCATGTATTCTTGTTTTATGAAAGCCATGTAACATAACAGACTCTAAGCCATTTGGCTAATAAGGAGGCTCTTTTGAATTGTAAAAACGTTGCACAGAATTTGCCTGCAGGAGAATGATTCCAGTCATCTACTGTTTTTATCCTCAATGCTTAATGATGTTATTTATGTTTAAGTAATTTATTCATGCATCGCTAGTGTTTAAAGATGCTACTTTATTATTTCAAACTTGAATAATCTCTACCAGAAAATAAGTAGACACTCCAAGATTGGAGGAAACTGTTGTTAGACAGTGTTGCTAGAAAATATCAACTTATCTCCAACATTACTGACGATAACTGTATATCAGCACTCATGGAATGCGTCTCGGCCAATCACAATGCGCGGTTGGAACTAACTGTTGTATAACTTTAACATCCTGTTCATGGATTTATATTTATACTGGTCAAATATTGCCAGTATGCATACATAGGTTGTATTTTGGCCAGTACACTCATCGCCTTACTTTGCTAAGTACTTTTATCAGTTGAAATTATAAACCAGTATACACTGTTCAGCTGTATAGCCCAAAGGGCTTAATTAATTAAATAAACACAGAACTCAATGACCATTTTGGATATATTCGAATGCTACTGGTTTGTGTCGCAAATCCATTAAACAGACAGAATTTGAAACTTTATTCACTGTTGACCTTGATACACAATACTGCATGCTGTTTTTGTCAAAGGAATACGCTGACCACATTTCCCTTTGCTTGAATGCAAAAAAAACCTCATGTCATATCAACATCATCCTTCATTTCCACAGAGACTCAATGGTGTCATCTTCCGAAATGCCATTCACTGTAACGGCAAGGGTATTGTAATTCTATGAGCTATATGAACGATGCACCTCAACAGTATCAAAGGACATTTCAGGAGGGCGTGTCTGTTGGGGGGAGGGGGGTTTGTTGGACATCGGATGGAAAGTATATCCATTGCCTCTGTAGTAAATGTTGCAGTAAAATGTTGGGTTCTGGGTTGTCAGAGGAAACATGAGATCACATGAAAAAAGCTTCTGAAGTGAACATCGCATAGCAAGACGTATCAAAAACACTTCAAAAGACCATTAAAAAAATAGTCGTAAGGGATGTAGAGAGAGACCCAAAGAAAAATTATTTTTTACCGACTGGAACCGCTACCCTTGTTATAAATACAAAGTCCAGTACAGTTGATGCATTTTTATGTGGGACCTATGGATACGTTCCAAGACAGTCTAAAATAAAATGTACCAGTGGTTTAAAATCTGCTCTGCTTTGAGAATGCACAGCCTAGACTAATGTTTCTGTTCTTAACAAAAAAAGTCAATTTATTTGCATGCACTAGCACACACTTTTACTTAATTAACAAAATTAGTTCTAAATGAAGTACCATTCTCCATAGTGAAACATTCAATGTAATTAGTTCTTCGACAGACAATAAAGGTTGATGATGGCCCTTAACTTCCATCACTAACTTCCCTAGCTACAGGCATTCCCAGTCAAAGGTGGTTAATTACCAAATGAGTTTGTTTTGGACCACTTGCCTCATCAACGCAATTGTACTTCACGACCCGCACTACTCCTGGCTGCACAACACTGATCATGCTGGCAGCAGTTCCTTAAGGCTGTTGTCAGGCAACCGTGGGAAGTAGCACTGCCGTAAGTGCATTCAGCAAGAGTAGCTACGCAGCATATTTTTTTCTGTTGATAAGGCAAGTGGTACAAAACAGATTTTTGACAAAACTGTTTTGATGTGTATTTATGCAAGCGAATAAACATATGACATATGAGTATTTATTTAAGTTTGGTTTATTAATAGTGTCTCTGTAAAATAGCTGTCAGGGGGATTGTCAGCCCACATTTAGCTGTAAATTATGCTGGAACAGTATGGAATACATGATTGGTAAAATGGCCATAAGTCATCAAGGGTCTGAGGTATCAAACAAGCCTCAAACCATCACCCTGCTGCCAGATATGCAGTAGATATGGATGGATCACTTTAAGGGTTGTTTCTCCTGACACATTTTCCTATTGAAAAATAAGTCAGGAGAAGAAACCCTTCAAGTTATCCATCCATAACTACTGTATTTCTGGCAGCAGAGTGATGATTTAAGGCTTGTTTGATATGTCAGACCCTTGATGACTTAGAGCCATTTAGCCGACCATGTGTTTCCATACTGTTCCAGTGTAATTTACAGCTAAATCTAGTCCCACCCCCCAATTCCCATAGAGATCTATTCAAATGCAGAGACGTTATAGTATCGCTTGTAAGAGTACCAGAAAATAAGATATCAAAAGTCTTATGATGTTGTTGGGTCACAGACATCAGGAAGTCATGGCATGCAAAGGATATGCGACCAAATATAAAAAATTTAAAGGCACAGTCAACTTAGTGTATGCAAACTTCTGACCCACTGGAATTGTGATATAGTGAATTAAAAGTGTAATAATCTGTCTGTAAACAATTGTTGGAAAAATTACTTGTGTCATGCACAAGTAGATGTCCTAACTGACTTCTGACTTGCCAACACTATAGTTTGCTAACATGAAATCTGTGGAGTGGTTAAAAATGAGTTTTAATGACTTCAACCTAAGTGTATGTAAACTTCCGACTTCAACTGTAACTGCTAATATATTTCAGTTTAATGTTTTCTTTTATACTTCTGCAGTATGCAAGGGTTTCCCTTCATGATTCTGCAGACTCAGCACGTATGGAAATGTAATATACTGCAGTATATTTTAAATATATTGTGAAGATCATTTTGATATATTTACAATATACTGCAGCATATCCTTTTTCCATAGGGGAGGATCACTGTTTAAAGCCTGAAACAAGCTTTGGTGAAGAAACGATGACTTTGCATTTGGAAATGACAAAACAGACAAGGGCCATCGTCAGGAAGACTAAATACTACCCGCTACCTAATATGAACCTATTAACGCTTCCTAATATGAACCTATTAATGCTACATAATATGAACCTATTAACTTCTGTTTCTGGATCCAAACGTCAAAACTCCAATTAAAAAATGTTTCAAATATCATAATATGCTGTGGCTATACATATTTATAACAACAGAAACAATTTTCTTCTTTTTCAAACAAACAGACAATTTACCTTACAACATTTGTATTACTTATCGATAGATTATATATACTAAAAAAGCATAATTTTCGGCCAGAGTAAATAGGCCTCAATTTTGATGAAGGCCCATTGGAGCAGTATGTTCCATTTAGCTACATACAGAGGCTTTTTGGATGTTTCCACCAGCACTCTAGACAAAAGTAGAGCGCGCACAGCTCTGTCACCGAATGGCATGTTGCCAGGAATGAACTTCGGAGCAGTGAATCCCTGGAATCACAAGTATGAATATTAATGACTCCAGAATGGAGGAGTTTAGCGACCTTATTAATGTTTAACAACAGCAAAGGGGCTGCCGAACCAGTCGCTTGACAAATTAGAATTGGGTTGCAACTCTATATAGGATCTGCTGGGATGCAACAACATGGTTAACTGTGGAAACATTTTCATGCCTCGCTAGATAATCAGCCCACCTCTTTTTCCTCCAAGCAGATGAGTGCACCTGGGGCAGGACTTCAGAAATACAAATCGTTTCAACTTTATCATCAAGGGTTACCGTATGGCCTTAAGTCCACCATCAAAGCGCATTGCCATCTGTTATAATACTGTTGCTGTTGTATTACTCCCTAAAGGGGTTTGAGGAAATAATATACCAGTATACACATGTGAAATAAGCCAGGGGGAGCTTGAAATGCAACCTCTAGTTATTTTTGTGTTTAGATCTCTTAACTGTAAAAAAGCGGGCGTATGTGCACCCCATCCTCAATGGGACCTGGGCCTTTGACGGGCGGAGCGTAAGCTATGAGGAGTACACCCTCTAAAACAAAACATGCTTCTGTTTCGGAGGGGGAAATGAGGGGGCAGAGTGAGATATGCAGGGTAATCGTGCACTCAAATATGCCACCTGCTTCATAATCAACATAATAACATAACATAAAACAGTATCCTAAAACTTTGCTCTTTTTTCCCCCAAAAGGACAAAAACCATTGATGCAGCAACATCATCAGAAATTTGCTAAATGAACAAAACATAAAGACATTAACAAACACGATCAACTTATATATAGGCAAAAATAAAATAACACAAAGAAACAGTAAAACCATATTATAAAACTCCAGCAAAAAATGAAAGGACCCCTTGGCACCACTCGCACATGCACCCAGATCAAACAGGAAGGAGACGGGGTGGCGCTTACGTTCTGCTTGCCCACAATGTTGTCGAAGGGTAACTCGGGGCTCCACGAGCCCTCCGTGAAGGTGGCGCTGCTGCTCCGCCGGTCGGCGGAGCTGACGGAATCCTTCATGATGTCCTCGGGCAGGGACAGCAGGCTCTCGTCCGGCTGCTTGATCAGGTACGTCTCGATGTTGTGCCGGCGCAGGAAGTCGTTGCGCTCCTTCCCGTGACCCTCCTCCACCTCGTAGTCCCCGTTCAGGCAATCAAGGGCCGCCTTAGAGATGTGGATCCTCCTAGGGGTTGAAGATGAACAAGAAAGGTGGCAAAACATCAGGAACAATCAGCTACTAAACATTGCTAATTATTTTGTTGCCAAGAAGCCCATAAGCACGGACCCTTCCGGAGGAGGCTGTAAGAACAGTTTTTCGTGCCAAAGAAGCATTTTGGAAGGCTAAGCCAAGAACCACCACACTGCTAGCTAGCGAAAAAGCTATATTATTACTATACATGTAGCTAGCTTTTCGTTACGTTTGTTTATTTCTTTATTTATTTATGCTATTTATTTATTTATGTAATGTATGCTACCTTGCAAATTCATAAGTCATTCACAATGAAACTGTTTATGCTTTCTCAAACACAAATACATTATAGCAAATGTCATTAAAATAAGGCCACAACTGATTTTTAAACATAAGGCCAGAATAAATAACTCATCAGTGAACACATACTGTACTGTATATAATAAACACTATACAGTCTGTAATTTTGTTTAGAATTTTCCCAATTACATTTTTTTTGTGTTACCATAAACTTGAAGGGAAACATTCAAAACCAACAATATTCATCAAATTTTAGCTCTGAATATATACTCTCAGACTGCATGAAAACAGAGGGCAACTTCAGGTCCTCCAAAATTTTTAGCCATCTTTCAGTAGGCTTCATGTTCATTTTCACTTCATGTGGACTACAAGCCATTGCCTTGTAAAGATGTATTTGCAAAGACTTTAGTGCTTTCATGAATTACCCTGACATCTACAATAAATATTGGTTCCGCTGAAAACAGTCCTGACAATAATTAATAAAGAGGCAGTGGTTATTACTGGAATGATTGTATCACCATTTGAATTCTCAAGCAGGGCATTATTTCTGGGAAAACATAAAATATTTTCCAGGCAGTGTGTCACCAGAAGGAATATCAAATGACATTTGATACAAACTTGTGTTGTACATAACGCAGACCGCAGCAGATAGAGATGTTTGTCTCATGCTGGGCGGTTGCCAGTTCAAGGGCACTGCAGATGTCTTGGCTGTCTCTCAAATGGATAAAAATGCTGTCTTCGAAGGCAGCATTCGAAGGCAGGAAGGCATCGAGGCATGTCTCATTCCAAAGTTTGCAAAAAACGCTGCCTTCTAAGGTGCCAGATCTCACGTGACCTCATCCTGCCTTCGAAGTGTGTCCCAAATTCGTTGCCTTTTGAGGTACCTTACTACCTTCAGAGGGAGCAAGATAACAAGACAGCAAGGCACCAAGGCAGCCAGGCAGCTGCTTTCGGTTTGAGACACAGCCATTGTCTGGTTAAGTTTAAAGACCGACCCTACCTCACCTCTAATGTCGAAATTGTCTCCAAACACTATCACAATGCGCTACTAACTCAGATGGATTAGCAACTCCATTATGATGAGGCACTGATTAAATCCTTTGGATTTCCTTTGGGGTCAACATTCTGAGAAAAGCTTGATTAAGTTTAATCAGGCCCTTCATTTTTAATATGAAAATAGTCTAATCAAGTGTGGCGTAATACATATCGAGAAGCTTATGTAGTCACTTCACAGAATATAATTTAATTTTGTTCATGCATGCCTTTCAATAAGGTTGAATCCTATTTTAAAACCTTCAAGAAAAACATTTCTTGATTAATTATGAATACATAATTTACCACATACATTTAGATTTATTTTATTCATGACATAAATGTAATCATAAAATAGTTTTAAGTCTATTATAATTCACAACACAAAATGCATTTATTTTAATTACTTACCAGTGAGGCGTCCTAAATAGGACTTGAATAGGAGTGTGAATCTTTTATATGGATCTTTCTTTTATTCATATGAAAATTGTTTAATAAAGTGTGGCACAAAAATCACATATCCCTACTGTAATCAGGACATGAAACATATTGTTGTTCATGTAATGTGAATGTGATATCAAATACAAATATAAAAAAAGAATACCTCATAAATAATACTTTTAGTAATGCAAATTAAATATGTATTTCAGGAGAAAAATTCTCCAAGGATCACAGTTGCATCCAGGGGTCACCAAGTCTGCAAAAGTACAATTAGATGCCACCTCTATGCCAACAAGCTATTTAGAAGGCTTGCCAGATCAAAGCCTCTGATGTTATCACACCACAAATGAAAGCACCTGGAGTTTGCTAAATGTTTAGATTGGAATCGGGTGCCGTCATCCAAGACGAAAATTGAGCTTTTGGCAATAAACGCATAAGGTGAGTTTAGCATAATAACAGGCAAAGTTATGCAGAAAAGAGCTTTATTCCAAGTTAGCCAACTGGATCTGTGATCATGTGGAGCTGTTTTTCCTCCAAAGAACCTTGTTAGGATACGTGGCATCGTGGACGCCATCAAATAGCAGCAAACTCTGTCTGCCTCTGCCAGAAGGCTAAAAGTGGGTTGCGGTTGGATCTTCCAGCAGGACAATAATCCAAATCATACTTTAAAATCGACACAAAAATGGTTCGCTGACCACAGAATCATGGTTTTCTATGGTCATGCCAGTCCCCTGACCTGAACCCCATTGAAAGCCAGTGAGCTGAAGAGGAGAGGTCACAAGGGAGGGATTCTGTATGGAGGAATGGTCTCAAATCCCTTGCTATGTGTTCTCCAACCTCATCAAATATTACAGGAGAAGACTCAGTGGTGTTATCTTGGCAATGGGAGGGTGAACAAAGTACTGAATACAGACATGCCAATAATTGTGAAACACATCTTCAAAATAAAAATGATGTTGCATTAAATATTTGTTTTTCCTCTGATCAAAGGGTATCACAATTACACGATACAATTTTCTATTTTTTCTGAGCATAGAATACAGTTGACAAACAATAAACTGAATTTAATCCTGCACTTTTTGCCCATATTGAGGTTGCCAATAACTCTGGTGGGCACTCTTGTGATATTTTTGCATAATGAGCTAGAGCAAAATAAATCCTCAATGTTTTCTGTTATTGATTTTGAGATATTTTTCCAAAAGGTGGACCTTGACACAAAGCACATATTCTCTAAGGCATTTCCTGCCCAGATTGAGGATGTTTTTTTACTGGCTGGCCATTTTCTGGCTGACTGTAAGTGTTCAGTAGTAGGCCAGCAGCCATACCACCATGCACTCTGCTCCTGCTGAATGGCTGAAGCTAAGTAGGTGTGGGCTTGGTTAGTACTTTGATGGGAGACCTCCTGGGAAAACTAAGTTGCTGCTGGAAGTGGTGTTGGTGGACCAGTAGGGGGAAATCTTCCCTCTGGTCAAATAAATCCCAATGCCCCAGTGCAGTGCAGTGCATGGGGACTCTGTGCTGTAGGAGATGCCGTCTTTCAGATGAGATGTTAAACCGAGGTCCTGACTCACTGTGGTCATTAAAGATCCCATGACACTTATCGTAAAGAGTAGGGGTTTCCCTGGTGTCCTGGCTAAATTCCCAACCTGGCTCTTTCAATCTGCCACCTAATCTGCCACCTAATCACCCCCCAGCTTAATTGGATAAAATCATTCTCTCCCTCTCCACCTCAGCTGATGTGTGGTGAGCTTTCTGGTGCAAAATGGCTGCCGTTGCATCACCCAGGTGGGTGCTACACATTGGTGGTGGTAGAGGCGAGTTTCCCCCTCGTCATTGTAAAGCGCTTTGAGTCACCGCTTATATAAATGCAAGGCAGTTATTATTATAGTGTCCATCTGGTGTTCATTTGACAAAAACCATGATGGCTTTTTGACGTTCTGACATGAATTTAGTGCAAAGTTTAACAATCACACTTTATCAGTCAGGTGTTTATGTTGATATTTCATATTCATGTAAGATTATTTTGTAACTGTCTCTATGAAAAGACAGAAAAGAGTGATTTTAATTCTTCAGTTATAAGTCGCAGCATGAAATCTTGCACCACACAGTTTGATGTTGCCATGAAGATCAATCCGCAGAAGACCATTTCCTTTTTTTTTAAACTTAAAAATGGTCACCTCAAAGGTCAGCAAGGCAAGGATTAATTACATACAGCAGCAAATACATAAAATCATATCAATCACCTTTTCCACATCAAATTAATTGGGGTAAATGTGTTTTTCAAGAACTCTGTTATAAGCCTCGTCAACATTAGCCACTCTATTATGTGATTTTGCCAAAGTGCAAATTTCGCCAGAATATCCATGAAATTATAATATCAATGAAGTCATGACATTTTACATTACTGTCATTTAGCAGATGCTCTTACCCAGAGCGAAAAAAACAACAACTTCTTTTTGCATTTTCGACATACTGAAGCAATTCAGGTTAAGTACCTCGCTAATGCTAATGGTTAACGGGCTAATGGGTTGCTAATGGGTAGTGCGCTACCTGGATTCTAACCTGTAACCTTTAGGCTACATGCACAATTCCTTACCCATTACAGTACACTACACCCACTCACTCACCCCGGAATTCCACCTGACTCCAGTTTATTGGCGATGTCCACGTCCCACGACCAGACGTCGAACTGCCACTTCCGCAGCCCCAGCACGCCACATAGCACGGAGCCGGAATGGATCCCGATCCGCATGTCGATGTCGTGCTTCGTGCGAGACCTTACATACCTGGTCCAACAGCAGATAGGAAAAGGACTTAGGCCTGGCCTAAAGCAGACAAATCCATAGCACGCTTTCTTTGGTAATAAGGCCTCACACAATCACCACAAATTAGGTTATAATCACTAATGAAATATGAAATAGTATTAATATAAATGGGGAAAAAAGGGTTTTCAATAAAACCCAAAGCAAGGTTTTGAACGACCACAAGGAGAATGACATTGGAATGTGACCATGATGCTGCACACTTATTGGCTGGAGTGTATATGTTGATTTGTGCTAACAAGAGGTTTCTGTAACAAAACGTTGAATAACTGTACATACAGCATGACATATATTGCTTTTTGCAACAAAGCGATTTGGAAATAATCACAAAGATGGCACTGTAATCTTAAGCACGGCATGCTTGGTTTTGTTCTGACAGGAATGGCGTTTATCTGTTTAAATGCATGTGAACTCTTCATACACATGAAAAAAGATATATCATGTTTCCCTCATGTTTTCTTTATAAAAGCCTCAAGTGTATAGTGAATAATAATCTAGCTGCTGCTATAAACAAATGCATAGCTGGGTTTTCCATATTCTCTCAGTGATTCATTTGCCATAATGTCAATAAAAAAAACCCCTATTATATTTTGCATAAAGAAGAGTTTAGTCTTTTGTAATTCTCTGGGCTTTTAGAATTTAGTCTGCCAAGCTATCAAATGAGAAAATGTGCACATTTTTTCCATAGATAATAGTTTAGTGGAGGAGTGAGCGACAGCACTATGGCTGCTGTCGAGATCTGAAATGCCACACGTTTCTTAGATGGGCCATTGTCCACTTCAGGATGTCAGAGAAATAGGATATAGTCACTAATTGGCAACATAAAGCATTGTTCTGGCTTCTGCTACTGGCCTTTCTTGCCTGTAATGGGCTATTTGTGCATGACTCTAACAGAGACAGGCTAATCATGTATATTCACAATTACATGTGTGGTGATGGGTGCTTAGCCGCATAGCCAATGTAATGGCCGGGTTAACAGTGACCAGTATTCCTTTAATGGGCAGAGTTCATGTCTATCTGAAGTAGGGGATAAAATATTGTGTTTTCATGATTTAGCATGCACAATGCAATCTCGATAAGCTGTTTCTTTTACTATGGTGCAGACTCATGGCAGATGTTATAGTAAACTTCATATGCGTTTCAATAATAATAATAACGTATTTGAAGTTATCAAAAGTATGATCCGATCTGGCAACGACCTAAAGCAGCTGCAGCGTCGCCTCCCATGGCGCATCTCATTAAAATAACGCACGTCTTTGACTGCACTGCATCATGGTTGAGTAATAATCTGAGATGCACACACCTTCTCACTGCCTTTCTATGGGGAATTGCACAGATTGATTCATGGGTTAAGCCACTGATGAATAGTCACACATCTGTCCAATGAACCTTTTCTTATTGTTAAATTTACTCTTGGGTTAGAGGCGTCGCAGCATGCAATACCCTCCGCTGTGGTTAAGGTGCACAGGTGTCATTCACAGCTGTACTGTTCCCGAATGTAGCCTTGATCTTCAGGAAGCTAATAGCAGTATACCGGATATAGTGAGTGAAGGCAACACAATATGCAGGCTCTACACGGTACAACTCCTTGAAAATGCAGAGACTTTTACCTTATAGAGTTTGACACTGAAAGAAACATAATGCCAACATCAATGACAACAATGTTGTTTCTTTTTAAATTAAACTGTGGTAGCAACTATGTTTTTTGTTTCTGCTGGATGTGTAACCTGTGCAGACTCAGTCCAAAGAAAGGCTTCTGTCATAAAAACCTAAAGTGGGCCGGTAAGGGAGAGGTTCTCAACCAGCTGCGATCGACCAATCGGGTCGACCTAGCAGCCGCGCGACGACGGTGGCCCGGCGTACCTGATGGTTTTGATCATGCTCAGTCCCATCTCCACGCAGCAGTGGGCGTGGTCCTGCCGAGGCTCGGGCAGACCAGACACACAGTAGTAGCAGTCCCCCAGGATCTTAATTCTCAAGCAGTGATTCTCCTGTGGAGGAGGGATGCCTGGATCAGTCTCGGACCGGCGGGAACAAAAAGCCCAGCCTCATGCAACTACTGTCTGATGTCAGATTTCCCAAGATTTTTATAAGATTCACATACTGTTTCACTTCCCATAGAATAGAGCTGCGGAGGGCTCCATGTTTTTGAGCTGGGGTACTCTGGAGCTAGCATTGTTATAGCATAACCAGAGGTGTAAAATCCAGGTTCAGAAAGTAAATGTCCACCCCAGTATTTTGTTCCAATCACCTGTATTTGCTAATTAGCAAAATTCTTCGGCCAGGAGGTAGAACTAATGAGTGAATCAGCTGGCTGATTTCATAGGTGGAGGAAAAACAATGCAGGACTTTTACTTTCTGACCTCTGGATATTATACCTCTGCCTTGGTTGTTCTTTGTAAGATGATTGCATTGATGTAGTCCCATCAGGAGCTAAAAGTAGGCAGGTCACTCGTGCACACACAATAATTAGCCGACCGTGAGCTGTGCACAGAATTTGAGATATTTTGATTTCGAGTATGAAACTAGGAGCAACTTTGTAACATCGTACATCGCAACATATTGTCCAAATGGAAATATAAAGTAGGCAGTTATAAAGCTAAGAGTTTTCCCTCTGCTGTGATACTTTCGGTTTGTGATTTGAATAAAACATTAAGGTTTGGGAAAACAAAAGGATGTGCAAAAATGAGCTAATTAATATGCATAAATGTTTTTGAAAAATTTAGAAGGCGCAGATATGTTGACATGGATTTTCCCAGTACTAAAAATAGCTTGTCGAGTCCCTACGTGATCAGGATCATACCGGAATCGTCCATAGGGGGGAGAGTTTTAACAATACCGCTTCCGATTCCGGTATGATCCTGATGACGTAGGGACTCAACAAGCTATTTTTAGTACTGGGAAAATTCATGTCAACATATATGTGCCTTCGCTATATAAAACAGATGTAGTTTTTTTAGCATAACTTAAGAACCGAATGTCGCTTTTCAAAAATTCTTTCTGTTTTGTGGTCCTTTCATCAGGCTGCTTAATTTCATCAGGCGGCTTATAATTTACAAAAAAATTCTACAAATGGTGCGACCTGCCTACTACAAGCCAGTATGCTTATATCAATTAATGGTGTGTGGTGCACAAAATATGGTAATCTATCCCTGGCTGGGAACATACTACAGGTATTACATCAAAGGCACATCCTATGAAGGATACCCAAGGAAAGTTACATGGTAAAGCAAATGAACAATATCAAAGTATATGAATGCATTGCCATCTCAGGTATTTGCAAGAAATTAGTGGTGTCCTGTTCACATCCCACTGCTTATCATTGGTGCTGCCTTTTACACAAGAAAGATTAAAGAAAAAAAAAATTGCTTTGATGTAGAAACACAAACAGGTGTGCCTTTCAAACAACCCTCCATTTCGGGGACTGTCAACTGCAGTGATTAATGTCATGCCCACATTTTCTATAGTGTCTCATGAACAGAAGATTAATTTAGCCCCCATATATTTCGATATATGAAACGTTCAAACGGAAAATAATGTTTATGTCTTCCATAGAAAGGGTGGAAAAACAGAGAAGTTGAATTTTCCGCTCTACACTATATTTGAAAATGCACTTTAAAGCGATCATGGCTATTTGTCAGCCTAATTATTATTTTGGTTGAGTTAACATTGTTGCTTTATAATTAACTCTGCACAGTCCATTAGCCAATTAGTAAAAGTAAGGCTTGGTTTCTTGTGAAGTGGACAATTAAACATTTATGGGAATGGAAAAATGGAGGTCATTATGAAATACCTGCAGGGAATTAATGTAGGACGTTTGCTTTTGGATTACACTTAAAATTAATTAAAATTAAAATGTTTCAGTTCACTAGATATTTGAAACCCCAGTACATCAAAACTATGAAAATGTTAATAACTTTCAAAATCATAAGGCTTTCTGGTTGGTCAGGTATTCCTATACGTAAAAAGAAGCAGTATTTAATATGCTTCTATCATTCAGAGCTTGAGCTTTTACAATTTCTGTGATAATAAAATCCATTTAAACTTTGGCAGTAATTTATTCATTAACAAATAGCCAGGAGAGTAAAGGTTATTGTTTGAAAATACAAAAGATTATTCAGTTCATTCCACTGAAACCATTTCCAGAACCCTTTCAGGGCATAATTATGCTCATTTTCTGGACTACATTGAGAAATACTACATGATAATTTGTCTTTCTACTTTCTTCTAGTTGTACAATCTCATTACTTTGTCACATACTGGAACTACCAAAAGTACAGTTTTCCTGCATGATAAACAGACTAGGATTCATTATTAAAGATTGATGAGCTCTGAGGAAACCATCCTTTGTTAATTCAATAGGTCGGGCAGCATAGTTCATAGACGTATAAGTCAATTTAGACAATAATATAGTTATCATGCAGCCTAGTCATTGTATAACACAGATGTGGTTAACTGTTCACCTACTACTGCATTGTAAATGGTGCTGTTTGTGCTTTTGAGCTCAATTTTATTTTCTAACTCCTGAAGTCGAGTCCTATAGGAAAGAAATTGCAGCACTTGTACAATACCTATTCTAATACACTTCAAATAATAAAATCGTCATAGGTAATACTTGACAGTATTATAAAATAATCATGCTCTGTCATCTCTACGATGCACTGGTAATCCGATGCACACATTTAGATTTTAAATTATAAATTTGTATAGTGTGGTATATATATATTTTTTTGAGTATCTGTATTGGGCATAATCTTGGAGACGGCAGTAACATTTCACTATAACTGTACATGTACGTTATATGTGACAAATAAAGAAATCTTGAAATCTTGAAATCTCTTGAAATCTTTCCCGAGCCATGGACCTCTTCCTGTATTTATTATTCTAGGATGTGTTAAGGATGTTTCTGGGTGTGCCGCTGTTTTCTATGTGGGGAGGGGTGGGTGTGTCTACAGAGCCTGTGGGGTGGGATCAGGTTTCTGAGGAGCGTTTGTAGCCAGCTGGCTACTGCAATGGCAGAGGTGAAGAAGCCCAAGTAGCCTACAACAAAGCCAAATGACAAGCAGAATGAACCAAGGATTTGCTTTTCTTCAATGTAAACAGCTTTAGTTCAGCAAGGGGATGAAAAGTGACGAGGGGTTGCCGTATTTTGTGTTTGACCTAAAAGTAATGTTACCGCTAGATATCCAGCGAGCTACCTTAGGTAACTCGGGTACCCTTTGTATCCTATTAATATAATGATCTAATATTATGTTGTATTTGAAAGTTGTATTTGTTGTGTATTTGTTGTATTCATTCACTTTACAAGGGTATTAATAAAGTAATTTTAAAAAAGGGTATTAGCTAGCTATGATAGTCTGCTAATGTTACTTATTCCACACACGATTCTGTCTTTACATCTCAGTTCTAAATAAATGTTTATAATAAGTAAATACTGAACAAGGAAAAACACCACAAGATACTGTAGCTGCAACCGTACTAGGGCAGCAAGCAAAATGCAAAAGCTACTGTTGCAGTGACAATGTTCCTACAAGGTGCACTTTGTAAAGATCGTTATAACACTGCTAATTACTGTTACCATCCATATAGAACAATGCACGTTGCTAAGAATGTTATTTTCATTTGTATCGTTTCTTGACATTTTTCTTGTTGCGCTCAAGGGTGCTTCTTGCCCTCAACGGAGGTGAGTGGGCGGGGTTGAGGATGGAGGTCTTTGATTGTAAGCATAGGACCACAGCAAGGCTAAAAATTCTGCATAATGCACCTTTAATTCAGACAATAACTTGTTCTTCTAGCGTTGATATCAATTATTTTTTGCGAATCATTGGGATATACTTTTGCCTATTTTAAGCAAACACCTATTTTGCAGAGTAGTTTATTTATTTTACTCATCAAATGGTATTAAACTTTTTTCCTAACAGTACATCATTTCATATGGGATCCCGGTCAACGATGAGTTCCCAAAATTGTGAAATAACACAGTTACAGCGTCCTTCCAAGGTAGAAAAAAAATCATCATCAAACTTTCAAAAATCGTGCTTGGCATGGGATGGGTCTCAGGAAAAGCACCAATCCGATCCAGTTCACTCACATGTGCAAGGCGATCAAAGCGGGCGAACAGCTCGTTGAGCATTCTGACCAGTTCTTGTGCAGACAAGGTTGTGGAGAGATTGGTGAAACCCTTCACGTCTGCAAAAAGAATGCTGAATAAAATATGGAAATTCAACATTAATATTGCATTCTGCTAAACCAGATCAGCTACAGTGCAGACATTAAAAAGAAAAAAAAAAACAATTCAAATATAAAAATGCATTTGCATTATCAAGGTTGCCACCAACAGTCATGTGAGGAATATAAATGACCACATTAACAAATATCAGTATTTGTAATGCACTTGCTTCTGGGAGGCATATACAAATACAAATACATTTTTATGCAATACTGTCAGGCTTGGCCATAATTAGTTCTAAATTCAGTAGTAGCAAATGGTCACTACCAAGTCACGGTTTACACAGGAAAAAAAAACTAGAAATACATAGATTTGTGCAGGAACAACTTGACAAAAATACAGGCAGATGTTTGACTGACTGATCAAAAGCTTTTCAACATAATATCAAAGAGGAGGACGTGGATTTCAAATTACGGCTGCACATGAGAGAAGACGAATCCATCAGAAGCATGTCAGTCTTTAACAAGGCAACACTCTTATTGAAGAAGAAGGAAAAAGGCACTGACAAAACCAAAAGTGAAGTGTGAGACCAAAAAGACTCATCATAAAAGATCAACAGGAACATTTTCATCTTCGACCCCTCATTTGCAGTGAGCACCATAATTCATTGGACAGTGACACATTTTTTGTTATTTTGGTTCTGTACTCTAGCACTTTGAGCTTGAAAAGATACAATGACAATGCTGTTGAACTGCAGATTGTTTTAATTTGAGGCTATTTTCATCCATATCGGATGAACCGTTTAGAAATTATAGAACCTTTTGTACAGTGCCCTCCACTATTATTGGCACCCCTGGTAAAGATGAGTAAAAAGAGTTATACAAAATTAGCTTAATCTCACACTAAAAAAATGAGAAAAATCCAACCTTTAATTGAAGTAAGCCATAACCATAACCAAGCCATAACATCCCCTCCACCACGTTTCACAGATGAGGTGGTATGCTTTGGATCATGGGCATTTCCTTTTTTTCTCCACACATTCCTCTTTCCATCACTGTTACATGTTAATCTTTGTCTCATCCGTCCACAAGACTTTGTTTCTGTAATCTCGCTTTTCTGTTCTTCAGTCTTATCAGTGGTTTGCATCTTGTAGTGTACGCTCTATAGTCCTGCTGGTGTAGTCTTCTACGTATGGTAGACTTTGACACATCTACACCTGCATCCATGAGAGTGTTTTTGATCTGTTGGGCCGTATCAGGGGGGTTTTCTTCACCATAGAGAGTTTTCCCCGGTCATCCACTACAGACCTCGGTCTACCGGGTCTTTTGACATTATTGCGTTCACCAGTTGTTTTTTTCTTGTTAATGATGAACCAAACTGTTGACTTGGGCATGCCCAGGGTTTTTGCAATGGTCCTGATTGATTGACTTTCATTTCTGAGCCATATGACGGCCAGCTTAATTTACATTGACACTACTGTCTTCGTCATGTTGTCACACCCCAACAACAATCTCCAAAGGCAATTGCAAAGTCTAGAATCAAGACTAGACATCAACAGCTCTCTTTCACTAACGGCACAAATGAATACACCTGCCTAATGAAACACATCTGTGAAGCCAATTCAACAAATACTTGTAGTACCTTAAAATGGGGGACTATAAGGTTAATCCGATATGGATGAAAATACCCTCAAATTAAAGCTGACAGTCTGCACTTCAACCTCATTGGCATTGAATACTTTCAAACTCAAAGTGCTAGAGTACAGAACCAAAATAACAAAAAAATGTGTCACTGTCCAATTAATTATGGTGCTCACTGTATATAAATGAGACATGATGAATTTAAGATAACAATGTTGTTGTAGTTCTTTTTTACTGCATTACACAACCCAATTTATTCTTGGGTTGTGGAGCGCGATTTCACTAAGTAGCTGAGGTATCACCATTTACTTAAGATGGACTTGCCTTGAGATTGTTAGCTAGCTGTCAGTAAATTACATATATGAAAGAGAATTACACTGGAACCTACTTTTAACCATATTAGATGTAGGAATTATAACCTTTGTGTTGTGACAATAATCCGTAGGACGAAATCACTGCTATTTAAATGCTCTCTGCAAGCAATAATAAAGCACTCAATTTCTAAGAATAGTTTTCAGCTCATTCAAAACATTAAATATTCATGCAATGTAGAATCTGTTAATGACATGTAATTATTTACTTTTCCATCTCTTTTCAACATTATAAATGGGCTTAGAAAAGGTTTTTTCTACATTCAGCATGCTTAGTAATTACAATAATACACCTGCTCTTTCAAACAATCCCTCTTGAAATCTTATCGGCCTTATTTCACCCACTCCAATTCTTCCTGTTTGACCTACAGTGTTACCCTTGACAGATTGCAGAACAATCAATGAACTTCCTAGCCAATATTGTACATACATACAATCTTTGGAGGAACTAGCTCCAATATTGCATACAAACGTTAATGACTTCTGAGTCCATTTAGATTAGGTTCCATTGCACACACACACACGCTCACACAAAAAAGAAATAAACACCTTTTATATTACAAAACATTTTTATCTCAATCTAGATTTGTCCAAATAGCCACCTTTTGGAGGAATAACTGCTGAGCATATTCATGGTATTGTATTTCCAATGGCAGTCATATGGTTCTGAGAGTTCACACTGAAACTGCTGTAGAAGTTCCCACAACAGATGTGCTGCACTTGTGGGCTGCTTCTCCTTGAACTTTCTGTCCAATTCCATATATCAACTTCCCAGTAATCCTGTGACATCCTTACTTGTTGAGTAACCCACCCACCCCCCCCCCCCCCCCCAGCGACCTTACCTGACATTCTCATAGCGGTGGATGTAGATCTTATGGAACTGGTGCTGGAGGTGCTCGTCTTCCACATTTGTCATGTCATTAATCATCTCCAGCACCACAAACCGAGGTAAAACGGATAGTACCAGCCTTTCCTGAATAGGGGCAAGGGGAGAAAGGGGGATTGGTGGGGGAGAGAGAAGAAACTCCAGTTGGATCCAGTGAGGACTGTAGCTCCATATTAAAATATTAAATGGAGACTTGGAATGGAGCTCAACATTAGTGCGGGGCCACCGTTTGCCCTCAAGATTTTGCCACAGTGCTGGCCAAACTGTTCACTAAAGATGAGAAAAACACTTATGCTGTAATACCTACATTTCATTCCTTTCTTGAAACACTGACATAAAGGGACAATTCACCACACTTCAGCACATGTTAATTCTCTATGTTGCCAAGGAAACATATAACAGACATGTCTGAGAAAACTCACCTTCAATATAAAGTTTAAAAGATTGGGACTTTGTATTGTCTCTCTTTGTATTGTATAATTTCTGGAGAGAGAAGAGGAGTGGCCATACATGCATACGATTGACTCTGAAATTGTAAAAATGTAATGATAAGGAGCTTAGCGCATGAATGCAGATACACATACTCCTTGTATTAAACAGGAGTTTTTCCAACATACATTACCTGGAATAATTAGTTTAAATCTTAGGAGTGCTATCTTGTCAAGCAGGTTATTACACCTATCATGTCTTGGGTGTTTATATTATAGACTGCAGATTAATTTTTTATGCTTTAGGTGATTTTCTTCCCTTTAAAAGTCTAAGGGGCCTTTTCCCAGCTAACCATGAAGAAGTTTATTCTTGCCTTAAATAACCAATGTAAGGCAGCGTCATTTTTGTAATCATTTAAACAATACATGTTTTCATAAATTTCAGTTACAGCCAGAAAAAATGTCAGAAAAAATGCTTCAGTTTGTGAGACCCCTCTGGGGTAACTGGATCATTGTGTCCTTAGAACATATACCTTTCCTGGAGACTTACCTAATTTATCTAGAGGTTTGATAATACAATTATTATTTCCACAAATCTCCATATTAATGCTACTCCTGGAATTTCTAGGTCATATTACATTTATACACATACAGCAAATAAAAGTAAATGGAAATTGACAACAGCTGAAATGGTATCTCATTCGAGAGATTTCTCACAAAGATCAAAACCACGCCACAAAATACCATGAACCACTTTAATAGCTGATCAGCTTGTTTAATCAGCAAAATAAATAAATCAATAATTTAAAAACGATAATTACATTAATTATGTGTTTTCTTATGTCCAATCCAATCCAATTTCTTTATCCATCTGTCTGTGAACAGGGAAGTGAAGGTTTTTGTACAAATCTAGGTAAAAGCTGGTTGTGGACTTTGTGGTGTGCGCCACACTCAGGATTTCTTTCTCCTGTTTCAGTGTAATGTAGTTGAACAAAGGCCCTAAAAAGGCCTGGCATTTGCCCGGGTTGTCACAGTAATGGCCTCACAGCGTTGTCTCTACTCGGCCCGCAATAATCCCACTCTACGTGAAACAGTGTTCAAGTGTTTCTTAAGAGCGCTACCCCATGGAGAGCACCAGAGTGAGAGACTGTGAGTGTGTATGGAGAGGGAGCCAGAAAGAAAGTGAACAAACTAAAGCCTTTCCCGCCTTCCCCTTCTTGATAATTCCCAAAGTGATGTTATAATGCTTCGCCCCTCACACACCCTCATGGTGTGAGTAGAACATCTCTGCATGAAGACTCTAATTGACTGAGGGCCTTAACGCCATTGTGGTATTTCTGCCTGTCTCCTCAATATCCAATCATGAAAATTAAAACTTGTGCTCCCAAACCTGCGGAGACCTCAGTCTGAGTAGGAACAAATCTATCAGCAAATTTAATTTCTGACCCGCCACTTGTGAAAATGCAACCTAAAATATATTCAGATACGGAATTAAATTACAATTATTTTCCACAAATGTCAGAATGTCAGAACTGTAGCTAGTGTAACTCTAGCTAGGAAGGGCTTAACATTACTGAGACAAACTTATATCCCTTGTGTCCGGCCAGTGGGTCCGAACACACAGTATAATTTAGGAGCCACCACCTTAGAAGACAATGTATAGTCGTATATAAAATGACCAAATTGGGGTTTTCAGTGACCCGCCACTCTGCATTCCTTCTGGATTAGGTTAGGATACTTGTGTGTGTGCTTTAATGACAAGCTCTACAATCTAGCTGAATCCAGTCTGTGCCAGTGCCAACCGAGGAGCAGCATGTAAATTTCCCCACGGCTTAAGCCCTCCAGTTTGGCATTAATGTCCTTGGAAGCCAGTTTCAAGCTAATTTTCTGCTCTCTGCCTGTGCCCGGTTTCTCTCATTTCATTTCCAAGTAGGTCACTCACACCTCTTTGCCGAAATGCATAAATACGATTGGCCACTGGGCTAATAGGCGGTCTATCAGTGTTTGCCCAGAGACTCACCTAAAATAAACGGACCACCAACCCAGGAGTCAAGAAAGTGCCGTTAGCAGGCTAGCTAGCTAGCTAAGCAATTCATACAAGGTAACTTAAGTGTGAAGAGAACAAGTTAGCTAGGTGGATGAAAAGTTACTAAAATAACAACATTGATCCCAACTCCTAGCTAGCTAGCTGGCTAACACCAGTTAAGAACAAACTTGCCATCAATGTAACGTTACCATGTTGTTTGTCCACACATTAGCAAAGATTCATGAAATAAAATGTTATTTGTTGAGCCACCATGTTTTAATGCAGTTTTGCTGTAACCTACACTGTATCGTTAGCTATGTTGTTGTTCAGCAGTCAACGTAGAAGTGTTACATAAAAAATGTATGAAATGTCCTGGAGTAAATCCAACCCCAGTTGGCATTCATTTAATTATTTATAGCTACATTATGTTTTGTTTTCAGCACAATGCTGCAAAACAAACGCATAAGGATGGACAATCAGAGGCTGCCCCAGATATCTGCTGCTAAAGGCACAAAACTGGATTCTTTTCCATGGGGTTAGTTTAAAGTAGCTAGAGAGATTTTGTTGCCTGACAGCTGAGCGAGTCTGTTGGGATGCCCGTCTTTTCACTGGTTTTCAAGTAATCATTTTCATATTTTGATGGAACATCCTCACATGAATGTATTATGAATATTTCAGCTCAATATTTGATCAGTGTACTGTTGCAATTCTGCTTCTTTGAGTTCTAGCCTATTTTAAATAAGGAAATAGAATTTTGGATTTGCATCATGAGGTGGGAAAGAACGCTATAGATACAGAGATATATTTATATAGAGTTAGAGTTAGTTAGCTAGAGGTAACTTGTCATAACAAATACATTTTTCTGGTAAAAAATTTTTGTAAAGTACTCACATCTGCAACCAGTCGCCATGTTGCTAACACTACATTAGCTAAATTCCTACTATGTTACATTAAATAAGGGAACACAGTGAGCATTGTGGTGGTGTATTGTACCGTTTTAATTTGGATGCAACTGAACAAAGGTTGAAATCCTCTACTGCTTTGCATGCTTCCGCCCTGAAACCATATTAGCAATGACATTGGCATAGCGCATGGAAACTGAATTGCTTTAACTTGATGATATCTCCCATGGCTTTGGGGGGGGGGGGTCAAGGTTATCACCAGAAAATTGACAGATTGTCTAAGAGTGGATGCGCCCCTTGAGAATGAAATACGGTTGCTCGATGCAGGTTAAGTTTCAGCACTCTGACTGAACAGGTTCAATACCAAATGCCTGAAACTGATATACTGTATCTGGCATTGACGTGCACGGGGTCACAATCTTTACGAATATGCAGGACGGGTCACAAGAAGCAAATTCCCTTCGCAGTGACGAAAGACCCCAGTACCTCGCACCATTCTTAGCAGATGAAAGGACTTCTGCTGCCCAGCCAAGGTTATTGAGCTGGCGTGCAACAATTCATGTCTACAGCATTTTTTCCTGCCATGTTCAATGTACCTTTGCTCACTGTGCTGCTGTTTCACCTTTGACGCTGTACCTGACATGAAATAATCAGTGTTGGCAAGTGGGGTGTATCCATTACATAATCCACAAGCGAGAGCTACTAATGCCATTACCGTAATGCAATCCCATAAACGAGCTTAGGCTGCACCTGCGTCCTTGTTTGCGTGCGCCTCCAGTCATTTGAACTCCCGACCTTTTCAGTGCCTTGAACTCGGTTTAATCATCAACCCGATAGCAGCGGCAGGCTACGAGGTTCGCCCGCAAAAGTCACGGTGCGCTCGGAGATCGGCTTTCATTCGGGAAAGGGCACGTGTAGCCAAAAGCCACACAGAACAGAATTCGGCAGAAGAGAAGACTGGCAGATTAAATTTGTTTTAGAGCTATGTTGTCAGTCTCTCTTGTGTTTGCTCTGCCTCTGAGCTTGACATGGTTCGGCGGAGATTTTCTTTCTGGACCAATAGTGAGAAAGGGCGATGACTGGACAGAGTCTAATGTCTTGCGCTGCAGGGATGTTACACTGTTTGCTTTCCTCAGTCTTGCATCCAATAAGGAGGGAGAGATCATTCGCCCATGTTATCTTCAGTGCCTTCCGGGGGTTGAGTGAGCACCACTCCATTAAAATAACCCCCCCCCCCCCCCACACACACGCACACATCCCCACCTCTGCATTTTTTTTCAAGTGCAGCTATATTCAGGAAATACTCACCCTTAAAAGCTTTCCACCGGTGTCTCTCACTGACACACAACGGATACACTCCACCGAGCAAACAGAGATACGCATCTCTACCTTTACAGCAGCAAGATTGTCTTTTCACGTCCACGAAAAAAAATAAAATCACAATAGGCCGAACTGCTGTAGATTCACGCTAGGGATTCAGAGCAGACAATACTGACCATAGGGTATCACAAACGCATCAAGTGTGTGAATAGCATACTTGAAAAAAACACAAAGCACCGGTTCTCAGTGCCATACATAAAAAGGCACCATCAAAAGTCATTGTAGGGGAAAAACCGATTGTCACACAAGGGCAAATCAATGGCAAGGCTTTGATCTGACCCTGATCTGATAAGCTGCCAATGAAAGAGACTTATCTACAGGAGCTTCCTCTTTCACTATGAATATTTTAGAGAACACTATTGTACTCTGCCAGTTCAGACAGATGAAAATAATCACTTGTGAGACCCAGCGCTCTGCATTCCTCGCCGAGCCAAATATTTTCCGACACCGTTCAGAGAATCCAGGTGACGGCAGCGCCGTATGAATATTCACGAGTGAGGAAAATGTATTTCGATTGGTCGTTCCAACAATGCAATGCGGCACTCTGACGATCTGGAGTGTGTCTCACCTGTCTCTGGTTCTCCGTCTCCAGCCGGAGCCTGGCCTCGATGCACCTCCTGGTCTCCAGGAAGGCCTGCCGCTGGGCCCTGTCTGACAGGTAGCTGATGAACATGCCCGCTATGTTCATGCACAAGAACAGCACCGCCTGGGCCACCAACTGAGGGGGACACAGAAAAGGGACAGAGTTAGCCATTAGACAGAAACAGTCACAGCTCATCAACGCACACTGCGATAAACACCCTCCCGGAGTCGTCACTGCCATTTCCTGTCACGAATAGCATGACAAGAATTTTTGCTTTTGGCTTGAAAGGTCAGGTTCAATTCCTGACTGTTTTTTTTTTTCGGTTCGGTTTTCACCTGCCCTACAAATATTTTCAAATGTTATAGAGCCATGAAACTACCACAATCATATGAATCACATTTGAAGATTAAGGAAAGTTAATTTTGGATGGTTAATTTATGGTGAAGGCAGAATTCATCACACTGTAAATACAGTGTATTTTATTGTAAAGAAAATAAATAATACTCGTTTTTAAAAACGTCAAAGTCACAATAAAACAGTATATGCAGATCATACTTCTTTCTGTTGAACAGAATGGGAATACCGTTTTATTTAGCCCTTGGAGTAATGCTGTTGGTAGAAGATAGTTCATTGGGATGGATCTGGGATGGATTTAATATGGCTTAATGCAAATACAACCACCCCACTGGGTATGCATTCCATAGAACAGCCTCATAAAAAAGTAAACCTACATTCAAGTAATAAAAACAGACAAGCATACTTTCAAAAATTATTTTCCAAAATACTACCATGCCATGGAATGCCAGTAGGTTTGTGTGTGCACTGGTCCTAAAGTCAAACAAGTTGTGATGATAGAAATTTTACAGCATTGTAATTTGTCATTTAAAAAATATGTTTTTTTTTATGTGTCAGCCAAGCTAACAGCATTATTTGCTGCCAAAATATTTCTTGCTCTACAGTAAAGCACATACTGCCTCCAGCTAACTGTAGCTAAAGCTTATATTTGGGGCTGCATCTCTATCAGCTCCTTTGAAGTGGGGTTAAAGGAAACATTTTTATCTCCATGGTAATATGAATTGATAAGACACAATTCATTTATCATCAAATGAACATAATGGATTTGGAACATGGAATTAGCAGCTGAGTGGCTTGATGACAGCTGAGAGCACACTGGGGAGGGAGAGAGGTATATTTTGGGATCTTGTCTCAGCCATGCAACAGCCTAATCCCCTGAGGGTAAATGTAGTGCTCATCCTTCCCCAAACACAAATGGTGGGGCAGGGAGCAGACACAGCACAGCAAACTGCTCTGTGAAAACATCCTTTTCGGTGCCATTCGCAGAATGCAGGAAGAAATTGTTCTTTGTGAGAGACGAAAACCTGCCTTTCTTGTGCATCCCTTTCCAAAGCATGCAGTCAGGTGACCTTATTGTTTACAAAGCTATTTTATTGCATGTCTAATAAAAAGGCCAAGAAGTATAGGTGCACTGTGCAGGATTTTAGCCTTTCTGTGGTCCTGTGTTTACAATCAAAGAAGTCTCCTCCATCTTCACCCCCGCCCACTCACCTCCGTTGAGGGCAAGACACACCCTTGAGCACAGCAAGCAAAATGTCAAGCGAAGATCAAATGAAAATAACATTTTTAGCAACATGCATTGTTCTATATGGGTGGTAACAGTAATTAGGCAGTGTTATAGCGATCTTTACACTATGGGCCTGATTTACTAAGACGTTTAGCGGGTGCAGAAACTTTAAGAACACACAAAACTAATAACATAACCAATGATTGCTGCAAAACAAATACCATGACCAATCATCATTTGTCATGTTATTGGTTTTGCGTGTGCTAAAAGGTTTTGCACTCACTCAAGGTCTTAGTAAAACAGGCCCTTTGAGCGCACCTTGTAGGAGCATCGTAACTGTAGCGGACTAGTGGTAGCTACCCAGCAAACAGTGGACGTCCTAGAGACGTACCATTTCAGTCCTCTCAAGGTTATGTTGTGACGTTCCCTAGGGATGTCCTAAAAACATTACTAGGACGTTATTAAAGTCCTAGGAAGCTCACTGTTTGGTTGCAATATGACATTTAATTATAATTTTTCGGGGACGTTCAAGCAACGTCCCTATCCGGCTTTGATATGACGTTGTGCTCGTAACATTCATCATTCATGAGACAGTCAGGGACGTTCCTGCAACGTCTGTTACTGGTTACAATATAACGTCATGTAATGAATGTCCTGGGACCGTTCTCCGTGACGTCCACGTAACATTGAGAAAACCCTACAAAAAGCCGTCAAGGCGACGTCCTGATGACATATCGAGACGTTCAGGGGACCTAATTTTGTTAGCTGGGTATAGCATTTTGCTTACTGCCTAGTGCAGTTGCAGCTATTTTGTGCTGCTTCAGTTTCATGCTATCCTGTGGTGTTTTTATAATATTTTTATATAATAAGTAACATTGGCAGTCTAGATCTGGTCTATCATAGATAGCTAATATTAAAGTGAATTACTTTTCATTAAGTTATTTGTATACAAATATTATTTATTTTCTAAAAGTACAAAGTAATATTACATTGTTATATTAATTCGATGCAAATGGCACCTGACTTTGGCCATCTAGCTACCTAGATAGCTAGAGCTAGGTAACTTCACGTACAGCTCCAATGGAAAACACGGCAACTCCGCGTCGTTTTTCATCCCCTTGCTAAACTTCAGCTGTCGCCATCCAGGAAAAGCAAATCCTAGGTTGACTCTGCTTCTTGAACGTGCCCTGTCGGCTTGTTGTTTGCAGTTCGCAGTGTAAAGCTAGTGACAGTAAGCACTTTTGCGAGGGTCTGACATTTTTTAAATAAGTACCAACGATAAGATTATGTTCAATATAATGAAATTCATTGAGCTAAAATCGTTTCTGCTTGAACAATATTATGACAACTTAAATTTCAAAGAAGAAGCTGGCTACATCTTCACCTCTTTGCTCAGCTGAAACCTGATTCCACCTCACAGGCTCTGTAGCCATATCCACCCCTCCCCACAAGAAAAGAGCATCACGCCCAGAAATGTCCCGAACACGTCTTATAATAATAAATACAGGCAGAGGAGCACGGATTTGGCAAATGTGCGCAAAGACAGAGATTGCCAATACATTGTATATATGACTGAGCATGGTTATTTTATAATAAATTCAAGGTAAAAACCTATATTTGCAAATAATTCTATTTTTAATCCCACAGTCACATTCTTATCACTGTTTTTTTTATTTTTAAAAAACAAAACAAATAGAACCATAAAACAGTTCACATAATGCTCGCACATATAATCTCTAAACATTCCAGCTTCTGTTTTATAGCCACTTCATTTATTAACGTATCATGAAGTGGCTGTCATGGGTCAAATTGTTTACAAACATATTTCCATGAGAACCATGAGAGGTAAAAACTGCCATGTACATGAAAGGCTAGCTCAAATCAAGAGGCCAGTTAGCCTATGTCAGGCAGAGATCTCTCAGCAACCATTCAAAGCTCTAACCACAACTATGGCACTCTCTTACCATTTTGATAAGATGTTTTCCATTGTCAGATGGTCGACCAGCTAAAATGTCTCGTTGCAATTAGCAATTTCAAACACAGTTCTTGTATGACTTCCATTGATATAATGGAATTAATATTTCGTACCTCAAAAGTAAATACTCAAAACACATATTATTTCCTTTGCTCTATTCTGGCAAATGCAGTAGGATCCACTGTTGGGCAAGTGAAGTGGGCAGCTAACTGGAACAGGAAATAGCTTACAAGACAGCATGTACAGTATCTGGTAAGCTACATGTTTTGGTCTTGCAACTGAATTGTCATGCACCATAATTAGTCATACCAACCAGATGACATTATGCCATTCCAAAGCCAGGCAGTATGTGTTCCACTGAGTCAATAGAGATGGTCACCATGTGTAGTCAGTGTGGCTCGTATGTGCCTTGGCATAGAGTCTATGAGCGTCTGGAATTCTAAGGGAGGAATACAATATCAGTCTTCAATAAGAATGTCAACAAACTCACACTTAGTCGATGGATGTGGAAAATGTTATCTCAGCCATCATTCCAGAATATCCCATAAATGCTTATTTTGGTTCAGATCTGGGGCCACATTTATAAAAAGTACTTTAGATAAAATTCGATCTTATGTGTGGCGTACGGAAAAAATCCCAACAAAGTAGTGATTCATAACATTTCAATGTGACTCCATTTGACTGTGGAAACGGTCATAACTCCACGTCAGGTATTTACTGGACGTACGCACATTACCTTCTGGTTATGCCAAAGTATTGCAGGCTTGAGAGCAGCACGTGAACGCTTATTTGTATTGGAAATTAAAATTTCTTATTAAATGTATGTGACCAGTTAGCCCCAGGGCGATACAATTGATACAATTGGAGCTCATTCACATGCGTTCAATTTGAAGTTCATTTGAGATTTATAGACATATAAATATAAAATAGACATATAAAAGTATGTACGACAGACATACGCTATTTTAAACAAGCGCAGGCAATTTTATAAATAATGCTCATGTCCATTTAAAGAAATGTGCTTACGTGAAAGTTAAAGATGACGTCCAAGTACTTTTTTTTTTTTTATCAATGAGGAGGCCCCTGGTGTCTGAGATATACAGATGCCACCAGAGTAATTTTCTTCCAACCAGTGGATGACTACTCAGTTGATGGTGGCAATGTCATTTTGAAAGAATATGGAATTTCATTCAAGGAATAAAACAGTCATATTTACCACAGGGTGAAGATGATCACTCAGTACCACTGAGTAACAATTGATCTCAACATTGTTGTCTAAGGGTGATGAATGCGACCACATCATGCCAGCAAAATATGGCCCACACCATTACAGAACTCTCAGAAGCCTGAATTGTTGTGTTTCCATGTTGCAATGTTCGGTACTCCCTACATCAATGACTTAAATGGAATATACATGGTATGTACCGGATGAGTTACTTCATAATAACAAAGAAAAAATGTACTGGGGAGGGGGAGGGAGGAAACAGTGACTGATGAAATTACATGCAACCATTATCAGTTCTGTACAATTACTCATTGCTTTGTACATCCTGAGACCTCGAACAGCTACAAAGGGTAAATGCCCTCCCTCGGCAGTCGTCGAAACGGAGCAAGACAAGCCCAGACAAGTGTCTCAACACCTGCTACTTCACGCCTCACTTATGCGTCTCTGCAAGGCCCTGGCAACACTTAAAATGGAACACACCAGCAATTACCAACTTGCACTCTATGTCAAGCAACATTATACACTAGATATTTAAAGGGACAGTTTGCTTTATGAGGTGATATAATTTAAAAAATGTGTGTATGTTTCGATTGGCCCGGACAGTTTATGTGTGCAATGAAGGATGTTTGAGATATTTACAGAAGTTTCTGACAACCTGCTGGCTTTAGACTTGCTGGTATAGGGACAATCATGGGTTTGTAGTTTAAAGCAAAAATAAATAACTGAGTAATTATTTCACTGGATGTAACTCCTAATCAGCCTGTGCAGGTTTTTTTCTTTTTTAAAGAAGCCTTAAAATTGTAATATGTAAACAGTAAACCAGTGCTATCAATTTGAAAGTAAAGTTTAAAAGTTTATATTAAAATTCTATGCTATATTGTCAATATATTACAGTTAAAGGTGTTAGGCATGACATGCAGCAGAGCACGTGTTTACTCGCTAGCTAGCTTGCTGACTATTCGTTTTAGCTGTAGTCAGGAGTTTTCACTTGAGTTTTGAGCAAGCAGTAATACTTAAAAGTAGTTTGGCAGTACAGGAGATTCACCTCAGACAGTGTAGTTTGTAGTTTGCTATCAAGACATTAAAGATGGAGCGATAACATCTTGGTAGCAAGCTATATTAGTGAGTACAACAAGGCCTATGCGAAAATACTCAGCTACCATGACTGCTGTCAGTTTACTTAATTGCCAGTTTGGTATTTCACGCATGCAATGTTAATTCAATGAAGACTTTATTTTAAAGCTTATAAATAGTATAATTTAACAAAGTACAAATATGCAATAGAGGTAGTGAAGTTTACAGTAGTGAAATTTGTCATGTCTCATTCAAAAACTGTATGGGGAGTTTGGTCCCCAAAATCAAATAAAGATCTGAGAGAACAATAGTCGGCTCTGCCTTCAGCAAGCCAGCTAATCAATGATAAATGAAGGGCTTGGATGGGCTACATGGCTATTGTCATCAAACATTCTTATGTTCTCTGTTATGGCCTTGAATGGGCTATCTAATTGCTTTAAAATATTGTTAGCACACAAATAAGGAAGCCAGCACAAAGGAAAAGAAACACAGGCAGGCTCTGAAGTTAGTTCCCTTACTCTCAGAGGGCACAAAAGGCCTGTCTTTACAAGTATGTTTACAAGACAGCCACTCACTTCAGAGCATGACCAACTAGAAGAGGCTGCAGATAGCCACTCTGACAGAATGTAGTACATTCACAAGAATTCTTGGCTTTCGTCAGGGATTACCATGCCTCTAGGACCATCTTCGTACGGGAGGGCTTTTCTTACTCGAGCATTAGCTGTCCACAGAGGGAGAAAAACAGTACTGAAATGGGAACAAGGTGGAGCGTGGCAGCGGTGTTATTTGATAAACAGGACCGAAATAGATGTCGCCCGTCGGCGTGTTGTTATTGTCAGAGTCTCTCTGGGAACACCATCAGATATTTAATTTGTCACTGATCCCCCGCATGATTAAAGACCCGGTGTATGCACAATGAAAATATAAACATGGCGGCAATTAGGTGGGCCATGTTGTTTTGGATGGATGAGCGGCAGACAGAGCGGCAGTGGCCGCCCGTGCACTCACTCGCAACGATGCTGACACGAATCCTGTTGGCTTGCCGATAGATGATGTGGTTCGCAAACGCGTCAATAAAATGTTACAATGGCGTGGATTCAATCAAAATGTGTCATTAAATGCAAATTCTTTTTTTGCATTTTTTTCTTTGAAAAGATGGGAGACAGATTTCTCATGGGTGCAAAATTAAGGATCTTGATGTCTTTTTTTCCTGTTTACTTCCTGTTTCTCCTCTATAACGTCAATACACTGTGTGGCTCGCCTTGCTACTGTCTTATTCATTACATGGTGTTTGTTCATTAGTCAGTCGAGTCAGTCTGCATGTTAATTATTAAGTGCGTGCTTTGCAATTTCAATCATATCTCCACCTTTAAGAAAGAATGCACCCAATCTACGGGCATCAATATTTCAGTGGTATCGTGAACAGTGGCCATGTTCCCTATACAACAATGATAACATAGTCTTCATTGTCTAAAGATTTATGGCAAGGTTCTGGCAAGCTTTAATTTGCCAAGGGCACAAACAAGGAGTGCAACTGACATTTATCCCTGAACCACCTTTAGCATGCTGCTAAAAATACAACGGCATAATTTATTTCTATTTTAGTCATTTATTTCAGATTTTATGGATCAGGTTTCTGCACCCTAGAGGTAGCCAAAGTTATTTTCTTATGCAGAATGCTATTTACTGATGGCAAACTATTTCTGTGAGTAGCATTTCTGTGATTTGGCAAGTCCAGCAGTACTTATAAAGACTCTCTGAATTGGTCAAACAATTAATCTATTTTCCATACAGTTGTATGTCGAACGTAGATAGATTATACAGTTATTTGGTCTACATGTGAATGTACAGTGAGCACCATAATTCATTGGACAGTGACACATTTTTTGTTATTTTGGTTCTGTACTCTAGCACTTTGAGTTTGAAAGGATACAATGAAGTGCAGACTGTCAGCTTTAATTTGAGGGTATTTTCATCCCATATCAGATTAACCATTTTGAAATTATAGAACCTTTTGTACATAGTCCCCCCCCCCCCCCCCCCATTTTTGGCCATCAAAAAATATTGGACAGTTTAACATGATGTAGAATAAAGTAATCATTTTTAATGTTTGGTCGCATATCCTTTGCATGCCATGACTTCCTGATGTCTGTGACCCAACAACATCAAAAGACTCTTGATATCTTATTTTCTGGTACTCTTACAATCGATACTATAACTTCTGTGCATTTGAATGGATCTCTATGGGAATTGGGGAGTGGGACTAGATTAAGCTGTAAATTACACGGGAATAGTATGGAGTACACGATTGGCGGCTAAGGGTATGCGGTATCAAACGAGCCTCAAACCATCACTCTGCTGCCAGATATGCAGTAGATATGGATGGATCACTTGAAGGGTTGTTTCTCCTGACAAATCGTCCTATTGAAATCTATGGAAAAATAAGTCAGGAGATGAAACCCTTCAAGTTATCCATCCATATCTTCTGCATATCTGGCAGCAGAGTGATAGTTCAAGGCTTGTTTGATACGTCAGACCCTTGATGACTTACAGCCATTTAGCCAACCATGTGTTCCATACTGTTCCAGTGTAATTTACAGCTAAATCTAGTCCCACCCCCCAATTCCCACAGAGATCCATTCAAATGCTGAGAGGTTATAGTATCGCTTGTAGGAGTACCAGAAAATAAGATATCAAGAGTCTTTTGATATTGTTGGGTCACAGACATCAGGAAGTCATGGCATGCAAAGGATATGCGACCAAATATTAAAAATGATTACTTTATTCTACATTATGTTAAACAGTCCAATATTTTTTGATTCCCTGAAAATGGGGGGGACTACAGTATGTATTAAAGGTTTTATCATTTCTAAACGGTTCATCCGATATGGATGAAAATACCCTCAGATTAAAGCTGACAATCTGCACTTCAACCTCAGTGTCATTGTATCCTTTCAAACACAAAGTGCTAGAGTACAGAATCAAAATAACAAAAAAATGTGTCACTGTGCAATGAATTATGGTGCTTGTATGTCCTTGGGCTCTATTTTCAAACCAGCGCAAGGGGACGGTATAGTCAAACGCAAACTTGTTGACAGCATCAACGTCTTAAAACTGGCGCTATGGCGTTTCTCAGCAATACCGCTAGGATCAACAAATTCTCAACATAACATCCTTTCGGTTGCGCTGCAGTGGATGGGTGGCGCTGTCGGGGGCGTGTTCTAAAATACTTTCGGCTCAGTGACAATTTGAACCAACGAAAACCCATTGCGTTATGATCAGCTGGAACCACCTCTTAGCGGAAACGCAATAGACTCTGGCAATTTGGTAACTTATTCGTCATGTAGTTCTATGTAGTGTCTATAGGTGATGCCAACATTACACTTCCATTTAATGAACAAATAGCCTATAATTATTATTAATTAATTAATTTTAATTTAAACTACTAGAATAAAACAGGACAGCTTACAAGAAACTTGCGATCATGTAGGCCACTAGCCTATAATATATAAATACACATTGACACAGTTGAATCATAAGCCTACCATTTGAATCATAATTATGCCTACATCGCCTAATGTAGGCTAATTAATGCATTCGTCACCTCCTCCCGTGCCTTCCGAACTTCTGGGAGACGAGGTGGTGTGGATTGTGATCCATAAATTACTACAGTCCTAGCCTGTACTTCTGTTGCAAGTATGTCTGATTCCTGTGCGGGAAAATCTTGTCGTTGACGGTCCAGTGCGTTTGGGTTGCTCATTATGAAATTGCATGGAGCGATTGCGTTCCAACGCGATTGCGTTTTAAAGCATGAGAACAACAATTTGATTGGCTACCATAGAGACACACCTTTGACGTTTAAACCCAGCCTTTTAGCAATACCGCCATAAGGTGCGCCAAGATTGCCGTCATGAAATTACCAAATTTCTCGCCGACACGCCCTCAGAGCGATACCGCCAAGCGATTACTCTTGCGTTAACCATTGCGTTTGGTTTATTAAAATAGAGCCCCTTGTGTCACATCTCATGACATACATTGACATACATACATAGTGATGTGCCTCAATCAAAAACACTGGTGTGGCAATGATTTCACAAAGAGAATGAAGAAACAAAAAAAATCAATATTTTATGTTTACTGTGTCACAAAATTACTTTGTTTATTTTGAAGAGTTAACCTGAGAAATGTGAGGTTATCTCCATTTACTCTGACTAATGGGTATTGATGATGGCTTCAGGGACCTAATTACTCTGTCACGCTGCCGTTCTTTTGCGTGGTATAAATAACAATAAATACATTTAAACTTGATAAACCGCACTCCTTTGTGATATATCCCAAGAAAAGATATGCAGCCCTTGCAGAAGAGGCGTTGAAGGCTTCCATGAATGCGGCCCTTTGTCTATGTAAGCACAATCCAGTCATATTTCAAATTAAAATTGAAAATCGGCAATTGCATTCTGTTTTCATTCGATGTGTGCTACAATCGTGAGATAATTCAAATTCAAATGCAAAAACCCACTTTGCGTTTTCATTTTCAAGTTATGTACGTACTTTATCTGACAATTTGAAAATGCACCAAATGGACACCTGCTCAACCAACATCTCATTCCAAAATCACGGCCATTAAAATGGAGTCAGTCCCTCCTCCACTCTCCGGTGAAGGCTTTCCACTAGATGTTAGGACATTTCTGCCTGGATTTGCCTCCCTTCAACAGAATAGCATTAGGGCGAGTAGGCCTGGCTCGCAGTCGGCTTTCCAATTAATCCTAAAGGTGTCAGATGGGGTCGCGGGGGTCAGGGCTCTGTGCAGGCCAGTCAAATTCTTCGACACCTATCTCAAGAAACCTTTTCTGTATGGACCTCGATTTGTGCATGGAAGCATTGTCACGCTGAAAAAGGAAAGGGCCTTCCCCAAACTGTTGCCACAAAGTTGGAAGTGCAGAATCATCTAGAATGTCATTGTGTGCTGTAGCGTTAGACTTGCCTTCACTGGAACTAAAGGGCCTTGGACCACCAGACCAAGGGGTGTCCACGTACTTTTGGCCATGTAGTGGATGAACGGATTATACTTCAATATTAGTTGGGATGTTACACTGTATCATTCAAGTCCACAGATTTAAAGGAATGGCATTTTGGTTATGCAATAAGATTTCAATTATGCCCTTGATGACAATAAAATCTCAAGTTTGGTACACAGATTATGTTAAGTACCAAAGCATTAAGCAACACAAACACTTCTGGAATGCAGCGTTTTCTCTCCCTTTAATAGAATAGAATAGAATAACCCATTGCATTATGTACTTGCCGAAGGTTAACTTGAGAAAATTTGATCTAATGAAATACTATTAAGTACGATGGTGACTGTACCCAAACAATCCTTGAATCAAAGTGAAGGCTGCAAAGTAAATATATGCAGCATAAAAGCACTGGTTATGAACATCTCCTTATCACCGAAAACCGGAACAAACTATACACGGAGGAAAAGGCTGCCAGCTCAAAATGGCGTTCCCTACCACTGATCTTTCCGTCTCCATGTCCTTTTATTTGTCTATTGTGATATTGGGTTGCATGGATTAACACCGGGCACACGTGGCTCACACAAAAAAAAGAAAACAAAACATCTTAATCGATTTAGGAACTGACCACAGTCATCTCCACCAGGCGAGTACTTCTGACATTCGGTGGTGTCTGGAAGTGAGATCCATTATTGTGTGAGTCTCTTGCCTCAAGGCATATCCTGCGGGTGTCCTTGATTGCATAGACATTGACGGCCTTAACCCTAAGGGATATCATATTTTTGTATGACATAAGTAATTTTGTGGAGTCTAAATAATTGTATTTGTATATAGCATGCATATTAGCAACATCAGCTGCCCCTGCTGACCGTTGAAAGCATCGCCTTTTCTCCCAATTCACGCCCATTCATTTTCTGGACCTCGCTGAAATTAATCGTTTTAATGGACATTGTACTGTATAAGATGTCCATTAAACTGTAAAGCTTGTACTGTAGAGGTCAAAAGGTATTTGTTTGTTTTCATATCTGATGTATTTTCAATGTTTTATTGGCTTACAAAAGAAAAAGAAGATCCGGCAAAATGTTTTGTTATTTTTTTATTTAAGTGATGTATCCTTTAGCACGATAACAAATTCTTTTTTGATTCAAATTCGTTTTCTACTGGCAAACAGTGAAACATGTTTGTATGGAGAGTTATAGTTCCTACAACCTGGGACAAAGCACTTCTGAATCTGTTGTGATTAATTTCTCGTACGACAAATATAGAATAGAGTTCCTCTATTTATAGCTAACCTTAACCTGAAAACAGCTTATCAGCTCACAAAAACAGATACCTTTGATTAAGAAAAAAACATTACATTGAAGTTTTATCCTCTGGCGAGGTCCCGACAATGAATGAGAGTGAATTGGGAGCCTGACAACTGGTAGGAACGGCGATGCTCTCAATAGCCAGCAGTGGCAGCTGCTTGTACTCATGCTATGCAAATACAATGGGATAGGCTGCACAAAAATTACTTATGTTATACCAAAGTGTAATATCCCTTTAAAGATACAAAGGCCAGATGAACCGAGGAGGACATGGTGCCATTAATGTCATAGCAGAGATCTGGAATCAGTCTGGAACATACAGTATATTCCTGCTTTAGGCCACAATAAGCTTTGAATTTGACTGGGACACTGACCAGATTCCTTCACCACCATGCAATGCACTCACTCCAGGAGAGCTATTTAAAACACAACTTCCTCTTGAAATCTTTGACAAAAAGGGGCCAATGTATTAATTTCTGTGGTATTACAGCAAATGGTGGACACGTTGCATTTCAGAAAGCAAAAACTAAAAAAAAGCCTTGCCATTTCATGCAATGATATTTAGAAATACTATACAATTGAATGTAGGGATCCTTGTGTGAGATCATAAATCAGAAGTACTTTGGAAGACTATTGGAAATACATCCAGTCACATCCATTAAACTGACCCAGGTGGGAGTTCTTTTCTGTAGGATTCTGTTTGTCATTTCCTGCAAAGCAGCTCAGCCAGTCGTAACGACTCCTTGTGGAAAATAATCCCTGGAATATCAGGTGTGCTAACTGGTTTGGATGATTGCCTAGCCCTACCTTTTGGAGGCAGTGAAGCGCCCACTACCTCTCTCTGGACATAATCATCTTATGGTGTTAAGTAACCCACTGGTGGTAAACCGATACCCTTGATCCAAATGACAGACTAGACTCCCTCTGTCTGGTCAAGCTGTGATCTTTCTCTTGAGGCATAGGACCAAGGCCTTCGCAGATTCATTAGAATGCCCTTTGACACTCAGACTGCCACGCTGCCTGCTCTATTTGGTACAGAGAGTTTGCTCTCCACACCATACCACCTCCTTCACTCTCTCGGGAGGTCTGAGTGCTCTTAGCACACTGTCTGAGAGTAAGTAATCAACGCAAAAGGTGGGTAGACATGTGCTCAGGAAGATGGCTGCGAAAGGATAACTGAATTAAATTGTGACGAGGAACAATACCAATTGTACAGACAGCACACATTCAGTGAGCTTTACCCCTATGGAAAAAGCATATACTGCAGTATATTGTAAATATATCAAAATTATCTTCACAATATATTTAAAATATACTGCAGTATATTGCATTTCCATAAGGGTAACCTGGCAAGACAATACTTCAAGTGGTCCAGTTTAGGGTACGTGTCCATTAATTATACTGGAAAAGCCTTGTTCAAATGAGGTAGTATGAAACTGTGTTCATGATGATAGCGAAAGTTGTAGCCTACTCTTTTTAAAAGGTCCACGTTTAGCACATCTGCCTTCTCAGAGTTCATCTTGGGGGATAAATTTCCATCGTAGGCCTGTTTAAGAATATTTGCATGGAATTACCCAGCATTCTCTGGTTTCTTCCCAAAGACAGGGTGCTGATTGGTTTAATATTCTGTGATCTGATCTATAAAAGACAAATTCATGTCACACAAAGTGTTAAGTTGGCAATATAGCTTTTTTTCTCAACATGTTCAATGTTTGATTAAAAATATTAAGGTTAATTATGATATGTTTAAGGTTAACTGCCTGTATTCTCCAACCATGTAAAAATTGATCAAAACCTGTTGGTTCAATTTCAAATGTTTTATTCAGTAAATCCTTCACAGACAAAAATGATGACCGAACAAAATTGCATTGAATGGACTTCCATGTTTTTATTACAATGCATTGCATTACATTACAATCTCTGGGCAGATGCTCTTATTCTGAGTGATTTAAAAAAGTGTTCAACATCAGTGTTAGTCTCAGGAATACCACAGCATGATATCACAGAATAAGGCAGAGAAGGCTAGTTTATAATGTGTAATTGTAATGTGTTAACATTAGCACTGTAGTGGAAACCAAAAGTACATATTAAAGTCAGTGTTCATAAATATAACAGGACTCCTGACCATCCCACAATGCCACTGCAACTGGGCCACTTCCTGGTACTTAAACTGGATAACCATGGTACCAATGAAGCACATACCATTAAAATGACTCACAGAAGTGCTGTAAGCTTCTTATGTGCACAGAGTTCACATTCATTTCTTGCACAATCGACAAAGAGGAAAGTACACCCTAAACAGTGCATAATCCTGTTAAAGGCTGGCCCATGGGAGAGGGGCCGGTGATGCGGAGGGGCTATGAATAGGTCACTCAAAGTAATTCAGCAATAAGGGTCCTACTGCATCAATTCAAGACAGAGAGGAATCCCAGCTTAAGTGACTGAGAACACTTCCAACCCATGTAAATGAGTTAAAGGGCCTGTGTCTCTATTCCCACTGACCGAAACATCCAGGCTCTCCTCTCCATTATTTTTGTTCCCGTCACCTGGATTTGCTAATTAGCACCGTTCTTCAGCCAGGAGGTAGAACTAAGTAGTGAAATCAGCTGGCTGAGTTAATGGGTGGAAGAAAAACACGGCAGGACTTTTACTTTCTGACCCCTGGATTTCACACCTCTGCTGATTGCTATGGAGTGCAGCTATAAGTGTTCAACTGGAAAATGCTGCTGAAATATGACAGTGGCCTACTCCTTTTCTACACACGTGGGGTGTATTCAATAATGGTTTTAAAGCCCTCTGTCTATTTTTTCTCACTAATGCCTTCCAACGTACACTTTGGTAATGTTTAGCCCAAAGTGTGACTTCCGGCCACATGGCGTCTCTGTGAAAATATGTTAAGTATGTGTTCCCGTTTGCCCCATGGACAGTGCTCTCAGCTGCCAGCGTGTGGATATCCAAGATGCCAATGATTTTGAGACTGTTGAATGACACATGGCTTACTGATTGAAATATGCATGCTGTGTGATGTCTTTTTTCTGCCTAGTCAAATGTTTGTATGCTTGCAATATGACATAAGAAAATGAGAAAATATTGAATATCACATACGCACCATATAGGGTTTAGAGAGGCTGGTTCGGTGCTGGGCCCTGGTACCATTGTCTGATAGCACGAATTGACTCATTTTGGCTCAATAAATTCATTTAAACAAGGTAAACGAACATAATGACTTTGTTGGCGTGTCGAGTCTGTATTGCACCATGGATGCAGAATGCAAAAATGGCACATAATCAATGACAGTCAATCACAAACAAAAAGATCCATTTTTTTTTCTTGATTTCAAATGAAAAATAGTGCTTGTTCTGAAAATAAAACCCCCCATTTCACTTTAAACGTCATCAAGAATTTCAATGTGTGAGAAGAGTATAGTCAAGCAAAACACCTTGCTATATACTCCTTTTCAATAGGAGTGCCTCCTACTATGTACGTGCTAATATGTCTATATACCAAGATCTGGAGAAAATGAGCAATTTACTTTTTATTTGGGATTGTAAGAGATGGGTTGGCTCGTACATTTTGTTTTGCAGAGACAGAAATGCAGTCGGGAGATCACTGTGCTGTATCACTGTCCTGTGTCAGTGTGTGAGCTACTGTGTCAGTAATGTTGTAATCGGAATACAGATGAAGCTTTGCAGAATTCAGATCAGTGCCAAAGTCATGCATAAAAGTAGAAAAGGGCAGGAGCCAGAATGGAACCTTGAGGAACACCTTGGATTTCAGGGGAGCTAGACTGATGATGACCCTCTATATTTACACATTGGCTTCTATCAGTTAGGTGATTCCTGAACCAGCTGACAGCTCTATCACTTAAACCAATTCTATTGTTAAACCAATGCTCTAGTGCCAATAACGAGCAACAGAACATAGCGACAAAGGGCATCATTCTGAATCAAGATGTTGATATTATTAAGGAGCGTTCTCTGAATTTTCTGTTTTTGTTTTGATATCTTTTGACTGAAAAGTTATACCGTACATTTGTGGTATGATTACCATTCAGTTACAACTGATAAGAAGCTTTCATTTGAAATCAGTGAAAGGATTTGGCGGCAGTACCGGATTACACCTGTACTTCTGTGGAGTGACATTTTGGCAGCATTTGGCGCTGGACTTCAGGCAGAGGGACCTGTGTATGGCAAGGAATTATAAACTAGGCTTAACTTTATGTTTCATGGCTTGGTCAGAAAACCACAGCATCAATAACATGCTTTTATTATGCTATTATTATTATTATTATTATTATTATTATTATTATTATTATTATTATTATTATTATTATTAATAGTAGTAGTAGTAGTAGGAGCAGCAGCACATGGTGGATTTGTAAGAACTTTTTGCTTGTCTGGGCCATGGATATGCTGCTATTATGGGCCGTGGATGTGCTGCTTCTCTGCTAAACGATTCTCAATGACAATCATTGTCTTTTAGAGTAGTGTCAGAACGCTACTGAATTAATCAAGTCCTTGTTAAAGCACAACATCTGATGGAAGCTCCGCAAACAGGACAAATCACCACAAACAGGACAAATCACCACAAACAGGGCAAATCACCACAAACAGGGCAAATCACCACAAACAGGACAAATCACCACAGAGCAAATCACCACAAACAGGACAAATCACCACAAACAGGGTAATGAATAGAAATAATGGATCACCGTTTAGTGTGTTAGAAATGTGCACTTCTTTTAAATATTAAAAGTTACTGGTAACACATGCTCTGAGTACATGCCAATGAATAGTAGTAGTATTTATATAGCTCAATATTTATAGAACTAGGACTGTTGGGTGGATAACCGTCCTGTCCCCACTTATGCTATTTCTAGTTTTATTAAATGCTCGGTCGCTTGCATTGTATAACTTGTCCCGATTAAGCTGGTAAAATATGAAATCTGTAATACATGACATTTTGCCACAGTCGCTAGCAGGAAATATCACAAAAAATCACCGGACAAAATAAGTAAATTCAATTTGGCTCTAGATCTGTTGTAGATCCTGGATTTCTATCAAAGCAGCCAATCATCTTTGATGTACTATTTGCATAAACACTCCCATGCATATCTTAACCTTGAGCATGGCAACATCGCATTATTAGCGAGCTTTCAGGAGTGGGAGTGTGGGCACGAGCTGGGAGGGGTGCTCATGTCATTCCGGGTCAGATAACCAATCAACACGGAGCATGTGAAAAAAAACCTGCACCGCCCAGGCAAAACAGCCTGTTCAGCTCGAAAGGAGAGAAACTCAATCGATTTATATTTCTAAATAATGTATTGCAATATTTCTTGTTTTAAAAATGTCATCAATATGTTTGGTAGACATTGTGGAATATCATACAGTTGCCAAAACATAGGCTGTTGGATGGCTCATTCAGTTCACGCAATGTAGATTTCAGTAATCATGAAGTATTGATTTCCATGTCCTCCTAAATCATCCATGCTCTATCAGACCTTTTGCTAAAGCCAAAGATTATTTACTCACTAGATACCCAGATTCCATACTTCTTAACAGCAGGAAGTTTTAGTTCATAAAAGGATATTCTACAGCCTTGTACAAGTACAGTACATCCTCATCCCTATATTGTACTTGGTCACAGCCTTTAATGACTTGCTAAATTGGAATGTATTGGCTACAACAGCAAGGACACAACAGCAAGGACACAGAGCTTTCATATTACGAATACAGAGCTGAGAATCGAGTGGTTCAACAGAATCTAAGACCAACCTGTCATGGTCTCCTACCTATTTCTCGTTTTCCACGCCTATCCACGTTTCCGATCTATCGGATTTTCCGCATTCCGTTGCGGGATTTTATTTTACCCAGGTAATTATTCTTTTCACCTGGCTTACCTGGCGCCAGGTATTTAATCCCCTGAGTTCCGCTTCCGGGCGCTTTGAGATCATTTCGTTTTCCTACGAATGTCAGGGCTTAGTTGTTTTTCTCTGTCTGCCTAAAAGATCTGTTCTTTTGTTTTTTGCAGTAGACCTTAGACTGCCTGAAGCTCAGGGGATTGCTTTTCAGTTCCCTTACTTTTCTTTTGTCTTTTCCTCTCCTACTCTCTTTGTCTCTGAGAGTTTGAGTCTTATTTTATTTTCATTCATTTCACCAGTTATCGGGCGTTATAGTCACGTTCCGAAGGTGCCTTGTTTTTTCCTGTTCTTGCCTTTTCTACTTTCTTTATTTTCGCCAGTTTCTTGGCTATCCCGTTTCATTAGGGTGTTTATTGTTTGGCTCTGCCGAGGAGTTTTTCTTCCTCATATACCTCTGCCCGTGTTTCGTGGCTATCCCGGTTTCCAAGGGTGTTTTTTATTTGGCTACGGCCGGGAGGTTTTCATCCCTTTTTTCTTTGTCGCGTTTGGCTCATTGCAGTAGTGCTTCAAACCCCTTACACAACCTAACTGATGCGTAAGGACTCCCTCAGCCTCATTCAACACAATGCTTCCTTAGCTTCATTCAACACAAGTCAGTCACTCAGCTGTACTGTCAACATCATGATTGACGCTCTTTCCCCGCTCGCTCTGTGCTAACAAAGAATATTGACTCCTGGAGTGTCTCTATCACCGGAAACAAAAAGCGTTGAACAATTAGCCGCACACCAGTTATTGAGCGCTGTTGTAATAGCTGTCCGTTTTCCTCCAGCAGCCGGTGGAAAGGGCGAGGCTATAGCGGGACGAACGAGCGCCGCCATATATGAGGGAGAGAGACTACAAAAGCCTGCCAGGAAGCGGCTTATGATTCAGTGAAACAAAGAAGAAGAAAGGATACACAAATGGTAATTATGGAGAGGGGGGGAGGGGGGGAACCCCACAAAAGACAGAGATAAAAGGGAAGTGCGAGGATGAGAGGCTGTCGTCAGCCTGACCAACAACGCGGAATCAAAACTGAAGGACGGAGAAAGTCTGCAGAAACTCACAGACGCTGAAATATTCTCGTCCTTCCAAACAAAGCTCGCTCACCGAGAACAGATTTCAGAGCGGTGGAATGTGTTCATGGGCGCGCGGGGCCGACGCCCAAGTAGATGGGTAACTGTGTAACTGTTCCTGTGTAAATGAGTTCTGATTAAAATAAAATGAAATTCAAATAGATACAACACAAATAGTTCATACATTTTAAAAGTGTAAGAGACAGGAAATGTACAAAAGGTTTGTGCAAATCTACAAACCCCAATTCCAAAAAAGTTGGGACAGTATGTAAAATGCACATAAAAGAAAACCATAAAAGAAGTGATTTGTAAATTTTCTTTTACATATATTTAATTGAAAACAGTACAAAGAGAAGATATGTAGTGCAGTTATACTCCGAGGATCGGGGTTCGCGCCCGGTCCTGCCATATCCGAGCATGGCCGGTGCCCTGTGGGAGCGGCAACTGGCAGCTGCTCCCGGGTGGGGGGAGGGGTTCGGAGATAATCGCTGCGCATATAGCGGCCCTGGGCGAGTTGGAATCACGGTCAGGCTTGGAGTAGTTGCGCTCTGAATAAGGACGTGGCGGCCTCCGTCTACTACTGGCTGACGGGGTTGTGCAGCGGTGATTCTCTAGCGGTTGCTACACGGGGGGAATTTAATTAGAATAGGGGTTCAATTGGCTACCAAATTGGGAGAAAAACTGAAAAAAATCTGAAACAAATTTTTTTTTTAAAAAGAAAAGATTTTTAATGTTTTATCTTATCAACTTTATTGATTTTTGTAAATATACGCTAAATCTGAATTTGATGCCCTGCTACACATCCAAAAATGTTGGGACAGGGGCAAAAAAGATTGGGAAGTTTAAAAAAACACCAGTTTGGAACATTCCACAGGTAAACAGGTGATGCTATCATGACTGAGTATAAAAGGATATCAAAAGACTTGATATATTATTTTCGAGTACTCTTACAAGCACCATATTACTTCTTCCATACTGCTTAACAGCAGGAAGTTTTAGTTTATAAAAGGATATTCTACAGCCTTGTACAAGTACAGTACATCCTCATCACTATATTGTACTTGGTCACAGCCTTTAATGACTTGCTAAATTGGAATGTATTGGCTTTCATATTACAAAAATCTATGAAGTTGATAAGGTAAAACATTAAATATCGTTTCTTTGTACTGTTTTCAATTAAATATATGTAAAAGAGAATCTACAAATCACTGCTTTTTGCTTTTATGTGCATTTTACATACTGTCCCAACTTTTTTGGAATTTGGGTTTGTATAACACATGTAAAATTAAGTTAACAGTTCTTCAGTGGCCAGTTTCACCATCCATGTGTTAATGTATCTACTGCCTTGTAGATGTTCATTTCCACAGGGAAACATGGTCATTGGTGTTAAATAAACTCTGATAGTGTACCTTTTACTCTATTATATATAGTACATTTTCCCCATTTAGACTCATTTGAACTCTGTTAGACTTATTTAAACTCTGAAAATGCTATGGCATAATATCAGTTCATTAGAGGACCGTGTGGATGTGATGGGTGAGTACAGCTGTGGGTGAGTCATTTTTCAACACGTGTGGCACATTCAATAGCTTCAGTTTCTTTTTTTATTCGCCGTGCATTTATCATACTCTTGACAAATCTGTTCACAATGTGTGTTTATGGTGTTTGGCCACAACCTTGGTGGTGGCTACCATTGACAGTAGACTAATTTAGCCCTGGAACATTGCAAATGAAACCCTGGAAGGCAATGCTTTGTAACCTAGGACACTGCAACATATTCCACCACAATAGCAGACGTTCAACATGGTTACAATGAGGATATGCTATATATATATATCCATTGTGTACACTTATTTCAATATAATTCAAATTCAATTGTAAGATATACAATAGTTTGTCATGTCCTAAATTAGGCGACCATAGCCCGTGTGATCTGGCGTCAGTTGACGCTTGTTTTGCATGTAACACAGAGGGCCTTATCTTGGCGATCTTGGCGCTTAGTCTAAGCGCATGGCGTAAAGTCCATTTTGGGCGTGTCCAAGTCCACTTTTGCTATTTCAACGGCGTGTTTTTTTGGCGCTAAGCACGGCGCAAGGTGCAACTGGGCTGACCCTAGTCGCTTCATTAATTATAGGTGTGTCTTGGGCGTGACATGCAATAAACCAATCAAAATGTCATATCCCATTCCCTTTAAAAGACTGCTTTTCCACCTTGGCGGATTGCTTGATGGCGAAACAGACATGCTCCTGCGTGTTTAGTGTGATCAAGGAATAGGCTAAATGGAGTATGATCAATATTATTCGGACTAACCATTAGCCTATGAGTTCCCGGAAATTCCAGACAGGGCTGTTATTTTACAAAATATATGCGGTTAAATTTCGTTAAAAGGACCTGCAACAGCTGAGAATAAGCTATCAATGGCTTCAGTCTCACCTTAGAAAACGCCAAATTAGCCTGCTTGTTCAGCGAATTTCGTTTGATTATGCACTGAAAGTGTCAAACATCAATTCCAAGAGGCTGTTCTCATGGAGTTCTCGAAGTTCAAGCTTCATACAAAGTTCATTAGGCTACCTGCATAGTAGGCTAATATTGATTAATAACATACATACCGTTAGTTTGCCTTAATGATGACACTAAATAGCCTACAATAAAGCTGTCAGGTTCGCAACCCATATGTTCACGCATATTTCCCCTTGTTTAATAATGTCCTGTTTATGGAAATGTGACCAACCTGTTTTACTCGTAGCGTAATCCTTTAAAACAATCCGCTTTCCCAGGAAGACCGTGAAACGTGCGACTTACAGCAGGGGAAACAGAGAACATGCAGCGCACGTGCAGAGAATGGCATTCAAATTAATTGTGAATTAATTGTGTAACGTGTTGCAAATTTGTTTTAGTTTCTAATTAGACGCTTAGTTCTCTTTAAAATTGTTTTTGTTCAGTTATGGAATAACGGGTGAAATCAGCTGGGTTTTAAACGGTGAGAGTATGGAAACCTGGTCACTGTAATTTAAAAAATATGAAGGACGAAGAATAGCTAAGGTTACAATTTAGTTAACATGGTGACATCTCTGTTTTTTAACCATAGGCTATCGAAAAAAACCTTATGCACAGCGAATCCGCTGTAGCCTAGGCTATTTGAAAAACAATAAATGCAATATTCACTGGACAAGGTTTTTTTTAGTCACAAACCATTCTATTTACTTACAGGCTGTATTCATAGATAAACAGAGCTGTATTGTAATGACATCTGAAGCGCATTTTCAGAACTTAAATGTCCGTCTATTGCCGTGCGCGAGTTTTCCATTGAATGACAATTCACGCATTAGGTGTAAATGACAATTCGCGCATTAGGGTTGATATAGGTGTTATCAGCTGCTTTTTAATGGATAGCCATTGTCCTGTACCATCGCACATCGGCTGGATGTTGATGGAGTGGGCTGAAAGCAATTTAATGTGCATGGCATTCCCCTTCGCTGAGGGAAAGGTAGGCTATGGACCCTTTTATTATTATGTATTTTTTGATATAGGCTACACAATAATACTATTTCACATTGTAATCTTGATATTTTAATCATGCTTTTGCGCGCCCCTGTGTGTAACAGACAGGAGGGTACGCGCATTGTGCACACGCCTTTGTAGACGCACTTCTATGCGCCGTTAAAATAACATGTATACAACTGCGACATGACTTTAGACCAGGTTAGTGGTGGTTCTAGCGCAAGCGCTTTCTGCTGGCTCAAGATAGCAATACGCCAAAAAGAATCCTGGCCACTCGTCATCTTAAGACCAACACGCCCAAACGGCGCAAGAGTACATGCTAGTTAAACGGCGTGAGCGTTAGGCGTTATAATGAACCTACCGCCGGGTGTAAGATAGCAAAGACACTTGCGTTTGGGTTAGCGCCGCTTTGCGCCGGGTGTAAGATAGGGCCCAGAGTGTTTTTCAATACGTCCGTTTCCCCTTTAGGTTTCTGCAACTGTTTAATATATTGAATGCTCCCCTGCATTAGTGGAAAAAGTGAATTAGGGGAAATGAATTGCTTATCCATTTGAAAAAATAGGATACTTGGGCTAAAATATATAATATAATTATATTAACTTTAATTAGGCTTCAAGTATGCTGAAATACACCTTAGTATACTTTCCCCCCCCACATCGGTGCAACTGCCCCAAACCATGAATCATTAATCTGGTGAAGAATGATCCCTGCTCTGCAGTCAGTATGGAGGGACTCAAAAAATATTTTTGTATACCAGTGCTAATATTGTATATACAACATGCATAGCATGTTAGCATGTTCCTTGTGGTCCCCGTGTAGTGTAGAATATTACTGTGATATTTCAGACCTGACGACTCAGGTGTGACTTAGTGACATTATTCATCTAACTTCTAACGTCTTTGTGACAGCCAGTGTCTTCTAGAGTCAAACCATATTGTGAACATTAAGTTACATGTTATGACATAGCTTATAGACTGATTCTGTGCACCATACTTTTTATGCGAGACGGAAAATAATGTTTCAGCCCGATTCAGTGGTGCCCTGTTCACAGATTTGCCTCATGAAATAGCCCCCACCACCACGTTTGGGGGGTGATGTCGGGGCCAGAACTCCATAAATGTTAAATGCAGGAAGTAGCAATCCTCATTGTCCAAGCCTGACCTGGTTCAGTAAATCAGTTTCCTGCATATCAAGGGGATAGACCAGATCACGATGTGAACTCCACTGTTGTATTGTGTCCCTTCTTGCCCCCCGTAACCATCGTGCATTTAATCACGATGAGAGTAAATCCACGCAGGGTCCAAAAACAGACATGACTATTATGCGAGTTTCCTGGCCTAATACGCTTCAAAGAGCCGAGAAGCAAAGGGAAAAGCATGCACACATAAAAACTGTAAGAGGTACTAATGATGCAACAAATTATTTTGGTTCCAAGTTCTTCTAAACGCTAAAACAATACTAGATATATCTGTTTATATATGGGCCATAGGAAATGGACAACACAGCGAACTGGGGAACTTACGATACTTACATTTTCAAACATAATTTATTTCTTACTTCAGCCTGTGGGTAAGAGAGAGGAGTGCACAGGCTCAAATCATTTCAATAACACACGTAAAATACTTGCACCCAAATGCTTTTTAATAAAGTTCATATGAAAATTCCAAATTTTTCATCTTTACTGAAAAAGCGATGGCTGTGAATGTACATTTGTACATTGTACATCTGCATTTTATGAATGCAGTCAGGTTCATTTTTTCCAGATTTCTTCCCATTTTCTCCCAGCCTTGTATACGGTCCAGTTGGTAGCCAATTGGACCCTATACAATTCAATTCCCCCATGTCGCAACCGCTAGAGAATCGCCGCTACGGCCCCTTCGTCCGGTAGCAGGATAGAGGGCGCCACGTCCTCTTCAGGGCGCGACTCCTCGAGCTCCTAACCGTGAGTCCAGCTCCCCCAGGGCTGTCTATGTGCGACGGTTCCCTCCGAGTCCCTCCCCCCACCCTGCGGCCCGTCACGTTCATTTTTAAACGCAGTGTATCCTCTGTCCAACATATGCTAGCAAGGCTTCCTCCAAATGTGGACTTGACAGCAAGAATACCCGTTCCTTGCCAGAAAAACAACTCCACTTCATGTGAAGTGCTCCACGCCCCGCACATATTCGGGATCCCTGTGATGAATACGTAAATTCTTGAGCATTTTCAAAGATACACTATAAGGTTAGGTGAATTGGGTGTCGGTCTATCCCACGTGTCGTTCTATGCCAGACAATATCATATTACTAGCTTACCAAACTATCTTATCCATAGCCATATCCTGCATAAATAAATCAATACATCAAATTGTATTTGCTATATATGTGTGAGGGCATTGTGATATACACATACGGAAAATGAGGTGCCGTGTGTCGGGTGAGAACATTATTCCCAGCAGCCAATCGATACTAACTGTGATCTTGTATGCTGTACTGTAGCCAAAGCTATAAGCTATTAACCTGCCGACCTGTGGCTGTGAGTAGCGCTTCTCCTCACATCCCTTTAACAGTCTCTGCTTACCATCCCGTTGCACAGTTTTAAAAGCTTGCCATTCATCGCTGAAAACCATGCTGGCCAGATCTACGCTTAATCAGCGTCTATTGAGATGTCTCTGTGCCGGGGTGTGACATGTCGCCATGTGCCAGCTATTCTGGAAAAGGCTCACGTGTACAACAGGCTCTGATGCCGTCGTCCCATTGCCAGCCTTTCCGAGCTGAAGCGACGTCCAAATGTGCCCATGGCAGAAGCCAGGGGACGTAAACCCCTGGAGATGCCTCAAATCACCAATGTTATGCTCGGGGGTGGTTATGGATGGCTGCCCTAACAGAATATTAAGGATTTAATCTTTCTGAATGTATGACAGGCATCATATTATCAGACAGTTCCGCTCCAAGCCCCAACAGCCTAGGATGCCGTCATCCCTGCCGTCAGCATCCTGATAACTTCTTTCCTTCAACCTTGTGGCAAAGTCCTGATATTTTTGTTCAGCCGTAATTATACGGTCCCTAGCATTCAGCATTTACTGTCGCAGATGCAGACACTTTGAAATAGTGTTGGTCAGGTCTACGCCCGCACATCTCTAAACCATCCTATGCATTCGGACTTGTCGCAAATATTCTCATTGTCGTCAGGGAAAACACTGGATCCAAAACCTTTTGGTGCATTTAAAACTTTAGCACATAATATAATTAAAACTTTTTTTTTCCACTTCCTCTAATTCCTGTGGCCTTTTCCAAAGATTGTAGAACAGTGGGGGGGGGAAGGTGTTCGACACCACTTATAAATCAGGATGAAAGTGTTTTTCTCAGGGAAATTAAATTTAAAAAGCTGTTAAAGACACAATGGTTAATCATCTGTTGAAATTAACCCCGCTGTGCAGTAAATGCTGAACGGCTCAAGGTATCGATGTGTGTCCGAGCATCAGAGGCAGGAAGGAGCGCAAACACTATTGATGTTTTCGCTATTTGGAAAGTTTGTCGAAACCCAGAATGTTGGTATTTACATGGATGACGGGATTCATTTAACGGCAGTTAAACGGGTTCGGTAGCGTAACGAGAGAGCGAGGCCTGCAAATGATCTTCTGACAGAGAGATATTTCCACTTAAATTTACGACTGAATAACATGGAGACACAGCCTTTAGAATGAGTTACTCATAATGTCACTGCAGTGACTGTGGGCAGCGAAATGTAGCAGTTCACAAATATTCTCTTGAAGAGTTCATAGGGTGATTCCATGTAAAACCATGGGAAAGCATTTGTTTTGAAGAGCAGATCAGCCGCGAAAGGGCTTGTGATTGGTGCGCGTGCCAGTTCACTTTTCCCCAGAAACATTACATTTAGTTTAAAGTTACATTTTGATATTCACATCACACGGCATGATAGCTGACACACACATTTTGAAAGAACATATTTTGGTCTCATCTGAAATAACAGTCAGATAAGGCAGATTTTTTATTTATTTTTTGTGTGATGCCATTTATGCAAATGTTGGCTGTGTCTGCTTGTGCAGGTTAACTTGGAATTAGAATATACTATCTAATACAACATATTCAGATTGTTATAAAGGTATGAAACATGAAAAATGCACAGGCCTAATGTGAAAAAACAACATAACACACCTTACTGTAGTTTTAAGAACAGAAACCATCACTAAAACACACTGTTGCTGTATCATAGCTACTGCCCTTGCAGTAGTCTATATTGTTCTTTTGTTGTATTGTTTCCCATTTCCATTGAATTTGTGGACTGTTAATAGATTGTATTGCTTATGCATTTATAACGCTGTTGAGCTGAGTGTAACGAGTCTGCTTTAGATCTTTTGACACTCTACCACTGATGTGGTCGATGCTTTGATTTCTGCTATTAAAAAGCAACGAGCATTACCGTTGCTTTTCAGTAGCAATACCTAGACCACACAGGAACAAACTGATCATATTCAACATGGAAAAGCAAACAGGGGGTGGTTCAGTCCCAGTAACTTGCATGTCTTCGGTTTGTGGGAGGAAAACACAGCACCTGGAGGAAACTCACGCAGACAACATGCAAACTCCACTGAGAAAGGCCCAGGCTGGGATTCGAACCCAAGACTGTCTTGCTGCGAGGCGACAGTGTTATCCACCAAACCAACATGCTATTTATGCATTGACCAGTCAGCTGAACCCTAAGTACAAAACTAGGCCTTATCAAGCTAAGAAGCAAATATAGCATATTAGCCTACTGAAAATGAGAAAAGAATATATAGGCTACCAGTGTTCTGAGATTATTACTATTATTAATATTATTATTATTGTTATTATTATTATTTACTAAGGACTGTAGCTACACAGAGAGAGCAGCTTATATAAAAAAATAAGGTTATCGCAATTGACGTGTATCTAACGTCGTCATTATATTTATGAACATTTCGGAGTCACAAACGACCTCAATTCCGTTATCTTTGCGGTTCTACCGTATGATTGTCTGAGTAAGGTGTATTCCAATTTTATTTCCATTTATGATACTATTGTTGGATCTAACATAGCAGAATAATACTCGATCTGCATATAATAATTGTGTGACCTATCTGTGTCAATGTGACTTATACACGACTAGCCTACTAGAGAATAACACAAAATAAATAGGCCTAGGCTACACCGAACTGAATAGCCTATCACTTTTTTGTATGTTCATACACTGAAAATAACCAACCCTGTGATTGTCTGTACTGTTCAAGTGTAGGGCTTTGCAATGTATATAAATAATAAATATGAATTAAATTAATTAACTGACAGGACAGGCAGCATGCATCATAATCAGGGATAGCTCCGTGTAATCATCGAAATGCATTACTGCCCTTGGACACAGCAAACGGGTGAATAGCCTAGGCTACGTTGTGTCTTTGCCTCCATTCCAGCCTTCAATAAAGCATAATTCAACTTAACCACTCGGTCAAAAGGCCTGGCCTGCTAAACTGGTCTTCGTGCTTTTGATTGCAGCACAAAGCCATCCCACGTTCTCTTTACGTCACTGTAACTTCGTGGCATTTTTTTTTTACTGGAATGTGACGTTTTCGCTGCGCTGGCTCTTTTCCCGACCCACACTTTATCCTGGCGGTCCCTGCAGTGGCCCTTTCTTGGGCTTCCTGGATTATCCACTCTGATAATGAAAAACTACTGAGCCCTGCTGGTCTTGATTGATTGGATGGAAGCGGCGCAGCCCTCTCGCCCAGGTCCGTGATGTCAACGGGAGAGATTTGTGCAGTCCGGCATCTCCCTCATGCACATCGCCTGGCTAATGCCCGGATCAGACAGCTAACCTCTCATTTTTAACAAGGAAATTCAGCTTTACACACACAGGGCTGCCGATTTATTTCCCGATGGTATTAGTTTAACGCGGTTGTTTCGTGAGATTGCAAGAGTTACTGTGTTGGATGCTCTGAAACAACGGTTTAAATTCAATAGATCAGAGTTATTTTGGTGGTCTTCAGCTCGGTTATTTCGTGTAGGCAGCTCAGTACAGATGGTCTACAGTTTATTTAGTTTCCCTTGTTGTTGCCTACTGCGCACATGTAAACTGCTTAGAAAATTATTGTTTGATATTTGCACCTCTAGACTATCTTATGGCATAAGCCTATAGAGAAGTAGGCTACAGTACACATGCACAATGACACTAAACAACGAACAAAATAGATTTAGTTTTTGGAGATATGTAGGCTGCGTAACAATTCATGACAGATCCAACCCTACTTTCCGTTTGCCTGCATGCTTGCGAAGAACCAGCAAGGAAGCAACGCCCGTTTTTTAAAAATCGTACCAGAAGGGGGAGCTACATATTTATATGACGTCCTTCCTCAAAATCACATTTCAGAACCTCTTGCGTGGACAGCGCTCTAACCAGCTCGCTGAAGCCTCCAATGTGGATATTTTCTCAACAATGGGATTCAATCCATAGGCTACTACAGTGTGAATATGAAAGTCATCTAGCGGCCAGTTCTTTTGTTAATTAGTGTCCAAATTCTAGTTGTATTGCTATCTACTGTAGCACTGTTTAGTGGACTATTGTGGAGTTATTTATAGGCTAATTGCATCTATTTGAGGCTAGATGAAAAATGTTAAAAAGGAAACTGCCATTGCCCTATGGTTGGCATGAGGTCACGGAGCCAACTAATGAATAATATCACACGTGTTATTCAAGGTAATATTTACTCAGATCGTTGAATAATTGCAGGCATGGCATAGTTGTATTATCCGATTACGTTTATTGTACTCTCTCTGTGATCCTAAACTGATGAGCGTTCAGCAGCATATCTCACACATGTAGGCTACATTACTGCATGTAACCCTTCGAGGTTTTGATACGTCTGTTTGGAACAGTGTTATTTCAAACATCTTTCAGATTCCTCAGAGTGTGCACCGTCATCTAATTGCTCCCTCTTAAATGTGAAAGAGGGAAGAGGGTTTGCACCTACCTGATTTGTAGTTATTTGTGCGTTTTGGGGGATAACCAGTTGTACAACAATGTGAAGAGCCGACGTGACCAATCCAGCCAGAATAGCCCATGTAAGCGGTAAAGGAAGCATACTGTAAGTGGCAAAGAGGGTGAAAAGTACGTATCCGATCCCATCTCCAAGAAGCCCATAGCCCAGACCGGCTGCCAAAATCTGCGTGGCCATGGCCACCCAAGTCACCACGCCACTGTATTGCAAATAGCTGTGAGAGGTCGTGTCTTTCCTAACCACCACTAAGGCACAGATCACCACCTCGATGCCAGTGAAGAAGCCCAATAGCATGCCTTTTATAGGGTCCATCGGGGCCGAAGCCAAAGTCAGGTGTAGAACCAAAAGGGTGAGCTTCGTCACCACGTCCAGTATGTTCATTACAACTACAGATTTGCGTCTCTGACCCAGAAAATAGCGTTGATAAAGACGTTCGAGGTCCCTCGATTTGAAGGAATTTCTTAAGGTTGGGAAAATGACACCCCTGTACGTGTAGCCCCAGTTCAGAAAAAAGTCGGAATTGCTCGGGGCGCAGTCAATTTGGAGAAAACCCAAATCGCTGCTGGCCCTTTCGGGGAATACTTTGGTACCCCCGTTGTTGTGTCTGTCACTCACTGAAGTCCTGCCAGCCGATTGTTTCCGTAAGCTTTGTCCGTAGGATTCCTCGGGAGTGGTGGATTTCGCGCTACTTTGCTCGTGAATGAAGCGCTGCTCGGTTATATGTCTCACGGCGTTTTGCCAGAGCAGTCTTTTCGGTCTCGTGCTGCTGTTGCTGGTTGGAGTTTTGTTAATGGTGTACAGTTCCTCGCTGGCACTCGAGCATCGAACTTCGGACAATTCCATTGTGTTTTTTCCAATGGTCTTGGACGTTGTTCGGTTTAGTTAAGAGTTTGAAGAGAGGCTACTGCCTTCCATCCTGTACCAAGGACGTCTTCTATCCTTGGGGTGTGTCAGACGGACTTGAATAAGAGTCCAATTGTGGGTCACAAACTTGCACGCATTCTCGTAGGCCTATTATATGCAGTAATTCGGCAAACGATGCAAATCATTTCAGAAAAACACATCTGCCTTCAATATTAGATGAAAATATTGCTTCATTGCCAAAGCTGAGTTTCCAGATATGAATGGTCCAATGACCATGTGACGATTGTGTACTCCATTATAACGGATGATAGCATATGTCCCCTCGCAGATTTAAATATCTATATTAGATCTAAACGAATATAATACATAACGAATTCAGAATTAACTTTCAGTAGCCTATGAGACACTTTTAAAATGAACCCGCGAAGAGTGCAAACACGTAATGCATATCAGAGCAAAGTAAATATGAACAACTGCTTCAATTTCGACAATAATTGCATTGTGCTCAATGTCTTATGTGTCGCAGATGCAGCAGGTCTTGGCACCGCTGTCTATTTCGCAACATGCGAGTACATGGGGAAAAACACAGTCAGCGAGCATAGTTTTTACCATGGTAGCTGCATCCTCGCGCTGGAATTATCAGTCTGATTGCCATAAGATGACTCCAATACGATTTGACAGGTTTTCGGACTCCCAAATAAGAATTTTCAACTTGACAAGTGGGCGGCTGGCTCTGCTTTTTCTTGTCATTCCAGAAAAAAAGAAAGAAAAAAAGCTGTCTTACAACGCCCCGTCAATTTCGCACATCCACCCTTTCAATCAGCCGACTTCTCAATTTGGCTTGACATCGCGCAGAATATTACATCTAGTGAGATGTCGTTCAGCTGGACATGCAGACGCAACCGGCCGACCCAGGACAGTGATAAATAGATCACACGCGCGTGCCCCTCCGTGATGAGTCAGCCTCCGTTAAGCCGAAGAGTTGTCCTAAAAATATTTAATAAAACAAACGAACAAATCCAGATATTATCCGTCGTTAACCACAGAGCAAAGGACACATTCCTTGCTCAGCATGGTTCCTCCTCCACAGGTTTGTAAGCAGCGATTGCTGCCCTTCCTCTTCTGGTGAGTACTCGTATTAAGGCGAGTAGATTTGCGGGAGAGAAGTCCTGGCCAGTGGAGGTAGGACGAACAGTGTCTGCTGCGTCTATCTGACGTCACCCGATCATTCTCTGTTTAACCGGAGCGTTCCTTTTGTCTTTCATCATTGCCGCAGCTGACAACGCAAGACGATGAGTGGGAGGGTAGACATAATACGACAGAGTATTGAGGGTTGATTTTAAATTTAACTTAAATTGAAGATAAAACTTCGAAATATCTTCGAGACGATTTCCCTCCTATCGACTTTGATCTAAATCGTTTCATGGAAAACTTGTATGGGCGGCCACAATGACCACAATGTCATCCAAGAGCTCTGTATTACATTTTTTTTTGTATTTTCTGATAATTAGCTCATAGTATTTCTATGATCAACGTAATCTGTTTTACTCGAAATATAAAAGATCGACGCCAATGCGGTTATTTTTTTTCTCGCTTGTGCATTTTCCATTTATAGGCTAGCCTACCTCACAGGCTACTCGGTCCGTCTTTCGTTTGCAGTTCCACCAGTGTGAGCGAATCGGTCGATAAGCGTCTCGTATGTGCTCCAGTAAAGTAACTTGTTTGTAGTCTGTCCGCGTAAAACAGGAGAGGTTAGCTATGTAACTACTAGGCTATATTATCAAATAAAGTGAGTCTGTATAGTGTCACGAGGAGTTTGGTACGTTTGTTATTTTTTCTCACGCTTGTATTTGTCCAGTGGACGGCTACAGTATAAACAAGGAGCCCGGGACGTGCTGGAATATTGTGTTCGCAAAAGTCAATGTTTATAATTTTGTACATTATTACATTAGCAGCAATCTATTTATATCCATTTGTTCTAAATTAATATTTGTATTAATAATATTTCCATTTGTTTTATCTTTGTGTAGGCCTAATAGCTCTTGATTCAGAACACGATTTCGTTTTTTTAATTTAAGAACAATATTTTTTATTTTGTGCATAATATATAATACATAATATATTTTTTCTTAGATTTGTAGCCTAATGTTTTGAGAGGATCAATAAACATTTTCTATCACTCCAGAAGAGAGTTCTCAGCCTTTGATTTATTGGGTCCTATAAGCCTATATGTTTTTGTACATGTCGTCTAGTTACTCCACTTATTACGTAATGCTGAACAAATACCACCACGATACCAGATGGACATTTCATCTGACACCACTATCAACAAATGTGCACTCAGAATGTAATGAACTCTCACGAATCTTGCTCCACTTTAGTCGTTTTCTTTACACATGAAAATGATCAGTGTTTTATTGATTTTTCAGTAACCCAATTTATATTTGTCTAATCTGTTTAAGATACACTCAGAGTCAAATGTACTCTCTCCACTTTGATTTTACTGTGTATATGCTTTACAACCAATGATTCTGCAAGTTTACACAAAATTACCATACCGCATTTGTAAGTTCTGCCAATAAAATAGCATCGTTCTGATTGCCTATCCATATTTAAGACAAATGCAATGCTCTTGTTTTCTCATGCAGACATTTATGTCGACTATGAATTTGTAGACATTTTCCAGTCTTTAAACGTTTTAAAAATCAATGCTAAGATTAATCTTGGGATGGATATCATACTATCAAGGGCCAGAGGAAGATTATTTTCTTCTTTTTTTTGCAAGAAGACAGGTCTTTCAGGTGGTTTACTGTGTTCAATAATAGTAACTACTTCTGAAAATGAAATCGCAGCTGCGATTATTTTAGTTAATTCCGGGCTGCTCTGGGGGAATGGCAAAGACATCGTAATCCTATACCTTACATGCCCCATGTTGTACCAACACGTCAGGATTGGACACTCTTGACAAGGCGGCTTGACAAAATTACATTAACCAATGGGCACACAATCTGGTGCCCTGCCACAGGTAGGGTGACTTTGTGTTTGCGAGGTGATTGGTGGCTTTTTTTGTTGTTGAAGGTGCTTTTCAGGCGGAAATCCCGTCAGGCCGAATCATCTCGCTGCCTTCATACGGGCGTCCGGGAGCACGCAGGGCGCATCTGTGCTGACAGCACTTCCCCGCGGAGAGTGTGACTGTGTGACTGTGGCCAGTCACCGCCATGCGCGCTGACACCTAATTATTTCAATATCAAATTATAGACTGCCGGCGTGGATAAGCCATCAGGATCGACTGAAGTGACGCTCTTGGAGGTCACAAAATGAGATGAGATGTGCCCTTGGGGGAGAAAAACTGATCGCGAGTTTCCTTTTTTTTTTTGTTAAATTGATAGGACATGTGACATTTGGTTGCAGAACATACTCACTATGTCGACGATCTTTCTATGACTAAACAGAGAATGAGATGGCTTGCATTCTCCATGGAATTAATTCCGACTCTTGTCAACTAAAACTCATTTTCCATCAAAGCACTTTACACCCTCAAAAAGAAATAAAATAAAGGTAGTCATACAGTGGAAGTACATTTTTTTTTCTTTAAGGATCAGATTTCCCAAATGTGCCCTGAAAGTACAATAATGTTCTATTTGGGTACTTTTTCAAGCAAAAATGTTGCAAATTAATCATGTACTGCTGGCTAGGGGTACAATTCTACGTACCTGTAGGGTACCACCCCAGTTACAAGCATTTGCGCCTTTTTAGGTACTTTTTGTACCTTTTTTTCTGAAAGTGAGATTTATGCAGAGAACTAAAAAATGTTGGATACCTCTCATTGACCTCTCAAAATGTCTCTATACCCCTAAGAATTCCATTAGTTACGTAATTAAGCAACGGAGATGTTTAATTTAACTTATTTTCCTTTTGATATGTGGGTGTTAATTAGGAGGGATATTAAGACTCACTGGTGGACGCAGGGGGGGCACCCCCCCCCCCCCCCCTGGTGCCCCCCCGGTTGAAAACGTCGCGCTTAAGTGCCCTCTTGAGTGGCGAAAACGAGAGTATGTGCCCTAGTGGCTGCCCTTCACATAGGAAAACATAGCAAGAAAATACAATAACGTCTTAATAAGTGCTCTATTAATGGATAAAATGTGATGCAGTGCCCTATTGGTGCCCTTCCAATTGTCTAAACTTGAAAATCCCTATGGATGCCCTTCCAAAGGTAAACAGTGCCGTGATAAAGTGCCCTCTATGCTGCCACTACATAACAGTGTCCCAAAGGGTGCCCTTTCTGGATTGCCTACATAATGTTAATCAAGGACGTAGACTATTTCAGCACACATAACGCATCATAGCGATGCTTTTTGGGCGCTGATGGGGCCCCATGTCGTGCAGTAGGTGCCCTTTTTTTCTTTTCGCCCCTGCCCTTCAAACAGCCTGAGTCCGCCACTGTTAAGACTAGATTTCCATCGGTTGCTCTCTGAAAAGATAAATGCAGAGAATGAGCCTCTTGCATGCACAAAAGAACCAGTGTGAAGATTCTGCTTGGTGTATTAGCAGATGAACAGACGTAAGTAACTTACTATAGTAGTCACCTGACAAGGAGTCACATATGCAACCTTAACTGCATGTTAACTGTCTTAACCGCAACACCACATTGGTGCTTGTGTATAGTATTGATAATGTACAAGGTCAGATATTGCTAATGATTTGGAGAATGACTTCATGTGCCCTTCAATCAAGGGATGGCACCATCATCCTTCATGATGGACACTTAAAATTTTTTCAAGACTCCGTGACAGACATTAAAGCTTTTTTTATTTTTTGACATTTTTGAATTGACGGTTTTATGTTTTTCAGTTAATAACGACATACTTTAAATGTTTCACCAAGGACACTGCCCGACTCCTGCCTTTAATAAAGGCGGGCACTTACTTTGGTGCAGGGAGACAACGCAGTACCATTTACACCTTAGGTAGAGCCTTCTGACAGTTGAAGTATAGATGTGACATTGAACATAGCTGTATATGCAATTAAAAGTGACTGTATGGAGAGTGAGTGTGTGTCTGTTTTTATCACCTGCAGAACAGCGGCAATTAACAGTTTCTTATTTTTACACGTTTTAATGAGTGGTAAAGGGAAAAAAAATGTACCTCTTTGAAAAGGCATAATGCCAGGCGACAAGCTATTTCAGATCTGCAATTAGTCACACGTCCTCTTAAAATGAACATGTCACAGTCTGTTGACACGCAGGATATTTCCGAGAATATTACTTGTGCACATGCACACATGGTACCAACCTGCTGTACAAATGTGACACACGCCAGACTTTTGATTCCAGAAATTATTTGGCTTGTGTTTTTCAGGCATGTGGAAAAGAGAGAAAAAAACTGAATGTGAAGAGGTGTAATAGTCAAGACACCCTGAAATTAATTTTGATGCATGTAGACATCCATCCATCCATCAATTTGCTGTAATTTAATTATCTTATAGCAGGCTGCAGTAAACAAAAACCAAACTTGGTTGCTACAGGGTGCAAAGTGGTACCGCACACTGGGTCCCAACTAATTTCAGGGCAAATGAGCACACTCACTCACACACACACACACACACACACACACACACACACACACACGCGCGCGCATGCACACACACACACACACACACACACACACGCACACGCACACACACATTCAGAACAGGCACAATTCAGAGATGCCGATTAATCTTGACTGCCGGTAATCTGTATGCAGTGGGAGGAAGTCAAATAGAAGGTTGGCTTTGCATTATGAAGTCAACGTCAAGGTGTGAATTCTCACCTAGATTGTTGTTCAGAAGCTCAGCTGGAGAACTGTCAGCGACCCCTGGTGGGGTGGAAGCAGAGAAGGCTCCTGCCAGCTCTTCTTGTTACTCTACAAAACCTGAGAAGCCTGCCGTACCTTGGACAGAAGCAATCACCTGAGATTGATAATTGGCCCGGGTTGCATGTAGTCTTGTTCAGGCCCATCATGAAGGCATAATTTATGAGCACGTGCTCTGGCTCGTCCGAGCACCTCCGATCAGCCACGGGAGCAACTGACTACTGAGAAGTGAACAGTTCCCTGGGAGATGACATGAAAAGGTCATAACTAATTTGCTGTACCCTTCTGTCGATTCCTTGCAGTCAGCTCACCGCCCAGCATGATGGAACAACCTTTGACCCCTGCGTACTGTCACCGTGCCATGCTGTCATGTGATACAGGACTGTATACTGTGGCAATGGTTCAATAACCATACCAAAAACCTACTTTTGTGTGTGTGTGTGTGTGTCTTGTGATACCACTTCCTGATATTTTTCCAACAATGGAGACTAATAATTAAATCAGAGAATATCGAAGTTACTTGGATACACGCCCATCTAAACCCATGTTGAAAAAAATAGAGAGGGATATGCATACTCCAGGGATAACGTCCTTACAGGGTTGAACTTTTCAGGCCGTAAAAAGCTTTTTCAATCAGTTTCCTTCTTCGATCCATCTTCCGTGAGCTATTGTATATTTGTATATGCCACAGAATTTGCATGTGACCATATGTGAACTGTGAACTGAGTCCCCCTGTGAAGCATAGCTGGCCACAGCTTCACCCAGAGAGCGAAAGTTTAATAGCGAGTTCAGTGGGGAGTCTTCTGGTCAAGCTGCTCAGCTTTCGGATCGCCGAGTTAAAATAAGTGGCGGCTTGGCTGCACGTGTTTCGGAAGATGGCCTTGCCAGCGTGTGCCCTTCTGATTTAACAGAAGGTGCTGAGAATGGTGCTGGCCCAAAATGACAATTTGCCATTCCAAGGCTGAGGAGAAAAGACATATGGGGAATACAACATAATAATAATATCAAAAAATATCACAAAATCTCATTTGACCTCAAGGTTGCATAATGGCTGTCTTCAGGTGAATGAGCTGCCGTGGCGAGGCATCTGAAAAATTGTCAGGGTTCAGCAAAGCAACTTTACCAGGGGTGCAAAAACGAAGGCAGAAAAATATGGCAAATATAGAAAGAAGTGAGTCACTTCCCGTTTTGCCCAAGGCCTGAATACCCTGTCCTTCCTCCACAAGGTTTGCCTTTGGCCCTCCCAGGAATATACTGAGGTGATGCATATTTTAAAGTGATTCAAGGAGCTAGGAAGTGTGATGCAACCTAGGAATGACAGAAGTGAAGCATATAGAGGGACTTTAGAAGGTCTGAGTAGAGAGGTGCGCAACATCCAACCGTTAATGTCACAGTTCGCCAATATATTTTAGCGGGCTATAAGACTATTTGTGTGTCTATTGCTGGAAATTACTTGCTGAGCGCTCAGCATGCTTTGTTCCAATTTGCTCGGGTGTGTCACATGTTCCTTCTGGGCCAATCAGAATTGAACACCTGAAGTATTTCTGTATTACATTCCTTATCAGTTAGCGCTGCGGCAGCTGCACCCCCAGGCGCTGCCGAATCGACCCCACATCAGCGCTAATTGACCAGATATGACAACTCAACTGACTTCAGCCATTGTTGCCCTGACAACTCGGCTACGAAAGGCGGCCACGGGCCGCCTCCTGCGGCACAATCGCAGTCCGCGAGGACACCCCGCCCGGTTTCGCCGTTTACGTCCCGTGACGGCCGGGGTCGGACCGAAGCCGAGCGGGACGAGGGGAGCCGCGAAGCTAATTGGATCTGTGGCTAAAAGAACCCCAAGGTAAGGATTAATCCGGTCCCCCCTCACATCTGTCGACAAATATCAAGATTAAGTACAGCACAAGTTGCTTCTGGGAAATGATGTCCTGCCATGTAAAGAGACTCCATGTCGTCCTATGGGGACGGGGTATGGGGGGCGGTCCAGACACCGCTGGTTGGCAGTGCGAAACGGTGCTGTGCAGAAAAAATTACTACAACTGTAATTCTACACTCGCGCTCAGCGCCCATGACAGCGGCAGTAGGACCGCAGTGGGCGGGTTGCAGTCCTACACACACAGCCGGGGCGGGGGTGCGAGGGTGGGGGGTCGGGGGGGGGATGACCTTCTCTATTGAATGATAAATGCGTCCTCCCAAAAGCAGAGGACGCACCCTGCTGGTAGAAAAAATGTCAACCGATACCGGCGTCGGGCCGAAGTCCGGGACGCGGCGTTACAGACATCGGCGGCTTGCCACGTGACTGCGCGAAAGTGCTGACATTCGGTTTTCGATTTTCAAAACCCGGGAGTACCGCTTCCCTTTTCCCGTGAGACGCATTCGTGTTCGGGACGCTTCAATCTCGGCTACGCTTTAACGCAGTTAGGGCCTGATTGTCTAAGACCGTTAGCATGTGCAACGCGTTTTAGCGCACGCAAAGCCACCAACATGACCGATGGTTGGTGCGAAACAAATACCTCGACCAATCATTGGTCATGGTATTGGTTTTGTGTGTGCTAAGAATTATACAACCGTGTTCTTTCCAGAGCGCAGCTGCTTATAGTAGTGCCTAGAGCACGGGGGTCAACCTCCAGTCCTGGAGGGCCGCAGTGTCTGCAGGTATTTCTGGATTATTTTCGCTCAGCAGCGAGTCAAGGCCTTGATAAATAACGCGTGTGGACTCAATGACTTAAATGAATCGCTCGCGCTTAAACACACCAGAGACCTGCAGACGCTGCGACCCTCCGGAACTGGAGTTTGACGCCCCTGGCTTAGAGTGAGAGGTCAGAGAGGGGCGGAGGTCTGCGCTCGTACCTTCCGCAAAATAGCAGCGGAAAATAGATTTGATTAGACGAAACACCGGCGAACATTGAACGGCTCTGAAGGGCTTTGCCTGGCGACAAGCAGATGTTTCCTTTGGGCTGGGGCCTGTGAAAATGTGCTTTGATATTTATTATTATAATCGAGTCACAGGGCAGCTTTTGTAATTAAAACGTACAGTTCTCTGCCCGTGGATGCATGACATAATAATGAAATGATGTACAACATTTAAACTGAGAGTCTTACAATTACAATTAACAGCGTTCAATGTTTGAGCGTGAGCACAAGTGTAGCGTATGTATGCTAATGCATCTATAATGAGCATAAGAAGACAAGATTAAGTTATATTTTTGTCTGCCAATGTAAACCTAACTGAGTAAATGCAAAAGAACCTTTATTTTGCATCCCCTTTCAATGTAAACATCTGCAAGACCCCTTATTCATAATGACGGCTTTTATACACAGCCTCACCATGTGTATCAGTGGCAACTCCTATCCTCTAAGGGAGTTAGTAGAAGCACCTGCAGTCAATATGCATTCATGTACATTCAGCAGAAATGTAACACCTGGGATTATGTAAGTTTTTACAAGGAATATGTTTATCTGACATAAAGGAAAATGCCCACATGATCACTTTGACCAAAACCCATTAGTATATGTGCTGTGTTATTGTAGAACACATCAAAAAATAACGTCTTGAAATGGGAAAACAAGACTTGCTTTGATCACTCTCTCTCTTCATTGAAATATGCATTAGCAGCATTGGGCGAGCCCTGTGTGGAACCCCGGCTACCTGACAGATCAAATACAGGATGCGGGGAGAAAATTATAGGTTGTTAATAGACTGCTGGGCTAAGCTACCTACTTTCAACCTCCAGCATTGCTACCAGCATGAGTATTTGTGTGCGCCATAATATTTAAAATAAATATTATGAGTATAATTAAAACATATATGAGATTGTATGTGCACATTAAAAAGGTGCAATACATGCATCAATTATATACCGAGCTGTCTCAATAACTGACTCATCTTTAATATACGGCAGATATTTCAATGTAAAAATCAGAATGTGCACCTTATAGAGCCATTTTTGCAAATATTTCTATATAAAAATATGCTCCTTGCATGTCTTTTCATATTTCATACTTCATACTACCACATGTATGAAACAGCAAATCCATTCTTGTAATAACAGTGAGGAGATAACATAAAATGTGGAAATAAAAAGTAAGCTTCATTACATATGTTCTAACTGTACAGCATCTTCCTCTCTCCAGCAGGAAGTTGCACGCTGGAATAACTTAATTGGAAACAAATGTAAAGCATCGCCCAATAGTGTTTGATACTGAACGGTTATTAAACGATCGCTTTTTTGGAATAATGGCACAGCATCCGCAAATAGCCGGCTGCACATTAGAGTGGGGTGACTCATAGCAAGTCCCCCCTCCCCCAGACACGCGCTCGCAGCAACACGGCGGAGCGGGGCTCCGGGAGTTTGCGGACGTCTGCTTTATTAGGACCCACAGTGTCTATGCTGTCAGGGCGGCGGCTGCCGGGGGGGGGGGGGGGGGGGGGATTTACAGAGCCCGCCGGAGATAAATGCTTAGGAGAGATTTTAGAGGGGGGGATTGTTTCTCTGAAAAGCTAAGCAGTCGCCCCCTCTTTCACCATTTACATAAGAACCAGGGGCTCTGCGCCTGCAGGGGTGCCTGGGAAAAGGCGGTTTATTTCGCTCGACGCTTTAGTCGATGCACTTTCGCGGTCATGCCGTTCGGTTTCGGATACGCTCATTTGAATTGCGTGTCAGAAAACGTAAACACAGGTCTGACATAATGTCTCGGCGGAAGCAGATGCCCACAAACATTCTCTAGAGTCTGGCCTCTTCACTTTCTCTTTCACCATAGCCAGTTGCAACAGTCGGCTGTATGACAGTGTGGTCAGGCTAGGGATATTCTGATAGAGTCACAGAAGGGCAGAACACACTGAATGAACCCGCCACACCATTGGTCGTGGACGCCTTCGACCGCATACGGTCATCCTGGAGGCACAAACAGCCTAAAATGAGCATGCAAACACACCGTAACAGAGCAAAAATAATGATCGATTATTGAATATGATTATCGCCCTGCCTGTACGCGAGAGAAGGCGGTGGGAAGGTTAAACTAATACAAGTGCAGAAATAGCAGAACGCGCTTGACACAGAGGCTCAGGGCAGACCGGGATGATCTGAGCGTGTGCGAAGCACTTATCTCCCCAACCCCGTCCTCCAGCTCTCCCTGCAGTCTACACACCCACCCCTTTCTCACCCCTCGTTCCACCCAATGCGCCAAAGACATCGCCGGCGGGCTTTCTAATCTTTGAAAACACAGCACTACCACGTCCATGTACCCTACTGGGTAAATCAGGAAAAATCTTGGCCGATCTGAAGTCATTTCCCACTGCAATTGAATGCACTCAGAACATCCTCTGCTAAGTTCGAAAGCATGGGTTAAGCCCAGTATATTCTGTACATGTTAAATTAAGTAAGCATCACTGTGCCGTGCTTATGTATATATATATCTGCTATTCTTTCCCCATGAAGGCATTTTGACACACCAACAACGACTAATACATTTCCTGCAAACTACAGTGTCTGTTGTTTGTACGTGCGTTTATTCTGTCTACTTTGTGTTTTAGTATTGCTTTTTTGTGCTATTATGTGACACATTACCTGCCCTGAGACTGCAGATTAAAATGAACAATGGCTGAATCTGACACAGTACATGAGGCGTTGACAGTTATGTTAAAAAATGCATAGACACTAAAAAATAAAGTCAATCTCGGCAAAATATTGTCCTGTGCCTTATCTTAAAAACAAGACTAGACTTTTTTTTATTATACTGCTGATGCTTGATGCTTCATTCCAACGACCATACAGCTGGGAGAAATATGAATTTATTTCAGGATCCATAATGGTATTCTAATTCAATCTGCAACCAAAGCAGTTTTTTTTATTTTCGCCACGCGGCTTCGTCAAAGGCATTTTAATGCGATAAGTCCCTTGAAACACCGCTCGCGCATTCTCAGATGCAACACAGCGACGTTATTTTGTCATCGCCTCTTTGTAGAGAGAGCTATTGAACCCCCCCCCACCACTCTCTCCATTAGAAATGGAAGTGGGGGGGGGGAATGGACGTCGCTCATGTACACATGAAAAGCGTCGGCGCGGACGAAGCGGTCGCTGTTCTTTTGTCTGAGCTGTTCCTTCTCCCCCCCCCCCCCCACGCACCGCTGTGCGCCGGGCGATCAAGAGCCCGCTCAGCCTCTCAGGCTGGTGTCTTCCTCTAATTAGTATCTTCTCAGCGCTTGTGTCTCGGAGTAGGTCCCAGTTAATGAGGTGCTATTTTTGCATCACTCTCGGCCCGGGATGTCACACTGATTGTTGATACGTGGCTACGGGTAGCAGATTAAATCAGCGCCGAGGAGAACGGGGTAAGCGTTCTAATGAGCTTCCTGCTTTAGGTGCAGGGATATCTTTTTTTTTCTTTCTTATTATTGCTCGAGCATCCGTTGTGATGCTGCGTTTATGACCCGTCCCTCCCTCCGTCGTTCACCGACCGACTATGAGTTCATAGTTCTTTCGGTTTGGTTCAGTTGGCGGGGGATTTCATGTGGGCGTCCTGTGAGGACAGAACCCTTTATACAAAGGCTACGGTGCACTCTGGAATATAGTTTACTCATCCTGTCACCCCGAAGGAACTATTGCGCCATCACTAATACTAATACTATGTTAAAAGCTAAGCACAGAGCTTGAAATGAGCATCCACCCAGCAACTATATGTGGGTAAAGATGCTTGTATCAGGCATAGTCAGCCCTTGAATATTTGAAATGCCTTTTTGGCCTTTTGTAACATTTGAATTTCCCTTTTATTTACCGTAATCATTTAATACATTACAGTTTCCATTTAGCAATTAAAACATGGTGACATGCCACTTAAAAAAATGCAGAATACCCTAAGTAGCTAATTTCATCATGTGCATTGAAACTCTTTATTTATCCAACATATAAAATAAAATATATTATACATTCATATATTTGATATACACTGCCTGGCCAAAAAAAAAGTCTCACACTCTAATATTTTGTTGGACTGCCTTTAGCTTTGATTACGGCGCGCATTCGTCGTGGCATTGTTTGGACAACCTTATGCAATGTCGCAGCATATACGTATTTCCGTCCAGAGTTACATAAATTTTTGGCCAAGATCTTGTATTGACGACGGGAGAGTCGAACCACTCTGTAAAGTTTTCTCCAGCACATCCCAAAGACTTTCAATGGGGTTAAGGTCAGGACTCTGGTGGCCAATTCATGTGTGAAAATGATACCTCATGCTCCCTGAACCACTCTTTCACAATTTGAGCCCCATGAATCTTGGCATTGTTGTCCTGGAATATGCCCATTGATGGGATAACCTGGTCATTCAGTACATTCAAGTACTGAAGGACTTAATTTTATTGCTGCATAACGTTGCTGAGCCTAGACCTGACCAATTGAAGCAACCCCAGATCATAACACTGCCTCCAGAGGCTTGTACGGTGGGCACCATGCATGACAGGTGCAACAGCGACTTTTTTTTTGGCCAGGCAGTGTATCTTAATTAGATTTTTTTTTAAACTATCAAAGATACCAGTTATAAATCAGGCAGAGCAATCTGGTGGATCCAAATGTACATTTTACAAGTGTATTAAGAGGCATAAGAAACAATGAATTGGACATGGGAATTAATGAAAGAGACTGCAAATTAAAGAGAACTACAACATTTCTCTCTCAAAGGACCCCAAGATGTGACAGCAAGCTAGGCAGAATCTACAGCGAAAGACCCAGAGATCCAAGACTGGAATCAGAATAGACCAAGGCACGACTAAGCCAAGAGACAAAATACTATTAATGCTCAATAGGTTTTTGTTGTGTTGTTTTCATGCTGTATCATCGGATATAGTGCATCAAAGGCACGCAAAATGAAAGGGTCCGACTAACACGGGTGAAGTACACAGATACATAATGCCATAAAACCTAAACCACTGAGAATCCTTCCATTTCCGGTAATGGGTCTCCTCAACCCAGGAACACTCTGGGGAATTTGTTGTCTGTAAATCTCAGCTGTAGACATTCCCAGAGATCAATAACCATCTCAAATTCCTAAGCTTTAATGGATGTGGAGGAGATATCAACCGAGTATGCATTTCAATCCCCGGTGCGAAGGCTTGTGTCTCCCGAACCAAGAATGGCAATCAATGCCTTTTTAATGGATCCCTTTTTTGCTCAGAGAGAGAGAGAGAGAGAGAAGAGAGAGAAAGAGAGAGAGAGAGCCAGCCACCAGATCAATCTTTACCTTTGATGGTGCTGTCTAGGGTCAGAGTTGCAGCGAACATATTGGGACAGCTAATCATTTTATTGATGACCCGGATCTATGCTTCTCCTCCCCTGTACTATCTAGAGACTATATCTATATCTAAGATACAGTGAAACACAGACCGGACTGTGGCAGAGGTGAGAAATCTCATATTCGGAAGCGTCGGGGATGGAGCACCTGCACCATCCGTCTACTGCTTCGGACCGAACGCCGAAGAAACGTGTGAGAACCGTTGCGACTGCATTTTACTTTTCAGCTCGGGACGAATCAGTCGATACGTGTTGGGTGTCTTCTGAGCTGACATTGCAGCGCTAAACCGAACTGACGCAAGCGTAACTCCAAGCGCATAAACTGTTATTCAGAAACCAAAAGTGTGCTGGCAATTGCAGTGACATTAGGAGGTATCAGAGCGCCGCCAGCGACTTAGACGGAAACCTGATTATGGAGGTTTTCCTGCAGCGAGGAGACAGTTAATCTGGCGTTTGTTTCAGTGCAGTTGGCCACCCGCGCGGTCGAATCAGACGGCGCTGCTCATCGATTCCGAGCACGCGGTTGCGGGGGACTGTCGCAGCCAGGCACGCCCGCGGAGAGCCGCGTCTCTCACGTCGGCTTATTTACGCCGGATCGGATATGTCGCTGGCAGTCGTGCGATTGGAAATCGAAGTCCGTCGCTCTGGAGCACGCTAATACCGTGAGCGCAGTGGCAAGAGAGGTCCGTTCATGTTTCGAGTAAGACAAATAGCCTTTGGGCCAAAGCGTGTGCCCGCGTGGGCTAGAGGGTCCTTAGGGCAATGATTAATAAATCACCACCAGTATTTCTTGTTTTCATGGTTTTGTGGACATTCACAAGCAATGTAACGTCCCCCCCCCCCCCCCCCCCCATGCTCCCCCAGCACACACACACACACACAGAAGTGACACAGACATTTAACAAAAAACTGTAAGAAAGTATCCTGGGGGAGAACACAGCAACATAGTTCCCCTCAGACTTTTAAAAATATGACACACTTCTGCCCTGTGCATCATATGTTAAGTGATTGCAACTGGTGTCCTGTTGTTGCTAACCTAGTAGTTAACAGTAAGTTAAAATTTTGTTCTGACTGTACATTCAAATGTCACTGCAACCGACCGCAAAGCTTCTAGGTTTTATTATTAGATAGCATTTGGTTTGTTTTTCAGATAAACAAATAACAAAATTCTCATTCAATAACGGATATCACTGCCTGAAAATAAAGTTTTAGGTTTTTGTTTTCTCTTGTGAAACTGATGGGCCAAACTGACGCAGTACGATTGCCCACATCATATCTCACGGGAGACTGAAATTACAGTATGTCACCAAGCTATACATTGCTGCATTGCTTACATCAAATGTCATGAAGAATCAGGCTTATAAGCAATCGCACGGCTGAACAAACTAGATACGTCCACAGAGGTTTCCACCTGCATTTGTAACAAATTGTTAAGCTTGTGAGAGGCGGTGAGATTTTTGTTAATGGTTGAGGATTGCATGGCTGACCTTTGCCGTGCTGCGAAAACACTCACGTCTGCTATTGCAGTTCGCTGCTGTGCGAAGGAGGGATTGTCAAAGCGTGCGACGTCCCACTGCTGGTTCAAAGCTGTACGTTTTGGGAAGTGCGGTCTGAATAGTAATGACTTCAATATATCTGCGAGCCAATGAAGGGGGGAGGGAGCGAATAATGATATGCTGCGCACATATACAGCATGTAGCCTAGGCTGCACACATATAGCATGTGGGCTGTACATATACAGCATGTAGCCTAGGCTGCACACATATAGCATGTGGGCTGTACATATACAGCATGTAGCCTAGGCTGCACACATATAGCACGTGGGCTGTACATATACAGCACGTAGCCTAGGCTGCACACATATAGCACGTGGGCTGTACATATACAGCATGTAGCCCAGGCTGCACACATATAGCACGTGGGCTGTACATATACAGCATGTAGCCTAGGCTGCACACATATAGCATGTAGGCTGTACATATACAGCATGTAGCCTAGGCTGCACACATATAGCACATGGGCTGTACATATACAGCATGCAGCCTAGGCTGCACACATATAGCATGTGGGCTGTACATATACAGCATGTATAGCCTAGGCTGCACACATATAGCATGTGGGCTGTACATATACAGCATGTAGCCTAGGCTGCACACATATAGCATGTGGGCTGTACATATACAGCATGTAGCCTAGGCTGCACACATATAGCATGTGGGCTGTACATATACAGCATGTAGCCTAGGCTGCACACATATAGCATGTGGGCTGTACATATACAGCATGTAGCCTAGGCTGCACACATATAGCACGTGGGCTGTACATATACAGCACGTAGCCTAGGCTGCACACATATAGCACGTGGGCTGTACATATACAGCATGTAGCCCAGGCTGCACACATATAGCACGTGGGCTGTACATATACAGCATGTAGCCTAGGCTGCACACATATAGCATGTGGGCTGTACATATACAGCATGTAGCCCAGGCTGCACACATATAGCACGTGGGCTGTACATATTCAGCATGTAGCCTAGGCTGCACACATATAGCATGTGGGCTGCACATATACAGCATGTAGCCTAGGCTGCACACATATAGCACGTGGGCTGTACATATACAGCATGTAGCCCAGGCTGCACACATATAGCACGTGGGCTGTACATATACAGCATGTAGCCTAGGCTGCACACATATAGCATGTGGGCTGCACATATACAGCATGTAGCCTAGGCTGCACACATATAGCACGTGGGCTGTACATATACAGCATGTAGCCCAGGCTGCACACATATAGCACGTGGGCTGTACATATACAGCATGTAGCCCAGGCTGCACACATATAGCACGTGGGCTGTACATATACAGCATGTAGCCTAGGCTGCACACATATAGCACATGGGCTGTACATATACAGCATGTAGCCTAGGCTGCACACATATAGCATGTGGGCTGTACATATACAGCATCTAGCCTAGGCTGCACACATATGGCATGTGGGCTGTACATATACAGCATCTAGCCTAGGCTGCACACATATAGCACGTGGGCTGTACATATACAGTATGTAGCCTAGGCTGCACACATATAGCATGTGGGCTGTACATATACAGCATGTAGCCTAGGCTGCACACATATGGCATGTGGGCTGTACATATACAGCATGTAGCCTAGGCTGCACACATA